>CM032164.1:578650-1813121 GCA_018901935.1 Pugionium cornutum
CCCTAAACCCTAAACCCTAAACCCTAAACCCTAAACCCTAAACCCTAAACCCTAAACCCTAAACCCTAAACCCTAAACCCTAAACCCTAAACCTAAACCCTAAACCCTAAACCCTAAACCCTAAACCCTAAACCCTAAACCCTAAACCCTAAACCCTAAACCCTAAACCCTAAACCCTAAACCCCCTAAACCCTAAACCCTAAACCCTAAACCCTAAACCCTAAACCCTAAACCCTAAACCCTAAACCCTAAACCCTAAACCCTAAACCCTAAACCTAAACCCTAAACCCTAAACCCTAAACCCTAAACCCTAAACCCTAAACCCTAAACCCTAAACCCTAAACCCTAAACCCTAAACCCTAAACCCTAAACCCTAAACCCTAAACCCTAAACCCTAAACCCTAAACCCTAAACCCTAAACCCTAAACCCTAAACCCTAAACCTAAACCTAAACCTAAACCCTAAACCCTAAACCCTAAACCCTAAACCCTAAACCCTAAACCCTAAACCCTAAACCCTAAACCCTAAACCCTAAACCCTAAACCCTAAACCCTAAACCCTAAACCCTAAACCCTAAACCCTAAACCCTAAACCCTAAACCCTAAACCCTAAACCCTAAACCCTAAACCCTAAACCCTAAACCCTAAACCCTAAACCCTAAACCCTAAACCCTAAACCCTAAACCCTAAACCCTAAACCCTAAACCCTAAACCCTAAACCCTAAACCCTAAACCCTAAACCCTAAACCCTAAACCCTAAACCCTAAACCCTAAACCCTAAACCCTAAACCCTAAACCCTAAACCCTAAACCCTAAACCCTAAACCCTAAACCCTAAACCCTAAACCCTAAACCCTAAACCCTAAACCCTAAACCCTAAACCCTAAACCCTAAACCCTAAACCCCCTAAACCCTAAACCCTAAACCCTAAACCCTAAACCCTAAACCCCTAAACCCTAAACCCTAAACCCTAAACCCTAAACCCTAAACCCTAAACCCTAAACCCTAAACCCTAAACCCTAAACCCTAAACCCTAAACCCTAAACCCTAAACCCTAAACCTAAACCCTAAACCCCTAAACCCTAAACCCTAAACCCTAAACCCTAAACCCTAAACCCTAAACCCTAAACCCTAAACCCTAAACCCTAAACCCTAAACCCTAAACCCTAAACCCTAAACCCTAAACCCTAAACCCTAAACCCTAAACCCTAAACCCTAAACCCTAAACCCTAAACCCTAAACCCTAAACCCTAAACCCTAAACCCTAAACCCTAAACCCCCTAAACCCTAAACCCTAAACCCTAAACCCTAAACCCTAAACCCTAAACCCTAAACCCTAAACCCTAAACCCTAAACCCTAAACCCTAAACCCTAAACCCTAAACCCTAAACCCTAAACCCTAAACCCTAAACCCTAAACCCTAAACCCTAAACCCTAAACCCTAAACCCTAAACCCTAAACCCTAAACCCTAAACCCTAAACCCTAAACCCTAAACCCTAAACCCTAAACCCTAAACCCTAAACCCTAAACCCTAAACCCTAAACCCTAAACCCTAAACCCTAAACCCTAAACCCTAAACCCTAAACCCTAAACCCTAAACCCTAAACCCTAAACCCTAAACCCTAAACCCTAAACCCTAAACCCTAAACCCTAAACCCTAAACCCTAAACCCTAAACCCCCCAGCTTGCGGCCAATTGTTTTAGGTTTCTCCTCTGGTGCCTTCTCCTACTGGGTTTTAACCCCCCCCTTGAATTTCTTTGTGAGCTACGTAGAAGGGATGTTAGAATCTCTGGTGGTCTATGGACCAGTACTTTGAGTTTGTACTAGTACAGGTTTGTAATGAACCAAAAAACCACACAAAAAAATGAATTGAATCGGAAAATTGAACGAAATAAATCTGAAATAAACCAAAAATATCAAAATTTATTTTATTAAATTAATTATACCAAAATTTTATGCAATTAAATCAAAATTTAATTTTATACCAAAACTACCCAATTGTATATGTTAACAATCAAATCCATTAAACCAACAAAACAACTGAACCGAACCAAATTTCTTTTTTTTTTGGTCCACTTTTTATAAAACTGAATTAACCATAATCCGAATAAACCGACCCGATTAACTGAAAAAACCGAAAATCCAAGTCTAATGTCTGTGTCAAAGAACATGTGGGTGGCTTACGTAGAACTAAGTGTTACTACACCTATAAATTTGGAGATAATTTTAGAAAAAAATATTTTTAAAGTATGAGATAGAATTATAGATGATGGGTGAAAAATTATGGCTCCAATTTTTTTTGGGTGAAAAGGAGAACAGCCGGTTTGACTCCACTTTTATTTCATATTTTCCAAAACATTTTAGCAATGTCACCCCAAAGGTAAATACGGATAATTTCACCATTGTTGGTTTTCAAAGTTGTAAGGTCAGTGTATACATGTGTAGTGTAATGGAAAAAATAAATTAATGTCGTACTCTTTCATATGTAGGTGCATAAATACTCTATCTTTTGCTCTATTTCCAACAACTTTGGACGTTCTTTCATGAGTGGTAGGAGAATGCAAATTATCGCAACTTATGAGACGAAGTTTTCTAATGGCATCTACAATAGGCATAAATCAAAATTGTAGTTAATTCTATTGTGATTTGGAGAAGGAAATGAAAGTTTGTTACCAAATAAGTCGGTGTTCATATCGACAATAGCAGCAAATTTAAGATATGTGCATATTCTGAACTTTTGTGTATCAATTTGTGTCATTCGTCAATTACTTCAACCATTGTTGTTTGGTCGGTGAATCATATATCGTTTTTATGGTCGGTGATTTTGTAGAACTTTTTATCGGTATTAACCATAATTTTTTTAGCTTGTAAACTGAGTTAGCATTTAAAATATGTTCGAACCAAAAAATTCTGTTTGCCGAAATAAATCTTTGTACTGCATTGGACTATAGAATTTTATATCACATAGGTAGTGGATTTAAAAAATAATATTGGAGAAAATTATATCCTATTTTAAAATAAAAACAAAAAAATACATTGAAAATAATTTTAAAACACACATATTTCGCTTGAGGAAGGAAAAAAACTGAACTATGGAGTTATTGATTATAGAATGAAAATATAATAAAAATATGGTTTTTAATTTAAAACTAAACAAATCAAAATCCAAGAGTATTCAAACCAAACCAAACTATAAATATGGTTTTAGTTTGATAACCATTTTTTTACTAATCACAAAATTGAAAACCCTAAAAACTTGAATTAAAACCGAACCACGATCGGGATTGAACTTCCCAAGTCTCGGTAGTAATATAATCAGTTGATAATGACTCAAATTAAATAAATATCTTTCAATCATAGTCATTTTGTTCTAAAAACAAAAGAAATACGAATTGTTTTTTACCAAAATAAATAAAATTAGTTTTACTTTAAACACACATTATGAAAAAGAAATATAGGTGAAGAGAAAATATTTTAAAGTTTTATAAACATACCTTTTTATCAAAAAGTAACATTTTCAAACTCATAAATATATTGTTTTTGTTAAAATTTCGGATTTTCTAAAAATGAAAAAATCTGACCAATATTTTTTTTTGCAAAAATCTATCAAAAGTTGTCAAAAATGCAAAAATCTAAAAGTGAAAAAAAAAAATTTGATATTATAATTAATTTTTAGAGAACGTGGATAAAGTTTGTAATTGACAATATGATAGTTTTATAATGTGAGAATAGTATAATAATAAGTGAATTAATCTTGTGAGTGAAATGGATTGAAATTATGTTGAAGTATTCGAAGGGTTAATTCTGAAACGTCAACAATCCAAATGTGGCACAACAATTTGTAGAGACGGTATTTTGTATAAAACAGAATATTTTCTTCTCTACACACTACAGGAATCAATAGCTTATACTTTATAATAAACCATTATGTACAATAGGGAACCGAGGACTTAATTGATAATCTCAATCCAAAAGGTAAACCAACGACGACAACTTCCAAAGCTAGACTAAGACATGAGAAACTCTTACCTGGACTTCACAAACCAAAGATGTTATGGTCGCCGGCACTGAAAATAGCACCGCCAAACTGCCTCGTGTTCAAGTCACCTCCATCAAGGGCAGACCCGAAACGGTCGAGCCACTGGGGCTGGCTGGGATTCTCTGCCTCTTCCACCCACTCTGACATCATGTCAATGTCCTCCATGGCAATCGGGTCTGTCTCTAAGGGTATCATTCTCCCTAACTTGAGATTGTGATTCACGTACGCCAAGTTGTTCAGTATTTCTCTGTCAATCTTATTTCGCCTTTCCCAGTGCACCTGCTGGAATGTGCTCCATTGGCGTTCCAAGTGGTGACCGCTGCAAACTTGACTCAGTATCCTGATGGCCACACGCTGCAACACAGGTGCTGAGTCACCGAATTGCTCCCACCAGATACCTACATTACTTTTGACACCATCATTACACCATACTCTGCCATGGATGGACCTAACCGGCTAACCCTAAAGCTAGCTTGTTGAGAGAGATATCTACAAACTACAAGTTTTTCTATTTGTTGTACTATGTGCCAGGCTATATCAAATCTGGACTTATTTAACTTGTATAATATGATTAGAGCTTTTATTGCAGTCATAAGCTACACAGATTAGTTTTCTCCAGTCAGACTACTTTGACATCTCTGTTCTTTTCTGCAGTAATAAGCTACACAGATTAGTGTTCTCCATTCAGACTACTTTGACATCTCTGTTCACTAATTAGGTTGGTATAAAATCCTGTATTGAATTGATCGTGTCATGTGCAACATCCATCAATGATGCCTTTTTCGGTTATGAATAGCATACTAGAAGTAATATTCATGATTTGAAAATGTAAATTGTCCATACCTGGAGAAACTGTATCCCTCGCCTCCATCGCTAGATTACAGCCAAACATTCCTTTTGCCCTAGTAAAAGTGAAGATCTGATTTGTAATATCACGCCGTAGATCACTAGTGGGAAGAAGTTTCTCCAACACCTTGAAAAAGTCTTCTTTCAAAGATGTGAGGAACTTTATCTCTGGGTTATACTGAATACTGGGGTTCAAAAATGCTGCTGCTGCATGAAGAGGAGAATGCAAATGATCGTACCACTTTGTATCAACGATGTCAGAAAATACCTTATGCTTATTCTCATCCATGATGTAGTATGTTTGTATGGACTCCTTCGCCCTCGACATTAACTCATATATAGATCCTACAGTAGGCTTTCCACCCGAAACTTCCCTCAAAACTTTTAGGATAGGCTCGGAAACAGCCACACTTTCTTCCACAGCTCTCCAAAAATCATTATCCTCCAGGATACCCACACATGAAATGCTATGTGGTTTATTAGCGTTTGTGGAATACTCTGGGCTATTAAACATTTGTTTTAGCCTAGCTTTTTGCTTCATCATTGACTGTAATGATAGAAAACTGGAGACAGACCTTGTGACACCGCTTCTGATTATATCTTGTCCACCGGTTAATTTCTTAATCAAATCTAGCACAGAGTGATTGTTGTACACAAACTTAGTTATCACCTGTGCTTGCAGGATACATTGGTTGACCCAATCTACCTTGGAGAATTCTTCTAATATCATGTTCAAACATTGAGATGCACAAGGGGAGACAAGAATGGTTCCATAGTTTTGCAAGATATGGTTTGAGATGCCAGTGTAGCTGAAGCTATTGTCCATAATAATTTGCACTATATGTTCTTGTCCAATATCCTGAATTATAGAATCGAATAAATCAGCAAGGAATTTGGTGTTCTTGAAATAAGAGGAGGCGTCCACAGATTTGTGAAACAAGGCTCTGGAAGGTGACGAGACAAAAAAGTTTATCAGTGCTCGTGATTTGTTGTCGGTCCATGCCTCAGCTATGATAGTACAGCCCGTGGTGAGCCATTCCTTTTCAGTCTCTTTCGATTGTAAAGCAATTTCTGATCTTATCCTGTCCACCCATTCAGTCTTGAGAGACACAGCAGAAGGAGCAAGAAATCCGGGACCACACTTGGCAATGGCGTCTACCATTTGGTGATAAGACGATGAGCGGGCTACACCAAAGTCAATCTTATTCTCAAAAAAGAAAAGAGAAATGCTCCTCTCTGCAATCTCCTGAGCATTTGGACAAGATGGTACCGGTAGAAGAATACTAGGAAATAGCTTGGAAGCGGAAGACACTGCATCTAAGGGAACAGGGGACAAAGAAGCAGATAAAGGTTTAACTTCTGGAGTCTTCGTGATTGGCGATTCTTTTGCATCATCCTTCGCAGCTAATATGGATCGGACTCTATCAGTGACATCGTCCCTTACCTTGGCACAGGGATTCACGCCTTTACTTGGAAGTCGAGAGAGATGATGCTTCAACCTACTGATACCGCCATTCAGAATTCTAGAACAGAACTTGCATCTCACCTTGTTACCCTCTAATTTCTCCGCGTATTCCCAGCAGATATCCTTTTCTCGTACCACTGTCGGATGGTTAATAAATCAGACAGACGAAAGCTTAGATGCAATCTCAATCTCAGTAAAACAGAGCTACTTACTCCCGGAGGGGTGGTTGAAATGTTCTTCGTCAGCTTTCACCTGTCAAAGAAGAAAAAAAAAACTAGTAAGGTTGTCGTCGATGAATCCCGCACAATGGATCCACTGAAATCAAAATCGATACGCATATATAAAAGCATTATCTAATTTTTCTCCTGAAGATTGCCGGAAAATAAGAAAGACACATGACGAAACCGAACGGATTCAAAGATCCATCGGCAACCCGATCAGAGAAGACGAAGTAATCCATATTACTAACTGGCAAGAACTAAAGATAATTTGGGAGGAGAATGAGAAACTGGGAATATAAAACGAGATGCTTACAGACAAAGGTTCGGGAGAGATTCACTTCTTCTCGCCGGAACGAACTTCTGAGAATTGAGGTTAATTTTTCGCGATATTTTGCTGTGCTTCTTTTTCTTTTTCTTTTTTTCTTTAATTTTCACTTGCTTTTTTTCTATTCTTTTTCTTTTTGGTGTATTTGAGTTTATTTTAAAATTAAAACCAAAATTTTGAAATAAAAATATTTAATAACAATTTAACATGTAAACGTTAACAAAAATTTTGTAATTGAAATAATTTATGAATTTTATATAGTTTATAGAAAAAAACACAGTTAATATAATTTATAAAACATCCAAAAAATACGAATGAAAATAGATTTATTCGTATAAATTTGTGTATTTGATAGAAGTATACCACCAAAACTATAAGAGTAATACGTAAACATAGTATATTTAAAAGTTTTTTATTCTAGATATAACAAACTAAAATTAAAATTCCAAATATTATTATGTGAAAGTAATAATTTATTATAAATAAGTTACAAATAAACTTAAAACATTGCGAATAAGTTTTAATGTATTTTAATTTTAAACTCAGATTTTTCAGTTTTAGAAAGGTAGAAATTTTAACAAAAACAACACACTCATAAGTTTGGAAATGCTACTTCCCGACAATAAGGTATGTTTAATAAGCTTTGAAATATTTTTTTTCTTACCTCGATTTTTTTATACTTTCTCATTTTATTTTTTAATCTGCATTATTATATTTTCATTCTACTATATACAAAATAAATATATGACACATGGTATTTGCGTTTTGTTTAATTTTTGTTTTGATTTCATACAAATATTATATTTCAGTTATATAATAAATAACTTCTAAAATTAGTTTTTTTTCCTCATCAAGCAAAATATGTGTTCTAAACACTATTTCCAATGTATTTTTCTATTTTATTTTAAATAAATTAAAGCTTTCTCAAATATATTATTATATTTTTTTAAACACTACCTATCTGATAGAAAATTTTACAATTCAATATAGTATAAAGATTCATTTTGGTAAACAAAATTTTTCGGTTGGAACATGTTTTGAAGGATAATTCAATTTACAAGATAAAAAATTTATTGTCAATATCGGTAAAAAATTCTGCAAAACTAACAATCATAAAAATGGTATATATTTCACCGCCCAAACAACAATAATAAAAAAATATAATCTTAACACTTAGTTGTAAAGAAAAAATACATTATTTTGAATATTTTTTTGACGTGGATGTTCTGCCCTATTGACTAAGCGATTTTGGGTATTGAATCTTGGCTAAATGGACCTACATCCCAAAGATAGTTCTTTTGACCTCAAGTTTTTATTGATATTGTGATCCATTGAAGAAAATATTTTTCTGCTTGAATTTTGTAACCGATATAATCAATGTTAATCGACACGATTAATGACATATTAACCACATGTTAAGTTTCGACAACTCCCTCCTCTCCACTTTCGATCAGGCACCCTCACCTCTTATTTCGACACACATCGGAAAACACATCCGTCACACCCTAAGGTTTTAGTATCGTTTCTTGTAATTGTTAATTCTTGTAATTGTTAATTCTGCTTTTACCATTACCAATAACGATGATTATGTTTATTTATTTATTTTAATGTCAAATCCTATTTTATTAATCCACAAAATGATTCTTCTATATAGAACCGATTTACATAGAAAAAGAGAACTTGGTGCGTGTACCTTCTTAGCTAAGCATTCTACATAGATCATAGATGTTATTACAACGAGGTGTAAACTTAAGTAAGAAAGTGTAGCTTCACTGTAACGGAAAGCAATTCCGCTGAAAAATAACCATGGCATCAAGTCAATAGAATCTGAGAAAAGCTCCACATGGCTCAACGAAGAGTCTCAAAATTGCATGGAGTAAAATTTTGTCATGCTTAATTGCAGTCCAACGTCGCTCAAAGAGTCAGACTCAAACCAAAAACCATCCAGATGGTACACTGTCTTACTTGGAGGATGTCTCATTACTAAGGAGAGTTCTCGACTAGGTCATCTTCTTTCTGATTTGCTTGCTTCCAATCTTCAGTTTCCTGAATGGCATGTTGTCTTTGCTGAATTGAAGTAAATGCCATGCTGTTTCACCTGTTTCTGTGTCAGAAACCAAAGCCTTTGGAAACCATGATGATATTTTTTAAGAAAAAAAAAACAAATTTTGGGTATATTTTGAAAACTGACCAAGTCAAAAACACTATCTCTCTCTGGTTCCCTAGCTGATCTATCTTGGCGGTGTAAATTTGTCTGGCAGAGGTATCATCACATCTTGCTGATCTGCTATACCTGCTCCCGTATTCTCGCCGCAGCCTTATGGGTTCCGAAAGGAGGACAATGGAGAATCTGATCTCTCTGGTCAATAAGATACAAAGAGCTTGCACGGCTCTCGGAGACCATGGAGACTCTAGCGCCTTACCAACTCTATGGGATTCCTTGCCTGCGATTGCCGTCGTTGGTGGTCAGGTTTGAATCTCGATCCTCTTCTTCCCTGTTCAAATCTGTTATATGTGTATATATTCTACCAGATCCATCTCACGATTTGTAACATTCGTAATAGATTTTGAATTAAGTTTCTTCTGGCCTTAACTTGGTTTTCCTCGATATCTTTGTTTCTGTCTCTTATGGACACCCGGATCGTGGAGAACTTTAGTTGAATAGCCTGTACTATGTACTAGCTCGCAAGCGATTGGTATTATGGAATGTGGATCGGTCTTAAGTCATTTCAGATAGAGAAGGGTTTCCATATATTTTTCTGATTTTTATAACCACCCATTCGATTTCTTTTCGTCGTCTTGTTCCTTTATGTTCAATTATTGTATGAAGTTTATGCAGTATCCTTGTTGTGTTAACAGAGCTCAAGGAAGTCTTCAGTCCTGGAGAGCATCGTTGGAAAGGACTTCTTACCCCGTGGATCTGGTAATCACACTTTTAAGTTGTTTACAGTTCTTGCCTAGTGTTCAATTGTAAACGGCTTAATGAAAACAAAAAAATTCATTTGCAAAAACTGTTTGTAGGTATCGTTACTCGAAGGCCCCTCGTCTTACAGTTGCAAAAGATTGATGATGGAACCCGGGAGTATGCAGAGTTTCTTCACCTCCCGAGGAAACGGTTCACCGATTTTGGTGGGTTCGGTTGTCTCATTTCCAGTTCAATTTTCACCTTCTCCTTTGTTGTCTATTTCGTTGATTTTGCTTGCCTTCAAACACTTTTATAGCTGCTGTGAGAAAGGAGATTCAAGATGAGACGGACAGAGAGACTGGACGCAGCAAAGCTATTTCTAGTGTTCCCATTCACCTTAGCATATACTCTCCCAATGGTTACGATAGACCTCAATCTTTCTAATTGCTTTTGCTATTTTATTTTTTTCTGGAATGTCATTCTCTAAATTTTTGTCCTCTTTGCTACGTGTGCAGTTGTCAACTTGACATTGATTGATCTTCCAGGGCTTACAAAAGTAGCTGTTGGTAAGTTACATTAACTGCACACCGTGCTCAAACATGTGAGCAAGGAGTTTAGGTCTATCTCTAGCGATGGAGCACGAGGCAATAGACTTTATCCTCTAGTGTAGATAGTTTAGCATGACACAGGACAATTTTCTTTTGGTTAATGCAGAGGGACAATCTGAAAGTATAGTGAAGGACATAGAAAACATGGTCCGGTCCTACATTGAAAAGGTAAAAGGAAACCCTTAGTCATACCTTTAATGTACTATCGACAGCTTATTGCCAGTTTCTTTAGTGGGACATTATTCTTTTTTGTTTAATCAAATTTCGTTATAGCCCAACTGCATTATTTTGGCAATTTCACCTGCAAACCAAGATCTTGCTACCTCAGATGCAATTAAAATTTCCCGTGAGGTTGATCCATCAGGTAAGCATTTTGCAAACCATTCATTTTCCCACCAAAGAGTCCCAACGCTGTCTCTTATACTATTTGTGATCTCCACAGGGGAGAGAACATTTGGTGTCTTGACCAAGATTGATCTTATGGACAAGGAGACCGATGCAGTGGAAGTAAGTTGCCTTACCAAATAATAGAATCATAACTGTAGTATACGCTGCAATTGCTGCAAATAAAATGCGGTAGAAATGAAAAATGATTTTTCTTGTAAATATACTTAGTATATGTTGTTCAAGTCTAATTTTTGTAGTAACATCATATACATATTCCTCATTATCGTTCGTTGTATGCACTGCTACTTACCAAATGATGTTTTTGCTCAGATTCTGGAAGGGAAATCTTTTAAACTCAAATATCCATGGGTTGGTGTTGTCAACCGTTCCCAAGCAGATATTAACAAGAATGTCGACATGATTGCAACTCGGAGAAGAGAGAGGGAGTACTTTTCCAATACGACAGAGTATAGGCACCTTGCACATAAAATGGGTTCCGAGCATTTGGCAAAGATGTTCTCCAAGGTAAGTAGTTTGATGAGGGTTGATGTATGTTCCAGCATATGTAGAAATTAGGATTTTAAAGGCATTCTGAAATTTGTTCGGACTGGTATATAGGAGTTTCTTTAGAGTAGTAAGGTCCCGAGATAACTGTTTTCACAAAGATTGGTGCCAATTTTCTTAGGAAGTGAACAAAACGAGAAAATATATATAAATATCAGAAACCTGGAAAATAGGAATTTTAAGGCAATACTCAACACATTTGCTATATACCACCATCAGCTTTTTGCAGTTGAAACAGAGTCTAACTGCAACACCTTTTTTGTGCAGCATCTAGAACATGTGATTAAGTCAAGAATTCCAGGCATCCAGTCGCTTATTAACAAAACAGTATTAGAGCTGGAAGCTGAACTAAGTCGCCTTGGAAAGCCTATTGCAGCTGATGCAGGGGTATGATTTGTGTATTCTTTTGTCTTTGATTTGTATTCGTGGCTATTAAGATTTAATTACTGTTTTTGGTTCAGGGGAAGTTGTACTCAATAATGGAGATATGTCGGCTTTTTGATCAAATATTCAAGGAGCATCTTGACGGAGTGTATGTTTTGACCATTTTTCTGCATATGTCTACAATTAAACCATAAGTTGTTATAGTGTCTGAGTTGACATGACTCTTAACCAATTTGAAAATTACAAAAAATGTAAATATATATTTCTGAGCCTATAGTTGATGACACATGCGTGCTGGTGGTGAAAAGGTGTATAACGTGTTTGATAACCAGCTTCCGGGGGCTCTGAAGAGACTTCAGTTTGACAGGCAGCTAGCAATGGACAATATCCGCAAGCTCGTCACTGAGGCTGATGGTTACCAGCCTCACTTGATTGCTCCTGAGCAAGGTTACCGTCGTCTCATTGAGTCTTCTATTGTCTCCATCCGAGGCCCTGCTGAAGCATCTGTTGACACTGTACTGACTCTAACTTGCATCTTTAAAACAAATGAATCAATAACCTAACAAAAAAGCAATAAATGTCTCTCCTGTTTTTCTTTTTATGTGTGGTTTTAATACTACTAGGTTCATGCGATTTTGAAGGATCTGGTTCACAAGTCTGTGAATGAGACTGTGGTACGGTCCCTTCTTTTAGTAATATATACATATCCAACGACTTGTTGCTTTGGTCCAATGTTGTATATACGGTTTGGACATGTGCAGGAACTAAAGCAATACCCAGCTCTGAGAGTGGAGGTAACAAATGCGGCCATAGAGTCGCTGGACAAAATGCGGGAGGGAAGTAAGAAAGCAACACTGCAGCTGGTGGACATGGAATGCAGTTACCTCACTGTTGATTTCTTCAGAAAGCTTCCCCAGGATGTTGAGAAGGGTGGTAACCCCACGCATTCCATTTTCGACCGCTATAATGATTCCTATCTCAGACGAATCGGCAAGTTAAACACACCTATATGTGTAGAAAGAGATAATTATCTGTTGTGGTATATATTCTTATCTCACACACGTTTCACTTTTGGCAACAGGATCTAATGTTTTGTCTTACGTGAACATGGTCTGTGCTGGCCTGCGGAATTCAATTCCCAAATCCATCGTCTACTGCCAAGTCCGAGAAGCCAAGCGCAGCCTCCTCGACCATTTTTTTGCTGAGCTTGGTACCATGGACGTAAGTTCTCTGTGGATTTCTTTTTAATAAATATAACGTAAGCGTATCATCTGAGTAGAAAAAAGGTGGTGAATTCCAACAGATGAAGAGGCTCTCGTCGCTGTTGAACGAAGATCCAGCAATCATGGAGAGACGCAATGCCATATCTAAGCGGCTGGAGTTGTACCGGGCTGCCCAATCAGAGATGGACGCTGTGGCTTGGTCCAAGTGAGCGGCATGACATGCGGACTCTTTTGCTGGACTCTGGTTGGTGTTGTTCAGGACTGGAAGAGATATTTAGGTTGTGTAGATGGGAAGACAATACCATGGAGTCTTATTACTACATCACAGTGTTCTGCTATTTGTTTGTGTTCGTTTGTGGTCATCACCTGGTATATGTCGCCTTAGTATCTCATGCCACGCTTAATTGATTTGCATGTCAAATGTTTTTTGTTTTGTAAGGAGATTTAATTTTGGCATTTGTGTTGGAATAGAACACCACCCTTTAATGCGTGATTCAATTTTCCCCAGAGTTGATATATTGGCATTGCAGTTATAAAAATGACTTGAGGTGGAGGAAAAAAACTGACTTGAGGTGAAAAATGATTTGGGCTGAAAATGATTTGGGCTAAAAATAATTTGGGCTGAAAATGATTTGGGCGGAAAATGATTGGGCCTGAAAATGATTTGGGCTGAAAATGATTGAGGTTGATTGGGGCTGAAAATGATTTGGGCTGATTGGGGCTGAAATGATTTGGGCTGATTGGGGCTGAAAATGATTTGGGCTGATTGGGACTGAAAATGATTTGGGCTGATTGGGGCTGAAAATGATTTGGGCTGAAAATGATTTGGACTGATTGGGGCTGAAAATAATTTGGGCTAATTGGGACTGAAAATAATTTGGGCTAATTGGGGCTGAAAATAATTTGGGCTGATTGGGGCTGAAAATAATTTGGGCATTGCAATGCGTGTAATAAGTAATGATAATGTAAAGCATTTTTGTTTTGCATTGTGATATTTTGGTCATTCATTATCTTCTCGAACTCTCTGCTTCTCAGCTGCTCTCAAAGAGTGGATGGCGAGTTCCGTTTCTTCAGTTTCCCTACCCATGGTAATTTACAAAAATGGGGTTCATAAGTCTTCTCCGAGCTCGAACTGTCTCATCTTCAACTACTCATCAAAGCGTCATCATCATTATCCATTCTCTCTATCTCCTTCCTCCTCTTCTTCGCCGGCTTCCTTCGTAGAAACTGATGAAGACGACGACCGCACTTTCAGGTACCCCTTTTGCCTCTCTTGATCGATTCCACTGATTCGATTCAGACCTAGTTGTTGCAGAATCCTTCAAAAATAATCGATCCTTAGAGCTCTTTTGGAAATTAAGGTACCCAAACATGTATCTCAATTGTTTTGTTGCTATGTGCAAGAAATATCAAATATTGTAGATTTTGGTGGAGATTGTAAATAATTGCATATCTTAGTCACTACACTAACCTGAAGAATATGAATATGTAAAACAGTGGTTGCAGAGGGTGCGGGAAGGAGGAGAAAGAGAGTGGTTGTAACGGTGAGGGACGGATTCAAGGCGGCATTGCAACTGTCCCTGGTTTCGGTTGGTGGCCCATTAAGGCTTACCGACCTTGTCCCTCGTTTGTGGAGGCCGGTGGTAGATACCGCCCATTAGGCCAGAGCATGGACGAGGTTGCCTTTGGACGTCGTGACTCCACTTCCGCCACCGATTCTCAGCTAAGTTACGATATAATTAATATTTGCAGACCATCTTTTACCATCTCCATTTAGGAAAAAAAGGAAAAAAAATACTTTTTCAACATTACAAATACACAAATTAATTTTAGACAGTCCTGCAGAGCAATGATATCTTGCTTCTCTCTTGTGTTGTTTTTCTTTTTTTCTTCTTTTTTTTCTTGCAGCAAAAACAAGCTAAAGCCGTAGCAAGTCAAACCAACCAAGCAAGACCTTTTCTTTGTTGTTCGTAATGGTTAATCTATTGGGCCTGCCCATTTCAAATCATATGTCCCAAATATACAATAAGCCCTTTTGACTGTTAGGGGTTCCTTACTTCTTTTATCTTCGGACGCACTCAAAAGCCCTTTGTTTCGATCCTATAAAGTTTGTCCGGAATATGCCCAATCTTGATTATGTTAAAAAAGAAATTCAGCAATTGATTACTTAAATTTTGTAATTACCAACCCGCACGCGTCAATCACTCGATTTTAAATTTTTATTTCAGTTATGCTTTACGACACAAAATTTAATTTAAATCATAAAATAATACATTGTCAAATTTTTAAATATATCATAGTAAAATTAAAATTTTGGAAATTAAACTAATAATTCTATATTTGAAACAAAACTTAAAAAATACTATTTTGGAAATTAAACTAATAATTTTATATATGAAATAAAAACTAAAAAGATTTTATTTTTGGAAAATTTCCCTAACTTAATTTATATTTAAAATTTTGAATATATATATATATATAAAATTTGTTTAAAATAAATATAAACCAAATCAAATATTAAACTGAAATAAAAAAATATTTTATGCTATTATAAACAAATGAAATTAATTTGTTATTTAACATACGTTCACTTAAAAATTCAAAAAAAACAATATGAAAGAAATAAGATAAAAACTCTTTTATATATATTAAAATGAAAAATAAAATGAAGATAAATGGTGTTTAAAAAGGCAATGCTTTTAAATTCTAAGAAATTATATTAAAATAATTTACCTTTCAAAATAATAAATTTATAGTTATTAATTTTAAACGTAAAACAAAAAATAAAATCTAGAAAAGAGATTAATTTTGGAATTAATTTTGGGACTAAATTTTGGGATTAATTTTTATTAGTTAACTTAGTTTATACTGGTTCTTTCTAAAAATTTAATGTTTCTTTTCATGCATTTCAAACTAGAGTAATTTTGGAAAGAGTAATATTGTAAAATATCATTTTTAAAATTTTTTTTTTAAATTTAGCATTTTAAACTTAAAACTTTAAAATAGTACAAATTATTTTCTAAAAATACATATGTACCACAAATAAATTATAAATATAATTAAAATATTATTTAGATTTTTTTCAATTTAGGGTTTCATTTTTATTTATTCAAAATTTTTATAAGATATTTTAATATTAAATTTGAGTTATTTTTGAAAATTTAAACTAGTGATGTTATATTTGAAACAAAAACTTAAAATAATACTATTTTGTCAATTGTATTTTTGGAAATATCTATAAAAAATGATTGTTCTTTCTTAGTTTTCCAAAAATGAGATTTTTGTTTTTTTTTATTATGGAGAACACAATATACTGATCCAGTAATACAACATACTCGAAAAAATAAAAATGTAATCGAATAGATGTAAAACTAGTGGCACACTCTCTTAGCTCAAGAGAGGTTATTTAATTTTTGTAGCCGAACTAATTATTTTTGAAGCCGAACTCATTATTTTTGAAAAATCTCCCATGTGGATAGTCAGTTTTAAAATAAGAAATAAAACTAAGTTTTATTAGATGAATATGATAATGACACATTTGTAAATATGAAGAGTGTAAAAGATAGTTTCGGTTTCTTCTATTTTATATCTGTATATATTGAACAAATTAATGTACACACATTCACAATAACAAAAAATACAACTCCATTTTTCCACATTTACTCGATTCGGCTCCAATCTAAAGTTTAATATGGTATCAGAACAAGAAAATTGTTTGCTTCCGCATAATTTATTCCAATTTTTCTGGTTTATCTCTCAATTTGAATTCTATGAGTATTTCATGTTCCGAAATCCTAAATCACTTTGTTGTGATTTTGTTTTTTGAGGTTAATTAATGCGATGATTTTGGAGATGTTTTGTTTCATCATGCTTCTGATTTCTTTATTCTTGTTTTTTTGATCTTGATTGTTGCCGATTATTTTTCTTGATTCATCTTTATCGGCACAATTTTTTCGGAAAATATATTCTGTTTTTCTTTTTTTCGTTCCTTGAACTTTAATTGTTGTTGATTCTTGTTCGATTTCACCAACGGTACAATTTCTTTCTTTTTGATTTGTCATAATGACATATGCTTCTAGTTCTCCTACTGAATGTGTTCGACTTGGGATTTTTATGAAAATCCCTATTTTCTGCACATATATGATCATGTATAGTTGATTTTGGTTTCGGATCGTCTCAATTCTAGAATTGGTTTTCACTCATGGCGAAAATCTGTTCGAATTGCACTCAACGTGTGCAATAAGCTTAGCTTCATTGATGGTACGATTCTGAAATCCCCTGAACAACATAGAGATTATGGATCATGATCTAGGTGTAACGACATGGTTGTCACATGACTCATGAATTTAGTATCAAAGAAAATAGGACAAAGTTTGTTGTTTATATCTACGGCTCAGGGAATTTGGAATAACTTGATGTCGAGATTTAAACAAGATGATGCTCCTCGTGTTTATGAGATTAAGCAACGTCTGAGCACAATTCAACAAGGAGCTATGGATGTTAGTACTTCCTATACTGAGTTGATTACTCTATGGGAAGAATATAAGAACTATGTTGAGCTTCCGGTTTGTATTTGTAGTAAATGTGAGTATCAAGCTGCTGGTTTATGGGAGAAATTACAAGAAAGAAGTCGTGTTACAAATTTTTTGATGGGTCTTAATGAAACTTATGAGCAGACTCGAAGACATATTTTGATGCTAAAACCTATTCCTACGATTGAAGATGATGTTAACATTGTGCGCGAGGATGAAAGACAGAACGTAATTCGTCCTCTTTCGAAGATAGAGAATGTGGTTTTCCAAACCAATGCTCCTACTTCTGATGAAACACAATATAATGGTCCTTCGGAGAATGCAGCGTTTGCCACTGGATACAACATGTTTCGACCTAAACAAAGATCAATTTGCACTCACTATGGTCAAACAGGTCACACTGTTAAAGTGTTTTAAGCTTCATGGCTACCCTGCAAGATATAAAAATTCACAAGGTTTTACATATAATTCTTCTCGACCTTGTGTGCAATTTCATGAGACTGGCACACTTACTTATAATTTCTCGTAGGGGAAGAAAGATGTGAGTATTGCAAATGTTTTTCTACTCCAAATGTGTCTCTTCTTCCTCCTCCATCAGTGAATTTTCAAAATCTTAATGTTGCCAATCTCAATGATTCCCATGTGAGTACTCTGTTACAACAACTTTGTTCTCGCCTAAAAGTTCAGGAAAATGTTGTTTCGGTTCCAGAAACGTTAGTCTCTACTGTCACAGAACATGGAGTCACGTCTACTAATTCCTCTTCTGGTATGTCACCTTTTCTTCCCACAAATATTAGCTTACCAACTGTTTTCTTCTCTCCATACCCAACTCCCTCGTGGTATTTGAATAATTGATAGTGGGAAAACAAGTCATGTTTATTGTGATTTGACAATGTTGATTGAAACTTTTCCAGTGTCTAAGGTAATAGTCTTATTTCCTGATGGTACTAGAGTTCCTATTAGTCATACATGCACATTGTCTTTGGCTAATTCTATTGTTTTTCGTGATGTGTTGTTTGTTCCAACCTTTCATTTTAATCTTATTAGTTTGAGTGTTTTACTGTCTCAAAATCAATGTTCTGCTCATTTCTTTCCGGATCATTGTATTCTTCAAGAACTTACTCAGGGTTTGACGATTGGTAAAGGAATTCTCACACATAACTTTTACATTTTAGAAGTTGATGTTAGTTCTTGCTCTACCAATTTCATAAGCTCCATGGAAATCTATGGCATAGTCGCCTTGGACGTCCCTCTATTGCTAAACTTCAATATCTTTCAAATCATCTTTCCCTTCCAAAATTATTTGTCATTTGGCAAAGCAAAAACATTTACCATTTGTATTTCACAACCATTTGTCTCAAAAAAAATCTTTTGATCTTATTTATCTAGATATTTGGGTTCTATTTTCTGTTGACACCACTGAAAGATATAAATACTTTTTTTACCTTGGATGATGATTGTTCTCGGGCAAATTTTTCATTCTGTTGAACTTAACTTGGATTTATTTGTTGAAAACAAAACATGATGTTACTTCCTTATTTCTGATTTTTTTAACTCATGTTAGAACCCAATACAACTCAACTTTTAAAGTAATCAGAAGTGATAATGCTCCAGAAATTTTCTCCATTGAAAATTTTGGGATGGTTCATTAGTTCTCTTGTGATTACACTACTCAACAAAATTATGTTATTGAGAAGAAACATCAAACATCTTTTTAATGTTGCTAGAGCAAGCTTTAATCTAGAGTTCAATAAATTTCTATATTAGATATGTTTTAAAAAGATTATACTTTTTTGTCAGGTGGGGTACAACGGAATGATACAATAATCCAATATTTTTGAACGAAAATTTAATATTTTCATACGAAAAAAGGTATAATCGAATTTCATATTTGTAAAATAAATCTAGAGAAATTGTAACCACTAGCCAACTTAGTGTCTCCAAAAAAAAATTATGTTTTGATGTCATTTTTGCCGTGCTCGGCAAAGAGTATATCTTAACAAAAAAAATCCTCATTCAAAAATAGGTGGGAAGATCAATGAATTTCACCCAAATTGGCATAATGTTTGAGAACATAAGATAATGGAAAAGGAAAAGGTCCATTTGTTAAAATGGCAAAGATGTTTATTAAGAAATCAAATTAGAACTATTCCGTGTCGTGTGGTTATAATGCAAATTACATCATCTCTATCTCTATACTCACAAAAGGCACTCAATTTTGAGTCCGTGATTCAATTTTTGATTCTTCTGTGTGTCCCACTTCTCGTAAATATGTGTCTCTATTATTTTGTATATATTCATCTCCTTTTAAAAAAATGAACAAAACATTCAAAATTGTTGAGACGTTGTTTTCTCTTTAATTAACAAAATGTTAAATATATCTTCTCTACTTTATCATGCTCCATTAATTTCCAACTACAATACCTTTCCATTGTTTTTAGTTATCTTTGATGTATTTAACATGAAAAAACAAAAATATCACCTTGCAAAGAACGTATGGAATGTGTTAAAGAGTGTGCAGTGGCCCCACTAGGATCTTTCTTACTTACTCCATTATCTTCTTCTTCTTCTTAGTCTCTCTCTCTCTCTCATCTCTCATTAAATCGGAAGAGAAAATGGCGTGCCCCACTACATCTTTGGCGATCGTTCTTCATCAATCTTCCAACCATGACGAACTCTTCATGAAACAAACTCTTCAATTCTCAGAAACTCTCAAGGTTTGATACGTCTCTTTCCTTTTTCTCTTTCCTCAAGCATAGATTGATCATTAGGATTGTGATTCTTTTGTCTTCATTCAAGATTCATCTTCTCTCCTGTTGTTTATATATGTTTAAGGATTTAAAGAATTTGCGGAAACAGTTATACTCAGCTGCGGAGTACTTCGAAACATCTTATGGAAAAGAAGAACACAAAGAAACGTAACTATTTCTCTTTCTTGATACCATTTTCCATATTTGTGAGAGAAAAATGAACAAGTGATGTTAATTTTAGGGTGATAGAAACGTTGAAAGAGTATGCAGCCAAGGCAATAGTGAACACAGTGGATCATCTTGGTTCTGTCTCTGACAAATTCAACTCTTTTCTCTCTGATAACTCAACCCATTTCTCCACCACTAGTCTCCGTTTATCTTCTCTCGAGCAAGTAAGTAATCTTGAAATAAATCTTGAAACTATGATGAAAACGCATCTCAAACACATGCGTGTGTGTGTTGTGTAGAGGATGAAACTATGCAGAGAATACATGGGGAAGAGTGGGGCTTATCAGCGTTGCTTTCTCATTCAATCTCCTCATCATCATCATAAGCGTTACTTCTTCCCTCGTATATATATTATCCTTTAAACCCTTTTTTCCACTTCCCACAGTCGATCCATTCCAATTTCAATCTGATCATCTTTTATCTCTGATTCTTGCGTACAAGAACATGCCAGAGGTGAACAAAGAGGCACAAGTTTCTCTATAGGAGATGACTCACATCGGTTTAAGAGTGGTACCCATTATAGTCTTCACATCCTGTTGTTTAATCTGTTTCTGTTTTTTGTTTTCTGTGTTATTGTTATCTGAATATTTCTCCTCAACTGCCTGAAAGCTGTTCGATCAACAATACTAGAAAATCACCCAAACACTGAAAGGTAGAGTCTGGATTCTAGTCTTCTGTTTCTGGTTTTAGTCTTTGTAATGAGCATTTATTGGTTGGTCAAATGCAGGAAAGCTAACAAGACAGGAAGCTTCTCCTTCTCACCCATCCTACACAACAACAACATCAGCAACAGAACACCAACTAGTACAACAGCTAAACAACTATATATATATATATTTCTCTAGATTTCAGACAAGTAGGTAAAGTATGCGTGTGAATGTCGTAGGTAAAAGAACAAATTCTCCTATGAGATTTCATCTCTTACGTTCAGGATCTCTACTGAAACGTTCAAGCTCCCCAAGCCAGCCAAGAATGCTGGTATACCACTTGTATATATTGTATGGCTTCGATTTTAAACATTTAGTTTTATCTTGTGCTCTGTTTTTGTATGATTATAAAAGGCCTTACCGGAACCACAAAGGGCGATATCTGTGTCTAGAAACACAGAAATAGTGGAGATAAAGCAATCTTCTTCGAGAAAGGGGAGGAAAAGCCTGATGCTCAAGGCATTGATGAGTATGAGCAAGTCCAGAAACTAAATATCCCCTTTGTATTTATAAACATGTATGGTATTGACAAAAAGATTTGTACAAAATGAAGATCTGAAATAAGAGACTAATTAATGCTCATTCTCAATCTACTTAACATGCTTTGGTTGAAAATGGTTTGCCATTTTCCTAATTAGAAACATACATAACTATGTTCACTCTTAGTTTTTTCACTTCCTTCTACACTCTCTCTAGCTTTGACTTTAGGCTTTTTAGAGTCAATCAACTTTTGTAATTAACTGTGATCGATCTTCAATCACAATTCACAAATATATTCTGTCAATGCCTGGTTTTTTTTGTTTTTTTCTAAGTTATTTCGTCGTTTGGTTAGTTGATGATTATCAGAACTACATTAGCACATTTCACAAAAAGAGTGACGTGATTTACAAGAGTCTGGGCCTAAGGAAAGCCCATTCTGTAGAATGAAGAAGAAACCGAAATAAGTAACCAACGGCCACGATTATTCCAACAAAAGAACAAATCTGATTGGTTGGGGTTGTAGATCGGTGCAACATCATTGGTCCACATCATCCTCGATGACATAAGATTCATTTATTCTTCGTCTCCCCGTAAAAAGCGACTACTTCACCATAACCTTCAGGCACAGGACCTATATAACTCCTAAAAACAAAAAGAAGAAGCTCTGTTCAACAAGTATTCGATCGAACACAAAGTATTATATTTATGGCTCGCTCGTTCGGAGCACGCGGCTTGGTTGTGCTGGCCATCATCTTCTCCGGTGAGTGGTTTCTCATTTACTTTCTCGATCTAAGTGTTTCTTCTGGATTTTTATCTCTTTACTATTTTCAAACCGGTAGATGTTTTTAAATCTGAGGTTTAACGTTTCGTTCTTCACGGGTTTTATGGGTTGGTGGTATACATTTTAAGATTAGATCTCACTTATAGATAATCGCGATATCAAGAATTTTTAGGATGCTTTGCAGAGATGTAGTTCCTGGATAATGTAGTGACAAAATTAGGCATAAAAGCCCTCTTCCTGTTTCCATTTCGGTAGTTTATTGACGATTGGAATTTACGCTTCAGGATGTCTATTTGCGTTTTCCATTGCTAAAGAAGAGGCTACAAAGTTGGGTACAGTTATAGGGATAGATCTTGGAACCACTTACTCTTGCGTTGGTGTTTACAAGAATGGACATGTTGAAATCATAGCCAATGACCAAGGAAACCGTATTACTCCTTCATGGGTTGGTTTCACCGACTCCGAGAGGCTCATTGGCGAGGCTGCTAAAAACCAAGCTGCTGTAAATCCAGAGAGGACCATCTTTGATGTCAAGAGATTGATCGGGAGAAAGTAAGTAAATAAGACATCCTCCTGTTTGTCTGTTTGTTTTGTTTCACCTGTTGCTCTAATTCTTTGCTTTTGTTCTGGCAGATTTGACGACAAGGAGGTCCAAAAGGACAGGAAGCTTGTACCTTACCAGATTGTGAACAAGGATGGTAAGCCATACATTCAAGTCAAGATCAAGGATGGTGAGACAAAGGTTTTCAGTCCTGAGGAGATCAGTGCCATGATTCTGACTAAGATGAAGGAGACAGCTGAAGCATACCTTGGGAAAAAAATCAAGGACGCTGTTGTCACCGTTCCAGGTTAGCTTGTTGTTTATTCTGTTCCATCATGCGTAGTGATGGTATATATATATATGATTCATTCTTTCTGATCCGTTGACTATCTACAGCTTACTTCAACGATGCCCAGAGACAGGCTACCAAGGATGCTGGTGTCATTGCTGGGCTCAATGTTGCTAGAATTATCAACGAACCCACTGCTGCTGCTATTGCCTATGGTTTGGATAAAAAGGGTGGTGAGAAGAACATCCTTGTCTTTGACCTTGGTGGTGGTACCTTTGACGTCAGTGTTTTGACCATTGATAACGGAGTGTTTGAGGTTCTCTCCACGAATGGTGACACTCACTTGGGAGGTAGCTTATCCTTGACCACATATGCATGTTCAGTATTGCCTTGGTGTGAGATTCATATGGATGTTTGCTAACCTTTTCTGTCCTCGTAATTTTGTGTAGGTGAGGACTTTGACCACAGGATCATGGAGTATTTTATCAAGTTGATCAAGAAGAAGCACCAAAAGGACATCAGCAAGGACAACAAGGCTCTTGGTAAGCTCCGCAGGGAATGTGAGAGGGCCAAGAGAGCTCTTAGTAGCCAACACCAAGTCCGTGTAGAGATCGAGTCCCTCTTTGATGGTGTTGATTTCTCTGAGCCACTCACCAGAGCTCGTTTTGAGGAGCTGAACAATGACTTGTTCAGGAAGACCATGGGACCAGTGAAGAAGGCAATGGATGATGCTGGTCTACAGAAGAGCCAGATTGATGAGATTGTCCTTGTTGGTGGAAGCACTCGGATCCCAAAGGTTCAGCAGCTGTTGAAGGACTTCTTTGAAGGGAAAGAGCCTAACAAGGGTGTGAACCCTGACGAGGCTGTTGCTTATGGTGCTGCTGTCCAGGGTGGTATATTGAGTGGAGAAGGTGGTGACGAAACCAAAGATATACTTCTTCTTGATGTTGCGCCGCTCACTTTGGGAATTGAGACCGTGGGAGGAGTGATGACAAAGCTGATCCCGAGAAACACGGTCATTCCGACAAAGAAATCTCAGGTTTTCACAACATACCAGGACCAACAAACCACTGTCTCCATTCAGGTCTTTGAAGGTGAGCGGAGTCTCACAAAAGACTGCAGGCTGCTGGGGAAATTCGACCTCACGGGAATACCACCGGCCCCAAGGTTTGCTTGCCCCCTTTTTTCTTGTCTATATTAGTAAATCTTGAACAAAGAACAAAATAATCATATCTGCGATCTCTCGTTTTTCTTTGGTGTGGCAGAGGAACCCCTCAAATAGAGGTCACGTTTGAAGTGGACGCCAACGGTATATTGAACGTGAAAGCAGAGGACAAGGCGAGTGGTAAATCAGAGAAGATAACAATAACAAACGAGAAGGGTCGGCTGAGCCAAGAAGAGATAGACAGGATGGTGAAGGAGGCAGAGGAGTTTGCAGAGGAAGACAAGAAGGTGAAGGAGAGGATAGATGCGAGGAATAGTCTGGAGACGTACGTGTACAATATGAAGAACCAGGTGAGCGACAAGGACAAGCTTGCTGACAAATTGGAAGCAGAAGAGAAGGAGAAGATCGAAGTGGCCACGAAAGAGGCCCTCGAGTGGCTCGACGAGAACCAAAACTCTGAGAAAGAAGAGTATGAGGAGAAGTTGAAGGAGGTGGAGGCAGTTTGCAACCCAATCATCACCGCCGTTTATCAGAGGTCTGGCGGGGCACCCGGTGGTGCAGGGGCAGAATCAGCAACAGAGGAGGAGGATGAGTCTCACGACGAGCTCTAAATTGACTTTATCTTCTTTATTGTTCCATTATTTATGGGTCAAAGTTTTGAGGATAAAGAAAGACACTGTTTTTCTTTCTTTGTTTGGATTTATTTTAGGAAAGGGGAGAGATTAAATTAAGTAGTGTTTCCTTCCTTAGTCTCCCTAGACTTCCTCTTCTAATACAAGTCAAGTACTTGAAACACGTGATGCAAGAATCAGTTTTAGTATATGTCGGGGTTGAATGAAGGATCAAAATGTTATCATACTCTCCTATTTGACTACCCAGTTAGTCGACTAAAATGTCTGTAAGCTTTCATGCTAGCCAATCTCAAAATCAAGTTAATATAGGTAGGGGATATGGTTACATTTCAGTGGACCAAAGTGGATAGCTTTGTCAAGCCTGCCCAAGAGTGAAGTGATTGAGCAGACTCATGCATGGCCAGCCCTCAAGACTTAATGCATGTCCGGCCCTCAAGACTTAATTCATCTCTTTTTCAACATTGGAAATGGCTTCGAGAAGAGAAAGCAATGAACCTCTACATCACAATGCTTAAGTAAATTCAATGTGAATTAAGATATTCAAATCTACAATCGAAATTAAAAAAAAAAAACTAGAGAACCTGGATCGAAGGATTATTGATCACGGTGAAATAGATGGTCCAAGCGATGCCAGGAAGAGAACGATATTTGTTTTGATGTAAGGTTTTTTTCCTCACTTCACAAACATAATTAGTGCTATTTGACCAATACTATTTATAACACATAAAAGCACAAAACTGTTTAAATAAGCCAAGTTTAGAATGTCGACAAATTTTGGACATAATGGTTCCAGAGATCAGATGCGATCTCATCTCTTAACCTTAAACAATCTTCCACTTCTTCTGGTCTAAACCCATGTTCATGTCCCTCTATCTCTCCTTGATTCTCCACCTCCAACGCATCTCCACTATTTTCTTGTTCAAACATCCTAAACACTAAGTCATCTGGTTTCTCCAAGCGCACATAGTTGTGCAATGCAGATGCCGCAATAACCAGCTTCACTTGGGTTTGTAGAGGATACGGAGGAGATGATAGTAGAATCGGGAATCGTTCTTTCAAGGCTCCAACAGCTCGGTCCATTGCTCCATGTAACAACTTGTGTCGCTCGTTGAAAATCACCTTTGGTTCTTCTCTTGAGTCGCCTTGATATGGGGCGATAAAACCTGGAAGATTCTGGTACTTATTGTCTACAATGTAGTATTTTCCTGTATCACACATGAATAAATCTTCTGGGAAAAAGCAAACAAGCGGAAACATAATATACAAATACATATACAAACCTTGAGGGACCTGTAACTTGTTACGCCGAGTCAAAGCTGCATTGAGAACTTGTTGATCAGAGGCTGAGCCTTCCCAGCCAGCTAAAACGTAGTGGAATCTGAGATCAAAGGAAGAAGCTACAAGAACATTCTGAGTAAGAAGCCCATTGTTATTGCGGAATGGACCTTGCTCATCAACTCCAACCATTACCGGTATGTGTATGCAGTCAACAACTCCAACACAGTCTTTGAAATATGGATAGAATCTAGGATCATCCTCTATGGTTTTTCCATCAACATTTGGATTGAATTGAAAGAAATCCATGGAGATTGCCATGACTGCATTCAACACATTGTTGAAATGGCGGCTGATTGTTTCTCCAGAGTATCTGAACAATTCTTGGACAGCTCGGGTTCGAAGATTATGACCTATGATGAACAAGAAGATCGCTAATTGTTCGTCAATCTTAATTCGATTCGTGTGGCGTAACAAGCCTCTCGTTTGAAGGATATCACATAGCTTATAGAAGACAGGCTTATCCATTCGGAAATTCTCCAGACATTGTTCGTTAGGACCATTTAGAATTTGGTATACGAACTTGTCACCATCTGAAATTGGGAAATTGCTTACTTCTTTGGACATACAACCCCTAACCGCTGCTTCTTCTTCTTCTTCTTTGTCCTTTCCACCGGAGATCTGCATTCTACAAAGATGCGTACGAATCCAAGTGAGATCAGTTTGAGTTTGAGAAACTTGAAAGAAAAAACGAACCTTGACAACACGAGAGGAATGGGTTTCAACGCAGCTACACCATCAGTCCATCACCCGTGATTCATCTGGGAAATTTAAGAGACAAAAATGGAAGATAATTTCGAAAGCCAAGGAAAAGTACATATAGTGTATTGCCGCCCATGTGTTCGACAGAATGTGTGTTTTAAGTTATTTTTTTTAGTAAAACCACTTAAAGCGGATTCGAAGTATTGGAGTGTTACATTGATTTTGTCAGAGGTATGTTTATATTGCAAAATTATGATTCCATGAAGAAAGGAGCGTAATAGTTTCATTTTTCAGTAACAGTTATTTGTTGTGCATATCATGGAATTCATAATAACATTAGTATTCAAAATATATCCAAGATAGTTAAGATATGATTTCACCCAAGGAAAGAAATCGCTAGAAAGTCACTCAACTCAAAGAACACAGAAATTGTAAAACATAAAGCTATGTTCAAACTCTATGGGTAATGGGCAAAAGACACATTGGGTCTGATGCTTGAATTTGAGAGTGAGGGCGATTCGAGCCATGGATAAGGCACCATCATAGGGCTCTGCCAATGAAACCGCTCATGTGGATAAAGACACACCCGGGGATCTCAGCAGCTTTAGAAAGTTCCTCATCTCTAAGGCTTCTCCATTGTTCAGGAAGAAGCTTTCGGTTCTCAAACATGTCTGGTGCAACTGTCACTGCTTGAACTCTCCACTCGTTTCCCCATTCGTCCTGTTTAGTTTCATACCACTTTTAGAGATACATTATTTGCACTAACCATCAAATGTAGCATCAGAGTTTGTCATTTAAACAAGTGCCTCTCTTTCGATTGGCACAAATATAAAACAGTACAAGGATATCTTAGTATGGTGCTTAAAAGGTAACCTGGTAGATGACATATTTGATAAGGGACTGATCTTCATCTTTTTCTCAATCTCGAACTAGTGAAGTTTCCACTACTCACCAGAGAGCCAGAGATATAAACTTATATGCATATACTACATACTACTATCGATAAAAGGAATAATGTGAAAGCACTTACAAGGCAAAATTTTGTGAATATCATGATCTCACCACTTGGATCTGTCTTGAATCCTTCTTCAAGACACTGCATCTCTATTGATCGAGATGGTAGGCACGATCTTGCATGAAATCTTACACTTTACAACGCAATTTAAGAACAAGCTACCATAAGCTTATACTAGTTTGAGAAATTTGTTATGTTTCTTATACCATATATTTGCACTTGACATAAAAACAAATAGAAATCTTACTTCGAGGAAGTCTTTCCAGCCAGAGCCATCGCACTCTGGAAAGCCTCATTCTCTATATCTTGTGACTGGTCCGAGATTTAATCTTCCAATCCTTGGAGATAGATGTGTGTTGTCGACATATCGTGGAGGTTTATTAGTATCATACTGATTTATTCCGTTGTCCACAATATTAATTGCATGATAACATTAAGAAGCAGAGCGTCACTGAAACATACAATAATTAAAAGAATAATCAATATGCAGATATGCCTAGAATGCAAGTCAACAATGAAAGAAAAAGAGTAAATTTGAGTCTTAAAATGGACAATGCGCAATTACCTCCATGAAGCTCTTGTAGACAGCTAAAAACAACCCAAGAACATAGTTTTCACATTTTCTTGGGAAAAAAATTTAAGAAACAACGTTTAATTCCACCACGAACGAGTGTATTTAAGTTTATATATACACCAGTTTTAATATAATGTAAATATAAATTTAAATTTATTACATGAAATGCATAATTATAGTTAAAATAAATTTTTTACTGATTGTGAGTTTAAGAAATAAATTTTAAAAACCTTCTAAAATTTTCAAAAAATCAAACGATTAAATAAAATATAATATCCAAAATCATAAATTATATAAAATAAATTAAAAAAATTAATAAATACAAAATATATATAATTTTTGATAAAAACACAAAATCCACCACGCAATTTTACTAGAGCCATCCTTTACAATTATATAATTTGTAACTAAATAAAATGAATTAAGGAAGATATTAAAAACATGTAATATGAAAAAATATAATTGAAATCCAAAATAAAGTTTAAACAGTTACCTACAAAATGGTGTGTTTTTCGTCACACTACTTCTTCCATGTTCCATTATTAACTTATAATTATAATTTTGTTAGAATATATAATTAATCTCTGATTATAATCGTATTATTTAATAATTTTGAGTTTTAGATTTTTTTGAAAATAATCAGAAATTAGATAAATTACATGCACGTGTGAGTTTTTAATTAACATATTATGTGCATACGTGATTCTCCATGAGTAAAATTAATAGTTTTGCTATATTTTTTATAGTTCATGTAGTAAATTTAAATTAATATTTAAATTTAAATTAGTATTGCATATAAATAATATATAGTTTTAAGGTGACACTCTATTTTTCTACAAGAAATGTTGTATAGCATGGGTTGTACACTGAACTAAGGTTATATTCTATTTTTTTTTTTTTTGAAAGATTAAAACTTATTTTTTATGATTTGAAAGTTCGAAAATAATTCGTTTGTGGTGTAAACATTTCTAACCTATTTATCCTAAATATGAGTTATGTTAAACATCTATATAACCGATATTTGTATGTTATGAAATTTCAAACTTTCAAATTATAAACTTTCAACTCGAAAATAATTTTAAATACATTAGTTTACATTGAGTTTTTTTTTTTAATTGACATCCATGTTTTTATTTGAAATTATCCAATGGGCCGAAATACATTTATGACGGCATCATTTTTGGGCTATAGGTCTCAAATTAAATATTATGAACCTCCAAATCTTTTTATTTTATTGTGGGACTAAACCAGACGACGACATTTGCCTTTGAAATAAACCCTATAAGAGATTTCAGTCGTCTTCTCTTGGAACTTTTTTTCTCGGAGAGGCCTCACGGAAACCCTAATATCCTTGAAATTGCTCTGGCCAGTCTAGAGTCCTCTGCAGGTTTTTTATTTATTCTGATTTATCTCTTTCCGTTGGTTTCGTTATGATTATGTTTTTGTTGAAATCTGAGGTTTCGTTGTGAGTTGTTGTGGAAATTCGCACGATTGATGATCCGAATGAATTCTGAGTAATATACGGAGATGGAAAAACCAATAAACTAGATTAAAATATTCAAACTTTTTCTATCTGCTTATAAGTGCCGCTTATAATAAGTAAAACTTACTTCTTTTTTGCTGTGTTTTATGGTCAGTTTTTGTGGGGTTTAGTTTCAGTTTGACATGTCTAAGTTGGAGATATGTCTTTAAATCGAGCTCCTTAATATGATTCATCTGTGTCTTGTAGGGATTTTAAGGAGAAACAAATATGAGATTGGTCAAGTGCTGGTTTTGCTCTTCCACAATATATCCTGGACATGGTATTCAGTTTGTTCGCAATGATGCTAAGGTAGGTCTAAATCTTTAATCACTTGCTTGAGAAAGTCACTAGAAATAGTTTGCTTGAGAAACTTTTTCAACTCAGAGCCAAAATAAGCTTTGTTCTTCATATTTCTTTCTCATGTATTGGCATGGTTCTCTAGTTGAAATGATTTATTTTGAAGTCTGTATGTCTTTTGTGGAATTGGTCCACAATCTACATGCTCTTGACAACTAAATGTCTTTTCTTACGGTGTTTTGGTTGGTGTTTCAAATATTATGGCATCTCTGGCTAGGAGTTTAGTACATGGGATGTTTTGGCACTGTTCATATTTTGAGCATTTTTGCTAAACTAATAAATCATCCTAATGCTATCATTTACTCAGTTCGGCGCTCTATTTGCTTTAGTTTTTGATCCAGCCGCTACTAAGATGCATTTTTGCGGGGCGAATGAAAATTATAGGACTCGATGCAATAAAACTATCTTCTCCTTTGCAGATTTTCCGGTTTTGTAGGTCTAAATGCCACAAGAACTTCAAGATGAAGAGGAACCCTCGGAAAGTGAAATGGACTAAAGCATACAGAGCTGCACACGGAAAGGACATGACTCAGGTATTTATTTATTTGATTTAAAATATATCTTTGTTTAATTTAGTTGTCTAGATAATGCTCACCATCCCATTTGTCTTGTTTTTTTTGTTTTCCTTTCCCCCAAAGGATAAAACATTTGAGTTTGAGAAGAAGAGAAACAGACCCGAGAGATATGACAGGAATGTAACAGAGGATACACTTAAGGCCATTAAGAAGATTGATAAGATCAGAAGCGCACGAGATGCCAAACATATCCAGAAGAGGTTGAGATATAACTCTCTTTTATGTTATTCTAATCTCTTACATCATTGAACTTGACTTGCATGAATTTGAGGTTAAGAAGTCGTGTTTTATGATTGGTTTTCTTTTGTGTTATGGGGGACTTAGGTTGAAGCCAAACAAACAGAAGATACACATGGAAGAAGTAAAGGAGCTAGATAATCACATTTCACTGATCCAGGCACCAGAGTCTCTCCAGCGTGATTCAATGAAGGTGAAAGTTCTGGCTTCCAAAAAGCAGTCTGTGCAAAACGAAGCCATGGAAGAGTGAATATGTGGAAACATTATGATCCACTGAAAAGCTTCACTTAGTCTCGAAACTGGTGTCATCTTAAAAGCTTTTTTTAGTTGCTCTTTTACTATATGCCTCAAAAGAAAGAATAGTTTTGGTTTTGTAATTGAAATAAGACAGCTTTAAGTTGCTTTTCAATAGTCAAATGTATAAGGAAACAAAAAGCTAAGAGGAATATTATGTCTTTTATTAGGTTTTTAAGGTTATCCTCAAATGAATCCCAATGTAATTTAGAATAATAGAACATACCCAAGTAATAAAAGACTAAGCACAAACCTTGGAACATACCCAGGTTGTAAACAAACATGGATCTTTGTAGTTTAGAAAGTGATCTTGCTTTGCATTGAGTTCGATTTTCGTCAAATAATATGTATGGCTGTAACATAATACAATATAGAGAATTTAATGATCCATTCTGTTTCAAAAGTCTGACGAATCTCGATCCTATTTGAATGTATTAGATTAGAAAAATTACCTACCATAGCAGATCAGGCATGTCCAGAGCTGGATTGGATATAGCGAGTACAAAACAGCTCTAACTCGTTCAGTTTCACCAAGGTACCTCTCCAATTCAGTGTACTTGCTCCAAGCATAGCAACTTTCAGAATAATGTTATTTCTACGAGGAACTGAATAATTGTAAAAAATTATATAAAAGAAAATAAATCTATCGGCAACAGTTACATGTTGTTAGGAATTTCAATATACAATTTATCTGAACACTCATATGATTTCATTTTTTTCATTTACATTATTTTAAAAATATTGAACTTTTAGAATTTCTCTATTATATATTTTATCTCGAGTTTTCAATGTGGAATAAATTAGATTTTTTCATAATATGTTTATTAACCAATCCGTTTTACACATTCATTTCTTATTCAAACTAATTCTGTTTTTGACATATAAATACACAATATTTTATCGATCACAATAAAAAATCCAACATAAGAGATTAAGTTTAAAGGTAATCGTAGTAAAGACTAACATTGCATTCTTTTCCGGTAAAAGTTTGGAAAATAGGAGATTACGTGACTTATAATTTGTATAAGCATAATTAATTTAAAGGGACAAGATTTGAGGTAACATAATCATCATGCACACACTAGTGGAATCAACCGCTTGTAGGTAAATGATACTAAACCGATTGCAACAAAGGAGTTTGTGCTCCAAGTTGCTGTCAAGTTGCCTTAATTTGTTCCCTGACAGCAATCAATCTACTAAACCGATTGCAACAAAGGAGTTTGTGCTCCAAGTTGCTGTCAAGTTGCCTTAATTTGTTCCCTGACAGCAATCAATCTCCTTAGGTATGAAGTTTTTCACATTATTTTTACTTTGCATCGAATGATAAAACACGTGAAAATTATTAAGTGTTTTTATTCATCTCTCGTGTTTTAAGATCATAACTAATTTAAAATCAATTTCAATAATCCACTAATAGTAGCTTTTGTGACATTCCTCTTAAGATTTTTTGTTCTGTTGACTTCACTATTCTTCGAATATTTTGCTCCTTTTTTGCCATCCATCTGAGTATATATCAGTTATTATGCAATGAATGTTTTGATAAGAATTAATAAATTTTTAAAATTTTAAATTTTGTGGTTTTAGTTTTTAACAATTAAGTATAAATTAGAATAATATGAATTAGTTTTTAAAATAATATGAATTATTTTGTGAAAATACATATTTACTATAAATATAATTCAAGCATTAGATTTGGATTCTTTTTTCTATTTAAAATTTATTTTTTTATTAAAAAGAAATTTGAAAATATTTTAGTATTAATTTTATGTTATTTTAAATATTTAAACTAATGATGCTATATTTGAAACAAAAACTTAAAAAAATGTTATTTCGTCAAATTTTCAATTAATAATGGTAAGAAAATCTTGGACTATTAGATTAGCCCGTTGTGGTACAAGTGACTAAAAAAGTATATATTATCAATTGAAACATTATTGGATTAGTCGGTCAATCCGGTTCCAAGTGGATATTCTCTCGTTGCATAATAATATCGTTTTCCCATTTAAGTTTTTTTACAATTTTTTTTTGTATTTCAATACGTATTTCTGAATAAGTTTCTATTTTATCCATATTTTGTGTTTATTTATAACAACTACAAAATTTTGGAATTTACTAAAGAATGATATAATAAATAACTAAAAATAATATATTTGAAAAGATAAAAGGAGATTTATACTAAAAAAAATACTACAAAAAATATGTATATGTTTCACAGAATTTCCATCGAGAATTTGGTAAAAAAATATTTTTTTATCAATTTTTTTTTCATCAAAATGTAACAGTTGCCAAAAGATTTTAGTTTTTGATATATTATACAAGTTTATGAGTGTCCACGAGATGATGTGACATCACAAAATCTCTCTTGTAAAGCACAAAATCAACACCTGAGGATGTGAAATAATAAAGTGTGATGAAAAGCAACACCTGAGAATGTGCATTGGATTCATTACTTATGTTTTTGAAAATAATATATATATAAAATTATGTTGAACTAAGTTCCTGTTTTAATTGTTTTTATCCATATTATTTTTTCTAATGACATCTAATCATTTTTTAAAAAACTAACTTTTTAATATATAAGATTCTAACAAAAATCTATTTTTAATAAAATTTATCTTCCGAATCAATTTTCTTGGAAAATATCCATAACAACAAAATAATAAAAAGGGAAGAAAACTTACTTCTGTCTAAAAAAAAAATAAACCAATAGAAGAATTTGTCATGTTTCTGTATGCTTCTCTAATGCATAGGCAAATAACTTATTTAGGGGGTTTTTATGGACTTTGTCTACATACGTAATGGATATTTGCCAAATTAATTTATTTAGTTGAAACATTCTTTATTTTTGTTTGCAAAATGGTTAGTTGGCAAATTATCCCTTTAATATTTATTAGATTTATAAGAAAAATATTCGAACATTATATAATATTATTTATTAATAAATATAAATTAAAAATTAATATATTTTAACTTTTATTTAAAATTATGATTAAATATTTTTAATATTAATTTTTTATATATGTAAATTAATAAAATAAAAATAATTATTTTAATGAATTTAATAGTATTTTTTGTTAGTTGAATGAATATATTGATTTTCTAATCAAATTAATAGTAATAAATTGTAATTTTAACTTAAACTCATTTATATATTAATTTGAAATTCATTGCGCTCATGATATGTTAGTATGACATATTTATGTTAATAACATATTAGATTGAAATTATTTTTTAAAAATATTTATCAAATAATATATTAAACTACAACAATATAATATTCGTAAACTCGACTAACATAGTCCACGTTTAAACATTAAACTTTTCAAATACAATAATAACCAATATTGGACTCCGAAAATTTGGAAAAAAAAATCCTTTTGTACAGTATAATAATAAAACCAATTCAAGTCGTACACAGTGTGGATCATCTAGTTTACAATTATAAAACGAGAAATATCTATAACTATAAATTATTTAAATAAATATTTTGATTGTTAGCTTCGTAATATATGTTCTCTGAAAAATAAAAATGAGTAGATTTTTATGCATTATGCTTCATTAAAATCACCAAAAATTTTCAGTTTTGAAGAATTTTGTTAAAATTTAAATTAAAACATACTAACAAACACTTGTATGTTTTATAATTGGATGTTATACTGCTATTTAAATATGGGCAGTTCTCAAAAATCCCATAAAATATTCCAAAACACCTTTAATATTTTATTTTTTCAAAAAAACCCATTAAAGTTTTTTTCAAGAAACCCATTAAAGTTTTTTTCAAAAAACCCTTTAAAGTTTTTTTTCCAAAAGACCAAAAAAACTAAAGTAAACTTTAAACCCTACTAAACCATAAAACATATACCATAAACCCTAAACCTTAAATTTCAAAATCCAAAATACTAAATCTAAACCCCAAATATTTAAACTATAAATCCTTAAAAATCATTTTTAGTGTTTGTGGTATTTTTGGACAAAAATTATAATGCTATTTTTGAATAAAATAAACTATAATAATATTTTTGGGAAAAAGTTTTGTTCTTGTAATTTAAGGTATTTCTCTTTTTTCACCAAGGTATTTCTCTTTAATTACATATTTTTAAGTGCTATATTTTTAAGGAAATGTCTAAATATAAAAAGTAATTGATCACCTCGTATTTTGTCATATTTGAGAAAAGTGATTCGGTTCTTGTAAAAATGCAACTTCCAAAGTTTAATCAATGACATTTTAAAAACTTTCAAAACCATCATAACGGGTTTACAGTTATTATAAAGGCAAGATTTTACTAAAATGTGGAAATTTATAGTGTTTTTGGTAGCGTTTTTTGTCACATTGAATGGGTTTAATCCATTGGTTTTCAAAGTGAGAAGAGATAGAGGTTTCATTGGCTATATGAAAAACTGGCTAGCTACTGTGATCAATGTCTGAAAATTACACATGACAGGACAATATGTTCAAAGTTGAAGAACAGCTCAGAGACTCGTGTAAAGGGTCCTCAGGCTGAAGGAATAGTGGGGAGACATCAACACACAAACACATGGTCAAGAGGAATGCAGAAAGAATGTGGATTTATGAATAGAGAATCATAGAAATGATACAAATTATCAGAGGCATTGGGTTATCAATATGGATCACGAGAAATGGTAAAAGAGCAGAAGGGAATGTTGAAATACGGAGGAGCCAATACGGGTCTGAGGAGCTCCCTATAAAATTTATGCTTACGGAAGAAACAAAGCTTAGTCTAAACCTTTATCCAGAATCAGAGAGGAATCTGCAAATGTATCAAATGGAATCTGATGTGATTGTAAAGGATACAAAGGAAAGCCTGGTGGACGACACACCAGTTAAAGAGACAGCCTTGACGGGTAAGAAGATATTGGAATATGATACTTATACAGGAATGAGGTTTCCAATCAGATCGCTATAGAGGTGGAAAGAGATACACCAATGGTGATCAAAAATGAAGCTGAAGCGTTAGAGAAGGACATTATATCTATCTCTTTTTAGTTTCAGTGAAATTTAACTTACAGCTTTGTTGATCAAATCTTTGTTATAAAAGTTCATGATTTTTTTTTGTTTATATAAAAGTTGAAGTTTTTTAATCCAAAAGAATTATTAAATTCAGTCAGCAACAGAAGTTGACTTTATGAGATTCCTCTTTTTTCTTGTAGGGGTGGGACTCCTCGTCTATATATTTGTTAAAACAAAAATGAACAACTAGCGAATTCCTTAAAAACAACATTAAAAAAGATTTAAACATTAAGAATCTGAAAGAGCGACAGAGTTCCAGCAAAATGGAGGACTGAGACATGTTCAAACACTTTTTTTGTCTGTCTCTCTCTCTATTAAAGTCGTAATCTTCAACTCAAATCGATCCTATTTCTTTCACTTTTTTTGTGTGTTGTTATTGTTGCCGTCTTCTTCGCCTAAAATCGATCCTATTTCCCTTAAATTTCTCGTCGATCTTTACAGAATCCACATCAGGTAATATAATATCTCCATGGAGATCCCAAATCGGCTTGTTTAACATTCAGTTCATTTGCTCATCCCGGTTTAAGACTTGCACAACAACTGTATTGCCGTAATATTCCTTTCACGTCTCTCTAGATTTCTTTTATGTAGCTATAAGTATGTAATCGTCTGGTTTATTCATGATCATCAGAATTTCACAGCCTCTGTTCCTCTCTTTATGTCGCATTCATTTTTTGGTGCAACTATATGCATGTGTATGTCTTTGGTCGAATCTGTCTTTGGTCGAATCTGTCTTTGGTCGAATCTGTCTTTGGTCGAATCTTCTCTGGAAAAAATTCCTTTTTCAGAATCTCACGCCAATTCTAATAATATTAGGATAATATGATTTATTTCGACTTTGACTTGGATTTTGATTCTTAATTATATTTCAAACTTATCTAAAATCTCCGAGATTATATATAGTTGTTAGTATTTTTTTTTTTTTGGGTTTTATATATAGTTGTTAGTTTTAAGAGAGAAGGTTTTTGCTACGATCTAAAGATCAAAGCTTCATTGTTTATATTTAATAGGGCTTATTGAAGAAAGAAGCTGAATTAGTTTCTCTTTTCACCTGGAGGAAACAAGCTTTTGTCTACAACAATGGCTACAAATTCTTCAATCCGAGAAGCTTGTCCAGCTCCAATGAAAGCAACCTCTAATGGAGTTTTCCAAGGAGATAACCCAATAGACTTCGCTTTACCTCTTGCGATTCTGCAGATAGTCATCGTTGTGGTTCTCACTCGAGTTCTTGCTTACCTTTTAAGACCTCTGAGACAACCTCGTGTAATTGCAGAAGTCATTGTAAGTTTTCTCCTGCATTTTTCACTGACAATTCCTTGAATCTTTGATCAATACCGGTTTTTATTTGTTTTTTGGCTGAATGATTAATCGTTGATTTTCAGGGTGGGATTATGCTTGGACCGTCTCTCCTTGGCCGTTCCAAGGTTTTTCTTGAGGCTGTCTTCCCAAAGAAAAGCCTGACTGTTTTAGAAACTCTGGCTAATCTCGGTCTTCTCTTCTTCCTTTTCCTCGCTGGTCTAGAGATTGATACCAAAGCCCTTCGTCACACTGGGAAAAAAGCTTTAGGAATTGCCCTGGCTGGAATCTCTCTCCCGTTTGCTCTTGGAATCGGTTCTTCATTTGTTTTAAAAGCGACAATCTCCAAAGGAGTAGACAGTACCGCGTTTCTCATTTTCATGGGTGTAGCCCTCTCAATCACTGCATTCCCTGTTTTGGCCCGTATCTTAGCTGAGCTAAAGCTTCTAACCACCGACATAGGACGCCTTGCCATGTCAGCAGCTGCGGTTAACGACGTTGCAGCTTGGATTCTCCTTGCTCTAGCCATTGCTCTCTCGGGATCTGATACCTCCCCTCTCGTCTCTCTTTGGGTTTTCCTTTCCGGGTGTGGTTTTGTCATCTGTGCTGCTTCCATCATTCCGCCAATCTTTAAATGGATTGCCCGGAGGTGCCATGAGGGTGAACCCATCGAGGAAACCTACATATGCACCACTTTGGCTGTAGTTCTTGTTTGTGGATTCATTACTGATGCCATTGGAATCCATTCCATGTTTGGTGCGTTTGTGGTGGGTGTTTTGATCCCAAAGGAAGGACCTTTTGCTGGTGCACTCATTGAGAAAGTGGAGGATCTTGTATCCGGTCTGTTCCTACCGCTTTACTTTGTTGCGAGTGGTCTGAAAACTAACGTGGCAACGATTCAAGGAGCTCAGTCATGGGGTCTTCTGGTTTTAGTCACCTTCACGGCTTGTTTCGGTAAGATTGTTGGCACTCTGGGTGTTTCCCTTGCCTTCAAGATACCTATGCGAGAAGCTGTAGCATTAGGTTTCCTAATGAACACTAAAGGATTGGTCGAACTCATCGTCCTCAACATTGGGAAAGATAGAAAGGTACAAACTTTTTTTCTCAATCTTAAGACATTTGCATCAGGAAAGACTCAAAGGTTAATAAATGTTCTCTCTTTTGGTTTCCTCAGGTTCTCAATGATCAGACATTTGCCATAATGGTTCTGATGGCTCTCTTCACAACGTTTATCACAACGCCAATCGTGATGGCAGTTTACAAACCAGCAAGAAGAGCGAAGAAAGGAGAGTACAAACACTGGAGGACTGTAGAACAGGAGAATACAAACACACAACTTCGAATACTCACATGTTTCCATGGAGCTGGAAGCATTCCTTCAATGATAAACCTCCTCGAAGCCTCCAGAGGCATCGAGAAAGGCGAAGGGCTCTGCGTTTATGCTCTGCATTTAAGAGAATTATCAGAGAGATCTTCAGCTATTCTAATGGTCCATAAAGTTCGCAAAAACGGAATGCCGTTTTGGAATCGAAGAGGGATCAACGCAGGAGCAGACGCAGATCAAGTGGTGGTTGCTTTCCAAGCTTTTCAACAACTAAGCAGAGTCAATGTCCGACCAATGACAGCAATCTCTTCAATGTCTGATATTCACGAAGATATCTGCAGTACAGCTGCGAGGAAAAGAGCAGCTATTGTGATTCTCCCGTTTCACAAACATCAGCAGCTCGATGGATCGTTAGAGACTACGCGTGGCGATTACCGGTGGGTTAATCGGAGGGTTCTGCTTGAAGCTCCTTGCTCCGTTGGGATATTCGTTGACCGTGGACTCGGTGGTTCGAGTCAAGTCTCGGCTCAGGACGTTTCTTACTCCGTCGTGGTTTTGTTCTTCGGTGGTCGTGATGACCGTGAAGCTTTGGCGTATGGATTACGCATGGCAGAGCATCCTGGAATTGCTTTGACGGTTTTCCGATTCGTGGTTTCGCCGGAGAGAATTGGAGAGATTACTCGTGTCGAGGTGAATAACAGCAACGATAATCAGGCTGGGAAAACCCTAAAATCAGACGAGGAAATCATGTCTGAGATCAGGAAGAAGTCATCGGTGGATGAATCGATCAAGTTCGTGGAGAAACGGGTTGAAAACGCCGCCGTAGATGTGCGATCGGCGATTGAGGAAATGCGGCAGAGCAATCTGTTTTTAGTGGGTCGAATGCCAGGTGGCGAAATAGCATTGGCGATAAGGGAAGACAGCGAATGCCCAGAATTAGGACCCTTGGGAAGTTTCTTAATCTCGCCGGAATCTTCGACAAGAGCATCGATTTTGGTGATTCAGCAGTATAATGGCACTGAAACAGCTCCGGACTTGGCTTCAGCTGGGACGGAGATATTGTCTTCTTCGCCGGATAAAGAGTGAATAAACCTCCGGTGGTTAATAAAAACGGTTCGGTTCGGAGATTGGTTAACGAGTACGGTTTAATCAAATGATTGCAACTTGAAAAGTCGAACTTAATTTGTTTTATATCTTTTCAACAACTGGACTGAGTTTGAGTTTGCTTTTAAAAATAAATGGTAAAATTTGTAGTTGATATTGACTTTACGATAAAAGTCGGAACTCTGTCTGAATTTTGGCTCTTCAAAAGGGTGAAAGATCTTCATATCGATGATGCTACAAAGCTAAACACAACCATTTTTTTATATATATTCAAGATCTTACTCAAAATCTTCTCATTGAGTATTGAGTATTGCGTATTGCTTCTTTATCTCCTTACTTGTCTTCTCGCCCAAAGGCATTTACTTTGTCTTCAAACTAAATAATATGTAAAAATAGAAAACCGCATAGTTATGAAGCTACGCAAGTGTGATTTATTGGAGATAAGTTGGAGATAATCGTGTTTGGTCTGCAAGAAATACATATTTCCAATATGATTTCTGTCATATTAAATACAGTAAGATGCGTATTACCAATATAGAACAATGTCAAGAAGTCAAGAAGAAGTTGCAACAGCTGCCAATAACGGACAAAACTCACATGCCAAAGATTACGTAAAAGATGTGTAAGCAAATGTTCGTGGTCACACGGAACCAACGAAAAAAGCAAGTTGGAGAACACAATCCTCGAGAGTCAAGAATGTGAACAGGTTCATGCGATGCAAAAAAATACTTATACTAAACTTTATTGGAGAATTATTGAAAACCATTATAAATCAAATGTAAATAGAATAAAATTTTAAAATATTATTTTTATTGTAAAATATGTGACTAATATAAAAAAAAAAGATTTATTTTTCTAGCCGTAAAATATATGATTAATATGAAATATACCAATTATATAAATTAGCATTTGCGGATTTACTTGAATTTGAATTTAAGATTGTCAATAAAATTAGAGAATCTATTTGTATTTTAAATGGAGGATTGTTCACATTAATTTAGTTTATATTACTAAATTTAAAATATCTGTTATTATATTAGATTAAGTGTTGAGATTTTGACTATCAAAAATTTCTAGTATTTAGAATTTTAATTTACTATATAATCTATAAATTATTTTAAAAAATATTTATATATAGATAACTATATTACAACAAAAAATCTGACTTTCATGTTACACATCCAAAAAACTTTTTTTATATTTCATACATTATGTGAAATTATGTGAAATGATGTGAATGAAGTTAACCAATCAAAATATGATGGGAATATTTGTATGATTGCGCATCGATTTTCTTTTGAGAATATATATTTTCTTAAATACATCAATATACTTGGATTACTTAAAATGGTTTAAAATTAAAGATTGATATTATTATTAGTATTATATTATACATGAATATTGATCACAAAATTGGTTTATACAATTGCATGAAAATAAATCATGTAATTGATGTTAGGAATACAACAAGCAACGATGAATTACACGTAAAAATTTATTAATCATTTTTGTATATTTATTCAATTTTATTCAAATTCTGTCATAGATAATTTTTTATGACTCATGATTTTACAATAATCATAAAAAGAATCAGAAAAATGTTATAAAAAGTTAGGTTTGCTATTATCGGAACCATTATTTGCTCATAACAAGTTTGTGTGTATACAATAAATGATGAAAACCTAGAACAAAGAAACATATTGTAGGTTTGTTTCGTCTGTATAATTTTAAGTTGTTTTATAAAAATATCTCTTCCCCCAGAAGAAAGATTCGCAGACAATTTGACCAGATTTGCAGACAAAAATAGAAATTCTTGGAGACCTCAAATACTTTGCATGGATAGAAAGCTACGTCGTTTAAGGGACCTTTCCATATTTCTAAGGGCGATTCATAAAAATAATATTATTAAAAAAAATTCCTTTTAAAAATAGTATTATTATTATTATTATTTTTTAATAATATCACAAATTTAATAGTAAAATACATTAAAATTTATATTAATAAAAAATTAAATATTAAATTAAAAAAATAAATCTAAATACAATATTTTAAATTTATTAATAATTTATTTAGAATAAATAAATATTTCTACATAATTATTTGTGTTATTTTTGAAATTTTAATTTTAACATGTTAAATTTAGAATAAAAACTTTTAAAATGTTATTTTAGAATATTTAGTTATTACTAAATACAGTAGTGGATTTTAAATTTGTATAATATATTAGAATTTGGTGTAAAAAAAGCATAACATATCTCTAATATATTATTTGAGGAATATTTTCAGAAAATAATTTCATCATAACGTATTATTAATAGAAATATCATGTCTACGTTTATCATCACAATAAGTTTTAAATAAATATATAAATGAATTTAAATTATTACAATAATTACAATATATGTTATTACTATTAATTTGGTTAGATAATTAATATATTTTATTAAAATAATAAAAATACTATTAAATTCGTAAAAACTATTATTTTATATATAAAATTAATATTAAAATTAATATTAAATAAGAAATAAAATTATAAAACATATAATTTATATGTAGTAATAAACAATATTATAAAATTTACAAATATTTTTTATTTGCGTATAAATCTAGTTAGAATTTAATATTGAATCATTTATTAAATCAGTTTTAGCCACGGCTACCTTCCACAAAAAGAATTCATATCAAGAATATACCATACCGAGAAGAACTATACCAACTCTTTACCAAAGTTTTAAACCGAACTTATTACAACAGATTTTTTTACCTTATTACAAAAGAGCTTACCAAAAAAAAGGAAATAAGTTATGCAAACGATCGTGGATAGTCCACGTAAGAGAAATTTGGTTTATAAGAATTAGTATTTTATGAATATATATAAGATGTAAATTCAGATTAATTGATCGGATTATGATCAATGGTTATTGAAATAGTAATATAAGGTCAAGGACGATGTAATGCGATAGTTATAACGTATTCAGTGATATATATTAACATATTAATTTAATTATTTGTAATTCTACAGTGTTGTTATCATGATTAAACTATATTTCCAAATGTAAAGAAAGATATTTTCTTGATAGAAAGTAGCTATCAAGTCCTTGTATATACAAAAAAGCACCTTGCAAGTTGCAATAAAGAAGACAATAAAACAAGAGTTGTAAAATATGATATTAGAGAGAGAATAAATAATAAAATTCCTCAATCCGATTCCACACCACAGATTTAAATCTATATATTCAAACCTAAAACTTACTACATCTGTGTTGAGAATTAATTAGATCTATAAACTTATAAAAACAGTAACACCAACAAACTGATCATGTTCCCTTTCTTGAACTTGAAGCATCGGTCGAGATCGGTTCACGGCGATGGTGTTCCATTGTCTCCGGAATTCAAACTCGCAGTCGCCGCCGTCGCAGAGCCTGGAGTAGTAGGGTGTACGAAACTCACGGTTTGGAGAAAATCTCTTCTGGTGAGTTGCGAAGGATTCACGGTGATAGATTCCAAGGGAGATTTGATTTACCGGGTCGATAATTATGCCCGAACCCGACCCGAAGAACTCATCCTCATGGGTAAAGATGGAAACTCCGTCCTCCTCATGCATCGTACCAAGGTAAGTTCTATCTATTCAACATTGATCACATTCAACTTAATTTGATGAACATTCATTTTGGGTAATAAAATTCATTGAGATTCTAATATCACATTATATGAGATTAGATTGTCAGAAATCAACTGAACCGATTGATTTTGTACAAGATATTTTGTGTTTTTAGCAGATTGAAAAGAGATTGAAAAGATATGTATGAACGTAGATCACGAATATTATCTATATATATTAAAATTATTCTTTTCCGATTATATTGTTCAGAAAGTCACACTAGTAGATAGTTGGGGAATATATGAAGCAAAAGATAGAGATGGAGAAGCGAAAGTACCAAAGTGCCCAATTTGGTACATGAGGAAAAGCTTAAAGATGAATATTCTGAACACCAAATCCGACATTTTGGCTTACGTATTTTCAGAACCGTTCGATAAGAAGAGCTCTTACGTCATCAAAGGATCATACAGATGTATATCGTGTAAAATAATGCATGTCCCATCGAACCTAACAGTCGTCGAGATCAAAAGGAAAGAGGTCCGAATTAAAGGAGTCCGGTTTGGTTCAGATGTTTTTGATCTGGTTGTTAGCCCTGGTTTTGACACTGGTTTGGCTATGGCTTTGGTTCTGCTATTAGACCAAATGTTTTCTTAATCAAAACCCTTTCATTTAGTACAACACTAATTATACTGGAAGCAAATATCAATTCTTCAAAATAATGCACATAATTTTGCACATGATCATAACAAAACTATATCATGCATCTTTGGTGTTATATATATATATATTGTTTTAAGATATATACCTTTTAATAAGAAATTTGAGATATATACACTCTCTTATTAAAAAGTTTGATATGTATATACTAAAAGCAACATCAGATAAATTAGTGGTTCTAGACTTCTAGTCACAATCACGATTTGGCAATGGTATTTACACGATTCAAATAAATATATGTATATACTAAAAGCAACATCAGATAAATTAAATTAGCATCCAAATGCAATATTTGGATATAAAAATAAAAACTAAAAACACACAGCATTTGGATGCATCATTCAAATGTAGCATGCATCCAAATGCAAAAACAAACATCCACTATATATAAATCCTAGACACTTTCTTCACAATAAATGAAGTGTATAATGCTTTCTTTTTCCATATATTTGAGCATGGAAACTAGCTTAAAATCTCTTAATATGTTTTTGTTTCAAGTAAGATTTTCAATCCATTATTAGGTTCTCTTAGTCTTAGCTCAAACATTAATATAACTTCTGTTTGTTAGCTAATACTGCACTATTAACAACTTTTGTCAGAATGGGTCCAAAATCCAATTCGGATTTTGCCCATTAAAAGTTTTTTTAAGTTCGGCCCAATTATAATGGGACGCACCAAAACCCTTAAAACAAAATGTGCTATAAGACTGTCGGCTTTAATAGTAATTAGGGTTTCGCGTTTGGAGAAGCAGAGAAAGCTTACGCTTACAAACGCAGACAGCTTCTCTTTCCTCCTCTTATCAATTTCTTCCCAATCATGGTACATCTTTATCCCCAATTACTGTAGTTTCGTTAATCATATACTGTTTCCAAATGCTGAGTACATAAAAAACGATGCTTTCTCGTTTTTGCAGATCATTCCGGAGAAGAATCGCCGTGAGATCTCCAAGTATCTCTTCAAAGGTACGCAGATTGTTTCCAGCTTCCTTCGCTTTTGTTCTGTTTGAAATCTCGACGTCTTCTTCGTGAATCGGTTTATGCATCGAAGACAATAGCATTGATTGATTCAACATAACTTAGAAAATGGTCGTTGGTTTTGTGCAGAGGGTGTTTTGTATGCTAAAAAAGATTTCAATTTGGCTCAACATCCTTTGATCGAGGGTGTTCCGAATCTGCAAGTTATCAAGTTGATGCAGAGCTTCAAATCTAAGGAATATGTGCGTGAGACATTTGCTTGGATGCATTACTACTGGTTCCTAACCAATGAAGGCATTGACTTTTTGAGGACTTACCTCAATCTCCCATCTGAGATCGTACCTGCTACTTTGAAGAAGCAACAGAAGCCTCTTGGTCGACCTATGGGAGGTCCACCTGGTGACCGTCCCCGGTAATTATCATGATTGTTCTCTGTCCTTATGTATCTTCTTCGGCACGTTTTATGCTCTATAAGCATGCCCATTGAAGTTTTAATCTTATCTTCAGTTGAATCTGCTGAAGAGTGTTAATGGCTACTGGTGAAGCGTTATGCGTGACTTTAATTTTATCTATTTTACAGTGGCCCACCTCGTTTTGAGGGAGAAAGGAGGTTTGGTGACAGAGATGGATACCGTGGAGGTCCGAGAACAGGTGGAGAGTTTGGTGACAAAAGTGGAGCTCCTGCTGATTACCAGCCTTCGTTTAGGGTACAGTCATATTCTCTGTGAACTGGCTTCTTTAATACTGATTCCTTGCTGTAAATCATCTATGTACTCTTTTAGTCGTTATGCATTAGTATCATACTTGCTCAGTTTTTTTAATGAGCAATCTCTTCGTTCGCCATATTCGTCAAGCCATTCTTTGTGTTCTTTACCGAGTCTTGCATACCCTTTTGTGTTCTTACATAGATTCCTTAATTATTCTCTACCAAGTCTTGCATAAAAATTATTTTGTGAACTCGTAGATAAATTAATCTCGTGGCCTTCGTTATACAGGGACCCGGAGCTAGGCCTGGTTTTGGTCGTGGAGCCGGTGGCTTTGGTGGTGGTGCAGGTCCAGCTGCTGGATCTGATCTTCCTTGAAAGGATAATTATTCCTTTCTTGTTTTCTGTCTTTATTTAAGTTAAATAGCAACTTGGATTTTAGAAGGAATGTCTTTTGGAACTTTGTTTCTTTCTCTTGAAACCATTTTTTCGTCCTCAATATTGACTCTTCCTTACGTTATAGACTAATAATATTGTTTTGTTACTGAAAATCTTTCCGGTTAACACAATCCTACATGTTTGGTGACAACTAAAACATTTGATGTCTTGCAATAACCAAAGAGTAGACAATAGTAATCTTATTGTCCTTTACTTTGCATAGGATACGTTTCTTAGGTCTAAATTATAAGTTTTTAGATTTAGCACACGTCTTCTTCTTCTTCTATATCCCTTATCACATGTCTCTCCACATTATCTTTGTAACTAGAGCCGTTGATGAAACTACTTAAGAAGTTTTGGTTGAACTGACTTCTCCCAAGCAATCATAAGTAATCTCCAAACAAGTCCGACTAGCTTTAAATATGTTATATATATATATAAAAAGTTATACATCAGCCTGTAAGTCTTTTGTATCTTCTATTTAGTGAAGAGAGTTCGAATTTTGATGATAATTTTAAAGAGCAGTAACAAGAAGTGGCCCATATTGTTCAATAGCTTCAGGTAACTTGTCACTAGATGGGCTATGACTGGCGCCATAAACAGACTATAAATTCTTAATATTAATTGGATTATAGCATAAGGCTTCTCCAAAAACCCTGAAATATTCATAAAACAATTTATACTTAACATTCCAAGTTTCACAAACTACCAATTTTAGTTTCATGATAATAATACTTAAAAACTTACAATCAGCGACTTGTGGGAATTCGTCGAACAAGAACGTTATGTTCTTTAGCAGACTCTGTATAATTATTCAACACAACAAATTAATATCAATAATAAATGTATTGGAAAAAAACTGAGATAAATAAATTTACCAATGCGATTCCTCCTGGTTTTATTGGCGATTCAATCAAATTCCTTGCGTTTCTGAAAATAGTTTGCCAGATTGTTTATGAAACGTTTATTGCTTTCGATAAAGAGATTTTTATCAAAAAAAAATTTGCATCTATAAAGAAAATAACTCTAAGATATCTATATAAAATAAACTATTTACCTTATAACCAATATTTCTCCTTCTTCTGTAAATTCATAAAAGCTACATCCTCTTGTAAATGGAATTTTACGTCCTTTCCATTCTTTACAACAATAGAAAAGGAATACAAAATAAAATATAAATATTTTTTTTCGAAAGTTTTGTACATTTTGAAAGTTTCGATTATAAAAAAAACAATGGATATTATATTCATGTTATATTTAAAGGTGTATTTTATGAATAAAACTATAAAACATCTGTATGATGTTATATTGAAACGGGGACGGGCACCAAAAACTGGAACGGAGACAAGAACAAAAAATGACACATTTAAAATTTATGGATACGGAGACGGAATGGGTACGTCAGCAAATTTTTTAAAAAATATCTATAAATAAAAAATATAAAAAGTCTTAAAATGAAAAATATTTTATCATTAAATAACAATATAAATAAACTAATAAATAAACTATTCAATAAGTAAATCATTTTAAGAGAGAATGAAAGTTAGAGATATATTTTTAAAAGTGAGAATTAATCGTAGAATTTTTAAAAGTAAGAATGAAACGATATAAATAGGCTAATATAAAAATATTTTTTCTTTTTTATAGAAAATATTATATAAGATATATGTAAAAAAAATTAATTGATGTTCTTTTTTATATCACATTAATATTCGATAAGATATTTATCTAATAAAATAATAATAAAATAAAATAAAAAATGAAAAATTGCCGTCCCCTTAAATACCCGTCTCGGAGACGTTTCCGGGACGGGAGATGGAACAGGAGCGTAGTATCCGTGCATCATGTATATCAATAACACTAGAATTTTCATCTACCAATAAGTACCCCTAAGTTTGTTTTCTCCTCTCCCTAAGTATACTTAAGAATTAATGAGTGATGGATGTACCAAGATGCCAATTAACAGCAGCACTAAATCCATCTCCTTCACACACATTTTCAACACAAAACTTAACGTTTTGTCCCATACTCTTCACCAGTTCTTCAAAGAACTTCAAAGCTTCCTGCAAATATTATATATATACCTTCTCATTAGTTCTTGAGTCATCAACAAAACCAATCTTGAAATGTAAAAGAACAATACACATAGAATTAATATTCAAGTGAAGTTTGATAGAAAATATATAGTCTTACGTTTTTTCCTCGAAAAGGTTTAGAGAAGGAGAAATCATCGATAAAGCAATCTTTGGAGATGCAACTTCTCAATCGATCCTGATCCTTCTCGTTAATAGAAGAATAAAACTTCATAATAGCATCATATCCAGATATTTGATTCGACCAAGAATTGGATCGATCTAAACACGAAACCACAATATTTCTCCTTGAAGCATTTGTAATCATCATTTTTCTTTGATCATTCTTGATTGCATTGCAGCCGTAATGCTGTAAATAAGGTAGAATGGGTTTGAGCTGTGGAGTTTTGAATTTGATAATGAGATTTCTAGTAACCATGGGACTCGTAACATTGGCCATAATGGTCACTAATCTATTGTATAATCTTGTGTTTGGTGGAAATTTTGATAATGGTTGAAACTATGAAGACAGACATATGGATGAAACGTTTGATGATGATGTTTTAATATGATTTGTTCAAAGTTCTTTACTTGGTGGTCTAACCTTTAATTGTTCTTATATACCTTGTACTGCAAGAAATGTCAGCATCTCCCTCGCTAACTATTATAATAATAAGATTCCGTATGAAGAAATCTAAGCATCTCCTCCCAAACTTATTTGTTTGTTTTCTTGCAAGGATCGATGGAACAGTACTGCTTTAAAGTTATGTAATCATCAAAGAGCTTTAACCAAACATATATAGTTGAATATTACAACTTTCAAATCGTAATGCATGCAGAATCTATCGTTCTGCTTCATAGACTCCATCTCCACTTGTGTTGTTGCCTCTCGTTTCAAAGTAGCCCACTTCTTAAGCAAACAGCCCCCATCTCCACTTGGTTTTTATGTTTCTTTATCTTTGAAAATATTAAAATACGAAAGAAAAATAAATAATCTCTCTATCGTATAACATATGACATCAGATAAAAACTCAAAAAATATATGTGGAGAACGAAATCCACATTCGAAATTTATATTTAGGAGGAATGACTTAATATATTTAACTCTCGTTAACTAATATGTAAGAAAAGAGATTTGTTTTGAAAAAATAGTAGATTGATATTACAATTTCAATGTATCGAAGTGAATAAATGAAAACATGTTATATCTCTCTTATTTACAAATGAGAATTCACTCGTATCTTTTATTTTTCAACGATTTTCATGATCTCCACAATTTCTGGGTATCTTTTCAATCTTTGACTTTTTCTTCTTTTATTTTTAAGACAAAATATTAGTGTTATTTTCATCGAACTCAAAGAATCAGTTTCCATGCTCCTTGTGCTTTATATTATTGTCTTTTTATGGTAGAATTTGCCATGCAAATCCACCTCCAACAATACCTAGAGATAAAGCTACAGAATGTATATTAATATCCAACTAACGTAGAATCAAAACTCAAAAGTTGGGCAAAAAATAATACAGAAATTGAAACTAAAATCGAGAATAAAATCAAGAATTTAACACGTTTGTTCATTCTATAACCAACGTTGTTTTGGTCAATTAACAAATGATTTTTTACAAATTAAAATGTGATATGAGTACAAAAGTATATTTTCACTGCTAACGAGATTTTGAAATATGGAGAAAAAAGTTGATGAGATTATGAAATAATTGTTTCATGTAAAATATTTGTATGTATTTTCCATATGGTGTGTTACATTTCGGGTTTACATTATATTAATTAGGGTTAATACTAATAAATAAAATTTAGTTGATTATACAATAAGGAATATTTGGTTATGTAACTACATATATAATTATAAATCTAGTTGTTAAATTAGAATTAGGTGATTAGATGTGTCAAATATATTTTAGAATGTAATGTCGAACCTATTGCCTTTTCTTTAACAACCTTTGACGATAATAAAATATGGTTGAAAATTACATTTGAAGAATACATAAGAGAAAAAAGATTGTCAACTGCACAAATTATATCTAATCACATAGCCACGTATCTTTAGTTTTGAAATATATCTAAAACTACATGAAATATGTAGATAATATAGTAACATATACAAATTATTATGAAATATGTATTTAACATTGGACAAAAATCTTATCAACAGTATTAGTTCGGTAGTTAAAAAAAAAAAAACTCAATCCGACACCGAATCTACAACTTCCTTTACATAATGTAAAAATTTTATGTTTTTTAACCCACTTTACATTCTCTAGACTAGTTTAAAATTATATGTGTAAACCATTGTAAATCTAATTAATAAATTAAAGGGAGATTAGACTTGTCAAAATATATCAGAATGTAGAGTCAAACCCATTGATTATGTGGTGTTTTCACAAAAGGTATAAGCAAACCAAAGCTAAAAAATCAGAACTCTCTGCTGTTGTCAGATGCTCCTTAATACTTAAAAAAATAGTATCATAAATGGTCTGAGAACTCTTACCAGGCCCTTCTTAATTTATTATATTCTTAAATGCCCCACAAGTTTTAAATTGTTTGTAAATCAATCCCTATAGTAATAAAAGAATACTACCACCCCTCAACCTTCCAAGTTTACTACCGACACATTCTTTCCACTATGATCCACACACGTGTCCATTTTAAGTACTACACTGTTTATCGCAATAAGTATATTTTTTATATCAATGTCCCCATTAAATTAATTTTTATATTAATGTCCCCATTAAATTAATTTTTATATTAATGTCCCCATTAAATTAAGTTTTATATTAATGTCCCCATTAAATTAATTTTAACTCTCTTTTTGGCAAATATGATTAAGTGTGCAATTTTTTGTCGTATGTTTGAGTGTAACTACAGTAAATGACTAAAGAAAATGGTATATAGCTTAATAGGCATAATATAATATAACTTTTTTGATAACTATTTGACAAATAGTTGGAGGAGCAATCTAATAGTAAAAATTAACTGTTAATTATTACCTAACCTTTATCATATCAAACAAAATACTTTTTTGCGATTTAGATATTTATTTTCTTGCTCACAGATAATAATTAAAAAAAGTAATCATAATAAATTAATAAAAAAACAAGTAAAGGAGTCTCTTTCGCGATAATAAGAGAGAGACTCTTTGTGTTATTTTAGAAAATCGGAGCAGAGCCACTGCATGTTCTTCTCTCCAATCTCACTCCCTCCTTAAACCCATCAAAACATTATCTTTTTCTCCCATTTGATATTTCATAATGAATTATTTTACACTGAATTTCTGATTCCCAAATAGAAAGCAGCAAATTTTGATTTCATAATTTCTTTTGTTTTTTTTACGTTTCTGGAGATGAAGTCGAATAACAAGAAAGACTCATCAGAGAAGCTAATTTGGGATCGGAGTTTACCCGGATCTGGTTCACCGACCCGACCCGGTTCCAAATTCATGGTTTTGCTCCTCCTTCTCGTCTCCGCCACTTACGTCGTCTACACTCTCAAACTCATCTCCAACTCACGTGCCTGCCACGTGGAGCCTTTCTCCGACGCAGCCATTCGCCGCCTCAACGACATAGTGAACTCATCTCAGCCGTTGATTTTTTTCCAGTCAAATCAAACGACGTTAATGGAATCTTACGCCTCCCCACCACCTCCTCCTCCTACGCCCCCGCCGATAACAGAGCTCCATCACGTGGTGTTCGGAATAGCGGCATCGGCGAGGCTATGGAAACAGAGGAAAGAGTATATCAAGATCTGGTACAAGCCAGATCAAATGCGAGGTTACGTCTGGTTAGAGAAACCGGTTGAGAAACTCGACGAAGACGACGAAATCAGTCTCCCGCCAGTGAGAATCTCCGGCGACACATCGAAATTTCCATACAAAAATAAACAGGGACACAGATCGGCGATTCGGATTTCACGAATCGTGGCGGAGACACTCCGATTAGGACTCAAAGACGTGAGATGGTTCGTAATGGGAGACGACGACACAGTCTTCGTCGCCGACAACCTAATCAGGGTTTTGAGAAAATACGATCATAATCAGATGTATTACATCGGAAGTTTGTCGGAAAGTCATCTTCAGAACATTTACTTCTCTTACGGAATGGCTTATGGCGGCGGAGGATTCGCCGTGAGTTATCCATTAGCGGTGGCTCTGAGCAAAATGCAGGATCGATGCATAAAGAGATATCCGGCGTTGTACGGTTCCGATGATAGGATGCAAGCTTGCATGGCCGAACTCGGTGTTCCACTCACTAAAGAACTCGGTTTTCACCAGGTCAGCACAATTATCACTTTGATTGTCAACAATACTTTTAGATAAATAATATTCTAATAGATTTATACGATTCTAGCTAAGTTCCCTTTTAGTTGGTTGGTTAAATAGTGGAGCTTTTTTATGTCAACAATTAGCAGGTAGTTTAATTACAGTGAAATCATAAAATTTATTACACATTGTATAAAATGATAAATTAGCACACATTCAAAGATTAACAAGTGCTAGTATATTAGTTTTACATATTACGTAAAAATTACTAATTTCAGTAATAGTATCTCTAGTTTTTAATTGCATATGGTTTTTTTAAAATCATTTATCTGAAAATAAAATAATATGGAGAACTATATAATAAGATGGAGTGTTTTGGAAGCTTAATAATACGAATCTAGTTAATCTCTTCTTGTCCAGATTCAGTTGGTTGATTAGCGGTAGTTTTTTTAACTAAAAGTAAATATACTAATCATCATAAATAATAGGACAATAAAAGTGTCAATAAATGTCTAGTTAATGACATTTACAGTGATTATAAATTGGAAAATGTTTTTTTGTAGTTTTTAAACATAAACTTTCACGTGTAAAAATCATCGCCTTTCAATTACATTAATGATACAATGCCACGTCACTGGACGGAAATTCGTCCGTACGTTATTGTCGCCGGAGTAGGGTACACGTCGTCACGGTATCAGACCGTTTCACTGAAGAGTTGTCATGCATTTACTGGAGCGTGCTAGTCACGTGAGATCATTGATTACAAATAACAAATCATCGTCGGTTACCTACCAAAAACCGATCGGTTTAGTATAATAATAATATTCAATTATATGAAATCCGTTCTTTACTTTTAGTTGAAATTGTGTTTTATGTATCAGTACGACGTATATGGCAATCTATTCGGTCTATTAGCGGCGCACCCAGTGGCTCCATTGGTTACGCTTCATCACCTAGACGTGGTCGAACCGATCTTCCCAAACATGACGCGGGTGGATGGATTGAAGCATTTACAAGCCCCGGCAAAGTTAGACTCTGCCGGACTTATGCAACAGTCGATATGCTACGATAAACACAGGAAATGGACTGTTTCCGTCTCGTGGGGATTTGCGGTTCAAGTCTTCCGCGGAGTCTTTTCTGCTCGAGAGATTGAAATGCCTTCAAGAACCTTCTTAAATTGGTAATGTACTTCAAAACATTAGTAAATTACATTTAGGTAAATCATGTTTTTCTACCAAAATTCTAGATATGTTTATCGTCTTCTTTTGTACGTTGTAGGTATCGAAGGGCGGATTACACTGCATACGCATTTAACACCCGACCGGTGAGTCGTCATCCATGCCAGAAACCATTTGTTTTCTATATGAAAAATGTTGGAGTTCATCCGATGACAAATATGACGGTGAGTCGTTATGACCGCCACCGTGTGGCTCAACCGGAATGTCGGTGGAAAATGGCTAATCCGGGAGATATTAGGACGGTCATTGTTTACAAGAAACCGGACCCTCACCTTTGGGACAGAGTATGTCTACATTTTTGAAAAACAAATAAATGTTATAGTTAATGCTCCAAGTTCATAATTTTATTTATTTTGAGGTGCAGTCTCCAAGAAGAAATTGTTGCAGAGTGAAATCAAAGAAGAATAATACTTTGGAGATTAGTGTTGCAGTTTGCAAAGAAGGTGAAGTGGTTGAAATTGTGTAAGGACTATAATATTCATGTCTAAGAATTTTAATTTTTTTATTCAAATATATACATATTAGCTACTTATCAATAATTGTTGGGAGACTTTCAAAAATTGATAAACAATAATGTATTTTCGTTGTTGTTAGATTTTATTTACGATTTTTGGGCCCATATTTATTACGTTACATTAGGTGCGTAATAAATAAGTTGAATAAATGAAGAATATCAAAATTAGCAGACTCAACTCATTCCAGAGTTAGAATAGTTCATTTGCTAAGTTCATTTCACCTTATTTATTTTGTATCTTAATATAAATTTCAGATGTTTGAAATTTTTAATTTCGACAATATGTTATTATAGGTTCATAGCGATTTTGAGTCAAATCGAATTATTTTTTTTTATATAATACTTATTACCCAAAAACTGATATTACCATCATGTACAAAATAAAATAATTATTAAATAAATATAATATAGTTTAAGTTATATTTATTCGTTAAATATTATTATTTGACATTTAAAATTCATTTACATTTATAACAAAATTATGATTGTTATTTATAATGTAATTATTTTTATTTTATTTGGATGCTTGATAATTTTTACACAAAATATATTTTATCCGTAAAATTATTAAAAATAATATAGTTATTTAAATAATAAATAAACACATTAAAAAATCAAATTATAGTATATACTAATTAAAAATCTATTTTTTATATAAACGATTAGTAAATCCTATTCTTATTTTTAAATTATCAAACAAAAAATGATAAAAAAAATATAATGATTAAAAGTAAATAATATGATATAATTGAATTTGAATATTTCTGAAATTTTTGTAGCAGTCGAGTTGTTTATAGCAGTTATTCTAGATGTTGAGATCATAATGTGAACATCACATTCGGTTTTTAATGTTCTGTTATGTTTTGGAAAATACATTACATTACTGAAGGTTCTCTTGACATTTTAGGTTCTGTTGTTATGTTCTGATTTGTACCATTTTTAGGTTTTGTAATTATTAGTTCATGCTAATTCAGTTCTATCTGTTTATACGGTAAGATGCATGTTTAAATAATTCAGTTATATAAAAAGGTATAACATGTATATGGTGCTGCAACTGAATTACCATACATTTTACCGTTTAAACCGATGGAACCTAATTAGCATGAAATCACCAAATACATCGATTGAACCGAATAAATCGATATTCCAGATTGCCGTAATAACCGAATGATAAATTAAAAACCCACGAATAACCGAATAAGTCATACTTTTCTCGATAATGATCCAAATAAAACAGCAACGGAGAAACTGAGTTCCGAACCGAACTGAATCTGTATTCGGTGCGATTTAGCCAATTTTCTCTAATCCGTAAAAATCAAAAACCAAATTAACCGACCCGAAAACCCGAAAAACTGAATGTGCTGCAGGCCTACCATGGCATCAAGCGAAAAAAAATCATCATTTTTTCTCAACACATTTTCTTCATCTCCACTTGCTCGAACCCCGAAGAACAAACAGAACCCAGAAAATATAAGAAAACCAGAGAAAACAATCGAACCCAGGAAAAAATGTCTTCGCCTAGCAAACGCAGAGAAATGGATATGATGAAGCTGTATTTACTTTTTGTTATATATATATATATATATATATATAAAATTTTGCTGTTCTAAGATGTCGGTTTCTTCTTAGTTTTGTTTCGATTTTAGTGTTTTATTAGTATTATTATTTAGTTGTGCTGATTGATTTGATCGTATTTCAGGATGATGAGCGATTATAAAGTGGAAACAATCAACGATGGAATACAAGAATTCTATGTTGAATTCAGCGGACCAAAAGACAGTAAGATTGAAATAAAACACACAAAAAATCGTCCATTTTGATTTTCCATTTTTTTATTCACTTAGTCCGATAAGTCCCCAACTCAGTTAATTGTTCTCATAGTCAAAAACTGGTGCTTTTGATTCTGCTGCTTATGAATGATTGATGATAGGGCTTTGCAGAAATTAATGATTTTTAAGATTTTGTTCAATGTTTCTGTAAAAATTCGGATTAGTGCGAGGCTTAGGCGAAATTTGTTGGTTTTAATGGGTTTAGGTCTCTATCAAGGAGGTGTGTGGAAGATAAGAGTTGAGCTTCCAGATGCTTATCCTTACAAATCTCCATCTGTTCGTTTCATTTCTAAAATTTATCATCCAAATGTTGATGAACTGTGAGTTTAACTTAATCACTAGATGTCCTTTTTTTTATATATAAACAATTGGACATTGTGTTCTTGAATATCTTCCTACTCTTAAACCTTTGGTCTCTTTTGTTATGCAGGTCGGGTTCTGTTTGTTTAGATGTGATTAACCAGACTTGGAGTCCTATGTTCGGTATGGGCCAAATCAAATGTGAAGAAATTTTAGAATCAAATGATGGTTGTTCTTCTGAAGATTACTTTTAACTTTTATGTTATGGTTTGTTTCTTTTTTTTATCAGACCTTGTCAATGTGTTTGAGACATTTCTTCCTCAGCTTCTTTTGTATCCAAACCCATCAGATCCATTGAATGGAGAGGCTGCTGCATTGATGATGCGTGATCGTCCCGCTTATGAACAGCGTGTTAAAGGTAATTCAACTGCTAAGATATAAGTCAGAAATTCTGAAAATCTGTTAGCTTTTTTATTTTACTTTCATTTGGGATGCCAAGGATGTTATCGGATACTGAGAACTGTTAGTTTCTTGTACTTGTTCTTCTTGAGATTACCATTCTTAATCTGTAAATGTTTCTGTCAATCATTTGCGTTTCTTTTGTTCTAACCGAGTGTAGCTTTTGTTTAGTTAATGTAATAACACTACTGTTCTTAATCTTCATAAATGATACATGTAATTGATTTGCTCATTGTAAGATTAGTGTAAAGAGTTTAGCATTGGTCTAGGCGTTTACACGGTCTTGACTACACCTGTTCTGTAATCCCGAAAAAATATGTTGGCATTTATTTGATTAGGAAGTTTGATAGGTTGTTTGGTTTTGCGGTTTCAGAATATTGTGAGAAGTATGCAAAACCAGGGGAAGGTTCAGAAGGTAAGTGTAGCGATGAAGAAATAAGTGAAGAGGAATATGGTTCAGATGATGAAGATGATGATGTTGCAATTGCAGGCAAACCAGATCCTTGAACCGGCTTTGGTTAGGGACTTGTGTTATGTATATGATGATGAAATTATTTACGCTTATAAACTGAAATGTGAAATATATTTCTTCCTTTGTGTTTTATTTACCGGACCGGGCCTTTGTGTACATTATTAGACCGAACCGAGTTGTTAGTGTTTCCCATTCCAAATAAACGGGTCATAACGCCGTTTTATTGGTTCGATCATTTGATTTCTTTCGTGAATTTGACACAATTTTTTCTACGGAGGGATTTTTGTTCGAGTCAAATTCTGCTGTCTTACCTTAAAGCAGTTAGACTATGCTCGAAATGTTTTTTTCTCTTATCACAAAATAACACAGTACCTATAAATTAAAATCTTATCATCTTTTAGTAGAAACTCACTTCTCTTCGTTTTAACATCATTTACTCTTCAAACATAAAAAAGGTTGTCGTGATTTGCTCCGATGAATTTCCCGAGCATTTCTCATGAATCGAATGTTGTCTCCATCAATGTTGGAGGCCGAATCTTTCAGACAACGAAACAAACTTTAACACTAGCCGGCTCCGATTCTCTTTTCTCTCGACTTGCTGCTGACTCAACTCGTTTCGTCGATCGAGATCCCGATTTGTTTTCCGTTCTGCTCTGTATCCTCCGCACGGGAAACCTACCCGCGAGATCACGCGATTTTGATCTTCGAGATCTGATCGATGAATCTAGATACTACGGTATCGAATCTTTCCTTATCGATTCTCTCTCGAATTCGTTGCAGTTCGAGGCGTTCGATCTCCGTAGATCCCGGATTCTTCCATTGAACGGCCGCGATTTTCCGTCGACGATAGCACCGACGGAAAACGGTGGAGGCCTCCACGTTGCGCACGGAAGCAAAATCACTTCTTTCGATTGGTCGTTGAGGCAAAAATCAACGGTGTTGACTAATTTCTCCGCCATGGATTCTCTTCTAGAGATCTCTCCTGGAGTCTTAGCTGCCGGAGCCACAGATTTCCCAGGTTTGCAGATCATCGATCTCGAAAACGGCGGAGTCGTCCGGACAACTCTGAATTGGGAAAACCTGACTACGTCTAGCTCCACGGTTCAAGCTATAGGTTCTTCCTCTGAGTTTCTATTCACTAGCTTCGAATCTAGCCGAAGGAATTTGAATTCGATTATGGTGTATGATCTCTCTAGCTTGTTGCCTGTGTCTGAGATCGACCATTGTGAGATCTATGGTCATGATATTGATTCTGCAATCCCATCGACTAAGTTGAGATGGATTCAGAGTTGTAATTTGTTGATGGTTTCTGGTTCCCATACTAGTCCATCTGGTGTGAAGGGTCATATAAGGTTTTGGGATGTTAGGTCAAAGAATATGGTTTGGGAGATTAAAGAGACACAAGATTGCTTCTCTGATGTCACTGTCTCGGATAACCTCTCAGCTGTTTTCAAGGTTGGTGTGACTTCAGGGGATGTTTTTTTCACTGAATTGAGAAGTTTAGGATCTAAGAATCCATGGATTTGTCTTGGCGGTGAGAAGAAGAGAAGCTTGAAGGAGAGAAGAGAAGGAGTTGGGTGTAAGATGGAGAGCTATGGGAATCATGTATTTTGTAGCAAAGGAAGTGGGATCGAGCTTTGGTCTGAAGTGATCACGGGTTTGGTAGGGAACGCAAGCCGGGATTTACCAGAGGAGAGGATTTTTAGGGAGAATTCGTTTGGGAAATTAGCGGATTCAGGTGAAAACAAGATTACTGGATTGGCGTTTGGAGGAAACAGAATGTTTGTGACCCGAAAGGATCAGCAGTCTGTTGAGGTTTGGCAAAGTCTTAGTCATGGAATATCGATCTAATGAGCAAGTATCAAGCTTTGGTTGATGGTGATCACCAGTTAGTTAATCCAACCAAAACTATTTAGCGACTTACATTGTCTTGAAGAAGAATGAATCTTAATCCTAATACTTGATGAAGCCGTTCCAACCATCAATTTTGCAACTTTGGTAATCTTCTCTGGCGATGGGTTATACACATCTCAAATCTCCCTGCCTGCAGAGAGAAGCAAATGACCACACAATCAAACTGCAGAAACACCTTTCGTGTGCTCATGGGATCTGAACGGTGAGTTACATGAAACACATCTTTAGTTCCAATAAATTTCAGCTTAAGGAACATATAGATATTACCAGAGCTAGTTCTGTAATGAGATATACCGTTATTACTGTTTGCTACTTCGGCTTTGGGAAATCTGTTATCAGAGAATCTTAGGGCTCCACCAGCCATTCTCAGACCTCAACATATTGCTCTGCTGTGAAGAAGTTGCAGGGTTCACATGTGCTGTAAAATTAAACCAGAAAAGTAACCACTGTTGTGGAACAGAAAATTCCTAACTCCGTACCCCTCGTGACATCTGTCTGAATTTCAGAAAGATTAGGAATCAGATCAGTTGATAGTTACTGTTTACTTGCTAAAGAAGTAATCCCTTGGCTTGAAGAAAGAGGCAACGAGTTCAACGAAGGATATCACAAAGTTATCATCTTTATGCTTCTCGGATCCTGTCATCTCCACCATTGATAGAATCAGCTTCTCTTGTCTTCTTTTGGGTTTTGATTGCCAAAGCAATGAGCCTCTGACTCTTGTCGGCAATGTCACTTTGCGCTACTTGACCTTGTTGTTGTTACTGAAAGTAATTTCGTCCTAAACCGCCTTGACCGCTCTGAAAATATATCTGATGCCACAGCATTAACAATCAAGTTCTTGAACTTGATCTCCACCTTTGTGAAATCTCTTTTAACTCTCCACTTTAGATTGCTCTGTTTCTCACTCTCCCTTCTTCTCCTCTTCTTCTCCTCTTCTTCACTCATCTCTGCACCAACATGTTGATCCAATGATCCATACAATTCATAGGTCAATTTTGAATCCGGATCATCGCTTGAAGAATCATTAAAGGTCTTCCCTTTCCTTCTGAAATCACATTTCCCATCTCCCATTCTTAAAGATTTAACTTTTTGTGTCCCCTCTCTTCTTACAGATTTCAACTTTATTAAAAACAAAACAAAGTCTGTTGTACTGGATCGAAAAGGATTTAAGATTGTAAATATTGAAATCTAGAAACTTGATTGAAACAAGATGAACCGAAATTGTAATTATTTTATTCCTGCTTACATAAAAGTAAATTTTTTTTATTAAGAAACAATAGTACTCCGGTTTGGCTTTTAGACCAACGGTTGAGTTGAGAAAGTAAACAACGGTAGTTTTTTAGTAATGAAATATAATCAGTACGTTTGAGTTGATAAAATTGTTTTCTTTGTCATGAAAATGAGACTCGTTGTTCCATTAGTACAAAATTTTGATTAGGGGGGGATATTCTTGCAGTTGAGAATATATTCACTGCAAATTGGGTTCTGAGTAATAGAACAAAAAGCTAATAATAGATGTTGGTTATTCACGAACCAGTGTGCCCATAGTTAAAATTTGTATTCGAAAATAATCCTCACCAAGGACAGCATTGACTGTGCGGCTTACAGTAAGCTCTTCCTTTCCCCATGTTTTTAGTTCTTCGCGTTGACGACTGTGGAATCGCGGCGGAAAGATTTTTGGTTTATAAACGTAGGCAATTATCATCTGACTTTATTGAAACTACAACAATTGGGTCCATAGCTCAGTGGTAGAGCATTCGACTGCAGATCGAGAGGTCACCGGTTCGAACCCGGTTGGGCCCTAATTGTGTTATCATTTTGTCAATAAGTAATTTCGAATTGTATCTCTCGCGAGTTTTTTGTTTTGTTAGGGTGAAGTGCTTATTATCGAAAACTGAATCGTTTGTTTTGAAAAACTGTTCACTGCAATTTTTTTGGCATAACTCAAAAAGAACAAAGGAGGAGACATATTAACAGAGTTTCTAGTCTCTTGTATACAAACCCTTAAAACACAATAAAGCAAATCCGCATTCACTCATTATCCAGATTTGTTATCAAATCTCCATGACATTTCCTTTCTCCACAGTAGGAAACATCTGTACCATTGAAACAAAAACAGATGATCAAAGCTTTTGCAAATAAACTATTGTTTTAGATGAACTTAAATTTGGCAGGCATATTGATACATACACTGTTGAGACAGTGGTTCTTCTGTGACGGAGCTAGCGGGTTAGCACTCAGGTATATGTTTCTCTCGTACTTCGGTTTATCCTCTTGGTGTGTTGTATATGATCACAAAGTGCTTCTTTTGATTTCAAGCATTGCACCGTCTTTTAGAGAAGTGTGTGCTTCATTCTCTTCTCCAAGAGCTGACAAAGCTACAGCTTGTAGATAGGATGCGATATGCCAAGCAGGAGATATGACTTGGGCTTGCATTGCATCGTTTAGTGCCTCTTGAGGCATCCCATTCATTAGGTAACACAAACTCCGTCTTGCATAAACAGTTGGAGAAACCATTGTTCCCACCTCAATGAACTGCAAACAAATCCTTCCGTCAAAAGCGTAATGGCATTTCCAAAATATTATTTCTGAGAGACAAAAGAATTAAAACCTCTTAAGGATTTTTATGCGTTTCATTTGGATGTTAGTTATATGTATATATAACCCATAATCTGGAAACTACCAGCAGTGAGCTGTTCATTATGGCTGGGGGCTAAAACTTACTAGAGCACAAAATGTTTAACCTGTGAAAAGCATTTGATGGCTTTTGCAATGTCTTTATGTTGGAATGCAGAATCTCCCTTTTTCTTGAAGATCAGAGTGTCCTGCATCTGGTTGGTCCACATCTGGAAAGAAAGCTGAAATTTCCCAGAAACGAAGAAACAACCGAAAATGTATCAGATTTGAATAAGGAACATTATAGCTACAGTCAAAGATACCAAAGAGGCACTATTTCCAGGGAATTGCAAGCATCGAAATTAGAACCAAACAACTGATACAAAAGAAATGATAAAGAAACCAAAGCAGAGGAACATAGACGACTTGATACAAAACAATGGGAGGCAAGTCTTCAAATTTCAGAATTGGTCGTCGGCAGGTCTCCAGAACTAGGAACCAGAGCAAAAACCTCCCCTTGACTAGATTGACTTGTGGGATGCTCCTCTGAATACAATAATTATTTTTCTGAAGACACCAAAATCACCATCTAGACTAGACTATTGTCTCCAGAAGAGACGAACCCTAAGCTTAGAAAGTCGAAACCTGCGGTGAAGCTTTTCCCCATCGAATGACAACCAAACCCCTCAACATAACCTCTAGATGCCACACGAGGGAACTTAGCTGTGTGAAGACTCGACCACGACTGCTTCTACACCAGAGAAAGCTATTAAAAGATACGACTAAGAAAATGTCATCGTCGAAAGAAAAGAGGTAGCGACGAAGAACTAAATCTGGGCAGATGGAAGCATTTTCGGATCGGCGATAACACCTAAGGTGGCGCATCTACCGTAGGAAAACACACTGAGAAATTCAAAGCGACCATACAGAAGCTTAAGAGAAAAACTACAGTTTTTGGAAAAGATGATGAGACTTGTGTTGGTATTTGCTTTTATAGAAGATTGGTTATGAATATATTCATTATCAAACACAAAAAGTATAAATTATCTCAGAAGTGAATAATCACTTTTGCAAAGAAAAAAAAGAAGCTTTCACTTCTAGGTAGAGAAAACATAGGTCCTCAGACTTGCGAGATTGATTGCTCTGATTCAAAAGCTCACTTTAATTTTCAAAATTAATTTACAATCTGGATCATAGGATTAGTATAGGGGGTTGCGTTTTTTTTTGTGGGCTTTACTTCAAAAAAAAATGGCAACTTGATTATTGGGTTTTTCATTATCCTGGAAACCTCTGTAAAACCCTAATTTAGGGTTTCTAAGGGATAGAGATTTAAAAAATTAAAAAAAAGTTTTCCTACTTTGATAAGGATCAATCCCCTTAAATCTCTTCCTAAATCTTTTCTCCAAAGAATTATAAATTAGGGTTAAATGCATGGATTGTCGAGAAGCAATGGCATTCTCAGGAGTACATCCTCCTTCCTATTTCCCCAGAGGAGCTTTCACTTCAATCTACGCTCCTCAATCCGCGAGTGACCTCCACGCTCCGCCTGATTTGATACCCATGTCGAATCTTAATCTACTACAACATCATCATCCTTCTGATTCCGCCAACCATCCGTTTCCCTTCGACGAGCAGATTCATCAAGATTTCAGCGATTTCTGCTATGGCATTCACATGGGCGTGGCTTCTTCCCAGACTGTGCAAACGCCGTCTCCTCCTCCCCCGGTGGCTGCCACGGAACCGGTGGTTAATAAGAAGCGTGGACGGCCGAGAAAGTTTGTGTCTGATAATCAGTCTGATCATGGCCTCTCTCCGATGACTTCTACTCACAAACCTAAAACCCCCTCCTCAGTCTCTAATCCTAATGCACCTAAACGAGCTAGAGGTCGACCTCCAGGAACTGGGAGAAAGCAGCGTCTGGCTAATCTCGGTGAGGTTTTGAAAATTGCAAGTGTTGATCAATTTGATTAGCTGAACTAGAGTTAGAGACGTCTCTTAATGAGTCGTGTTTGTTATTGTGTGAATTGATATGGGATCATTATGATTCAGAACTTGGGATCCAAAACCTATATAGGTGATGTTTGTTGCTTTTAGCTCTTTTGTTAAGCAAATTGACTGATTTCGTGTTGCTGTTCTGTGAATTGGGAGCCAGAAAGTGTTTAATTCACCGACTACATGGCTCGTGAACCCATAAAGGATTCCATGTTTAAGCTTTTAGCTCTCTTGTTAAGCTGCTCAACCTTGGTTCTTATGATACTTAGAAAACCTCAATGATCTGTGTTTTTGTTATTTCGATATGGAAAGAAGTAATTGGGAACCAGAATGTAGTTATTTTATCTTGTTGTAACTTGTTAGGAATCATGACACTTCGACATGATGTGAATTTCTGGGTCTCGTTTGCTTGTGGTCCCTTCAAATTTCTCGCGAGTTTATTACTCACCATGGTCAGTTAGCTTGATGTTGAGTCTATAAACAGCTTCTAACTTCAAACGTTTTCATTGCTTAGGTGAGTGGATGAACAGTTCAGCTGGACTTGCTTTTGCACCACATGTGATCAATGTTGAAGCCGGAGAGGTACTTTAAACTCTCCATTGATTCTTTAGTTTTGCATCTGTTGCATATATGTATCTTTCAGATATTATGAGTTTGAGTCTGATCAATATATGATCTTAGTAACAATCTTGTTATTTTTTTTTTCTTTTGCAGGACATTGTTGCAAAAGTCCTTTCATTTTCACAGCAAAGGCCAAGAGCCCTTTGTATAATGTCAGGGACCGGAACAGTTTCTTCAGTGACTCTACGTAAACCCGCATCCTCAGTGCCTTCTTTGTCTTTTCAGGTTCAACCTTTTATTAGATCCACTTATTTCCTCTCTCATCTGACAAATAAACTCCTTATTAACTTCTTTTTGCTGTGTAGGGGCATTATAATATACTAAGTTTACGAGGATCTTACTTGGTGAACGACGAAGCTGGACCACCCAAAAGCCGAAGTGGTGGTATTAGTGTCGCTCTCTCCTGTCCCGATGGTTACCTGCTTGGTGGTGGAGTTGCAACACTTATTGCAGCCAGTCTCGTCCAGGTTTCCGATTTCTCATCTTTAGTATTAACAAAGCCAGTTGCAGTTACTGAAAGTTAAACCTCATAAACCTAAAAACTTAACATAGATAGTTTTAACTCTATTGCAGAGATTCTTATTTGCTGGATCTTTTTGCAACTAAATCTTTTGGTTTTGTCAATTTCATCTGAAACTTTTTGGTAGTGGGTTTTGTAGGTCGTGGCGTATAGTTTTGTGTACCGAAGTGCAAATTCCAAAGCCATGAAGCAAGAAAACGGTTCAAACATGGAAACAACTACAAGTGAATCGCCACCACCGCCAGCAATAGAATCAGTAGGGGAAGAGGAAGCAGCTCAGACGCCACCAGACTTCTCAGGTCCGGCTATGACAACAGAATGGTCAGGTGCTGGTGGTGGTAGTAGACCAATTGACTGAAGAAACCATAACCATCTCACTGATATTGACTTGACTCGTGGATGATTCCATTATTATTCTTCTTACTATTTACTTAAAACATTGCAGCAGCATACAGGAATCGTGGATGCTGTACATAAACATGTGTTGTGGTTGTTGTAGATTTCTTCTTACTTTGCTTTTCTTGGGTGGGTTTTAAATGTTTCCATCATAGATTTCAGGATTTGATCCCTTTTTCTTACAAACATTTGCTCTGTTGTAACAGAAGAGAACCAATTTTCAATGTCTTAAAGAAAATTTAATATATAAATCATTGCTTCATAAAAAGCTTTTCAACTAAGTATTCTATGGTAAAGCTTGAATTGTCTTTTCATGTGTTTAATCAGAGTTACTGTCAGCAGAGTTTTTTTCTTTTTTTTTTCCATCGTATCACACTATCACTATCACAGATATGGTTTTCTTTTTACCATTAAAATCTGATGGTATACTTCAATAATTTGAAAATTGTTTTGAGAGACATGATGTCATCCTATTACATTTCATACTTGGGCAAGAATAATTAAAGGCTCATTTTTCCCAAAACCATCTTCCTCAGGACGCTTCTAGTGTCTTTTAAGAACACCCATCTTAAAAAGTTTGAGAATTTCAAATTAATCGAAACTGTAGAAGTAGAAGAAGAGGATGACGAGAACGAAATCGTTTCCAGTTAGGTCTTCGCGCAAGTCTCTCGATCCCAATCCATCCCTTCCGGTAATTTGTTTTTCCTTTGGAATTTACCAATAAGAGTTTATGCGACATGACATTTTTTACTCATCTCTTGTAATCAAAGCTTGGTGGTTTCTTTAAGCTTTATTTTGTTTGCTGGTTTCTCGAGCTTTTACCATTTGATTAATTCGTTTTATTCGGTTGATCTTTCCTGTTGTTAACTTGTTCTAGTTTGGGATGTGTTGTTGTGTGGTTGTGAATTTTGATTGAATTTAGAAGCTGAGTTAGAATTTGTTAAACTCGAGACATAGAAAGTCTTTTTTTTAAGTGTTGATGGATTCTGCACAGGTTGAAATTCTTGGCTCATCTGGAGTGAGCAACACACAGTGTGAAGCTAATGATGGGAATGTTCAAGATACTTTTGGTGAAAGAAGAGATGTTCCACACAAGAAGCGTCATTGTCTTGGGACTGGTGAGACTCGTGGAGGAGTATCGGACCCGCTTAACTTAGACGCTTGTTTTGTATGCGACATTTCAGACCAGTGGGTATCCCGTTGTTCCGGGATTGACTGTCCTCTTTCGTTTCACGGAGAATGTGTGAATGCGAATGCTGAGTTTCCAAATCCATATTGTCCTTATTGCTGGTTCAAAATTCTAGCTCTGAAATCAAAGTCATTGAGAGAAAAGGTTGTTGTGGCGGAGAAGGCAGTCTTCAAGTACCTTGATAAAGAGATGAAAAGCAGGGATGGTGTAATGGATGCAGCCTCACCTGGTGATGTTAATGGACTACAAGAGCAAGTTGACAAGGATTCTGATCAGTCAAGATCTGAGAACATGCCGTTAATTGAGGATAGAGGGATGTTAGAAGTGGGTACTGATCCTTCAGAAGATAAAGTGGTAGACGAGGTTCAAGCATCAGCTGAGGATGATGGTTTATCTAAAGTCAATACATATGCAAGGGAAAAGGGAGATATTTCACAGTTTTTGTCTACGCAAGAAACGTTTTCAGGAAAAGAACACAAACAGAATGAGAAGCAAAGAAGAAGAAGGGTAATCTTGAATGCTACCGATAGTGAAATCTCATTAAGTGAACAAAATGGAGACGATGTTACTGAGCAGATAACATCATCGGCTCAAGTAACCTCCTCCCCATCAGGGCAGAGAAAACCTAACGCAACAACCAAAGTGGCTAAGTCAAAAACAGTGAGGTTGTTCCTTTTTTTAATTCATTCAACGGAACATGACTAGTAAGTAACTTTATCTCAGTTTCCAACATTAATCGTAGAAAGACAACTCATGGATTTGCAGGGACATTTCGTTTTTTAACAAGGATCAGAGAAGGAGGCTACTTTGGACGACCGAAGAAGAAGAAATGCTCAAGGTATAGTATGATAAGCACACATTATCTAGCTGTTGAGTCTGTTTTGGTTTGCTCATAATGAGAATTGTTGTTGGCTTCATAGCTGGGAGTGGAGAAATTTGCAGCAGAAGCAAACAAGAACATGCCATGGAGGAAAATTCTAGAAATGGGAGAGAAAGTGTTCCACGAAACAAGAACTCCAACTGATCTCAAGGACAAATGGAGGAACATGAACAAGAAGACAACACACTAATAATAATATTACAAGAACTTGCTTCTACTTTTTAAGGTCTTTTGTTTCTTGTATGCCACTCTTTTCCTAAAGACCAAGATTGACCATTTTGTATAAAATTTTCAAAATGTAGAAGCGAGAGGATTACGTAATTTGTCAAAATTGGCTTATCTCTTTTATAGAAACAATGCATCATCTTTTGACATCCGTCAATTTTCACTATATGCTTAGAAATACTTTTCTTACATATATTAATCGAGGAAACACTGGGAAAAAGAATTATTATAGCAAATTAGAATCTTATAATTAAAAAGGCTATAGATTTATTTTTTTCAATTAAACTAATGGCAATTCCTAAAACAACCATATATTTTTAAAATAAAATAAAATATGTCACTATTTTTTGGCAGGTTAATTATGCTCGCTTTTGCTTGTAGGTAAGAAACTGTTTGGCGTTTTATAGTAAGAAACATCACAAAGTTATACAATGTATTGCAGAAACAGCAAGTTGTTCGTGAGACTCATTATCCCAATTTGTCACCCACACTGTTCTTTTGTGAACTTGTGAACTTTCTGATCCACAAAAAATAGAAGAAGAAGACGATGAAGCTCAAAGTATATGCAGATCGGATGTCACAGCCATCTCGTGCTATCATCATATTCTGCAAGTAATTTCGCTGTTCTTCCTTTGTTGATTCGAGATTCGGCTATTTTTAAATCTTTTAAATGAGAATTTTTTGTGTTTGGATTACACTTGTTTAAGGGTTAATGGAATCCAGTTCGATGAGATTTTGGTTATCTTGGCGAAACGTCAGCAATTATCCTCTGAATTCAAAGGTTCGTATAAATAGTCGATGTGTTCTTATGGATTTGACATGGGTAGTATGAATAATCTATTATTAGTTTTTTTTTTTTGAAATCTGAGAATCATGTTTAATAGTGTGTGAGAATCATGTCTAGTTTATATACTTAATGAAAAGTTCGAATTTTTTTCAAACATGGTGAGGAAGTTAGGGAAAAAGCTTCACGAGAACATGAAACTGAGGAATCGCTTTTCTTGAACAGTAATGGAACTTACCGTAAAAGACACTGAGAGTTTTGATCTAAAATGTGTGTTTCGGTGTCTTCTTTGCAGATATTAACCCATTAGGGAAGGTTCCCGCAATTGTTGACGGCAGACTTAAGCTCTTCGAGAGGTTTACACACAAAAAATTCTTCTCTTTTGGATTCTTGTTTCTTTTTATTGACTGTTTTTGTGAATCTTATAACCGGTAATTCTGCTCGCAGTCACGCCATCCTGATTTATATTGCCTCGGCATTTCCAAGTGTAGCTGATCATTGGTGAGTAGTATTTTGTTTTGACACATGCTATTGATTTGATACCAAGTGTGATCATTTTACTTCAATATTCGATCCTTTACTTTAGGTATCCCAATGATCTTTCCAAGAGAGCCAAGATTCACTCAGTCTTGGATTGGCATCACACCAATTTACGTCCTGGTGCAGGTGCTTCTGAAACAGGATTTGAATACACGTTAATATTCATGTAGATTTTGTTGCTGAGAAGTTAAAGAACCAAATAGAATGATCAGCTTCATGTTTCTGATTACGGTTATTTTACTATCGCAGCTGGATATGTTATGAATACTGTAACAGCTCCATTTCTCGGCCTCTCTCTGAATGCGAAAGCAGCTGCTGAAGCTGAGAAGCTACTAACAACATCTCTGTCCACTCTAGAGACTTTTTGGCTTAAGGGCAATGCTAAATTCTTGCTCGGAAGCAACCAGCCATCCATAGCTGATTTGAGCCTTGTATGTGAACTTATGCAGCTGCAGGTACATACATAAGCATATTCTTGCTGGTTTTGATTCTTCGAAATAGCATTCCAAACTAGTTATATCAAACATACTGAAACAAAAAGTTGCTTCCTTTTCTGTCTTTTGATTGTAAATTTTATGCAATTTTGTAGGTTTTAGAAGAGAAAGATCGTCTCAGATTGCTTAGTCCTCATAAGAAAGTTGAAGAATGGATTGAGAATACGAGAAAGGCGACAATGCCTCACTTTGATGAAGTTCATAAAACCCTTTTCAGAGCAAAAGAAAGATTTGAGAAGCTGCGGGAGATGGGAACCGCATCTAAACCGGGTTTTCAATCTAAGATGTAAGACCAGAATTTGTATCAGGGGTATGCAGAACCGGTTTAAGGGGTCACTTGATAACTTGGTTCTTTCTTCCCATTGTAAACAAAGGAAGTGATAAACCTTATTAATAAATCACTTCACATAAATACATAATTATCAAAAGACTTTTGTGTATCTGTGGGGCCCATTAAGTAATAAAAAAGGGACGCCGTACTTCTAATTGACCTAGCTTTCTTTCTTCTTCTTTCTTCTTCTTTCGTCTTCCCTATCAACCACGACTGAACTGAAGCATCATCGGTCACGAATAGACAACGCGACCCATGGATTCGAATCCAAGCTCGATGTGGAGTAACATAGTCAAGAAAAATCCACCTTCAAAGCCTCCGACTAACCACGCAGCTCCGGATGCGTTTCTCGGGATGGTCGGAAACTGCATATCCACAAAGGGATTATCTATGGCCGTTGTGGACGCCAACGCCGTCATTGAAGGAGGCCAGTGCTTAACCAACTTCGCTGAAAAATTCGTAACCGTCCCTGAAGTACTCTCCGAGATTCGTGACCCTGCTTCTCGCCGTCGGCTCGCTTTCATCCCCTTCACTATTAATACCATGGAACCATCTCCTGAATCTCTCTCTAAAGGTATGTTATTTTGAACCCTATGACGAAACTCTATAGCGATTTCTGTTTTTTTTTTTCTGTGAAATTTCTAGAAAGGCTGATAAATTTTGGAGTGTTTTGTATCCTCTGACTGACATTGAATTTTTTTGTATAGTTATTAAATTTGCGAGAGCTACTGGTGATTTGCAAACTCTATCTGGTGTTGATCTCAAACTGATTGCCTTGACATACACGCTCGAAGCTCAGGTTCATGGGACCAAAAATCTTAGAGATGTCCCTCCACCGATTCAAACTGTTAGGGTAAAGAGGTTGCCTGAGAAGGACTTACCTGGTTGGGGCTCTAATGTAGCTAATTTGGAGGAGTGGGAGGCACTAGAAAACGAGACTGAGGAAAAGTCCAACTCGAACTCTAAAATCCTTCCGTTAAAAGACCTTAACATGAATATCATCCCTTCAGACAACTGTTCTGATGTTGGTTCAGTTGTATCTCTTACTGAGCATCAAGACGAGGATGAGCAAGAAGGGGAGAGGAAGCAATGGCGATACCCACCTAAGAAAACAGAGGTAAAGCTTGAAGGTAAGATGGTAGTGGAAGGAATAGATGCTTCACAGGGCGAATATGGTGATGAAGATACTGCTGATTGGAGGCCTGCAGTTAGTAGCAGTACTCACAGAAAATTTCTTAGAAGAAAGGCAAAGTGGGAACATCACAATGCCTTGGCTGAACAAGAAATTCAGCAAGATCAAGAAGCTGATAGAGCTGGTAAATTGACCGAGGACACCACTGATCAGATATCTAAAGACACTACTAACAATTGTGCAAAAGATATCGGAAAGCATGATGCGGATCTTTCGTCCATCTTAAAAAATATGAGGTTGGAGGAAGATTCATTAAAGGCTATCCAAGAAGGGCATAAAGAGACGAACGTTGAAACAACTCTGAGCAGTGGTGAAGATGATGTCGAGCATGATATTGAAGACGAAGTTGAGGGGATCAATGTTGCTAGTGAGGCTGGGGATACTTTTGAGGCATCATCGATGGCAGATGATGGTAGCAGCGAGCAGAGTTGGTCGTTGAGGGCCTTTTCTGAGTCCAGTGTAGCTTGTATAACCGGTGACTTTGCAATGCAAAATGTTATTCTTCAAATGGGTTTGCGTTTGCTTGCACCAGGAGGAATGCAAATTCGCCAGCTGAACAGGTACTCCTTACGAATCAGATGTTCTGTCCTTTTTTCATGTGTCCAATTTTTTCCTTTTTAGTATGCTCATTGGCTGAGAAAAATACAGTCCCTAAACTTTATTGCATTTGCATCTCCAGGTGGATCTTGAAATGTCATGCTTGCTACACAGTAACTCCTGAAATTGGAAAACGCTTCTGTCCTAAGTGCGGGAATGGCGGCACTCTCCGTAAGGTAGCGGTTACAATAGGCGAGAATGGCACCATCTTAGCTGCATGTAAACCACGTATTACACTTCGAGGGACCAAAGTAAGTTCTCGTTTATAACATATGTATATGGATTCATGCAATTTCAAATGCACAACAAAATTCCTTTGATTAGTAAATAATCTTGTTTTTTTATTTGAACTACCATGAGAGAAGCACGACCATGTATAGCGTTAAACACAGCATCTATATGATTAATTCACTATATTCGAGTGCTTTGTTACTATTTTTAAAATTGAAATTTTTGTATCCTTGAAAATTTCCTTACCTAATACACAAAAAAACTTCTGTGTGATACATGTGTAATGTATTCGTCTTTTGTTGTGCAGTTTTCAATACCAATGCCTAAAGCAGGAAGAGATGGAATCACCAAGAATCTGGTTCTACGGGAAGATCAACTCCCTCAAAAGCTTCTCTACCCTAGGACCAAGAAGAAAGCAAACAAACCGGTTAGTCTTTTGTGTCTTCATGTTTACATACAATCTAAGATTTATAACTTTGATTGAAAGAAAAGCTTAAGGTAATTTTGATGCTGTTTCCACTTTCCAGGGAGATGAGTACTTCATATCAGACAATGTGTTCATCAAGCATCATAGTGATAATAAAAAGGCACCATTGCAGCCTCCTGTGAGAAAAGCTATGGCGATCTTCAGCCAAAAACGGAACCCTAATGACAACCATTACTCTCGTTCTATGCACTGATCTTTCTCTCTCTTTTTAATTATTGATGATGCCAATGATTTTCTCTCTTCTCTCTCTTCTTTTCATTGTTTATTGTTGCCTTAAAAATGGTGTATATTTTGATAAAAGTTAATCTGAGGGATTTGAGAAATAGTTAGTGCGATATAGTGACTATTCTTAATTTGGAGATTTACAAAAGGCAGGAATGGATATTGTATTATTACATATACTACCATCATTCATGGGATGTGCATTGTGCAAAGCTGGTAAAATGAAAGATGCTCTGGAACCTAATTTGGTTCCTGATCAAGTATAAGTTACAATACATGAATCATTGAACAGTGTAAAGTCATTTAGGTAGTGCATATATATATATATTGATTTATTTCTGTAAAGCAGAATAATGTTTACTGAAAAATAGGCATTTGGAAGTTGTAACATCTTGTTTGAACTCTTGTTGGCATTTGTAATAACGTAGAGTCATGACAAGCTCTTGTTCGATGACGATATTTGTCTGTTTTGCAAAGCAATAGCCTCAGCCAGAGACTCTTGATGATTCTCTCTTCATCGATGCAATTGTATACTTACTCTAATTCATCTTTCTCTGTGTTCTGTCTTTGTAAAGAAAAATTCAGGGTTCTTTTTAAAAAGTTCTAACATGTGGATGTGTGGAATTTGTGTAATCAAATTATTAAATCGTATTTTTTATTGGAAGAGACGTAACGTTACAGAGGAACCATTATTAATAAGGAAGAGTGGGAAGCAGAGCATACGGCGCATTAATGGCGGAAGACAAATGCATTTAATTGTTTTCTTTCTCACCTGCAAATCTCATCTTTCTTCTTCTTCGCTAATTTAATGCTCTCTTTCTCTTTTCGTTCTCAGTGCATCCCACAATCATTCAATTCATATCGAGCCAGAAAAATTCAAAATTGCAAAAGACAAGAACATAATCAAGTATTCAAGTGACAGAAACATACTAACTTCATATTGTTATCATCTATGGTTGAGCACTTGACAAGGATTTGATTTTGAGATTAACCCCTTAACCAACTTTAGCTAAATAATTTGGGTTTGATCCAAAGTAAGTTTGAACATCTCGCAGCTTGGATGTGGATTCATTGACTGACGGCAATATTGATGATGGGTTAGGGTAAGGTTTCGTTGGTGGAGCTGCAAAAACTGGAATCACTGATCTGATATGAACTGCTGGAGCCAGACTAATAGTAATTGGGTTTATGCTACAACCTCCGACGAAATTGTATCTGCCTCTGTTTGATGATTCATTGAGAGTAGCCTTATGATCAGCCATTGGCAAAGGAAACGGCTTTGTAATTCTCAACTCTGTATCTTGCTTGCCCTTGTATTGTTGGAGATTTCTTCTTAATGGTTGGCTTTGTGTTGGGGGAATCAGAGAGATGAAACTGGTCTTTTTGTGTAGTTTTTGTGTTGTTGATGTTGAAGATGAAGCTTCATTGGTCAATGGATTGATCCATTTCAATCTCTCAATCAACAAATCCTTGTTTGTATCTTGTTGACTTGTTCTTCTTCTCCATTGGTTTGTCTCTCTTCTTCTTATTGCTTCTTTGGGTCTAAATCGTGAGAGTACTCTTGCCACTGCTTCTTGTTCCTTCTCTTCACCACTTTCCTTTTCTCCCATAGAATCCAAGCTTGACACTACACAACAAGAAAGAAAAAAAAAAGGATGGATTCAATTAGGAAAGTTATTATCTTTTTTGGAGTTTATAGAAGTTGGAAGAGAGTTTTCAGCACTTCTTTTCAAAGAGGACCAAGCTGCAATGGCTGCGTTTTTCTCAGCTTGTTTCTTAGTCTTTGCCGATTCTCCTGTGAATCTCATCCCAGCAAGTTCCACAGTACAAGAGAAAGCTGGGAAGTGACAAGATCCTGATCTCACACTTGTGTACAATGGTAGATCAAGACCAGCTCTATGAGCTGTTTCTTGAAGCAAGTTCTTGTAAATCCCTGTCTCATCCTTGGAAAAAAAATGATGGTTTCAACACTTAATGCATCTATTTTCTTTTCTTTCTATGATCAAAATCCAGAAGAAGGAAAGAATTGACAGAACTTACAAGAATCTTAGCAGTTAAGGATTTTGAAGGGACTCTAGATGAAAGGACATTAAGAGAAACTTCAGCAGCTGCATGTTCAGCTTGCCTGAGAGTGGAACAGTAAGTGGGACTCTCAAAGACCTCACCATTGAAGTTAACAGAAGCTTTGAATCTTGGAGCATGATCTGGTCCTTCTCTTATGCAAGTATATGATGGTAAGTTAAAACAGCTTCTCTGCGCTAACTCTTGAAGCTGGTTCTTATACATTTTACCTGTAAATAGAGAAACAATTCTTCTGAAAAACACCAAAATAATCGACTCCAGAACCAACAATCTGTTGGTAATCCAAGTGAAGACAAAGGAAAAAGCTACCTGTGAAATTTGGTATATAAGATTTGGCTATTTAGTGTTGAAAGAGAGATTAAAGGAGAGAGTTTTTGCAGAGGTTTTTGAGCTCTTTACTCACAGGTTAATAAGGAGGAAGCTAAAAACAGTTACAGTGACATTTCAATTGGTCTTTTTATATAAATATTAACATGTGCATACAAATCACACTTATGAACAATCCTATTGACTCTCTTTATTGTCTTTGTCCTTGATGTTTGACTGAACAGTTACTTTCATACTCAGTTAAAAACAGTTACTTTTTTTATGAAATCATAAATACATGTTCCTGAAAATGATTTAGTCTAATAGTGGAAGGCTATGAATATTTACTATTTCTTTGATTCTGTTCATTGAGTTTTGTCTTTGTTTTATGTCAATTTCAATCACTTGTAATGTTTGATAAGACATGGCAATATTTATGGTTTAAGAGATCTAAATCTAGCAAATGGTCCTTGTGGAATCAAAATCCAGTGAGGCAATTAAATTAGGGCTTTACAAGAAGAAGAAGCATTTAGGGTTCTTGTGCATTTATTGCAGGGCCGTGCTTCAATGAACACTATAATAAGACTGGTCTGGTCTTCTGGTCCACATGTCTTAAATTTCAGTTTCAGCCTTTTGATTATTTTGACAGTTTTAAGTACAGTGAAAATTGTCAGCATTCAATTTGTTTTCTCATTCTGTGAAAGATAAGTAATGTAAAAATCATAGATCACATTAAAACACAATGATTTAAGTTTTAACTGTCTGAACACAAATCAGAATAACTAAACAGACTCATAACTAAAGAAAAAGCAAACCAATTCACAATTGATTTCCCTGTAAACCCACACAATACAAGAATAAATCAAAGCTGACATCATCCAAAAAAAACATTTCAAAACACCTCTGAACTTTCACTTTGCATGTTTCTAAGTTCTTCTTGCTGCCAAGGCCATAACTTCTGGTGACATTTGCCAGCCTGAGCTCCTCGGGTGACTGTTTGGCCTCTCAATTTCTTCATCATGTTCCATTCTGATCCTAATGTCTGATGATAAATCTCCTAACTCATCGTCGTTAACATGAAACCGTTCATTGTTATTACCATTTTTGTTATCACCTTGTTCAGCCATTGCCCAAACACCTTTCCTCCCAGTTTCAATCTCATCATTGGCTTTTCCCATGTTTGGACTCATAAAACCACCAACAACTGATCTTGACGGCATTGGAGTTTCCCTTGGTACCATAGCCCTGAAATTGTTCTTCGAAAGAGGTATCTTGGAAAAAAATATTTCTCTAAAGTTATCAACCACTCCTTTGTTATGTGGGTTGCTATGCCGGTCATAATTGTATCTGAAATTCTCATATGTAGTCTACACAACAAAGGAAGATCAAAGCAATTAACTAAGCATCGTTAATGAGATTGGTTTTTTAAGAAAGAGGCAAATGATTAGGTACCTGGTTTGTGCTGATGAGATAGAGATGGAAACCTGTTAAGCCTCCAACAAACCACATCGATATGAATGTGTAGATTATCAGAGCAATGGAAGCAGGAGTTTTAACCATTGCCTTCCAAATGGTTATATCTTCAGATTCTTTGATCTTTCTTATATAGACACAGCAAAAGGCCAGCACGTATACACAGAGAAGAGTTGTGGAAAAGACAAACATGAAGAAGAATCGATAGTTCCTCTGCAAAATTCCCAAGAAACATGAGATGAAATTATAGACTAACGCAAAAACCAAACTATAGGAAAACTGAAACTTACTTGGGCAATACATTGACCAACCCAAGGACAGTGATGGTCAAACCTTTCTACACAGTTGTTGCAAATTGAGCAATGTGAACAGCGAGGTGGTCTATAGAGCATGCATGTATCACAATACTTGACCTTAAACATCTTTCCATTAACCTCTACTTCCTTTATGCGAGAGATTCTCATCTGTGGAGTTTGTCCAGCTCCTGAGTCTGTGTTACTTTCAAGAACTTCTGGCTCTGGAGGATGAGAGTTTCGTGGTATAATCCCTGGATCTCCTCCGGATGTAAGCATCAGAAGAATTAAATCCTAACAAGAGTCATTGATTGTTATGAATGAGGCACTCACAGAACATTTGCAATGCAAAAGTGAAACTTTGTACTCACATAAATGGTGAAGACAACAGCAACCGAGACTATTGATACTCCCCAACTATCAGAGAAGTCGTCCATTAGTTTGCTAGCAACAAAGATGCAGAAAATCGTAACAGGGACAACAATGAGACTTATGGTCACACCAAGTGATCTTGCATCTGGTCCGAAAATAAACCTTCCTTGAAGACAAAATATCTGCAGAAATCGGACAACAAAAAAAGAAAAAAAAAAGTTACCAAAATTGTTGGAAGATATGCTAACAAATAAGTAGAGAGATTCGAGGAATAGCTTCAAAACATATCATTCCAACAGTTTACTTGTAAACTCGATTTCATATATATGCCAAATTTTCGACATTGGCAGCCCATAGATGACCTCAATATACACACAGTATCAACCATTGTAATAACAAGCAATCAATCACTAAACCGAGGGAATTCCCAACCATATTGAGATAATGCCTTAAGTTGTTGGTTAAGCCACGATTTCTGAAGCTGAAAGCTTCTTGATTTTGGCCACTAACGACATCAGAAGCTAGGATTTTAGTAAATCACCATTAAAGTAACACTCTAACATGAGAAGGGAGAAATTATAAACATTAGCAAAAGCTGTCTCAAAAAATATGCACAGAAGCAAGAAATTTCAAAACCCAAAGGCCAAAGCTTTGCCATGAACTCACATTACTGCCTTTCCATGTCTGGTAAACCCGCAAATCAGAGTTGGATCCCAAATCAGATGGTTGAGGAGGCGTCACTACATACATCTCTCTCTCTATCGGTTTCTCTCTCTTCTTTCGATTCCTTCGAAACTCCGAAAAGGTGAGAAAACGAAAGAAAGATATAAAAGTCTCTGTTGAAGATATTCTTTAGACTCCGGGAAGTCTCCGACATGAATCCATGAAATGAGTAGTAGGACAGAAAAAAGAGAAATTTTGCTTTAGCTTGGCTTTACTTTTCCAAATAACAATGGTGGCTCTGGGCTGCTTCTTCTTCCTTCTACTTTACTTTTGTTTCCTTCTTTTTTTCTCTAAGAATTGACTATTAGCTTCTGGTCAAGCCTGTCACCGTCGTTTTAACAAAAATGAAGCACAAAATTAGAAATTCATATAAGAAATTCACTAACTGTCAATTTAATAATTTAAAGAGACTATTTTTGCGTAACCATTTAAACCTATTTCTTACAAAATTGATATCTATTATTTTTCTAAGTATTTATGAGGAAGACAATAGTCTCTAAGAGCGAAGTATCCATTCTCTCTCCAAAAAGTCCAAATTCACATCTTACATGTGCAATTATTCTAGAGAAGGCAGCAACCAATGTAACAAAACTATAAAATTCATCATTTTATTTTCGAAACTCGAATCAAAACCATACCAAATTATTAAGATGAATAATAGTGATTTTCTTAATGGTTTCAATTATTATAAGGCTGGAAAATGAATCCGAGCCCAAACATAAAAGAACATTAGGCTTAGTGGGCCTTTTAAAGCCGAAACCCATTCTACCTGATAAGCTTCTCCGGCGGTTTCTCTCATCTGCCATGGAATCCCAACTCATCTCTTCCTCCTCACTGTGACTCTCTCTCTCTCTGAAATTCCTACTTGACTTGAAATTACTTCTCAATTTTTATCTCCCGGGCATTACGGTTCGATCATCTCAACTTTTTTTATTGGGAGAGAAATTGAGATTCACATATCATGGCTTCTTCTCTATCTGCGTTTCCTTGTTTGAATCCTTCGCCTCTCGCTCCGAGATTTTTACAAACCCTAACGCGATTTCCCAATGCTCCTTTCCTCTCCCCGTGCTCTGTTTTGGATTTAAAGCACGGATCTTTGCTGACTTTGAGAACTCGAATTGTCACTTTTCAATCCCAACGAGCGCGTTCCAAAGCCATCGTCTTCTCTGCCCAGTCCAATTTCTTGAAAGGTTTATTCTTTCCCCTTCACTTAACATTTTATTGTTCTTATTGGGTTATTTTCTGTTATTCGTAAGTTGAATTTTGGTCTTTTTTTTTGAATCGTGAGATTGAGCAAATGGGTTACTGAGTTATCTCGAAAGAAAGAAGTTGTCTTCTTCGTATGATTGGTACAATTTGATGTAGTTAATTTGGATTTACGGTTTTATTTATTGATGCAAATGGTTTGTTCATTGTTGTGTCGAACGAGCTTAGCTTCTAATAGATCAATGTCTTGAAGGAGAAATTATTGGAACAAAGTTGATTATGTGCACTTGAAATGCTTGTAGCATAAAAGTTTCTGCTAATGTTTCGAAGTTTTGTGTCATTTTCCTGAACAGTTCTTAGAACCGCATGGAATATTGGGAAAGATGGAATCGAATCTGGAACCAACCTTGTACCTGTGAGCTCTCTCAGTCTTGTCTTCACTAATCTAATTGAACATAAATCGTTTTAGTCATACTGTTTTTTTCATATCCTTTTGCTTTAAGGTTTCCGTGCCTAGACCAGTTGCTAGAATCTCAGTGACAATTGCAGCATTGGCAGTTTCGTTGTTTGTCCTCAAGTCGCTTCTATCAACAGCTTTCTTTGTATTGGTATGTAATCTCTTCTTTTTTTCTGCCCTTAGATACTATATTTCCCGTGTGTCGAATCGAGTCTATAAATGATGCTTTTCATGAGTGTTGCAGGGTACAATGGGATTTGCATATTTCTTATTCATAGCCTTAAACAAAGATGAAACTCCTAAACAAAGAGGAGAAAATCAAAGCTCTGGTTCCAAGCCAATGGATGATCCACTTGAAGAAGCAAAGAAAATCATGGACAAGTACAAGTAAGCCACGTTAGTTTACATGTAACTTAAGCTTAATACTTCTCTCATTTCTCATATGAGATTAGAACAGAGAGATCTCGAATGTATACAGATACACTACATGAAAATGTCGTTTGTACAAAGGTGTTAATCAGGCGATTGGTAAAGTTCGTTTAAGGAACCATTACCTGTTATTCCATAACATGTCCTATCTCTGTTTTCGTTAGCGAATAACCGGGTTATATTAGCAACCACTGAATTTTTTTGCTGCAACTTGAAAGTCCTTTCTCAGAATTTTGATTTATCATGAGAATGATTTGATGGGTCTTATAGACAGAGTATGGGAGTTGAACAGTTTCAGAAGATGGGAGTTTATTTTGCAAGTTAACTCATTCTTATGTCAGCAGCCTTTGCTCTTTTAACCCTTTTGAAATCCATACATGTTCTTAGAATTCAGCCAGAACCGAAACTTAACCGGGAAAATATCGTAGTTTGGCTTCTTGTATTGGTTTCTAGAGTCATTTCTTCGGACCACTCTGTTGGTTATTGCGAAGATGATTGTGACACTTCACTTCATTGGTCCATACATACACACAAGTGCCTTACATTCTCCATTCTCTTTTTCCAGATTTAGCCATACTTTTTTGAATTCATAGACAAAAACCCTTAATACACAAAGAAAGTTTCCACTCCAGAAACTTCTCTCTTTGTCACACGAGTCTTGAGATTTCTATGGAAAGACAACCTTGAATCTTTGTCTCAGTGGAGTTTCTGTCATTTCTTGTCGAATCTTTGTCTCAGTGGAGTTTCTGTCATTTCTTGTCGAATCTTTGTTTGTTTTGTCTGTTATATCTTGGCCCATTCTTTGTCTGTTTCTTCCACCAACCACAAACAAAAAGGAAACTTCATTTGTAAACAATTGTTTTATCCAAAGATGAAAAAATTGATCAAAGCTTGTGGACATGGAAAAGAAAGTGATAATGCTGATGTTACTTCTGCAGCATCTGTCCTTTATCTCTCTTTCGCTGAAACATTCTTAAGCCAAACAAAATGCAAATATTACTGTAATGGGTCTTGTTTATTGCGACGTCTGCTGCAACAGCAGTTTCTCCAAACACAACTACTTCATGCATGGTAAAGAATCCAATCAACATTTCTTACAATGTTAGATTGAAGTTGAAATGTCTCTCTCACTTTTGCTTTTAGCTGAACAAAATAGGTGTAGAAGTTAGAATAATCTAAAGGTTCAATGCTGCTTCATCAAGAAAGAGAGATGATAACGTTCTCTGCAAATTGGACAACGAACAAACTTACAAGCTAGATATAACCTCTTTGGCAGGTGGAGCTTCCGCCGCAGAAGCAGACAAGACTTCTCTAATGGTTTATTGTCAGGCAAGCATGATCGGCAGTTCCTCGGCTACCTGCAACGTTTCCTGGCTACAAAACCACAACAAATCAGGTCATGTTTAAGTCCAATAGGTCTAATCTCTGTGTCTACGGGTTTACAGCTTTGAATTTCTAACCGTTACAGAAGAATCTTGATTTGTGTGGCAAGAAACTGCGAAAGTCCTAGTCACTATTTTTACTACTACTCTTACTGTCCTTAAGACGTGAATAACATTACTTTGTTCTGTCTTCTTGCCATTTGTTCTTTATCTTTAGACTTTTTTATAGAAATTATTTTTAGTTTGTCAACAATTTCAGAAACAAAGTATAGAAATATTACAATATAGTGAAATAATATAAATTTATGGTTAAAACTTGATGCAAGATACAGACAAGTTTAAGATGAAGATAATAGTTTAGCAGAACTACCAAAGAAGAAGAAACGAAAACAGAGTGAGTTACTCTCTTCTGTCTTCTTGTCTTGTCTTCTGTGCTTTATATTTGGAGTTCGTTTATACAGATTAGCACAAATATAAAAGTATTACAATATATTTAAAATAATAATATAAATGGTTGAAACTTGATTCATTATACAGACAAGTTTAAGATAGAACATAATAATAATTCAGCAGAAATCCAAAAGGGGAAAAAGAAGCAAGATAAACAGAGTAAAACGAATAGGTTTTGACAATAATTACCAGATTTTTGTTTTTAATTTTTAATCATTGTTCATATTAGATCTTTAAAAACTGTTCTTGAAACACATCCATAGCTGAAGCAGGAAGTCCAAGAAGCACATTGATGCTTCTCCTCTGTTCTCCATGAGACAAAAACAGAGTCACTTCTTTCTCAGGCAAAGCTACTGGACCGGACAAAACCGGTTCTCCCCAACCGAAATCTGTGGTATGGAAACCCAATCTAGACCATGTCGTGATCAAAAGAGTCGAGGAAAGAGAAGGTCTTGCTCTTGTTACTTCGAAGTAATCAATTGCAGATCTCATGTATCCATCAGTTACCATCTTAATCGCTTCTCTTATTAATCCAACAGCAAAACTCAGTGGTTTCTCGGTAAGCTCTCCAGCTTCACAAACTGAATTTGTTAGAACAATTCCATTCCCGAAATAGCCTTTTGGCAATTGAGGCTCAAACTTAGCTCTACCATCAACTGCAAAGAGAAGCTTCGTTTTCTGATCACTTAACATATTCAATGACTTTGTTCTTGCTCTCCACACAAACGCAGATAAGGCCTCAAAAGTTGTGCAATTGTTACCAAGAAGAGATTCACTATTCTCTGTTGCTCGGAGCTTAAGTTTCTTGATTTTGTCAGGGTCAAAGCAGAAAGATCTATATACAGTTGGCTCTTTGTCGTAAAGGGAGTTGATGTTTGATTTATCTTCGATTTCTTCGAATTCCTGGTGTAGATTCTCGATCTTTGGAGGGTTTCGAGCACTGAGAATGCTTCGGTCTGAGAATGGAGGAGTTGCTAATGGTAAGCCTCTAGCGATTTGACCCCATGAGTTCACAAACTCCATAGCTCCAATACCATCGAACATACAATGATTCATACAGAGTCCAAGAACAAACCCTCCACCTTTGAATTTAGTCACCTGTTAACTCATATCAAGTCAAATTTCAAAAGCCCTAAAAACAAAAAGATTGCTTGAGGACGAAGAAAGTAAATTAAACCTGAGCAGTGACAGGTGGGATCTCAAGAATGTTCTTGGCGTCTACAATATCGTAGACAAGTTTCCCCAAAGTCTCGGGATCGGGTTTGGTAATGTCACCAATCTCATCCATTTCACAGTTTGCTTCTGCTTCCACAAACACAACTCCTTCTTCAGTACAGTCCACTGTGAGTTTACCTGAATTCACAGCATTTAAGACATAAAATGATGTTATTGTCTGAATTTAAACAAGATAATAAAGAACTGAAACCGAAGCAGTTAATCAAATACCTTCAGTACTAATGGTGAGGCGTCCAGCAAGAGGATAGTAATGAACAAGAACTTGACTCAGAGCTTTCTTGATCACTTGAACTGCTTCCTCGTTCCCTCTCTCCTCAGATTTGAAACAGTAGATTGTACGAACGATCACAGCGATGTTCTGATCAAGATTGGACAAGAAGTAAAGACCTTTCCGTGTCTCCGATTCGGGTTTGACCAAAGTCGGTTCCTTTTTAAGAACCTCAAGATGAACGTTAGCTCCTTCGATGCTGTTGTTGTTTTTGTTGTCCATTGATGCAGAGTGTGCTACTTCCTGCTTGTTGTTGTTTTCAGCAACCTAAAGAACATAAGAACAGTGAGCATAAACTCAACAGATACTTTGAAAACTTTGTGAAACAAAACATGAAAATAATGGAAGCCAAAGGAACAAACCATAGTTGAATCCACAAACGGAGAAAGCAGAAAAAATGGAAGCTTTTGGGGTTTGAGAAATATTGAAATGTTATGAAATGGAGTTGAGTTCTCATGAGATATATATGGGGAAATCAAAGAGGATTGTGGTTGGACCCACAAAGCTCATAAAAATCTTGTCTTGTTTAGGGAAAATGTGAGAAAATTGTGTTGAACGGTCTTGATTGAAAGATGTGTTTTTATTATTATTAACTAAGAGAAGAGATTCCTTTTGTATGAAATTTTTTATTCAATGTATGAGTTTTAGCGTATTTCAATTTGTTAGGGATAATTAGGTGAGTGAGTAAATGACCTAACACAACAAACACACTAATGTGTTCTTGGTAGTTGAAAGTAGGCCTCCCAATTTTTGAATGACTACTTAGCTTTCTTACAAACCCTTGATGATATCATGCATATTCTCTTCCTCTACGACCAGTTCAATCAACACAAAATTTCAAGAATAAACGATATGATAGTAAAAAAACAATTTTATTAGAAATTTAAAAGATTTAATGGGTTCAATTGGTAACTTCGTATAATGGAGTTAATAATTTTCTCAGGGTTCTTGAGATGGTATATTTGGAAGAAAAAACAAGTTTAAATGTGTTATTAATAAAAATTGTACATAGAAAAATAGGTTTTCAGATAATTTGGTGTTTGTAGTTTTCTTCCATGTTAATATATTCTTGGCTGGAGAAAGTTTAGGTTACCAAATGAATAAAGAAAGAGGGACAAAAGTGAATCCGCCAACTAAATACATACTCTATGTTCATGCTAATCCAAGTCAACGCATTTATCAACGATTTTTCTTTAACATTTATATATTTATAAACATTTAACCCGAAAAAGCTATAAAAACTGCTTCTTTATTCACATATAAATCCCAAAGATTAAATCTTCAAGCATATTGTGAACGCAGACATAACTATTAAAAGCTTTAGTTTTTATATGCAAAACGTTAAAAAAGTCTAAAGCTCCATGTGCCTAAACTGTGAGGATCTTTAAACTGTGAGGATCTTTTGTATTTGGTGGTGATTTTGTATTATTTAGAATTAATAACGCACGATTTGATTACCAAGTTCCTATTTAATATACCTTTCGGGTAGTGTCTGTATCTTACAAACTTTCAATATAAATCTGAATGAAATTTTCACAAATAATCAACTTTAGATAAAAAATAGATTTAGAAAAATTACAATACAACCAAAAATGTTGTAACTTTCTCTCTTTTCTCTCTCTTCTCTGTCTCTTCACGAATTCTCTCGCTTTTCCTATTGCACGTCGCCCACTCTACTTTCTTTAGAATGTGTCTACGGCTTACCGTTTATTTTTGATTTAGTCACAACAATATTTATATCTTGGTAGGAGAAAGGGTTGCTACTTATGATTGTACTTTAGTGGCCCAAAAGAAATAATGAAAATTGATGGGCTTCATATCACATTTTCCATCTTTCTTATTTTCGATTTGCACCCGAAAAAAAAATTCCCCTGGCCCAATTCTTTTTTTTTGTGCACGCCGCCCACGCGCCGTCCACGCGTCACCCACGTACCGTCCACGTGCCGTCCACGCGTCACCCACCCTCCGGCCATGCGCCGGTCACTTTCTGGCCACTTTCTGGCCACTTTCCGATCACTTTCCGACCACTTTATGGTGATTTTCCGATGACTTTCCGGGGACTTTTCCGGTGACTTTTCTGACGACTTTTCCGCCGACTTTCCGATGACTTTCCAGGGACATTTCCGGCGACTTTACCGGTGAATTTTTTTCCGGTGAATTTTCCGATGACTTTTCCGGTGAATTTTTTTACAGCTTTTCTGGCGGCTTTTTCTGACCCGTTTTAACCGTTCCTCACCCTTTTTCTGTTTCAGGTTTTCTACTGTTTCTGCCCGGTGAGCTCCACCTAGAAAGATGTTTCCTACTACTTTTCCGCTCGCACCTATCTTCTTAGGTAACTTCTGATTCTATCACTGTTTTAAATATACCCTTAAACTAACTTGTTTCTCACTTGGTCTCAGCGAGGTCGAGACAACTACAATGATGTTCTTAGGAGGCCTTCTCCTTCTCTAGAAGCTCTTGAGATGTTCACAGCAAAGCCGCAAATTCAAAACATGTATGTCTTTGGTAGCCAGGGCTTTTGGAACTTTGCTTAGGTGCATCTTAGATAGAATTACACCGCCTTTAGCAATAATATTGTAGAACATGTCAGTTCCTAATATTTGCAAAGTTTTATACAGAAACCTTACCTTAGTTTCCATGCTAAAATTCCCTTTTCTACTTTTGATTTTTTGCAAATCTTCTAAACCATTTTTCTTGTGAGTTTTAGCATCAAAATCTACCTTATTCTCTTCAACTTCAATTTCTCTTGATTCTTCAACGAAAGAGTCTCCACCTTAAACTGTTGAACCTGCCTTAAAATCATTTGGTGTAGGTCTTTAAATTAGATTCTCATTAAAAGTCACTTTCTTTGACTGTGTATCCACTAATTCGACTGTGTGTAGTTATCTCCTTACTCACCTTCTTCGTTCTTGACCTGATCTCTGCCTTGCAAACTCTACCTTGAAGATAATGCAACCCGTTGTTAAGTTTTCCAGATATTACTTTCTTGCTGTCTTTATAAAATTGGCCTCCCAAATCACCTCTTTGATAACAACAACCTGATTTTTCCAACAAACCAAATGAAATCAAATTTCTACTCACCTCCGGCATGTATTTCACATCCTTGAGTATCACCATAGAACCATCTGAGTTCTGAATTCGAATACTCTATGTTCCTTTGATGTAATTGTGAGTGTTATTAGCCATCAGAACTTTACCTCCATTGATTTTTTTGAAGTCAAACAAAACGACTTTGTTTTGTGTGATGTTCTAAGAACTTCCTGAATCCATTACCCATTTTTTTGTGTCTTGAGTACTAACTATTAATACCACTGACTGAATAGGTTCTACCATGTTAGCAGATTATGCATATTTCTTTCTCTAAGGACATTCTCTTTTCCAATGTCCTTCATCTCCACATATGAAACATGTTTTGTTGTTGTTCTCAGATTGTTTCCTTGACTTAAATCTGCTTCTGCTCTTAGATCGACCTCTCCATGTGTTGTCATTATCAAACCGATTGTTTGACCTACCCTTTGATTCCACATACAAACCTTCACCCTGAGAATTTGTTACCTTTCCACTTTCAATTAACTCTCTTTCCTTAGACTTAGTTGTTGTTGTGACTTCATTCAGCTTTAAAGTATCTCTCCCATATTTGAGGGTTTCCTTGAGTTGATCTTACCTACTAGATAGGGAATTTAAAAGTAAAATTGCTTGTAGCTCTTCTGAAATGTCAACTCCTATGTTGTTAAGATTTGTCACTAACCTTAGAAAGTTGTCTACATTGGTATCAATGTTTTTGGAGTCATCCATCTTGAAAGTGTAGAACCTCAATTGTAGATAGATCCGATTCGGGAGAGAAGTCTCCATGTACAATTTGTTTAGGGTATAGACCACGTGGTTGTCGCTGTCTCACACTTACAGATTTTTCTGAGTACGTGATTTCCTACATTCAAAACAATGAGATCGTTAGTCTTTTCTGATTTTTCAAACTTTACCGGATCAATCTATGAGTTATTGCCTTCTATGCCTCCTTTTGCCTCTTCACCAGATTTACTTTTTGTAACCGTTGAATCTTTGAACAACTTTTCATCTGTTAGGATGTCTTTCAACCCTAAAATCCCAAAGTGAGCCATCATTCTCACTTTTCATAAAGAAAAGTCTCCTCCCGTCAAACTTGTCAACCTTAATCCGTGAACTCATCATTAGGTCTTCAAATTTCTTGTGATTCTGAATTTTCCAGCAACCCTGTTTTCCAACACACGCCTTGCAATAAATCTGAATGTTCTCATACCACTTGTTAGGATTTTGAGATCTTTTCTTGTTGCCTTTGGTGTTGGTTTTGTTGATTAGAATTAAGAACGCACGATTTGATTACCAAGTTCCCAGTTAATGTACATATCGGGTAGGATATGTCTCCTACAAACTTTTACTATAAATCTGAATGAAGCTTTTACAAAAAATCAAATTTAGAGAAAGAATAGATTTACAAGAATTACAATACAAACAAGACTATTATAACTCTCTCTCTCTTCTTTCTCTCCACACGAATTCTCTCCATTTTCCTCTTGCAGGTCGCCCACTCTACTTTCTTTAGAATGTGTCTATGGTTTGCTGTTTATTTTTGACCTAGACACAACAATATTTATACCTTGGTAGGAGAAAGAGTTGCATCTTATGATTGGGAGAAATAATGAGAATTGATGTGTTTCATATCTTAAACATAGTTTAACATAGTTGTGAACTCAAATTATGAGTAAAATTTGATTGTTTAGCATAGTTGTAAACTTAAACATGGATTCCTATCATTTATTTAATCGTTACAAATGTTTTGAACGTTTTGCTTTCATTTCATAATGTTTAATGGTTAGTTTCTAATTATTTTAGATTTCTTAATGTTTAGTATAGTTGTGAACTCGAACATGGAATCGACCATAGAATTATATCATTTTATTTATTTGATTGTTAGAGATGTCGTTAATGTTTGCTTGCATTTTCATAACGTTTTGCTCTCTTTCTAGAAGTTGAGGTTCAGATGTTGGTGGCACAAATTCTCTTCTATTTTCTCAAATTCATGCATCTTCAAAGACAAATAAGCAAAACTAAACACAAAAGTTAATAACCAATATATAAACAAAAAAAGGCATAGTGTGTATTTTTAAATAGTAGGAGAAACCACCGAAAAGTATCTATCTATAAATTCATTTGAAGGGTTTCACAGTATTTGAGAATCCCACTAATTTTATATTATTATATATTAAAATACAATTAGCGAGAGAGTAGAGACTCTCTAAGAATGAATGCTCTTCTAAGGTCTCGTACCAATAAATTTATCTCTTAAAATTTTGTAATCAATTTGACTAATCAAAGATCACATGAAAAATCCTACATTCCTTCAAATAGAATTCCAAAACTGACGTATACATTTTTCATTCAAAAAAGGCGAATAAGCTAATATAAAACAACCTTTTTCTCCAAACAGATTAATTAAGCATTAAAACGATACTTTTTATGAAAAGAAAAAAGTACACTTTATATCATTAACCGTTTTATTTAGACGAGAACTTACTAATAATCACTTTTAACTGATTTTTCCATATTCCATATATGGCACTAAAGCAAAATTCCTCATATTCTTCTCCCTCTTTCTTTTAACTAAAAAGAAAGACACTTTATTGGATTCTCATTCTCTAAATTTCATCATCTCATGAAACCCTCATATGCTCTTTCCACTTTCTTCATGTTCTTGCCGTTGTAAGAAGACATGCACGATTGGGCTGCACCGTTGATAGCTTCGGCTCTGTTCGCGTTTTTGTCGCCGGGTTTGATACTGCAGTTTCCAGGGAAAGAATCTCCAGTGGGTTTCATGAACATGAAGACGACGATAGCTTCCATTTTCGTTCACACTGTTCTCTACGGTCTCTTTCTCGTCCTCTTTCTCGTCGTTCTCAACGTTCATGTCTATGTTTAGCTCATCTCTTATGTTTTGTCTCTGTTTGTGACACAACGCTCCTGTTTGAGTGACTTATCCTTGATCTTCTTCTTTATTTCTCTAAAGATATGAACTTTTCTCAAAGGATTAACTATAGCCATCTACTATATATGTGTATCTGTGAGAAAGTCTAATAAAATCTGAAGGTTTGATTTAGATTGAGAACTGAGATAATTTAGAATAACTAAAAAGGGAACTTTTTTCATGAACAAAGACTAAACAACATAAAGAAGCAACAAAAATTCGCAGGATATTCAGCAATCCGGATTGGTTTCCGCATCATTGATTGCAGCTGAAGCAAGAACAAGTTGAGGGGTAGGAAGTGTGTAAGTGTAATTCTCACGTCTCGCCTTCTTCTTCTCCCTTTGCAACCTGAAAGCTTCTCTCTTTCTTGCTTTGTAACTGTTGGGATTCTCTGGCACAATTTCTCTTGGGTACACACTAATCTGCAAAATACATGAAACCCTATTTTTGAAATCCAACAAAGATTAAGAAAGCTAATACGATTTTATTGGCATGATCATAGATTTACCTTCTTCCTATCAGGACCAAACTTCTCAAACTTTACCAATCCATCGATTAAAGAGAAGATGGTATGATCTTTACCAATCCCAACGTTTTTTCCAGCATGGAACTGCATAAAACATCACTCATAAATCAATCTTCTTTCATCCTAAACACAAACATAACATAGGAACTACACATAATGGAATCTGAAATTCGACAGCATCGTGTATTAAATCATCACTCATGAATCAATATCCTCAAGTAAGATAGTTTAATCCTAAACAAAAGCAGGACCTAGAAATATTAGAGAATGGAACCTGAAATAAAAGATCGAGAGCTTCTACATTCGTCAGTTTCGTGTCTTAGAACATCATTCATGAGATAATCTGGATCTTTAGTAAAATAGTTTCATCCCAAAAACAAGCAAAACCCAGAAATATTTGAGAATGGATAAAAAAATAAGAGCTCGAGAGCTTCTACTATTGGCAATTTCGGTCTCAGAGTTACCTTAGTGCCACGTTGACGAACGATGATAGCGCCAGGTTTAGCGACTTGGTCACCGTAGATCTTGACGCCGAGTCGTTGGCCAGGAGAATCACGACCGTTCTTAGTGCTACCGGCTCCTTTCTTGTGGGCAGATTCGATCGTCAATGGAATCGGAGCATGGAGGTTTTGCAACGGGAGAGTGAATGAGAGTGTGATTTTAGGGCATAAATTCAAATCGCCTCTGAGAAACGAAGAAGTTGAAGAGAGAGACAAGCCTTTAAATGCTCCAATCAAATTCAAACTCATCGATGTTGCAATTGCCATTGCAAATTTGACCCAAAATCAAAAACCAGAGCAAATCTATGGAATTTAGAAATGGAGAAGTTAGGGGTTTGTGAGGATGAAGACTCTCCTTATCGTTTCCTCTCACTCGATAAGTGTCCACTAAGAGTACACGTCATCGACAAGTGCGGGCCCCATTTATTTTTTGGCCGATAAGGCGACACACGTCAGCAAGAGTATAGACGAAAACCAAAAAAAACTAAGAATGTTGACAGTGGGATTTGAACCCACGCCCTTTCGGACCAGAACCTTAATCTGGCGCCTTAGACCAACTCGGCCATATCAACCTTCTTGTCTATCTGATTCCCGATGCAATCTCTAATATAACCTTAGAGGAGTAGATTGAATTGTTATAATTTATAAAGATGTAAAATCAATTCCTAAGCGAGTGACGTTTTGAGGGAAAATGGGTTTTTACATTTTTCGCCTACCAGATATTGTGATAAAGAAATGACCTCAGGGTAATTAAAAATGGGCCTAATGTTAAAAGCCCAGTAATTAAACCCAACTCTTTTTACAACGGTTTTTCTTCAGCCAGAGAGAAAGCAAGGCTAGAACGCTTCCATGGCGTCTACGATTCTTATTACCTTCTTTCTTCTATTTTTCATCTCCTGCCTCGATTCCTATCCCTAGCTCAGCGGCTCGCACTGTTCCAAGCTCTAATTTCGACGTTCTTTGGAGTTTGTTAATGTCAAGAGATTTCGTGATAATGACTACGTGTCTCGCTCTACAAAAAGTTCAAAAAATGACACGAGAATCAAAATCTTTGCTCTAAATCCCACTATTTTCCGAAGACATGTAATCTAGCGACTTTTCTCTTGGAAAGATCTTCAGTAATCCAGCAACTTCTCTGTTGGAAAGATCTTTCAGAAGTTGGCATGGAAAGGATCGATTCTACAAACTGTTTCAAATAGGAGAATCCATTTCAATGCTTAACGGAGAAGAAGAAAACTTTGATGTTCGTGAAGAGTATTTCTGAATTAGGTCTTCACTGATTCTTCAGTTAATGTAGAGATATTCATATTAATTTTGACATCATTTATTTATTCTCTGTTTGATAAACTCCAAACCTCTGTTCTAGAGATGTAACAATGAGAAACTCTTTAGTTTGAAAAATGAACAAAACGTTCTCATCTTTAAGATTCTCTTGGTGAGTGTTACTGCCTCGATACCGGCATCTGAGATTTGGCAAAGCCAATCCACGTAACAATTCCAACCGCTAATATGACCCATCCGAGAACATCATACTTGAGATCACTGTTCTTCTTTTTCTTCATAGTCTGTGAGAAACAACACAGATCTTTAGATTTTACCAAACCAATTCCGATTTTTGAATAAAAGAAACAACCTTTGAGCTGGTTGATGATGGTCCAGCGACGCCGCCCAATGGTTGTGGGCCTAAACCATGTTTGTGAACCTCTGCATGTAGTTCTGGAGCCTGCACTTTAGCACAGAGAAAACAAGGATTGGTCTAAAGAACAAAAGCAAAGATTTATAACCTTTGCTTCACCCTACGACTACGATATGTTTGCTGAGAACAAATCTTAACCACTCCGATTGCTACGACAACTTGAGAAACTCCCACAACATGTAGTTCTCAATAAGAAGATACTTCTACATTGTTCTCCTTTTTCGCAGTTATGGCTATAGATGTTAAAGACGTACCTTAGAAGTCAATTCCAATGATCGCTTATAGAGTTCGTTCTCCGGTTGCTGAAAAGAATCAAAATAACGTACATCTGACATTGATACAACACCAGACAACAAAGATAGATAATAATCCCATGGATATTATGAATTTACCTCATCTAAAGCTTGTTGAAAGAACTGAGTAGCTTTTTCAAAGTTCTCTCTAGCCTCAGTTTGATCAGGAGTCAAAAACCCATATGAAGTATGAGCATTTCCGATGCACCAAAGCGCATCGTGCTTCTTTGGATTGATTAACAACGCCTCTTCCAGCTTCGAAATGGCATCTACGCAAATTACATGTTTCTACTAATCACTTATTTCAGTAAGAACATGTACATAAGAAGCTCAACGTAACATAATCTAGTCAAGAGAAATTTGACTCTAACATCAGAATTTATATTTCCAGGAAGATTCAATCACAGTAAGGTCCTTAGACATATATTCAACCAAATGAATCCGAATTATCATCAAATTCATAACCAGAAAAAATGTACATAAGTAGTTCTTATCTTCTTGTCAAAAAAAATGTTCTACCTTAACATACAAAAGACAATTCTAGCCAAGGAAATTTGGAAACTCTTAACATTTAGGTCCTAAATTCCTATAAGACAATATATACTTAAAAGATAGAATTGATCAAATGAATCCAAAAGATAGAATCGATGCACAGTCCATAAAAAAGCATAACAAAGTAAAAAAAAAGAACAGAAAAAGCAAAGGACCTTGAAGCATTTGCGTTGAGTCTGAGGCGCTCTGAAACTGCGATAATTCCAGTAACGCTCCTCCCCATCTCGTCAAATTCTACAGAAATCAAAGAGCCAGAAAATCCTATTCAATTTCCACCATGAAATCACAAAACAGCTCCCTAAAATACTAAATCTGCATCGAATTTCTCATAATTTCTTTCAGAAACGAAACCAATCAAAGTGGAATTTTATTCCGATTTTATATAAACCCAATTCATAGCGAATAACCAAACCAGACCCAAAAAATCCATATGCATCATGAACCCAGAAAAGATACGAAAACTAACATCGGCATCTAAAGGATTTTTGACGTATGTAGCTTCTGCTGCTTTACGAGCATGTTCGAAGAACATCAGTCTATCGATATCACTCTGCATGTCCATGGCTTCTAAAGCTTACCCGCTAAACACCGATTCTTCTTCCCTAACAACGACGGTTTATGGCCGACGAAGGAAACAACAAACAAAACTATAAGGCGGTTCACTTTTTTATGGGCCTTATAGGCTTTTCGTTTAAAGTCAGCCCAATTAACAATAACTACATGAAATCTTCTTCTTTTTCCAACACAAACCCAAACATTTATATGACATTAAACAAACGGACACAACAGCGTCTAGTGTCGTCAGATCGGATCTCTAGGGAAACAGAAGATCTTGTGTTGAGTCTTCAAGTGTTCTCTCACGTTATCCACCTTCCATTGGTTGAAGTTTATAACTTGAAAGACCTTTAAAAAGCTCCTGCTTTGTAGTCTCCATCTAAAGTGTTCACCTCCATCTATGTGGTGGTTTCTGTTGCCCACAGTTTCAGAGTAACCCATTTTGGAGCCATTACTACTCTCCCCTTCCTCTGCCACCGCATTTCCATAATCTTTTTTGCCTCTGTGGCTCAGCTCAAACCAGTATTGCTATAAGTTCCTCCAGAACAAATACGTTATAAGTTCCTATGATTATGAAGATAACCAATATTCACAAATTTGTTTTGCTTTGATTTTCTTTGGTTAAAGATAAAGTGAATAGTAGTACTTACATTCCAATCAAATGGCTAATATTTGATCATTCCAGAAACTAATCAGACAGTAGATTCATCATTTCATCCTCCATGTAAGCCGAAATCGAGTTCTTCACCGCTATGTTCTTCTCCTCCAACATTCCAAGTTCATTCTCCAGAAATTCCTTCTCCGACAATACATTCATTGATTCAATGTCTTCAATCTCCCTCTGGAATTCAAAACACATCTTCACAAATCCTTCCCTGTGTACAAATTCCATATGAAATGCGTATTAATATCAAATTGGACAAAAATCTACACCACAGTTTCTGTTACAATGCGGATCAAATATTTACCGCTTCTCCTTTAGTCTTTTGAGTAGCTCAGAGTGTTCACTTTCCATACGACAAATCTCATCCTCCAATCGCTTAAGAGAGCTTCTTGAATCGGCTTTAAAGGTAAACAAATACATAGTGACGTCAATCACTGATCGATAGATTATACGACAAGGCGATTGAAATTGTTACAAGGAACCTGTTATGGAGATTAAGCCGCAGATTTCGAACTGAGAAGCCATGAAAGATCTAGTAAGCTCAGCTTCTTTGATAGAAAGAGCAGATTCCATCTCCGAACACGAAGCGATCTCTGATTCGATTTGTCGCGTCACCTTAATGTTTGCCTCAATTTCCAAATTGACCTTTTCGTTTCGAAGATGTTCAAAGCTAACGACGAGAAACCTAACCATAGAATAAAAAGAAGAAGAAGAAGAGTAAAACCTGATCAAGCATGTCCTTGTAAATGGAGATTTGACATAGAATAGCGCCAGAATCGTCCATCTCAAATCAGTCTCAATCTTGCTCTCTCGCTTCGCTCCAGAATCAATAACTCCGGGAAGAGATGATTTAGTAGGCCAGTAGGCCTATTGGTCATTCATCTTAGTATTTCATCTCAAACTCATTACTAAGAATTTTTTTTAATCTTCAAATCTCATGTCATCCACGTAAGGTAAAAAATTAACAAGTCTTGTAAATTTGATCGGCGAACGTGATTGCGGTTGCATATGCGGTCAATCAATTCTGCAGTTGCAACTACAACAGATGTTGTTCGTTTGTATGTCGCCGACGGTTGTGGTTAATCGTAGATTTTTTATCGCACCGTTGTTTTAATCAACGATCAAAAAAGTTGTGACATATAATGCAGTATATAACCGTTGCGTTTGTCATAAATATTTTTAATAGTTAAACGAACAACAATATGTCATAATCACATGTTCATACGACTGACAAACAAAGATATATAGTATATACAAAAATCAAATTTACTTCTTGTGTATTCCTTAAAAATACATAAATTTCATTGTCTTATGAATTTTGATTAAGTTGATTTTTATAAAAAATAGATTGTATGATTTATTTTGTAAATTTAAATTGTAATTGAACTATTTTTAGTATATTAGAATAATTATACTATTTGAATGATCTATATAACAAATCATGTTATCAATCAAATTAGATAAAAATGTATATAAAATCATAATTCATTAGAATTTTTATTTTTGTTGTTTTGTAAATTTAGTTAATTATGTATAGAAATGAACTTGATTGGTCTACTTTTAATGAAATGGTTAAAACTGTTTTGATATTTTTTTTTGTAAGTAACACGTAAAAATAAAAATATAATTTAAAAATATTTTCCAATCAATAGTATAGATGATCCTTAAATTCTTATAAACCTATCAGATTCTTTCCTAATTTCTATACTGATAGGAGGATTGTTTTGTTAATCTTTCTTGACATAACCAAAAAGATCAACAAATGACAATAAATTTAAAAGTAAAAGTAATTTAATCAAAAGAGAAAAAAAACTTGAATTGCTATTTCTAAACTTGACCTCAACATTGGCACTGATAATTATATCACTTCACAGTCTTCCTTTGGCTTATTACATCTCTCCATCATCTTCAAGAAGCTTCACAGTAATGTCGAATGAAAGCTACTTACCCTTAAAATAAGAAATGAAAAACTCTAACGGGTCTCTACAAGGCAGGACGAAGATTCTTTCGAACAATTTGGCCATAAAGGCGACAACTCGACGACTTTCCCTATGATAATGAGCGTTGGTGACACCAATCCAGCTGACTGAATCTCAGTTGCAAAGTCTTTAAGCTCAGCAAAAGCCTGCACATCCCAACAAAACCTTTAAAAATTAACAGCTGCGCTGGAAATGCCCGAGAAGATTAGTAGTTTGGTTCGGTTGCTTACAGTACGCTGAAGAGGAGTGGTTCCACGTTCAACCGCAACAGCTGGTGTATCACAAGGGAGACCGTGGTCCATCAGTTTTTGTGCGAGAGAAGGTAAGGTTCCCAAACCCATATAAACAACTAGTGTTGTATCCGGGTCAGCTGCGTTCTCTGCAACAAAAAGTGGGTCGGTCCCTCCTTTCCTAGAATGACCGGTGAGGAACCTCACACTTGTTGCAACACCTCTATGTGTTAATGGAATCCCCAACTCTGCTGCTATCCCCGAGGCCGCTGTAATCCCTGCAATCAATCCGATAAGATAAGTTTCAGAACATAATAAGAGGTTAAATCGCCACAATCATATATACAATATCCACACTGAACAGAAACAGGTCAATTACCAGAGAATTGCAACTCAAATCAAAACCAGTTGCTAATAGATTTATCATTCGATATGGTAAACTGGAATAGAATGACAAATTTGATGGAATGTAGAGCATAACAACAAACATTACCAGGGATAACTTGAACTCGAATCCCTTGCTGTTGCAGAAAGTCCATTTCTTCCCCACCACGTCCAAAAACCTGAAGCATTATCTAGAAGTTGGGGCCAGAGAAGAAAAAAGAGAGAGGGAGAGAGTATGAGAAAGCAGAAGTAAGCTTACCAGAGGATCTCCACCTTTAAGCCTAACAACAGTGGCACCTGCTTCAGCAAAACTTAGGAGTAGTTCATGTATCTCTTCCTGTAACAACATCAACAATGCTTATTGCTCCAATTTCATCAATTCAATTCAGACTTAAGATCATAAACAATCTTTACTGAGATCACCAAGCTTAATCCGAGACAATATGGTAAAAAAGAATGCCATTTTCGGTTGTACCTGAGTTCTGCTATGATAACCAGCAGTTTTGCCGACATAAAGAAGTCTAGCACCAGGAGCAACCAATTCCAAGACTTCATTGGAGACGAGCCTGTCGTATAGCAAAAGATCTGCGCTTTGAATGATTCTGACAGCTTTAAGAGTCAAAAGCTCAGGATCTCCTGGTCCTGTCCCGACCAGATACACATCTCCTGGTCCGCAATCACCGCCTTTGCAGCCTCTCAATCTCTTCTCTCTCAGCACCATCAAGAGCTTCTTCAGCTCCGGAAGCTGCGATGCGATGTCGTTTTCCCTAACAAAGACTTCATCTTCTTCATGAGACGACGATGGAGATGGACTTGATGCTTTGTACAGCCATTGATCCCTCTGATATCTCTCAACGGAGTGCTTCTCTGTGAAGGGCGACGAAGAAGACGCAGTAATTGGGGTTTTGTAATGAAGAGAAGAAATAGGAATAGGGTTTGTCGAATTAGTCCGGCCTTGTTGCCAATTTCGAAAATTGGAGGAGAAATTGGGAATCCGCTGGACAAGAGCCATTCAAAACAACACACACACACAGAGGATTCAGATTTGACGACAAAATGGGTAAGAAGAGCGTTGACACCAACTTTGCAAATGTGCACATGCACTCAAGGAGACATTTTTATAGTCAGATTGATTTGTACTTTTAGCTGAGGATGAAAGGGCACTCGAGAAAAAGGTTACCCCTTTGATGCGTTGAAGGGGACTGTGTCTACTCTCTCGGAGCTCAAGTCAAGGGCCAATTCGTAGTTTTGTCCGTCGCCATCTCGGACCCTTAAACCTCTTTGATCCATAAATTTATGGGATTTTTTTATATAATTATCAAAAAGTTAATTGATTAAAATAATATTATTTCAAATTTTATTTCAAATATAACAATAATTATTAAAATTTTTAAAATAACATAAATTTAATATTAATAAAAAAAAATCCTAATGAAAAAAATTTAAACTCTAAATTGAAAAAAGTGAACTCAAACATTAAACATTATGTTTTAATTTTATGTATAGTTTATTTAAAATAAATAATTATTTTCACATAATAATTTGTGTTATTTTTGGAATTTTATTTTTAATATACTAAATTTCTAAGATAAATTTAAAATGGTGTTATTTTATGATATTACTCTTATCAAAATACTCATACTTATTGTCTAATTATTTAAAAAATTGTATATAAAGTGATATTAATTTTTAAAAAATTTTATAATAATTAAGTAATAAAATTTAGAATAATATCCTAAAATAATTTCTTTTTTAAGTTTTGTTCTAAATTTAATATTTAAAATTTAAAATTTCAAAAATATCATAAATTATTTTATTAAAATACATATTTACCATAAATAAATTATAAATATAACTAAAATATATACTTTGATTTATTTTTTCAATTCATAATTTAATTTTTCATATTACAAAAATGTTTTAAACTATTTTAATATTAACTTTGTGTTATTTTTAAAAATTTAAATTTATTGTATTATATTTGAAACAAAAAATTAAAAAATATTATTTTATCGATTACTCTAAAATTTAAACAAAATCTAAATAAATTTTAAAACATTTACAACTTCAATCAATTAAAGACGTTTGTTATATAGAAAGGGTTTATTGAAATTTGAAACAATAAATTTTGGAGTCATCATAGAATTAAAATATTTTCAGAATTTTTTGTCGATAGATTCAACGAAGTTGGCACGTAATATTTCTTAAGTTGATACATTTTTTGTTGATATTCTCTAAGAAGTTCATGCATGTCATCTCCTAAATTGACACATCTGTTTTTAAGATATTCACATGCGATAAAAGCAAACTAAACTCAATTGAATTTTGTTCCTAGAAATATAAAATCTTACTCAAAATCATAAATATTATTATGCACAAAAGTGAATGTAGAAACAAGAGAATAAGAATGTCATCAAGATAATGAAAGTAAAACACTTTAAATACAGAAATTTTATTATCTTATTTTCTAACGATACATTTTCTAACAACTTTTTATACATAAGACTAAAAATAGTCAAACATGATATGATAAATAAAATACTTTGTATGAATAAAATTTATATCATCAATGCATTAGAATAACTGATACAAAGTTAATCATATAATATATAGAAGAATCCTCACAATCCAAAAGAATATGTTTACCTATAAGCTATATAATATATAATACAACAAATAAAGTTAAATAAATTATAGTAAAGTTCATATGAATAAATGACATAATATAAACTTACATTGCAACATTTTATGCTATTTAAAGTTATGAGATGACATTTGGATTTCTATTTGACTTGAAGAAACTCAAATCAACAAAAAATTATAGTTTCATGGTTTCTTGTACTAACATGGTAGCTTATTCAAATCATGATTATTATTTTAACTAGATTTATACCCACGTCATGCGTAGAGAAAAATGTTCGTAAATTATATTTTATTAGTAAATATAAATTAAATATTTATATAACTTTAACTTTTATTTAAAATTACTTTAAACATTAATTTTGTATATATAAATTAAGAAAATAAAAATAATTATTTTTTATGAATTTAATAGTATTTTTTTGGTTAGTTTATTAGAATATATTAATACTCTAACCAAATTAATAATAATAATATATATTGTAATTATTTGAATAAGTTAAGCCTATTTATATATTTATTTGAAATTTACTGTAATGATGAAACGTAAATATGTTATTTATGTTAATAACACGTGAGAGTAAAGTCATTTTATTAAATTATTTCTCAAATAATATATTAAGGATTAGTTAATAACTTAAATCTATTTATATTTATTTGAAAATATTTCTAAATTAACGTATTAAAATTTTAAAGAAATAAAAAATTTTATTTTTGCAATGTAATACTATTTTTTGGTTAGTTGAATAAAATATATTGATTCTCTAACCAAATTAATATCAATGGCATGTTTTGTAATTATTCTAGTAATTTAAACTTTTTTATATATTTAAGCCGAAAGTCGCTGTGGTGTTGACAACTCAGCATGATAATTTTGTTATTAACACGTGAAGATATTGTTATTTTGTTAAAAATATTCTCAAATAATATATTAGGGATTTTGATAGTAATGATTTATTCATGGAATTAAAGCTTGTAAGTGAAATATTATTAAAAAGAAATTAAAAAGGTTATCGAGATCATAGATTTTCTATAAAAAATAGAGAATTGTTATCTAAATATATAGATTGCATACCGCATGATAATAATCAAATTATATATATATATATAGTGGATTATGTCATGAAAAATGAATGAGCTATTAAAAAAATTATGGTTTAAAAGTTTGATTAGCAGATTTGATGGATGAATTTGTAAGTAGAAATGTAAAAAAATCATATTTCAGAAATAATGTATTTTTATTTACTATTGTTTTAATATTTTCTTATAATAGTATGTTTTTAAGTTAAACATTCTTGTAAGGGCCCAATTTTTTTTGTTGCTAGTTCTAAGTTCTAACCTTATAAATCTTAGAGTGGCTGTCAACCTATTCTTAGTTTTACAATAAAACAATGTCATTTGCCTACTATATTGCATATTTTATAATATAATGTATGCATAAACTTAAAATTGTTGTTTTAGTGTAGGCTTATATATGTTGTTTTTCACTATAATAACAAATAAATATATTATAATTATGTGATGGATTTTAGATGGATTCCACCGATTTAATAACACTAACCAACAACCCAAAATAGTGACTATCATTCTCATCGGAACTAGTAGAATTCAAATCACTTCGACAGTTCTATCCAGTTTTCTCCTTTAACCATAAGACGAGTATGATCAACACACAAACGAACATGTTAGCTAAACAATCAAAGAAAAAATTCTATATTTTTATATATAAACATTTCAATAGCATACTGGTTTAATGATACATAATATATTTTTTGATAGATCAAAGACTGTAATGAGTATATTAAAGTGAAAAAAATATATCTATATATATATTATAATTTTTTGGATATGATCAACGCGATTGAAAAATATAGTATTTTTTATTTTTTTTTATAAATGTAGTATAATTAGTTTAAATTTCTAAAATAGTATAAATTTAATATTAAAATAATTTAAATTTTTTTAATAAAGAAAAACTAAATTGTAAATTAAAAAAATCAAATATAATATTTTATTTATATTCGTAATTTATTTATAATAAATATTTATTTTTAGAAAATAATTTGTGATAATTTTAGAAACTTAAAAATAAAATATTAAATTTGAAACAAAAATTTAAAAATTGAGTTCGATGGTCTCGAACCGGATGCTTTGCTTAACCGCCTCGTCACGGCCGGGTAAATAATAAAATAATGAAATACAGACACCCCTAAGATGTTTAGGCCCATTGGGCTTAATATAGGGGTCGAACATCTAATATGTAACCCAAAAGCGAGAATTGACTGAAACATATATATTAGGTATCTTCTAAATATCAAATTATAGATTTAATGTCTGGATATAACCAAGTTTCTCACAAAAGAAAAGTGTTATCCGATTATGTATTATATGTTTTATAAATTTTTGTAAAATTTACTGATTACTAAATTTAAAATTTGGATTTTGTACACTTTAGAATTTTTCTTTCATATTTCAATATTTCTATTGTTAACATAGAAATCCAATAAAATCATTTGTGAGATCAAATCCATTACTAAATGATTTGAGTTAATATTTATAAATCACATATATATAACATATAACAAATGATTTGAATATGAATTTTAGAATCAGAAAATAAATAACAGTGGATTTCGATATCCAAATTCATTAAATACACAAACTAATAACTCACATTTAATATGTGCCAATCTGATTATGTGCTTTCATCTTCTTGTTTTATAATGAGTTGTAAAAACAAACAATTCAGATAATACATAGAACTTCTCAAAACATACATTCAAATAAAAAAATAAACCTCAAATTGAAGAATGGTTGAGGTTTTTGAAACTAAATGATTTAGAACTTTGAAAAAGGCAAATGGTATGTATATTTTATAGATTATGAGGTCGAATTTTCTAATGAAATCTTCTTTTAGTTTGCTGAAAAGTACAAATGCATTTAATTGAAGTCTCTCTAATTAAATCTTAATATATTTTTTGACAAAAAATCTTAATATTCGACTCAGTATCTATTTAATGCAACATTGAATATCTAATTTTTGCTAATTCTAGCAAACTAATCTTAACCAAATCTTCTAAATATGAGATTTTTAATGTAAAATATTAATTATATATCTTAATACTCTTAAATGAGATCTAATAGTCATTTAAAAGAAAAAATAAATTGATTTTTTTTTTAATTTATTTTATACATTGATTGTTGAAATTTTCCTTTTCTGTAAATCTCAATTCTAATGATTTTTAAGGATTAAAACTCAATTTTTAATCTGTATAATATTTTGGCAAAAAGTAGAAAATGGTGAAGCTCATACATCTTCTATAGTTTTTAGCATAAACTATATTTTCTATGGTTTTTAAATTGATTAATTGTTTTTGAACCGATTTTAATTTTAAATTTTAACTGAATTTGATAAAAAAAAATGTATCTAATTTAATTTTTTAGAAACCAACCGCTTAATACTAATTGAGAAATTAGCAAACACTTTTTACATTTCATTTTTTCAAAAATAAAAAGAGAAGCTTTTTTTTATTTAATTTCTCTTCCATTAAATAAGACATAGTGTATTTATAAATTAATCAATGATAATATAAAACCAGATTTATAAATGTTTAATCACTCTATTACACTCTTAACTTATTTTCAGTTAAATAAAAAAAATTATTAAATAAATCTAAAAATTCATTTTTGTAATGTATTGCGAACGAATCAACTTTTTTTTTTATATTAGGCATGTTCGTTTCGTAGCCGCAGGAACCTGCGGCTGCGTCATGCGGCCAAACGTTGTTCGTTTGATCGCTGCAGGTTCCTGCGGTCAAACGCTGCGGTCGACCGCAAAAAGCTGTGATCAAAATTTTTAATCGCTGCGAAATTATAGCGTTTGCGATCAAACAATTGCGATACAACCTGCAGCGACAACCTGCGGCGATCAAACGAACAATAATATTGCTGCGTCTAACCGCAGCGTCTGACCGCAGGTCGCTGCCACAGACGCTGCGGCAGACAAACGAACAGCGCTATTGTCATGTAACTTAGCGTGTTATAATTTTTCAACCCAATTCAGTTTTATGTGACTTTAGTCATTTTACAATCATTTCTCATTCAATGATTAGAATATACATATACATAATACCATAAATAATACTATTTTAATTTCTTTTTTTTATATGTATCATATTAAAATTAAAATAGCCAAAATAACATAAATTATTATATAAAAAATAAATTATAAATACAATTAAAACATATGTTTAGCTTCCTTTTCCAATTGGGTAAGTATCTAAAATAGTACTCTTTTAATTGTTTGTTCTAAATGTAGTATTAATAGTTTAAATTTACACAAATTTAATATTTAAATAGTTAAAAAAAATTAATAAAAAAATTTAAAATTTAAATTAGAAAAAATGAATTCAAACACAATGTTTTAATTTTATATATAGTTTATTTGAGATAGATTAATATTTTCACATAATAATTTATTCTATTTTAGGAGTTTTATTTTTAATATATTAGATTTGAAAAATAAATTTAAAAATGCTATTTTAGGGTCCAATTTATGTGTTCGATTTTCTCTATTGGAAAATAATTTTAAATTATATTAGTATTAAAATTATGTTATTATTAAAAATTTAAAAGAATAGCGATATATTTGGAACAAAATTTTTTAAATAATGCTAGTTTAAAAGCCGTCCTACATAAATTTGAAATGAAAATTCATAAAACTTCAAATGAAAATTCATAAAATGAAAATTCAGTTTTCAGTAACTTTGTTGAAGATTATCTAATTTATTTGTCTATTTTTAAAAAATTGTTATATAATAACTAATACAAGCCATGAAATAGTTTTCTCAAGTAATACTATTTTCGTTAATTCTCTACAATATTAGTTTGTGTTTAGAAAGCATTAAAAGTTTAATTTTTTTTAATAATATCACATATTTTATATTAAATTATTTTAAAATTTTAAAATTAGAAAAATGCAATACATACATAATTGGGCAATTGAAAAAACTAACACGATTTTAAGTTTTTATTCCACATCATTAGTTTAAATTTTCAAAAATACCAAAATTTAATATTAAAATATCTTAAAACTTTTTTTAATAAGGAAACATTAAACCCTAAATTGTAAAAATAAACACAAATATAATAGTTTAATTGTAATCATAATTTATTTATGATAAATATATATTTTTCTATTTTTACAATTTTAAGGTTGGATTGATAGATTTGGAATAAAAACTTAAAATGTGTTATTTTACGGTATTGCTATATATAATTTTTTTTATTTAGAGTGCATAATTATTTTCAAATGATAATTTGGATATTTTGAAAATTTATTTTTACTATAATAAATTTGGAATGGAAAAACTAAAAAATGTTATTTTAAGGTTTTAATCTATTACTATTTCCTCTGAATAATTTGTAAGCATATTTTACAAATTCACTTTTCATATTTAACGTTTAGGGGATTGGTAAAACTGAAACGATTTGGCAAAAAGTTATAAAAACCAAAAGTAGCTAAAATTGTCTTGTTTATCATCCTTTCAAAAACTTAACAAAAAAAAAGCAAAGAACATTAACCAGCCACTGATTTAAGTGTCTCGTATATGTTTGCCCTAGACACGTGGCAATCTCCTATTGCCAAATGTTAATCACTTCGGTCACCGGAGAGACAGAAAGAAATTAGAGGACAAGAAGAGAGAGAGAGAGGATCTAGCTACAGAAGTGAGAGAAATGGATCAAGATCATGACTTATGGCAAACGCAAAAATACGCCGGTAAAGCGGAAGATAAGACCTCTGTGGATACTCTTATGCTTAAATTCCGTCCCATCGCTCCGAAGCCGACGACGACGGGTCAACCATTCGTCGGAGATAGTAGCACAAGAAGGACGAAGAGAAAGTACGTTAGGGTTTCCAAGAATAATAAAGCCACGTGTCGATCAAAGAACGGTTCTAGATCTGGCTCAACAGATCCGGAGAATGGTCGAGAAGATCTCGTCACGCTACAGCTCATGCCGGAAAGCACAGCGCCGCCGGTGAGTTTGGATCACCATAATAATCTCGATTCTACGGGGAAAACAATAATCGGAGATGAAACCTGTAAAACCGACACGCGGCTCAAATTTGATGGCAGCGATGACACGGTGCATCCGGTCCCGGTAGAGACTTGGGTGACCTTGGAATCCGTTAACGGTGGCTACTCTTCCCATGCGGCAGGATGTACGGACGAAGACATCGCAGAAGCTTTAGATAAGGACACGTGTCCTGGTTTCGTATCAGATGGTTCGAACCGTGTGGTGATGGTTAACGAGGCTTATCGGAGGATTGTGACGGGAGTCGAAAGAGAAGCGTCGTTGTTGCCGGAAGTGATTGTCTGGTTGGTGGTTGACCAAAAGTTGGCGTTTTATGACTATCGAAGTTTTACGTGTAAGGTGAGACTCGAGTACACGTGGCGAGAGACGAAGTATGTTAAAATGGTGCCATGTGATGTGTGGAAGATGGAGTTTGGTGGATTTGCATGGAGGTTGGATACTACTGCAGCTTTAACTCTTTGGCTTTGAGATAGGTTCGCACTTTAATTTGCATATATATATTAAGAAGTTAATAAGTACGTAATAATGCTAATATATGGTGGAAGTCTTGAGAATCAAGTCTTTCAGAATAAATTTGTGTGTGAGAACCTTATATATGTATATATATAAATTGGAAATTGCAATTAATATCTAATGTCAAATATTGATTTGTTATAATTCCATATACAAGATGTCATTGCTCGCGGCTTGTGTATTGTTTTTCACTTAAAGGTCTCCTACTACTCTATATCAAATATCTAAATTTCAAAGTTCTACAGAGAAAAACAAATTGTAAACACAGAACAAAAATTTGCATTTCAAGACATCTGTGATCATCTAAACCTATTTAAGTTGTATGAGATATATGCATATACGTAATTTGTGGTTGTATGAACTGTATTGGGACACTAATATATACATCTATATAATCGTACATGTACAGTTTGTTTTTAAAACATATGCGTAAATGTACAGTTATGTCATACATAAGTTGCACTATGTTACTGTACTTATCATATATACTTAGTATCATATATATGGATTCATTCACTAACCTACACATAGTCGTAGGTACTAATCTACATGAATAAACAACAGCCCAGAGAGAGCAATACTCCGATTGTGTGTGACTGTGTGTGTGTTTTAAGTACAATTCTCGAGTTTTCATGGTCTGACACGTGTATTTGTCGCTAAATTATTGGACATTCTCATTTCAACTACAACTTAAAACGGTTCTTGTAGCATATTTAAGTTATATTTAAAGCTTTCCTATACGTACATGTTGTAATATATATTATAATATGTGAATATTTAGTTAGCTGTATTATATATAAGTAGGTGCATATATATATATGGTGTTATTATACAGGTGTCGGTATGCTATATGCGTATGTTAGATCAGAGATCATGTAAACCAATAATGACGATAACATCACATCTTAAAATCTCATTGGAGTTTCGAATCGCAACATATGTAGAAATTTCATTGGCTAAGAGAAAAGTTAACAATTAAAGCCAAAAAGAGCTATCGAAGAGAGGGAATAAATAAAGTGCTTATGGAACAGTCGAACACGCATAGGGAAAATACTATTATTACACGTAGCGTCTCGACGGAGTAAGACATCAACCAATCAGCATCCACGTATTTTTGTTTTCTCCTTTTTCTGTTTTAATTGTCGCTATAACTGACTTCATCTTCATACGACGCCTGTGGATAACTTTTTGTTGCTAAGTTTTACTTGTTTCCAATCTCAGCCGTTCAACTGGACTGCGACATGAATCGAACAGTACGTGGAAGTCACATTTTTCGTAGTGCGGCTGGTGAAAGTTTAAATAACGGTGATTGGATGTTTGTTGACAAGAACACGAATACGAGCCTGTCACGTGTCTTTTTTCTCGAAGAAGCTCAAAACTGTAAAAAAATATTGACAATAAAACAATTTTCCCTACGATATTTAGAATAATTTTAAGAAAATAATCTAAAATACCAATAAAAATTATTTTTTAAATACCACGAATATTAAAAATATAACCATTCACAAAAATAATATTTTTACAAATTTATCCTAAAATTAAAACCACTAATTTATTTTTCTAATAATATCACAAATTTTAATATTAAAATAACTTAAAACATATTTTTAATAAAAATCCTAAATTATAAAAAATTAACTCAAATATAATCGGTATGAAAATAGTCAAATATAGAAACTTATATAGGTGTAGATATTTCATAATAGTTGCACATAAATAATTATATGTCTAATTTTATAATTATTTTATGTAAAATAGTTAACCTTCTTAAAGATTTTAATATCTATATTAAGAGTGTTAAACTGGATTATTTTAAAAATATTTGATTGATATAAATTTATGAATAGTTAATATATTACTTGTACTGTACATATATTGGTAGGGAAAATCTATTTACAATCCTATTATTGTAGAGACAAAATTAAAGCTACTCTATTATTATGTTTTGGACAATAGCATTAACTAGTCCCAGAAAATACAAATTAAATATTTAACGTATTATAATTCTACAGAAATTTCGAAAATCTAATTAATTTACATCACAGTGAAAACTCAGCCTGTCGGTTTTGTAAATGTTTTTTCATTCTACAAACCGACAAACTACATTATATTTGTTTTCCAATTTCACAGTTTTCGGTTACACATTACTCTTGGTTTTTTTTTCATAAGGTTTAAATAAGATTATAAGTAGAAATGTTAATATGGATTTTTAAAATAAGTCTGAGATAATCCTAAATTAATTCAGTTCGATATAATTTTAAAATAATCTGGCTTTAAATTAATTTTAATTTTATTTTAATCTACCAATATTTAAGAAATAAGATTAAACTTTTTAAATCTATCAATTTTCTCATCCTTTTTTAAATATGTTTATGTTAGAACATAATTATTTTTTCATTCGAATTATATATAAATCTTGTATAAATTAAATTACTAGTTTTCTATATTAAGAAAAATAAAAATTTATTTTGTGATTTTGGCAAGAATATGGTATTTTACGATTTTGCGAGAAAATATCATTTTATGATCTTGAAAAAATGTTATTATACGCGTTTGACAAAAAAAATGATGTTTTAATGTTTGTACTTTCAATGAGAATTTTTCTGCGTAAAAACCTATTTTGTGTTTTTGCAAGAAAATATTATTTTTCTAATTTTGCGAAAAAATACCATTTTACAGTTTTGACCGAAAAATATTATTTGTAATTTTGGCGGGAAAACACTGTTTTTAATATCGATGTAAAATAATATTATTGGTTTTTCATTGAAAAACATTAGGTTACATTTTTTGTAAAAATATTATAGTTTTGAAAAATAAACACTTTATTAAAAATTAAATAAGAAAAATTAAAATATAACAATGTTAATTTTTTTAACTTTAATATTTTAAACTTGATCTTAAATTAACCATATAAATTTTTTATATAATATTTTAGTAGGATTGTAATTTATTCTTTTTTAACGTATTGGATTAATTTTAAATTTTTTAATCCATTTTAATATTTATAAGAGTATGTTCCGAGTAAAAAAATAACCAAAGTCTGTGCTATATATATATATAAATATGATTTTAGAAATAAAGTTTTTAGAAATATAAAGTGAGAATATACAAATGTGTTATGTGATGGGGAAAATGAAGAATGACTCTATTGGTAAGGAAAGAGGACACGTATACTATAACTTTGTGTAGTGGTAGAATAGATGGTATTGACTCATTGGTCCAGCATTCTTATTTCCACCAAAATTCTCAAATCCCTCAATCACAACAGATATCTTGTCGTGCTTTTTTTAAAATTCAAAACTCAAATATACTATTGGTTGTTTTTTTTTCAGTTTGTTTATTATTTTTGGTAAAAAGAAAAGAAATTATAATTCAGTTAGTTTATATACACGTACACGTGTGTAATATATACATAAACTAGATTTATATCCACGCAATGCGTGGGATATTCGAAAATTATATTTTATTAATAAATATAAATTAAATATTTATAATAATTTTAACTTTTATTTAAAATTAGTTTTAACATTAATGTGTATATAAATTAAGAAATAAAAAATAATTATTTTTATGAATTTAATAAAAACATTTTGTTGGTCTAATAAAATATATTAATTGTTTAACTAAATTAATAACAATGACATATATTGTATTCTAATAAGTTAAGTTTATTTGTATATTTATTTGAAATTTACTATAGTGATGATACGTTATCATGATATTTCTGTTAATAACACGTCAGAGTAAGATTATTTTCTTAAAATGTTTCTCAAATAATATATTAGGGATTACGGTAATAACTTAAATCTATTTATATTTATTTAACATTATTTATAAATTATAAATTATTTATAAAAAATTTAAAGAAATAAAAATTATTGTCTTTGCAAATGTAATAGTATTTTTAGGTTAGTTGAATTAAATATATCTATTTACTAACCAAATTAATATCAATGGCATGTATTGTAATTATTCTAGTAAGTTAAACCTTTTTATATATTTAAATTGAAATTTGCTATGGTGTTGACACATCAGCTGGTATTTTTATCTCATCAAATTTAAAAAAATATAATTAATTCTTTTGTAATCCATTTTAAATCTATCATTTTTCATCATTTTTATATATGTTTATAATAGAACATAATTTTACATTCGAATTTATATATAAATCTTGTATAAATTAAATTATTAGTTTTTTAAATTAAAAAAATAAATTTTTATTTTGTGATTTTGGCGAAAATATGCTCTTTTACGATTTTTGGAAGAAAATGTTACTTTATGAAATATCATTATGCGGATTTGGCGTAAAAATGATGTTTTACAATTTAAACGAGAAAATTTCTTTTACGATTATGAAAATAATAAGTTATTTTGCGTTTTTGTAAGAAAAATACTATTTTCAGTTTTGACAAAAACGATATTTTGTAGTTTCGCTAAGAAATTATATTTTGCATAGAAACATTATTTTATGTTTTTTGCGAGAACTATTTTTTTTGAATTTGGTGAAAAAATGTTATTTTGCAATTTTGGCCAAAACATATTATTTGCGGAAATACTTTTTTCAGTATTGATAAAAATATTATTTTTGGTTTTGATGAGAAACATTAATTTATATTTTTGGTATTATTTTGTATTTTTATTTTTTATAATTTTGAAAGAAAAACAATTATTAAAAATTAAATAAAGAAAATTAAGATATAATAGAGCTAACCTATTTTTAGAAAAAAATGAAAATTGGATTTACATTGAATTGAATGAAACAATCAAGTTGAATGCCAAAAAAATAATATTAAAAAAGATTGGAAAATATTCTTTGAAATGTTTCGGATTATTAAAAATAGAAAAATTTTAAATAATGAATATTCAGTTCATGTATTTAAAGAGATTTTCATTTTTGAGTCTTTCTCAAACTTTTTGGGAGTATTTTTTTTTGTGAATTGAGAGAGATACAGTTTTTTGAAGTTTTCAAAAAAAAAAAAGTTTGTGTAATCCGCTTTGAGTTTTTCAAACAAAAAAAATTTATATTGAAGCGATTAAAAGATAAAGTCGAAATATATATTTAGATAGATTAGAAATTATTTGGTTGCAATTTACAAAAGTAAAATTGTTTAAAAATTCAAAATTAAATATAATTGTGAAATTAACTTAATAATATTATAATGAATAAAAAATATACTTTCTTAGATTTGAATGTTTGGAGTTATCAGATATTTTCAATCTAGATTAGTTTCCAACTAGACATTCATCAGTCGTTATAGCTTGAATCTGGTTATCGACATTAAGGTTTAAAATAAAATTTCTTTAATGAATCATTATGCATAAAGATATACAGAATTGTGACAGAGATGGCATTTTAAGATGGAAGAGAGTCATAGAAAGGGCTGTCTTGGTTTTGTCATTGTCTTATAAATAAGGTTCTTTTTTTTTCTCTCTTCTTTTTACTATAAAAACCCATGATTTATGGATTACAGCTCACTCATTCATATTGCATAAATATCACTGGTTGTTACTAATCTTGAAGTTTATTATCACTTTTTGCATACATCTATATATCATTTTGAATACCAGTACAACGAAATAGTCAATTTGTTAATGGATTTTAACACTATTGTTTAGGAATTTTTTGACAATTTTCCAACGCCTTTCAGCAAAAATAGATCCAACAGACTTTCATAGAAAATGTGTCGTCGGAAATTAATAACATATTTCCAACTAATTATATTTTTTTCTAAACTAAAATCATTACCAATAGAAACATATAGGAAAAATGATTTTATCAATTTTTTAATAAGTCATTTAAATAGCGATTTGTAATTAATTGCGCCGATTTAAATATGTGATTAATTAACATTAATATCAAAGATAATATCTTTAATTATATTACTTATTTTAATCAATTAAAATTAGATACTAATAAATAAAAAATAAATAACATAGTTAACAATATTATTTTTGGTATTAATATGTATACGGTGCATTTAACTATAAATTGTTATTTAAAAGATTTATTAAAAAATTTGATATTTAGATGCTCCAAACACAAAATTTCAATATTTTAATGATCATTTTCTCGAAACATATATAATACTTTAATTTTTTTCAAATTTATTAAAAAAATGACAATAAAATAATTTATATCGATTTAAATATTCATACGGATCAAATATTTATATATAACTACAATCTAACAATGCCTAATAAGAATAAAAAAGAGGCTGTAAGAACTCTTTGTGCTGATTTCATTGCAAAAACTGATCTCAATGTTTTGATTTTATCAAAATCTATCTGTTTTTTTTCTTCGAATCTTGACTAAGAACAACCTAGAATTTTTGTTTTACCAGAATACTATTCATATACATCAATTATCCATTATTTATTCGTTAAAAAAATAGTGATTGTGTTGGAAATTGGAATGGTAAATTTTTGTAGGAGAGCCTAAAAGATATAAAAGCTTGGAGTTTTCATTCCCTACTTGAGATTAGAGTAGAGATGTTAAAAAGGTAATTAAAAACAAGAAATTTTCCATATTTAGAAAATCATCTTAAAAATTAAACGTTTGGTAATTAAAAACTACACTAAATTTATATCTACTGGAAAAAATATTCGCAAATTATATAATATTGTTTATTACTAAATATAAACTAAATATTTATATAATTTTAAAATTTATTTAAAATTATTGTTAATAATATTTTTTACTAATTTAATAGTATTTTTTGGTTTGTTTAATAAAATATATAAATTCTTTAACCAAATTAATAATAATATTTTATATTATAATTATTCTAATAAATTAAGTCAATTTATATATTTATTTAAAATTTATTGTGCTGATAACACGTCATCATAATATTTCTGTTAATAATATATCAGAATAAAATTATTTTCTTAAAATATTTCTCAAATAATATATTAGAGATTTCAGATTGAGATCAGACCATTCTATCTTTTGAAATCTTCTACACACATAAATGTTTCAGTATGTTTATTGATCATATTACATAGCATTTACGAGTAAAACTTATATCCCTTAGCTTGAATAACGATTGTCCTTAGCCCTCCGATTGGTGATAGAACCATTAAGAAGATACCAAACACGATACATACCTGAGAAATCAACAACAAACCCAAATTTTAGGTTTTAGAAGAAAACGATTTCACAAAGCAATCGCCAAAAGTTAATGATAATGTTTTACTTACCCAGTTGGTCCACCAAGACAAGCCGAACTTCTTCGGTTTGTAAATGGCTAACCAAATTATGCATGGTAGCTGAATATAAATATATTTATAATTAAATTAGGCTAGATTATATGAACAAACATATGTAAACAATGATATTTATCAGTAATAAAAATTTATGTTGGCGAAAAAAAACTCTAAAAGAAAAAATAAAATGTTTTTTAGGGCTGAACAAATAATTCGAACTGAATAAATTGTATCGAAACCGAACCAAAAAACAGATTTCGGTTGACATTCGGTTATAAAAAATAAGTGAACGGATATTATTTTGGAAAACCATAGTTATTGATTACTAATCGAAACCGAACCGAAAACCAAAATAATATTTTTGGTTATCCAAAAATATTTCGGATATTTCGGATATTCAGTTATTTTTGGTTATTTCGGTTATTTTGGTTATTTCGGTTATTTTTTATTTTTTAATTTAATAACCGAATTGACTAAAACCGAGGTATAACAAAACTGAAACCGAACCAAAATAGAAAAATAACCGAATGTATCTTTAATCTTACCAACCAAAAAAACTAAAACCAAAAATAACCGTTTGAACTGAAAATAACCGACTGAAATCAAAAATAACCGATCGAAACCGAAAAAACCAACAAAAATCGAACTGAATATCCGAATGCCTAACCCTAGGCTTTTTTATAAATCATAATTCATTTGGAGTGGACAAAACGCGATTAGAAACCGCAATCTTACGAAGTATGTCGTTGGGGCAAACGCGAATCCTCCAAAGAATGCCAAAAGACCACCAAAGAACGGAAACGTCATACCAATAAACATCGTTACGGCTACAGACAACCAAAATCAGATTAGTGAATCACAAAAACGTAATTATTATATCTAACTCAATTAATTTACTTACCAACATAGAAATTCCGGACACAAAACCGGAGAATAGTGGTCGGTCTGAAATTTAGTTTTTTAACCAATAAAGTTTCCATCATATCGAAAACTGGCATTGCATATATCTGCAACAAAAACCAATTTTTGGTTTAGATTTGATTAAATTTAAGTAATTCGGTTTGGTTTGGCGAAAAACGGACCTGGTAACTACCGATGACGTGGATAACGACGAAGATGTTGGCAATCGCGATTAACCAAGCCGGTTTCTTAAGTGACAAGAGGATATTATCTTCGACATCGTTCCCGAAAATATAATAACCAACGAGAGCCACCGGAAAATAACAAAGTGCGACGACGATGTAAGCAACAATGACTCCTTTCCACATCGGACCTTTTGAAGGTTTCTCCGGTGTTGAAGGGATCGTTGCTTGTATCTCAAGGACGACGTTATGGCCGGCGTAAGCAAACGCTACATCACCTAAACCGCTAAAGAAATTGAAAATCGTACCGGTCGTTGATTTTGCTTTGTAACCGTACTGAACGTCTTCTTGAATGCCTTTACTCGCCGAAGCTGCCCATGCGATTGTTGAATAGCTTGTGAGAGACAAAACGGGTACCGGTTAATTAATGAGTTAGCTAGATAAACCGTACTTAAAATCAAAATTAAACTACGGAAGCGGTTTAATTAATAGCTACCTGAGTGACATAACGGCGGCGGCAAGAGAAACGCCGGAAATGGAATTGAAATTGGGGAGATGAGAGAGGACAAAGTGAACAGAAGCGAAGATCATGATGAAATACGTAAGTTTGATTGATTTACAATTATCACAAACAACCTCATGAAATTTCTTAAGCGATTTGCCTCCAGTGACCATATAGACGATGCAAACGCCGATTTCGACGATTAATTGTTGCGGGACAACTATATAAAGACCAAGCTTTTCTCCAAACGCATGTTGTCCAAGTTCGTGGTAACGATCAAAACGCTTGCCCGGAACCATTTCGTGCATCTCCACCATTTGCCATAACGTGTATAATGTTATGATCCATGATAAAACCAATACTGCAATTCCCGGTCCCCTGAAAAAAAGAAAGTATAATCGGTTTAAAGAGTATAATTATTTGAAATAACCGGTTTGGGTTAAAGAAATTTACCAGCCGAGTTGAGACATGGCGTAAGGGAGACCGAGAACGCCGGCACCGACCATGGCAGTGACATTGTGAAAAGCAGAGTACCACCACTTAGCATTTCTTGATGAAGTAATTGGTAACCAAGCTTCGATTTCTTTTTGTCTTGCTAATTTCTCATCATCCTGTTTTTTTTTTTATTAATTGGAAGAAACGTCAATGATTTTACAAGAAATTCAATAGACGAAGGATCAAAATTGTATTTGCTTTAAAGAAACTTCAACAAAAATGAAGATCTTAATCACAATATGATCATCATGAGAGAAGGAGAAAGAAAGAGACTAACATAATCATCATGAGGGGCTTGAGTTACCATGGTGACACTGAGAGAGATTGAGAAAGAAGAAGAGCTTAACAAGTTTTCACAGAATATATAAAGCTCCTCATGTACTTATATATACACATATATGCACTAAGTTGAATATTATGTGAGAGAGAGAGAGGAAGTTATTGTTTGACTTCACAAACTAGTTGTGGAGATGGGCTAAAGATTGTTATCCCTAATATATTATTTGAGAAACTTTTTAACAAACTAACCTTATCTCGACGTGTTAATAACAAAAATATCATGCTGACGTGTCAACATCACAGCAAGTTTCAGCTTAAATATATAAAAAGGTTTAACTTATTAGAATAATTACAATACATGCCACTGATATTAATTTAGTTAGAAAATAAATATAATTTATTCAACTAACCAAAATATACTATTACATTTGTAAAAACAATAATTTTTATTTCTTTAAATTTTTATACGTTAATTTATAAATAATTTCAAATAAATATAAATATATTTAAATTACTACCGTAATCCCTAATATATTCTTTGAAAAATATTTTAATAAAATAATCTTATTTTGACGTGGTATTAACAAAATAATTACAATAAATTTTAAATAAATATATAAATGAGTTTAACTTATTAGAATAATTACAAATATATCATTGTTATTAATTTGGTTAGAAAATTAATATATTTTACTAAACTAACAAAAAAATATTATTAAATTCGTAAAAAATAATTATTTTTCTTTTCTTAATTTGTATATACAAAAACTAACATTAAAATTAATTTTAAATAAAATTTAAAATTATATAAATATTTAATTTATATTTACTAAAAAAATATAATTTACGAATATTTTTCTCCACGTATAGCGTGGATATGAATCTAGTTGTAAGTTATTGTATAAGGTACATGTTTTTGCATTATATAAGTCATCATCTTATTGACTCAAAATAAAGTATTTGTGTTCAGACTTCTGCGTCATCACTTGAGACCAATCCATTTTGTTTTTGAAAAAAAACGAACATTTGTTTATTTTGATTGTGATTTTGAGAGATGCATATCATCTTCTTCCTTTTTTTTTGTATGTGGAATCTCTTTACCAAGACTACTAGTGTTTAAAAACATAGTCTTGCTATATCACAAATTAAAAAGTGATAGGTATTACATATTTTTAAAAAGAGAAAATAATCGTTAAAACACTGAATTTTTATATTTGAATAATTTAAATACCAAATTTTTTAATAAATTATTTAAATAATGATATGTATTTTACTGCCCCGATTTAATTATACGATTACTTAACACTAACAATAAAAATAAAATCGTTAACCATGTTATTTATTTTAACCAATTAAAGATAACTTATAAATTAAAAAATTATACTCCCTTGTTTAAAACCATCTAACGAGTGTCAAAACAAGATTGCAACTTATAAATTATTTTTTAAAAAAAATTTAAATAACAAACTTTGGCTAGAATATCACTTATTACAGAGTATGAAATATTGTTACATATATAACGTGTGGCCATGTACACGTATTTGTTGGTTTCAGCAATCTTATAAAAGTCAACAAGTTTTTGTGAATCGAATACAATAGTTTATGATTGCTTTGTAGCAATTATTAACTATCCATTAGAATTATTATTATATTTATACACATCATATAGTTACTTTGCACATTTAGGTACATGTTCAATTTAAGTTAAAATTATAGTTTGTAATTAATGTGAAGGAGGAGAGTTCGTAGAAGTATCTAAAGGATACGAACGAAGGAAGAGTTGTGATAAATAATATTCGACACCGAAACATTTGACATTTTCGATAACGTGCTGATGAGCTATCATTTTCATAATATTCGAGACGACTTCAATTTTTAATCAGTCTTCTCTCTTCTTAACGTTAATTTGAGAAGAATGACTTTTAATAAATTGATAATATTTCATTAGAAAAAAATGATGATAAAAAAATTATAATATGGAGTTTAATCAAATATGATATAATAATTTTAAATATAATTTTATTTTTAAAAAATAAATTAATCAAATATGATAATTTTAAATATAATTTTATTTTAAAAAAATAAATTAATTAAATTTACCATGATAATTTTAAACATATTAGTTATTTAATACATATAATATCTTAATGTTTATATAATAAAAATTAAACCATATTTTTATAAGTGAGTTTAGAAAAAGTATTTACATATTATTACAAAAAATAATATGACTAAAAATTAATAAAACTCATCTTGTATAATAAATATGTAATATAGTAAATATAATATATTAATCAAATATAATAATAAATTAAATTTATAAAAATAGTATGATTTAAAAAATTAATATGACTAAAAAATTAGCGGATAGTAAAATATATTTTTAACATCTTTTGTTAAATGACATTCGAATTTGTCAAGTGACTCGTACTTTCTTTTATCATCTGGGCTATAATGGATCGGCGTAATAATCTAATATATTTATACAAATATTTAACACTTTTATGACGGAAGATATAATCAAACTACACACTTTTAAAATGGATATAGAATTGATATAACCATAGATCATTTACTTGTCCTATTGAGTGATTCATATATTTTTATGATGAATGTTGACTTGTAACAATTAATAGACCAGTTATTTAATTAGACAAAGTTATTAGAGATGTCATGTTCTTTGATCATAAATTGTGGAAGAACATGCCATCATAAAACAATAAATAGTTTCAAAGAATTCAGAACACACATGAAATCATTGCTTTTGTCGAAAACCAGAAAATTCCGAGGGTTACGGTTTCAGTGTCAGAGGGATCAATCTCCTAAGGAAACAAACAAATATTTTATTAAACCCATTAATTATTTCAAAATATGATTTAAACCCATTTTTATTTGTAACAAATTTTTTAATTGACAGAATTAAAATAAGCTTTAAAAATAGAATTATTCTTCCTTTTAAAATATTAGTTTACTAAATTATTGATTTTTACTGAATTTTTGTTCAAATTTCAAAAGAATATACAAAACTAGAAACTAGTGATAATCCCATAAATATGATTTTTTGTGAATAACCAAAAATATGATTTGACTATAAAGTATAAACATACGAACCCCTTCGCCAATATATAGAAAATGAAAAAGTATAGTATAATTTAATCAATTATATATTAATTTTAAAGAGTAATACTTTAAAATAGCACCTTTCAAATTTTTCTTCCAAATTTAGCATTTCAAAATTAAACTCTTAAAATTAGCACAAATACTTATATAAAAATACTTATTTATTTTAAACAAACTATATATAAACTTAAATTATTATATTTGAGTTCATTTTTTTCAATTTAGGGTTTAGTTTTTTTCTTTTAAAATATAGTTTTAATGCATTTTAATCTTAAATTTATGTTATTATTGGAAATTTAAACTAATAATGCTATTTTTGGAATAAAAACTTAGAAATGTGCTATTTTAGACATTTGCCCAATTTTAAACAGTAAAATTCTTTTTAACTTTCACATTTTACAACCCAAAATCCATGTAATATTTTTTTAGAGTATGGAGTAAATTAAAAAAACTTATTGGCTAAATTTCATGTTTGTGAAAAATAAACGGAACATAAATATTTTAAATATCAGTTATTGACCGTTTTGAGTTAGTGGGCTTATATCTGATTGGGTTCAAGAATTGGCCCACTGTAGTTTTCCGGCGGTATCTTCCAGAATCATTTCATAAACCCTAGCAAACTCTTTCTTCTCGTCGTCTCAATTCCGGCAGTATCTTCCAGAATAACTTATTCTCGTTTCAGTAGCAACAATGGGGAGCCAACAAGCAGCGATTTCGTTCCTTTCTAATTTGTCAAAGGCGGCTTTCGGTCTGGGAACGGCGGCGACGGTGCTAAACTCGTCGCTTTTCACCGTCGACGGCGGCGAGAGAGCTGTACTCTTTGATCGATTCAGGGGAGTGATGGATCAAACAGTCGGTGAAGGGACTCATTTCCTGATACCGTGGCTCCAGAGACCTTACATCTTCGATATCCGCACGAAGCCTCACACTTTCTCTTCAATCTCCGGTACGAAGGATCTTCAGATGGTTAATCTCACCCTTCGTGTTCTCTCTCGCCCCGAGGTATATCTCTTGATTCTCGTAATAGATTCGTTTGATTTCTCTGAGTTGAGGTCTTTCAGAATTCCATTGGCAATCTCTATCAAATTTGCATTCTTAAATCAAACTCAATTCATCCAAAGAAATATCTTTTTGTTTTCATGGCTTAACTATCAAAAGGAGATGAATTGGTATATGTTTTGCTTTAATCATGTGATATCTGAGAAATTGACCATGTTTACATGATTTGATCATTGTGAAGGTATCACGTCTCCCGACTATTTTCCAAACCTTAGGTCTAGAGTATGATGAGAAAGTTCTTCCTTCGATAGGAAATGAAGTTTTGAAAGCCGTGGTTGCACAGTTCAATGCTGACCAGCTCCTCACAGAGCGTCCTCACGTCTCAGCACTTGTTCGTGAGTCACTAATCACACGTGCCAAAGACTTCAACATTATGCTCGACGATGTAGCCATCACGCACTTGTCTTACGGTGTGGAATTTTCAAGGGCGGTTGAGCAGAAACAAGTGGCTCAACAAGAGGCAGAGAGGTCTAAGTTTGTGGTGATGAAGGCTGATCAAGAGAGGAGAGCCGCAGTTATAAGAGCTGAAGGTGAGAGTGAAGCTGCGCAATTGATTTCTGATGCTACGGCTAAAGCAGGTATGGGACTTATCGAGCTTAGGAGGATTGAGGCTTCAAGGGAGATTGCCGCTACACTTGCTATGTCTCCCAATGTGGCTTATTTACCCGGTGGGCAGAGTATGCTCTTTGCTCTGAACCGTTGATCTTAATCAGATATAATGGTATGTGATATCTAAATATGGATTTATGGTTATATTATTTTCTTTGTTGTTGTGTGATTCAGTCTTGTTGTTTATGCAGGTGAGATTTTTAATGATCAATCTGGATTGAATCAAAATGGTAAAATGCTCTTTTGTTTTCTGATGAAAAACGAAGAAACTAGTTGCTCGAGTTATCCAGTTGTGCTGAGTGTTGGCTGTTTGAATTATATAATAAAATCTGTTTTTGTTATTATTAAAATGAAACACACATTGTTTATTAAAGAAGTCTGTTATTATGTTTTATGTGCATTCATTGTTACGTATCAAGAATTAAGCGCTCGTAAGCCTCGTAGAGCCCCATGATAACGAGACAAGTCTAGCTCAGTTTGAACAGTTTACATCTTTAGACATATAGCCAACAACTGTCATGTAATGAAAGAGTCTTTCCTTTGTATAAAGTTAAAGTTAAGTTGTTGTTTCATTTTATTTCATATACTTACAGTTAGTTTCATGTACATTGCCTCTGAAGGTTGCAAGCGTACCACAAACTCGTTCCTCCCTTAAATTGCTGACAGGAAATGTCTTCTTCCATCATTGAACGAATATATGAGCTTTACACAGAGATCGAACTTGGAGTAGAAGAATCTCATCAGCGAAAGTGGGATTCAGACGAATCAATTATACGACTGAATACGAAGGATGGAGAAATCAACTTGGGAAGAAGAAGAAGAAGAAGCACGAAGAATGAGATAGGATTTGATTGAGAAAACGAGAGCAGGAGTATGTGAAGGAGCATGTCATATAGAAAATCCAACGAGTGCAACAAATCCGAATAAACCGAAACCATCATCACCCACTATAAACAACATAGCCAACAAAACCAATGTAAAAGCAATTAAACAAATCGAATCTAGTATTTTTTTTGGTCGATCCTTTGGTTTTTCTTTGGGTACTACAATTGCCTTGTTACACCGTTTTTGTTATGGTTTTTTTGGTTACAATGCGAGCATGTCAGAATACGACCGTGGCATGTTAGCTTATATCTATCTGATTTAGGCTCATAAGGTTTTTTAAGTATAGTGTGATTACTCTCTCTACCATGATTGTGGGTTCTATTTGGTAATGACAAAATAGATAACTTATTCATTCGTGTCCACATTTTTATTCCTTGTACTGGTTCTATGCAATTAGCATATGTTTGCCGCCACATCTCAATCATGTAGTAGTCAGATACATAATCGGGGTTTCGGCCAATTCATACATGAACTTTGACCCGTGGTTACGATTCGATAATGAATTTTGTAACTGTGCACTTTTATACATGAACTTAATGTTTGACCTCGTAACATGCATTGACTGGATTAATTAGTATTAAATATACATTAGCGGTAAACGACATTTAACTCACCGTTAATCCTAGTTGACTAGGATGACACGTCACCCACGATAACATCTTAGTAAACAAGCTAAACGTCGTCGTTTTGATAAGTGAGAGTTACCCTTCATTTTTTCCCCTTCCCTTCTTCCCCGAACTCATTCTTCCTCTTTGCGAAATTAGGATTTGCAGAGGCTTCCTCTTCTCTTCTTCTCCTCCGCGAACGAAGATGGCAGAAAGTGACTCAGGTATGTATTTCGATATGCTTGTTTGTGGTTTCGTTTGTGTAGTGTCGAATTAGGGTTTATAATTTTCTTTCGAGTTAAGTGAGATTCATTCGAAATTTTTAAAAGAATAACTGTAAACTCCGAAATCGATCGAGCTGTTCGAGCCTCTGCAATTTTTAAAGCCTCTGCAAACCCTAATTTCGCAAAGAGGAAGAAGGAGCTCGGGGAAGAAGGGAAGGGGAAAAATGAAGAGTGACTTCCACTTATCAAAACGACGACGTTTAGCTTGTTTACTAAGATGTTATCGTGGCTGACGTGTCATCCTAGTCAGCTAGGATTAACGGTGAGTTAAACGTTGTTTACTGCTAATATATGTTTAATACTAATTAATCTAGTCAATGCATGTTATAGAGTCAAACACTAAGTTTATGTATGAAAGTGCACAGCTACAAAGTTCGTTATCGAATTGTAACCACGGGTCAAAGTTCATGTATGAGTTGGCCGAAACCTCATACATAATCATCCATCTTCCGCTTGAATGCTACGCTACGATAACACATGTGTCATGCATATATGAGATATCGTTCAATTACCACATCCCACGACCACAACTTTTTTCAACCATATCAACTCTGATCTGTGGAAGTCAATCCTATGAAAATCTCTAGTGCTCATGTATATAATGCAATCCTTAGTATTGTCTATTGTTAGCTCTAACTGAGCGTATACTCTTAGAGTTAACTGAATCTTCAATCTGTTTGCAAAAACCTCTGTTGTCGTTGTTGGGAATCTTCCCTCGCCACCAGAAACCTTTGCGGTCGCCGCCAAAAACCTCCTTCTCTTCTGCAGCTACGCGATTTAGAATTTAAAATTGGAGATTTTCGTCACAAAATCTGGTTATTATAAATTTTATTAATGGACAAAACTGTATATTGACGTTCATTAAATGTTTGACAAATTGTACGGTTAGAATGGCGAAGTCAACTACAAGTTTAAGGTGAATTTGGAGAAAGAAACATTTCAGATATAAAATGGCGATTTCGGCATACATAGAAGTTTAAGTGACCTTTTTTCCTCTGTTTTATCGACCGGTTAGAATATATATAATATTAAGGGAGTCATAGTTCAATTTTCGTTTAATTGATCGGTTTTAGTGTTATGTTCGACCTGCTTGTTTCAACCCAATTTCGCTATCCATTCATTGGGATTATAATAAAACGTAAGGGCAATTTCTGTAAGATTATTATGTTCAGGGATTCATTTTTTAAAATTCTCACCGGAAGCAAACACATTTCGATCGAGATTCAATTAACTATAAGTGGAAAAAGTCGGAAAGGAAAATAACCATCGAAGACGGAGGAGAGGGAAATCGGAGACGACGGTGATGACGATTGATAGAGAGAAGGAGAGAGAACTTGAGCTCGAGACTGCAATGTACACTAACTGCTTGCTTTTAGGTTTGGATCCGAACGTGATCGGAATCGGAGCCTCCAATGCCACGTCTCCGGTCGGGTTATTCCGCCATTCCAACCCGAAGCTCGGAGAACAGCTTCTCTACTTCATCCTCTCCTCTCTTCGTGGCCCTGCTCAGTCTGCAAAGGTTTTATTTCTCTTCACTGTTTCTCTACATCTCTAACCAAATTTGTTTTGGAATTCTGGGTTCTCTGCTATTTTTTTTCCGGTTGCGGAATCACTCGTATGATTTGGTTTTTCTCGATCTCTCAGGATTTTGATAAGGTCTGGCCAATTTTCGATTCGGCTCAATCTCGCGATTTCCGCAAGGTAAAAGGCTCCAGAGCTCTGAATAGTTATATTTTGTATATCAAGTTTCTTTGGTGTTTGTGAGAAATCGCTTGCTTTTTGAGTTCATAGTTACGTAAAGCCACAATTATGCCTCTGAAAGGTTGTTCAAGGGATTATAAGCGAGCTTGAATCACAAGGGGCATTGCCAAGGAGTAACTCGCGGGTTTCTTCGCTGGCCACTTGCTGTGGACCAAGGTTCGTTGAGTCTACACTGATGTGATTCTTATGTTAATGCTCATTAGGGTTTCTAGTTCTTTATAGTGAGCAACTAGTCTACCATTTCTTCTTAATATCCGTTGGACTAATCCTAAGAGCCTGCTCCTGGGTTTTATCTGAAGTTCCAAGTAAGTAAGCAGCATTAGATGATGTGACATTTAAATGTGGAACCTTCTGTTTTGATTGCAGATTTGTGGAGCTCTTATGGCAACTGTCATTGCATGCATTAAGAGAAGTTCATAGACGGACATTTCCTGCTGATGTGGCTTCTAATCCCCTGCCTTCTTCTCTAACAGATGTATCCTTCTCACATGCAGCTACCTTGCTTCCTGTAACCAAGGTAGTACCCAGAGAGTTAACTTTCAAGATTGTGTATTTCTACATTCACTGGTCTATGTGATCTCGTTGACTAGTGAACGGAATACCATATAAATGTGCGTTTCTACGTTTTCAGGCACGAATAGTGCTTGAGCGACGTCGATTTCTTAAAAACGCAGAAACTGCAGTACAAAGACAAGCCATGTGGTCTAATTTAGCACACGAGATGACTGCAGAGTTCCGTGGTCTTTGTGCTGAAGAGGTGGGACGTTATATATTCTTTTTTTGGTGAGACGTATTGAATTCTTTTTTCTAACTATATTGGCATTTCTTGATGCATTTCATTTTCCCTTTCGTTGCCATTAGGCTTACCTGCAGCAGGAACTAGAAAAACTTAACGATTTAAGAAACAAAGTGAAACAGGAAGGTGAAGTTTGGGATGACCTTGTGTCTAGCTCCAGTCAGAATTCTCATCTAGTTTCAAAGGCCACTCGGTTATGGGATTCTATACTGGCTCGTAAAGGTAAGGTCTTATGCTGGTCTATTTATTCTTTGAGTTAATGCAGAGAAAAAAATACTTGGATCTAGAATTATGCAGGAGTTATATAGCTGTATGGTTTATATTGTGTCACTATCTTCAGGTCAGCATGAAGTTCTTGCGTCAGGTCCCATAGAGGATTTGATAGCTCACAGGGAACATAGGTAACTGGCCTCTTGTAAAACGCACAAGCTGAATCGCACTTACCCATTTACTGACATCAGTTTTTCTTTAATCTATAGGTACCGAATTTCTGGATCAGCCCTTCTTGCAGCAATGGATCAGAGTTCTCAAATGCCCCGTGCAGAATTACTCTCGCCCCATTCAGATGATTCAGCTTTTTCACTTGCTGATGACAAAGAACTAAGTGATGGATCTTACGCAAACATGCATGACCACTCTCTAGGAGACAGCTTTGAATCACCAGACTCACAAGCAAGTGATGAAACACTTTCTCAAGTAGATGATAGAGGTGGAAGAATCAGCCAGACAGTTGATGTAGCTGAAGTCATAAGGCGCTGGACACATGCATTACAGCGTATTAATAAACAGTCTCTTCTCTTGGTATGTTTTCAGTATTACTGAAGTACGTTTTACCAAAGCTCTGTCCTTTGCTGCTTAATGATCCACACTCCTTTTCCTGTGACGAATTCAGTCTCATGTATTTGTTACTTAATTTTCATCTGTACGTGTTTCTAGGCTAAAGCAAACGACGGGGATGGTCCAGATATTTTGCGGACTGCCAATGATGGTGGTACAAGTGGACATGTTGAATCATTGGCTGCAACTTTGACTGAACATCAACAACATTTAGCTAGCTTTCAGGTAAATGTCTTAGCTTGTTTGTTCCCGTACATATAAGTTGCTTTTGGCCAACTTTGGAAGTCAACTTCACCATGTATAAACGTATATAAAAAAGCTGCTTTTGTTTAGGGCATTGATTAAAATGTCAAGGCTACAAAGTTTATAAATAGTATCCGTAACAAAAAAAATCTGCTTTCCAGCAATTACGTTATTACAAGTCATTATTTTTGCTTGGAGACTCCCGAAGCTCCATTTAATAATTGTGGATATTCTGATTCAGCCTTTCTTGGGAGAGTACTGAAATTTTTATAGGTCGGTGGACTAAATACATGAAATAGTAATAGTGAGACCTTTTGGAGCATGCTCACAAAAACTTTATTATCCATCAGCTGATATTGACTGGTTGAATCTCTACTTTGTTCTTCCTGCTGATGGCTCATTATATACAGGTACTAATCAACCAATTAAAGGAAGTTTCTCCAGCCATACAAAAATCCATAGCAGAATGTACTGAGAAGGTTAATAATCTTCCCCCGACCTTACCTCCAGTTACGAGAAGCAATGGGGAAGCAGTTTCACTTCTACAATCTCAGGGCAGTGGGAGAATTATGGTAACAGTAGATAGAGTTAGTATTTGTTCCGGTTCATATTTGATCGATATGTTCATATACCTTTTTCCCTTGTAATACAGGATGGTGTATCCAGTGATATTGCTGAGCTGACCTCGGCAATGTCTAATGTTCAGCTCGAGAAGGTCTCAGCTAGTCCAACGTTAAAGCTTCCACAGTTATTTAGCTCCACTCCTACGTCTTCGGGTAAAGGAGGAAATGCACAAAAGCGACAGACAATGGCTTCTCAGATCAACAAAATGGAAAGCTTGTCTGAGAAGAACTCTGCGTACCAACCACTGTCAAATACTCGAGCAGACAACTTACCGACTACTGGTTTGTTGCATAATTACTTTCTCTATTAAAAAGAAACATATGTAGTATATCGAGAAAAGTTTTGTTGGTCTTTATTTAAAAAGATCTCTGTGATATGCCTATTCACAAACCTTTTCTTAAAACCTTTTACCCTGAAGCTTTATTAGCCATCAAATAACCCCATAACTATTTGCTCCTATTCTAGTTCTATGAGTAGCTCATTATACAACTCGATTTGTCGGTGTAATTTACTTGATCACAGTATGTGTTATCTGCTAATTCAGATCTAAATCTAATTTTCAGATACCAGCAGCTCTTTTGTTCAGAACCTGAAGAAATCTGTGCGGGAAGCGGCTTTACTGATTCCTTCTTCAGCAGGATCATCACGGGACAGTCAATCAGATGAGGGATCCGAGCATTATTTTGTACCTCTTTCAGCAACCGGAATTTCCCGACTTCCATCAGAAACCAAAGGCATGCCTCTCAGAGGGTCGAGGTTACATGGTAGCGAGCCTTTGTTTCTTGAACCCAATGTTCCCGCGCCAAGCAAGCACATCAATCTACATGACACATTTGATGATCTAGATTCATTCAAACAATACAATAACGGATTTCTCTCAGTTGCTGGATCAAACAGTGTAGCTTCTGATGCACAACAATCGTTTTACGACGGTGAAGATCAAGTATTTTCCCCACCTTTGTTAATGGACTCGACTCTATTATCAGATACATATGAAGACTTGTTAGGTAAGTAGAAGAAGGAACTAAGCATCTAAATAGAAGAATGCAGTATGAAATGGCTGGCTGGTTATAATAAAACCGTTCTGTTACTTTTCTTTCAAATCATGCCTATATTGTCAAATTATAGAATTGATGAAGTTTGTTACCCATTTGACTTTCCTTTTGCAGCCCCACTGTCAGAAACTGAAGCCGCTTTAATGGAACATTAGGAAGAAGTTGTGAATCAGAAAAAAACAATGACACTTGTGTTTGTTCAACAATTGTTCTTGAGGGGGAATTTGAAGCTTGTGATCCCTCGGTCTCACACAGGTGTTTCGTTTATTACCATTTAACGGGGTTTTGTTAATTTATCTTTGGTTATTTGTTGGTAATGGGACTCATGAATAGCGAATGAATATTTGGCTTTCCAAAATTTTCAGCTTCATTCTTTGTTTTTCTTTTTTGTCATCGATTCTTTGTTTTTTTAGATGTAAAGTAAATAGAGAAGAAGAAGAATTTGATTTGTTTTTCTTTCATAGTATTTTATTTTCATAGTAAACAAATTTTTTGTATATCCAAAAATCAATTTAGTTTTGTAGAAATATAATAATTTGTTGCTGTCTTGGATTATTGGAATTTCTAGAAAATTTTATGAATCAAAAAAGATTTCAATTTCTGGAATGGTAATTTGTTGGAAAAATTTATGATACAAATGATAATTTGTTGACAAAACAAAATAAATGATAATTTATTTAGAAAGGAACATATTAAAAGTCATGAAAAAATAATGATAACAACGAACTCAGTGGTTGAGACCAACGACGAAAGCTACGGCGGAAAAAGCCAAGCCTGTTAACATATTGGTGGCCGAAACAACGGCTGCGTTAGGTGCCGGTCCCGGTGCTGGAGCTGGAGAATGGTTGTGAACGTGACCTTCGTGGCCGGAGACGACGGCCATAGTCGCCAATAGACAAATCAGAGCGATTTGAACAAACATTTTCTTCATCATCATTATCGTCAAAAACGCTGAGCTTTGTTTAAATTGATGAATGAGATAAAAGGTTTGTGGTGTTTGTTATGTGAATTGGATTGAGAGGTTTGTATATTTATATGAAATTATTGAGTAATCTATTGAAATATCTTTATATGAAATATCTTTTTTTTTAATTGGCCGGCTTAGATGCATTATTCAAGACAGCTATTTTAAGATTATATTTGATTCTGTCTATCACCGTTCCACTATAATTGCCCAATAACTCGAACTTTGAAAAAGCTTAAAGAAAAATTAGGTGTAAATATTTGGAAATTAGTAGTTATCTTGCAGAATTATAAAGTTTTTAGAAGTGAAGTATAAACAATTGATTTCACTTACAATTTTATTTTCTTTAAAATACCATTTATTGTCAACTAAATCAAATGATGTATTCTCTCCATTACAGTTTAAATAAAGTATTGACTAAAAATCAAAAATTTAAGTGTCGATTATTAGCGAGCCATGTGGTAACGGAACGCCGACTGATGACATTATGGTGATGATTGGTGTCTATGTTCATTACATTTGCGGTTGCTGTTTGAGTAATATTTTTAAATAATAGTTTTTAAGTTTTTATATATTAAAACTAAAATTCTTAAAATAGTATATATTATTATATAAAAATACTTATTTATTATCATTAAAATACAAATAAAATTAAGACATTATATTTTGAATTTTTTTTCTAATTTAAATTTGAATAAAAATTTCCAACTTCAGTTAGCTAATCCTAAACAATTATATTCAAAGTAACAATTTTAGTATTACAATTCACCAAAATGTTAACATAATTCAAACAATAAATATAGCAACATGCACTAATCTGATCCTAATTGTTGCAAAGGATATAAAGATGTATCCTTTCTCTCTCACTCTCTCTCTCTCTATCTCTCTCTCTCTCTCTCTCTCTCTCTCTCTCTCTCTCTCACTCTCTCTCAGATGATTAAAGTTAAAGCTTGAAGTTTTAAGAGGGTTTTTTCTTAAGACCATTGCGTTTAATTCGCTTCAGTTCTTGAGGACCACACTTTAATCCACTGCAAATCAGTCAAAACGTAAGAACCAATGCGACACATTAGTCTAAAAAAAGCTGAATTAGTACACTTCTAATGGTGTTACCTTTGGCACAAATAGACAAAGCTGTAATAGAGAAGAAGCAATATCAAAGTCATGATGGAGATAATAATGTAGAGCAGACTCTTCTTCTGCATAACATATTACTGATTAATTGTAGAAATTGAGAAAACCCAAGTTTGCTCTATAAAGAATGAAACACTGTTTATTAACCTTTGGTTTTCTTGATAAAGGCCTTGAACCTCCTGAACATGTATGTGCATCGCAGAACTGACGCAAGAAGAACTCTACAGTTTAATGTTAAAACCAAAACAATATTTATGGATCATCAAATACAAGTAGACCTTGTTGAGATAAGATCTTTTTGTATCTGTAGCTGGGATTGTTATAATACCGTGGAGACGGTTTGCTGATGGGCCATTGTTTACTGGAAAACAAGTATTAGCCAAACTCTGCAATGCAACAAACAAATCAAATTAGCACGAAACAAGAATCTTTGATTGACAGGTTCTCTGTACATAAGTCATATGAGATTTAGACTTTAGAGTCCCTACTTGTCATGATATAGACTGTACAAGAACGGAAAAGCCTGACCTCACATAAGTGGCGGTTTCTTGCAGAAGCTGCAGGATTACACTTAGACTTAAGCCGAGTGTTGTCACCAACAAGATCACAATGCAACGCTCCACATAAGTCCGCTAGGCATTTGCCGTGACTCTGGATTCAAATTTCAAAACACACAAAAAGAAAAGACTAATGACCCCAAACAATATTGGATTAAAAACAAGAGATTCTTGAAGTCGAGAATCCTTAGCAATGACATAAATTACTCTCAAAGTAACAAAATATGTACCGCATTGAGCAAATCTCTATGGCGTGTGTCAAAATGCTTATCGAGGTACTTCTCTTCATAAAAAGCTTTTTTGCAGAAATCACAACGCCACTCGTTTATATCTGAATGCATTTTATGATCTTCTTGTTCTCTATAAATATCATTGTCTCGATGAATTCTACAATTTATCGGTAATTGATACCGCTCCTTTTCCACATACGGCATGAGATACTTCACATCAACAAAGAAAAAAAAACTTCTGATAAAACCTCTGCAAGTTTGCATAAATGAAGAAACCAAAACTGAGTGCATTGACTTCATACCTCTTGAATGATTTTCCAAGCAACTCTGCTACGTTCTCTTGAACAATGAATTTCATGAAAACTTTCTTCTCTTGGTTTTGATACACTGAATTATAATCTATTCAAGCATCAGAATTGGTCTGGTTTATAAAGAAACCTAAAGAGTTTTAATCAGATGCAAAAAACACTAAGTAATCAAAATGTCAAAGCAGATTTATTAATTACATGAGAAGAATTTAAAAATTGGCAATACCTTCCATCTCCAGGTTCTTTAAAACCCTGTACAAACGAACACCATGAATTAACAGTGAACAACCACAAATCTGAACAAATTTAACAAACAAAAAAAGAGTAAATTGGAAGAACAAATCCCATTTTCCGAGAATTCCAGATCGATTACAAACTCTAATGGCGATATAGAGATGAAATTAAGCTGTATCGAAAGAGCCGAAATCCCCTAAAATTACCTCGAGCTTTTGTTGAAGTATCGAACTCGGTAACGAGAATCCCCAAAGCTGAGAAGTAATCAAGAAGCAGAGGAGAAGGCAACGAGATGGGAATCGCGAATAAGATCCTCCCATCTTCTCTCAAAGAAGAGATTTCAACTTTGTGTATCAATGAAAATGAGATTCTTTTTCATTATGAGTAAAGGAAGTTTAAAGTTCAAACCTTTTAGTCTTATTACAGACCAAAATAGCAATTTTCATCAATTTTATTTTAAATGTAATAACATTAATATAAATACAGTAATATTATTTTTTTTTAAATAACATAAATTTAATATCAAAATAATTTAATTAAATATTATTGATTTATTTTAAATTCTTACACATGATGTGTATATAAAAAAAAGGTTTTATACCAAAATTAAAAATAGTAGTTATATACAAAATATGTATTAATCAAAATATCTAATATTTTATTTAAGTAATATTTTAATAAAATAACTTCATAATAATGTGTTATTAACATAAATGTCACGATGATAATATGTAATCATCATAATAAATTTTAAATATATATATATATATATATAATTAATTTATTAGAATAATTATAATATATATCATTGTTATTAATTTAATTAGATAATCAATATATTTTATTATATTAACCAAAAAATAATATTAAATTTATAAAAAATAATTATTTTTATTTTTCTTAATTTATATTAAAAAAATTTAAATAAAAATTAAAACTATATAAATATTTAGTTTATATTTACTAATAAATAATATTATATAATTTGAAAAGATTTTTCCATACGGAGTGCGTAGATATAAATCTAATTATATGTTAAAATTCAATAATAGAGTTTATATAATACCAAACTAATTATTATGATAATGTGTATTTAATTATTATAATATAATATGCGATACTTATATAAAAATAAAGTTATAATCAAATTAAACTTATTAATTTTTATAATAATTTAATGAATGCATAGCATAGAGTCTTGTCGACTAATAAGTTAAAATATTATAAATTTAATAAATAGTTAACAGATTATGCAGAAATTTCGTAAATTTTAGAAAAATGTAAAAATTACTAACATAAATAGTCTTCGATATGCTAGTCTAGTATTGATGGGAGTCTATTTGGCTAATAAAATAGTTTTTAGAAAACCATTTTTGTTCAAAAATTACAAATAATCAATGCATGTATTCTAATATGTTAGTTTGCTATTATTTTGACAAAAATTCTGCAAATATTCCTAAAAAAATTAGGTTATTTAGATAATATTTTATTGTCTTATTAGGTTACATATTTAGCCATATTTAACCAATTCTAATTCCTTAAAAGTTAACAGTTTAGCTAAAAAATAGTTTGGAAACGCGTTGGGTTATCTAAAAACACTCATTCTTTCTCGTTTTCCCTTTTATATCAACCAGTTTCATAATAACGACCACAGCAGAAATAATCTGTTTTTGTTAGACAGACTTTTTGGATTCATAACTTCTTCTTCTTCACAGTTTCTTCAAATAGACTATAAACTGAATTTGCTTTTATAAATCAAAAGAAAAACTGTTTTGGTTTTGGTGGGACCCATATCTCCTAAAACATGTGTTTAGGCTTTTGTCGGAAAACTTCAAACTGACAAAAATAAAACAACTTTTGTTTTTAAATTTCGAATTCTATAGCCGTTTGGGTTACTGAGAAGAAGAAAAGCTCCGATATTTATTTCATCCTCTCAAGGATTTTTTGTTTCCAACGAAGAAATTCTCGTTTTTAGGTTTGGCCATGGGTGAATCTGCTGTTCTGTTTCATTCATATTCGTTCGCTACTCCTCTTTCTCGTAATGCCGAATCTTTTGAGGTTAGTTTCATTGTTTCTATGTTTAATTTAATTCCTATGGCTCTTAATTGAAAACTTTACGGGAAAATTCGATGATTTCTGGGAGATCCGGAATAAACAGTTTGTAACTTTAGGGCTGATGGAATTTCTCACAATTTCTGGATTTCTCCCAATTGGGTTTAAGTTTTAGCCAATGATTTGATTCTAAACAGATGAATTTTCCCTAAATCACCAAGTTTGGTTAAGATTCTGATTTTTCTCTCTCGAAATGTTGTGATTGCAGGATAATCCGATTCTTGCGCTTAGTCAATCAGTCTCATTTGGTAGGTTTATGACAGAGAATCTTGAATGGGGAAAATGGTCAAGTTTTTCACACAAGAAGTATGTGGATGAAGCTGAGAAATTCTCTCAGCCTGGATCTGTTGCTCAGAAGAAAGCTTTCTTTGAAGCTCACTACAAGAAAATAGCTGATGCCAAGAAAGCAAAAGCTTTAGATGAATCATCTAACCTGAAACAACCAGAAAGTGTTGCAGTGTTGCTAAACACTTTGGAAACATTGACTAAGGATGAGATTAAGGAAGAGGAGAGTGATGAAACTGATGAATTAGTTTTGAGTAGTGAAGAGTTGGTACCGAGTGTTGAGAAAGATGAAGAACCCGAAAGAAAAAGTGTTGCGGTTTTGGAACAAGAAGATGATCTGGTGGATAATATATCAGATAAACTCTTGGCTGCAGATGAAATGGAAGAGAAAGAGGATCACACAGAGGATGGAGAGTTGTTGAAGAAGAGCAGTTCTGATGGGGAGAAAGAAGTAGAGAGCAGATCTGTAACCAAGAACTCATTGGTGTTTAGATCGTCTATGGAGATATCTGAAACTCCAGACAAAGCAAGTGAGCTTGTTTTCTCACAGAAAATAAGGTAACAAAAAGCAGCATTGGTATTGTTTTCTCTAGAAAATTTATCCTCCATCTGATTGTTTTATAATATAATTTTGCAGTGAAAAACCGATTACTCCTAGTAAGGTGAAGAAAAATGAAAAACCAATTCGCCAGAGATTCAGGTTCTTGAAGTAAGACTGATTTGTTTTCTAGTCTTAGAGTAAATTTGCATCTGAGTTGATATTCTTGTCCTAATTTTATAAATGTTCTCGTGATGCAGTTGTTTGATGGGAAACACTAAAACTCAAGATCAAAACCTGAAGATGAAGAAGGTAAGATTTCGATTTCAACAAATCATTAGAAGAATACATTTTCTCATTTCTATTCGTAATGCGAAAGACTGAAACTAGCTTGTGTTTTGTTTTTTGTTCCTGCAGAAACCGAACAAACTGTTTCTATGTCTTTGCTTCAAACCTGAGATAGTTGAGGAAACGGAAGCGCCAACCAAAACAAAGAGGAGGAATCTCTGAAACACTTGCAAATAGAAAGCAAGATTGTTGTCTTCGCCATTGACAGAGAAATAAAGATCTACATCTCTGTTGGTTTCAAAGCTTGTAGAAAGATCTGTCATTGGAAAACTAGAATCTTTGGTGCACAGTAGCAAAACAAAAACAAAAACTTGGGGTGCATAGTAGGAAAAACAAAAAACTGGAATAGCAGAAGAATATTTTTCTTCTTTCTTGTATCTCTATGAAATGAACATTTCGGTTGTATGTAATGTATCTTCAATGAAAGAACTTTCCTTTCTACCACGATCTTATATGCAATCCGGATATATGTCTGTAGAGAAAATGAAGAGTCAATCCGGATATATGCCTGTCTCTATAGCGAAAGCAGTAGAAAATCTTCTCAGAGAGACGAATGATGAATTATATCACCTAACTGGAAAAGCGTTCCGTTTCAACATAGAAGATAAACAATACGTGTCGTTTTTATCTATTCCTCAACCTGTTATACTGTTTTGTGTTTTTTTCTTTTTTTGTTAAAAATGTTTTCTCAAGTTTCAACAATAAATAATTAAACGTAACCCTATATTTAAACTAGCCTTTGGACATTCGGATATTCGTTTCGATTTCGGTCGGTTATTTTTTGTTTCGCTTTTTTCGGTTGATAGGATTAAATATCTATTCGGTTATTTTTATATTTCGATTCGCTTTCGGTTCGGATATATCTCGGTTTTGGTCGGTTCGGTTATTAAATTTAAAAACCAAAAATAACCGAAATAACCGAAAAATAACAAAAAATAATCGAAAATAACTGAAAAATAACCGAAAATAACAAAAAAAATAACCGAAAAATAACAAAACTAACTAAAAAAAACCAAAAATAATCGAAATAACCAAAATATTTTCGGATAACCGAACATAACTAAAAATAATTCGATTTTTCAGATATTATTTTGGTTTTTGGTTCGCTTTCGATTATTAACCAATAACCATAATTTTCCAAAATAATATCCGTTCGGTTATTTTTTTATAAACAAATACCAACCAAAATTATTTTTTTCGGTTCGATTTATTTGGTTCAGATTATTTGCACAGATCTAATTTAAACCACAGAAGAGTCTAATCAGTTCTCAGATTCTAATTGTCAACGTAACCAAATTCACGTAACAGTTTGTTAGATCATCGAAACAGTTTCATAATATTTACGGAATCTTCATGAAGTATCATTCATCATCACAGAGGTAAAAACGACGTATTGATCTAATAATTCTGGTTCACACAACATTTTTACTTACACAATATCAATGCCTCTTAAGCCACTGTTTGGTGAATCTTGATCTGACCCATTACTACTCGTCTTTCTCTTGAATGATTTCTGACTGAAAATCCTTGAGACGGTTTTCCCGGGACGTGGAACTGATCTTGAACCACCTTCAAAGCGGTTATGTTTCTTGTCTAGATCATTTGATAGTTTCTTGACTAATTCCACAAAATGTCTTCTGAATGTTGGATATCTTGATACTGATTTCGTTAATCCTTGAAGCCTATCCAAAGCCAAAGCCAAAGCCAAATATTATCTTAAAATAAAAACACGAAACAAGATTGTGAGTTTTTCCTTATTTACCTGCGAGCAAAGGCATCAAGTTCGGCTTTTTTGAGTTCGGTAAGAGGAGGAGATTCAGAGTTAACAATGGAGCTTTTAAGTCTCTCTGAATCTCTAAACAGCAATACCAATTTTCCAAGATACTCTTCTTCTTCTTCAGATAGGTTCGCTGCTTTGATCTGCTCTTTAAGGATCAAAAATGGATTTAGAAACCAATCAAAGAAGGAATCTTTTGGGCGGTTTTTTGTAGTTATCTCAGTTACACCATCACCTACACAAACCCAGAACAAAAAAATATTTGTGAATCCAAAGATAGATGCTTAAAGAAACGATTTATTTGTTTCTTGGTGTTCAAATGGGTAGTAGAAATTGTGGTTCTGGATTTGGGAACTGAAACTTTGCAACATACCGAGTAATAAACCGGTGGAATTAGATTTGATAGAGTGTAAAAGCTGGTGAAGAAGAGAATAAGCGGGTAAACCAATGCTGATCACTTGACTGCCTTTGCTAGACGTAGCTTCTTCAATGTCCTTTGAATTTATAATCCCTTTCGTTACCATAATCTCTCCATATCGCCTACATTCCAAAAAGAGAGCTTCCAGAAGCTGCAAAAATCAACACAGATTTCCATTTTAAACACGGAGTTAATAACATAAGATCAAATAAAAGAAGAGATTGTGAGTACATCAAGCGGCTTCAGGTCAATCATTGGTCCTTTGTTTGATCCTCCTCTTGACGGAGTTGTCTTAAAAGAGTTCGGTCTTGAAAGAACACCAGAAAATGCCACACTAGCACCTTCTTCATTTCTTCGATACTTTGGCCTTTAAAACAAAAACACAAAACTCAGTTTTTAGAATAAAAAGAGAGAGAGAGAGATTGCTAGATAAGGCAGTAAAGAACAAACCTGGGAAAGCAAGAACCTTCGGGCATGTCAAGAACATCATTGCTATACTCATCATAAATAGAAACAGAGGCAACAACATAGCAGAGACCAAAGAAGAACGATGACTCCTGCGTTGTGACAAGAGAAACCGATTCAATATCATCAAGATTCACAGTTTTCTCAAATCAAAAAGGTAAATTTAAATAACCTGATATGAGACTACACCGGCGTAAGCACCAAGGAAGACACTAGAGACCACAGATCCTAAAACCGCTCCAACAACAGCTAAAGGCCAGAGTAAGATCACAAGGCCTGCAATTGGGACACACATTGTTTCCAGGAAAGGACCTTCACGTCCAATTAGATCATGAAACAAACGGTGCCAACCTTTGAACAACATGTACGGACTTTTAAATAAGGCTAAGAGTGAAATCACTGGGAAATCAACAAGAATCCCCAGAACAGCAGCAATCACAGCGCCTGGAATTTGAAGTAACCTGAGAATATATAAGTGCAAACTGTTGAGTTATTGGTATGCACTAACTACTGAATTTCATATAAGTTTTGTAGACCTTATTTCATAATGACGATCCGCTCTAGTTGTCCTAAGATCATCCATAAGAGAAAAGTAGGAGTGAAAGCAAACATCTTTAAAATCGTAGACAACGGTGAAACTGCCTTCAACAGTGCTCCAGGTTCCATCCTAAACAATAGAGTAATGTAATTGAATGATAGTCTGCAAAAGCATATAGAACAAGAAAAGGAGAAAAAACTTACATAAAAGCAATGGAAAAGCGGATTAGACTTCCCTTCGCCTACAGCATCGAATGTGGCAAATATTGGGGAAAGAAATCCATATAAAGCTCCTCCGAGAGTACTTCCTATGATACTAACTACAAGCCAGAGAATGACGCCGAGAGGAAGGCATAAACACAGAAAGAACTTCAAGATTGGTCCTAATTGTTTAGCACTGAAATCAAATAAAGACAATTCAATATCAAAAGAAGTAACAATGGTATTGTTGTAGAGTAAAGAGATTGTTCAAGCAAGAGAAAGCACCTCAATATTGAGTATAGAGTCCAAATCGTATGTACCGGTAAAAGGCCTAAGATGATTGCCGAGTTTCCAGTAGCCACAATAAGGCATATAAGCGGGCAGAAAACGATACCTAAGCAAACAAAGAAGTAACATTCATCGTCACAAAATTATTGAACAAGACTTTTAAAAGAACAAAAAGTCATTGATTTGGTGTTTCCTTCAATTAAAAACAGGGCACTCGTGGTATTGAAGAACCATAAATTGTTCACCAGATGAAAGTAGAAATTCTAGTTTCATACATTTTCACTACCTGTTGAAGCAGTTGATGAATGAATGAAACAATTAATTACTCAAGCAGCCAAACTCATGTCAACATCATGTTACTAAGTCAAATCCACGAATGGGCAAGAACCAAAGAAGTAAAAGAAAGGACTTTAGCAATCAAGCAACCACGTCTTATAGACTGGTGAATCCCAAAATCAATAGAATAAGTTATGCGCACAATAAACCCATTATCGAATATCGAGTATAAAACATGAAGAACAGATTAACTTAAGTTAAGATTTACTGAAATTTGTTACCTTTAATGACACCTAGAAGCAGTAATCCAGTGAAATAAGGAAGAAAAAGTATTAATTGCCACAGAGAAGCCAAGATTCCCGATGGAGGCTCCATTATACTTCTGTTGAAGTCAAACCAGAAAATTTAACACAGACCCATCAGTCGAAATGTCGCAAGTATGAATCGATTTAGAACCCTAGAATCAGTAAAACAAAATTAACCACTAAAACAAAGAAAAAGTAAAGCACACATTGAGAGAGGAAAGAGAGAGAGATTCAACTGTCATAGACACGACAAGAAACAAGTTATCTTCTTTTCCGAGGATTTCGAACTTTTTTTATAATTTAAATTTACAATTTGAACAAACAAAGACACGAAAGAATCGAGAGAGAAGAAAATGTCACACATAGATGTTATGGTTAAGAAACCGTCTTTAAACGCTACTCAGAATTCAGGCAATTTAAGCAAATAAAATAATTGAAACCCTATTCAACGGAAGAACACCTAACAAAAGAAGGAATTTTAGATTTTGGATTTTTCACTTTCTTCTGCTAATAATTCTTTTTGTGTTCTTGTTGATGGGTTTTTGAGCTTTTTAACGCATTTGCCAACATCTCTCCTCGTTTTGAGAGAAGCAGAGAAAATGACACTAAGCGACAGTTAAAGAGAAGAAAAAGTCACATCTTTCAAAAATATTTTAATACAGAAAATTTATTTTATATAATTTACAAAATCACTATATTAAAATATTTTAAATAAATATTATATAAATATAATTTATTAAAACATTTATGAAAATTGCCATTAAATTAATATTTAGCATGGAAATTCCTAATCTTTTTACATAAAATTTTTTTGACACAAAATACAAATAAAATATAAAAATATTAAAGATTTTAAAAAATTAGTCAAATAAAATAGAAAACAAAAATTTAGTTTAATTAAATATTTAACACATACATAATTTTTTTTATTTAATAATATTATTTATCTAAGATTAATTTTACTATTTATTTTATTTATATAATTAATATTAAATATTTTTATAAAAAATATTTTAAATAAAAAATAAATTATATACATATCTAATTTATATTTTATTAAATAAGTTATTAATTATAATATATAAATTTTTTTCCTGTGTAAAATATAAACATAAATTTAATTGTCTTATTATTAAAAAATTATATACTATTTTATTACCTGGAACAATACAGATGTAAAGTTTAAATTATTTATAATCAAAATGGATACGTGTGAATAATTGGAAAGAAAACTATTAAAAAAGGTGAAGTGAGGAAAGAAATAGTTGATGATGTGTGAAGCATTTCAAGAATGCTTTTTATATTCATGGAATTGTTAAAGTTGTTAAATATAACAAACCCACCAATTACTTTTTTGTAAGTACATAAATTCATATTCATATCATCAATATTTTAATTTACTGAATAGTACTAAAATTATGTTTATTTAAACTTTTTTATTCTTCAAAACTTGAATCATTTCATAATATCTCTAATATATTAATTGAGAATTATTTTTAAAAACAACTTTATTCCTATATGTTATTTACAATAGGTGTCATTCATATTAATTTGGTTAGATAATCAATATGTTTTATTAAACTAACCAAAACTATTATTTATTTCAAAAAATAATCTTCTTATTTCTTCAAATGACACATATGCAAAATTTATAAATAATTAATAGTTAATCGTAATATGTTAGCATATGTTATAAATTTGATATTATAAAAAATGAGTATTGTATTTAAGTAAGAAAATATTATTGTTTCTAATATTATATTAGTGAAATATATTTTGTATAAAAATAATCAATTATTCAAATATAATAAAAAATTATTGAAAATAAGAATCATTATTTTTGATAGATAATCGGATTTTAAATCATAAACAATAATATTTTGCAAATAATATTTATTTATAATTGATTTTTTTATTTAAAATATTTTCTAAAAGTTTAATATTGATTATACAAATAAAATATAAAATAAAAATCAGATTATACAAATAAATTAAATTATCAATATCTTAGAAAGATAATATTATTAAATAGGTAAAAATTGTATATGTGATAAATATTGAATTATTCTAAAATTTGGTTTTATCTTTTGTTTGACTAATTTTTTTAAAAATTAATATTTTTATTTCATATTATGTTTGTCTTTTAGGTTAAAATATTAGTTATATACATATAGTATAGTAATAAATATTGGTCTAATGCCATTTTCGTAAATACTCTAATAAATTATGTCTTATATAATATTTGTTTTAAAAAGCTCTCATGGTTTGACACGTCAGCATGACATACTTGTAAATCACACGTAGAGATAAGGTTTCTTTGCTAAAATGTTTCTCAAATAATATATTAGGGATAGAGTGTGAAAACATTACAATGAAGTGTTCTTTTGCATATATCATATACCAAACCATAAATATGTGCTTTGTAATAAGAGCAAATTTGTTGAGAATCGTCCGAGAATCAACCTTGTGTTCCTCTTAGAATCTATTCCTTACTTTACAACTAAATTTTATTTTAAGACAAATTCTGTGAAATAACCACAAAACCTACATATTTTAGCAAAACAACACTTAAATAAAAGAATTTTTATACACTTAGAAGAACAAAATTGGCATCACCACATTGTAATGATGTTATGTGGTTATATCATTTATATTGAGTTTTCTTATCCCATCATATGTATTTATGTATGAATAGAAATAAAATAGTAATATTTGATTCATAGGAAAGTGTATCAAATATATTGACCTGCGTAGTGTATCTCTCGTCATATATATCTTTTGACCAGCAGACTTTTAGATTTAATTTCTAGGCAATTGACTAAAATAATACCATTTCAAGTTTTTGTTCCAAATATAGCACTAGTCATTTAAATTTCAAAAAATAGCACAAATTTAATACTAAAATAATTGAAAATTTATTCATAATAAAAAAAATTTAAATCCTAAATTAGAAAAAGTGAATCCAAACATTATGTTTTAATTTTATATATATTTTATTTAAGGTAAATAATTATTTTTACATAATAATTTATGCTATTTTGGGAATTTTGGTTTTAATATGTTAAATTTGGAAGATAAATTTAAAATGATGTTATTTTAAGGTATTACTCTTAATTTCTCTTTAATTTCTCTTTATTACTTTCATAATGTTAAACTTTAAAGTCCACCATGACTTAGTTTTCTCCATGCTCCATTGCCTTTTTTCTCTTTGATATTATTTTTTAAAACATTTTACTGCATATTTTGATTTGTTAATTCTATATATACGTGTTATATTTCTAAATCATGAAGCTAATTTTGAGTAATAGCAAATATTTCGAATTTAAATTATATTTACAATAAAATTAACAGTATATATATGGCATACTTAAATAAATACTAGTTGACTAACTTGCATGTTATAAATTATTTTTAAAAAATAACTAGAAAATTACATGATATATTAACAATTTTTATATATTATTTTATTCAAAATTTATTACTGACTTAAAAATTGATATACAAATAATTATGTAAACCAAACTATTTATTTAAACAATAAAAGTGTTATATTAAAACTATTATGACTTTTATAAAAATTTATTTTTAATTTTGATTTGAATTTGTTAAATATCGTGTAACATAAGAAACATAAAAATAAAGAGATTATATTTATAAATTTTATTGGATTATTATTGATTATTTTATGAGAAATTTAAAAAAAATAAAATGTTTATTTTAATTACTAGAAAAAATAACAAAATAAAATTGATATCCCTTACATTTGAAGAGTTTTAGTTTTGGTCATTTGCAATGATTTAAGTAAAAGAAAAATCATTATTGGTTAAAAATTAAAAAAAAACAAATGGATATAATAACAAAGTATAATCTTTAAGAGTTTTTGGAGCCACGTGGGTTGATACCCTAAAGGATAACAAAGCCGGTCTTCTCCATCATAAAGTAAGCCAAAAGAGACATCAAATATATGAATATAAAAGATTTTATTCACCTAACTAACTAACATATAAATCCACACGCTTTACTCTGACATGACATTTATTTATAGGTTTATTAAATGTATGCAATGTTGTCAAAATTACGTTTTTCCTTTTTTATAACAATACTAGATTTATATTGAGAAAAATATTTATAAATTATATAATATTATTTATTAATAAATATAAATTTAAATATTTATATAATTTTATTTTTTATTTATTTTTAAGATTAATTTTGTATATGTAAATTAAAAAAAAATAAAAACAATTATTTATAAATTTAATAGTATTTTATTAATTTAATAAAATCTATTGATTTCTAACCAAATTAATAACAACTAGATTTAGACCCACACCTTGTGTGGGGAAAAATATTCACATATTATAATTATTTATTTATTTATAATTGATTTTTTTATTTTAAATATTTTCTAAAAGTTTAATATTGATTATACAAATAAAATATAAAATAAAAATCAGATTATACAAATAAATTAAATTATCAATATCTTAGAAAGATAATATTATTAAATAGGTAAAAATTGTATATGTGATAAATATTGAATTATTCTAAAATTTGGTTTTATCTTTTGTTTGACTAATTTTTTTAAAAATTAATATTTTTATTTCATATTATGTTTGTCTTTTAGGTTAAAATATTAGTTATATACATATAGTATAGTAATAAATATTGGTCTAATGCCATTTTCGTAAATACTCTAGTAAATTATGTCTTATATAATATTTGCTTTAAAAAGCTCTCATGGTTTGACACGTCAGCATGGCATACTTGTAAATCACACGTAGATGTAAGGTTTCTTTTCTAAAATGTTTCTCAAATAATATATTAGGGATTTCATATATTATAATTATTCTAATAATTTAAACTCATTTATATATTTTATTAATAAATATTATGGCGATGACATGTTATCATGATATTTATGTAAATAACCCGTAATAATAAATTTATTATATTAAAATGTTTCTCAAATAATAAATTAGAAATAATATAGTAGAAAGTCTATATTAGTGATAATATATTAGAGAGTGTACGTTAGACATTAAGAGTTGTTTTTGAGAATAATGATGCAGTTGCAATAGACTAAAAAACCAACCCTAAATATTTTTGACTACTATATTAAAATAAAACTATGTTAAAAAAATGAACAAAGAGAGGAAGTCATATAATTACTGGTAATAAAAAAAATCTAAATGACCATAAATCTAAGTCTTTATATAATTTTCTAGACCGTAAAAAGAAAGAACAATGACAAAATAAAGAAAAACAGATGAGAGATTTAAAAAGGACAATTGATAAAAGTAGCACTTTTTAAATTTTTGTTCTAAATATAACATCATTAATTTAAAATTTCAAAAATATCACAAATTTAATATTAAAATGATTTAAAATTTTATTTTTAATAAGAAAAAACTAAAATCTATATTAAAAAAACTAAATATAATATTTTAATTATATTTATAATTTATTTACAGTAAATATGTATTTTCAGAAAATAATTTATGTTATTTTTAGAATTTAAAATTTATAGTGTTAAATTTGGAACAAAAACTTAAAATTTAAAATGTGCTATTTTATAGTATTATTCGTTTAAAATGAAATATGGTAAGAATTTTAAAAGATGAGAGAAGAGAGAAGTAAAAGATGAAAAAATAAAATATTGGGATAAAAGAGTACTATTTCTTTATAATTTTTAAAAATATCATAAAAGCAAATTAAAGAACTATAAAATGAATATACACTCTATGTGTAATAATTTTGTTTAGTGTTAATATTTAAATCAATAAGTGTACCAAAACCTTATTCCTATAAGTATAGGCCAACACATATCTCTTCTTACAAACAAAAAACAAGATAGAGAGAGAGAGAGAGAGAGTAGTGTATGAAAAAGTTAATGGCAAAGAGGTTTTGCATTAGGTTTGGATGTGGAAGAATTGGGTCTGGCAATAACAACAACAAAAGATCATCATCATTATCATCATCACCATCTTCATCATTATCATCATCATCTTCATTATCATATAACAACAACATAAAATGGGAGATGAGACCTGGAGGTATGCTTGTTCAAAAGAGATCAGAAGATTCAAACACTGAAGATTCAATCAGCCTTAGAGTCTCTACTGTTTCTCAACTTTCATATGAAATCTCCATTGACGCCAACTCCACTTTTGGTAATTATATATATCTTGATAACATTTGATGAAGTCTGTGCATGTTAATTAGTAGTAGAAATTAGAATGATGATATATATGTTTCAGGTGAATTGAAGATGATGATAGCAATAGTGAGTGGTATTGAGGCAAAAGAGCAAAGACTGTTGTTCAGAGGGAAGGAAAGAGAAGACAGAGAATATTTACACATGATTGGTGTTGGAGATGGAGATAAGGTCTTTTTATTACAAGATCCTGCTTTTAATAACTCAAAGCTTATTCATCTCTCAATTACTGTCTAATTTAAATTCTAATCTATCTTCAATCCTATAAGTTGTTGATTTTGTAGAAGCAGATTCTTGTTAATTTTGTTGTATTGTCTCACATTTGATCAAGTTTTAGATTTGAGTGATGAGTTGTATTTTGCTAATATTGTTGATTAAAGTTGGAAGATTGATTGGATTTATAAATAACTTTGTACAAGAATAAACTTAATATTAAAATATTTAAATCTTTTTTAATAAATAAAAATTAAATTCTAAATTAGAACAAAAAATATAAATATATTATTTTAACTATATTTGTAATTTATATATGGTAGTGTATTTTCAAAAAATAATTTGTGTTATTTTTGAAATTTTAAGTTTAAAATGATAAATTTGGAACAAAAACTTAAAAAGTGTTATGTAATGATATTACTTTTTTATTATTTGAAAGAATCTCTTAGTTATTTATTATTAATTATTCTTTTATTATTTTTATAGATAAAAACTCTTGTGAGAAATGTTCCAATTTCCAACCTTAACACTAAATTTGGTGCTATAGTATCATAATGTTTTTGTATCTCCAAACCACAACACAAAATATTATTAAATAAATAAATATTTATTATTATATTATTAAATTAAAGCTTTTTAATTTTTAATAACTTTGATAAATAATAATTATTTTTATAACTAATTAATTATAAGTTAAGCATAAGATTATAATTGTATGTACAAAAAATGAAATTCAGTAAATTATATTACTAATTTTCAAAATTACATCATACTAATTCTCAAAATTAGATTATTTGGATAAAAAATGCTCAATTAATTCATTTTTGAAGTTTAGTATAAACTTTCCAATCTTTGATTTGTCAGTGTCAAGTTAAGATTGTTTGAAATCTGTTAGAACGCGAAAAACCGGATATGAAAATCACGATATGAGAAAACGATCTACGGATGAAACGATTGAAAAACTGAATTAAAAAGAAGACGAATTCGTGGAGGCGAGATTTGATCTCTTTCCTTAATTCAATAAATCTCCCGTAGTGTGGCGGTTTGATGAGATTTTGAATCCCAGGATACAACCACAATGAGACTACAATTGCAACACCCAACTGTAGAATCTACGAACAAGAATCTACGCTATACTCTCGATAAAACTTACAGTGCGTGAAGAAGAGAGGAGGAAGATCGCTGGAACGACTTTGGGAGAGAATGCGGCCGAATTAGGTTAATGAGGATTAAGGCTTGTTTTTATAGCCTTAAGGGAGCGGTTTTCGCAACCCTAAAACGTGGGAGGGAACCGAACCGACGAAAAAAATCGTGGACGGTTAGGAGAGAAAACCGTGGGTATGGTTTAGGATTTTGACTTGGTTTTGAGTCAAAACCATAATCATAATTTGGCCCAAAAAGAATCTTATTGGGCCTACGACCCGCCTACGGCCCTTTGCCAAGACCCAAGACCCAAGACCCAAGACTCAAGACCCGAGACCCGAGACCCGAGACCCGAGCCCGAGCCCGAGCCCGGCCCGGCCCGGTGGCGGCGGCGGCGGCGCGCGCGTGGCTTGGTCCCTTTTCTCTCCAACTCTTTTAAGCTACTACATAAGCTCTCCCATTTATATACTAGAGGATTTTTCCTCAAGTTTCCGATGTGGGACTTTTGTCCCTCCTCATTAATGAGCTTTTTAATGAGCCCAATGCCCATTTCTCATTCACATTCCAACAATTTTTGCAATCAATATTTGGGTTATATTACCCAATTGAACATGCAAATTTGTTCATAAAAATTGTTCCAACAAAATCAAATACCGAATCGAAGATAAACTAAAATCTAACAAATTATATCATAAATTTCTACTATAGAAATATCTGAAACTCAAAAAAATTAATTCAAACCAAAATTCCAAAACATTAAAAATGGATCATAAACTTCTAAATTTACAGCTTCAATTTACAGAGTTTATTTTTCAATGCCACCATTTATAGACTATTATGCAAGTGTACATAATTAGGAAAATGTTAAATTTCTAAAAAAATAATATAATATATTTTGAAAAAAAGTAAGCCATAATTACAGGTAGTTAAAATTACTTATAGGTTTAGACGAGATGTAGATGGTTAATTAGCTTTTACAACTAACGAATAATCATTAGTAAACTTTTTAATTATAATATGTTTAAAGTTAACGGTAATATAATATCGCACGCGTGCAACCCGACAACAACAAAAGCAAAGGGAAGTTGTGGTTTTGAAGTACAAAAAAGTAACTATAATTTAATTTAATTTAAATTTGATAGTTCAATACTGTTCATTTTCAGAGACAGAAATATTTGAATACTAACTGTAAAGTCGTAAAAGTAAAACTAATTGTGAAAAGGTTTACGCAGAATATCGACCACAAAAGTTTATTATAATACCTAAAAGTGAACTAAGTTTTGATTCTTTTGACCACTGATTTTATGATGGCTTTCTGCGTAAATAAACAAACTAAAAAGTAAATTATGAAGACCATATATTATATTAATTTACAAGTGGTGTTTCACTTATCATTTTTAATATATATATATATATCTATAATATATTAATCGATTAACATATATATATCGTGGTGTCATACCATTATTAATCGATTAACATATATGTCGTGGTGTTATACTATTAAAATATTTTAAAATAAATATTATTTAAAACATAATTTAATAAAATTTTTACGAAAATAACAGTAGACAAACATTTAACAAATATAATATATATAAATCTTTAATATTTTGATATAAAAACATTTTTGAAATAATAACAAACACAATATAAAACAAGATATTATAAATTTTGAAAATTTAATCAACTAATAAAATAAAAATTTGTTTTAATTGAATTTTATCAGAATAATACCATAAAATAGCATTTTTATAAGTTAATCTTACAAATTTAGTATATTAAATTAAAATTCCTAAAATAGCACAAATTCTTATGTAAAAATAATTATTTATCACTATATATAAAATTAAAACATAATGTATAAATGTATTTATTTTAATTTAAGATTTAATATTTTTATTAGAAAAATATGTTTAATTATTTTAATATTAAATATGTGTTATTTTTGAAAATTTAAAAGATTAATGATATATTTGTAACAAAAACTTGAAATAATGATATTTTAATCAATTACTCTTTTTACTACATCTATAATTTTTTTTGTTATTTAATAATATTGTTTATGTAAAATAGAAATTTTTTAATTTAATTATATAATTTGATTTTATTGTCTATTTTATTTATATAATTAATATTAATTTTTTTAAAAAATTATTTAAATAAAAATAAATTATATATATTATAAATTTATATTTAGTAAATAAACAATTAATTATAATATTTGAATATTTTTCCAATATAAATGCATGAATCTAAATCTAGTATTGTTTAGATCAATGTTGAAAACAACATAAAAAAAATTGATTACCAGAAAATAAAAACCAATACTCAATTAAATAGGAACGGTTCGTCAAGTGGTTTTCAAGTTTGTGGTTTAATCTTCACGACTAAGTTCTGGGCTCCATCTACTTATCGTTTGCTCTTCCACTCTGTATTTCTCCAAACACAAAGGTACATTCAAATCCTCTGTGTTAATAATATTACCACTGACATGAAGAATCAATAATGTCTTTGCAACACTTCCGCTTAACCGAACAGCACAATGAATATCTGACCACACTCTTAACCGATCATTGTCATCACCAGACTGAACCAGAACCGAATATTCAGAGTGGACGAGAGATGGATGGTGACGATACGCCACGTAATCCACACCGTATTGCAACCCAGATCTCAAAACCCAATTCTTCAATCGTAAATGTGAATAAGCTTTGAAGAATATTGGAAAGTTTGGTCTTTTTGATCTCATGTACATCCATGTGTCTACTTCGCTCTCTAAGCAACGACCTTGAAGATAGATTTTGATGCATTTGAGATTATAGAACAAATAGAATGCTTCTTCAAAAGATAACTGAATCCATTTCTTGACTTTCTCTGCGGATAGAATGAGTCTGCCGAAACAACATCGGTCTAGAAGTTCAGCTTGCTCTGGCTCAACTGCTAGAAGCACGTTGCTACTCGAGAGGGAACCTGAGGACTCTGTATTGGCTAGAGAGAGTTGGAGCTCAGAGACTGATTTTGAAACAGGTTCTGCAAGCGCTTTTGCTTCAGCACCTTTCCATTTCCATCTTGGGGCCATCGAATTGAGCTTAAATCAAGTTTAAAACAAAAAAGAATAAATGTTGAACAGAAGATACAAGCATATAGATACTAATTTGTGAATAGTGATTTTGTGTGTTAGGGTCAAACCTGGGGTGGTCCATTTGCAGGATAACAGATTTGAGCATGTGATGGTTTGAAACTCTTCACGTTTGGATTGAGTTTGAATTCCTGATCAAACCCAACAAGAGTACTAATTAGTAAAAATAAAACACGTTATCATGTTTGAACAAATCAAACAAACAAAAAATACCTTTGCATTCGGATTAGAGGACAAAGAACCAATTAACAAGCTTGGTGATAGCTCAGACGAGCTCTCAGATGGAGCTGGGCGGCTCTCTGAAATTCTAGAAGCCGACTGCCCAGAAGAGTTCTCAGATTTTGCTTTATCAGAGGAAACTTGACTGGCTTGTCTTTCTCCCTCAGCAGCAGGCTTCCACCCTAAGGCTGAGCCACCAGCAAATTTGGCACCTTCATTGGTATCTACATTCAATAATCAATCTTTACATAATACTCAAGTTTTTTTACAATTTGGTTTCCTAATTAGACAGAAGCTTTATAACAGTTCACCATGTCCTATGTACAAAAGAAATTTATTCTAGATTAAAGATTTCTACATCCATCATCAACAGTTCAAACAAATAAATAGATGTAATGAGGTGCAGATATAGGAACCAGCGTAAGAAAGAAGTAGCATATACCTCCATGACCAGAAACTGATTCCTCAGCTGACTGTGTTAACACAAAAGAAGCCAGAATCATTGTTTTAACAGATCAATAAAGAAACATCAAATGCAAATATGATTAAACTTGGAGAGATCCTAACACCAAAATCAATGATAAAAGGAATGACAAAGTCAAATCTCAAAGTAATCTCCTTGCCATGTAAGGCATTAATTGACATAAACTTAAACAAAAAAAGTTCCCATGTAGTTGATAAACGCAAACACACCTTAGCTATAACTTGCACAAGTTCATCTTCAGGAGTCAGGAATGTTTTGGAAGATGGCTTTCTGAGAAACTCGGAATGCCCAGGTAAAGTACCTTCTTTACTCAAGTATGCCATCTTTAGAATGATTCCTGGATGTATCAAGAAATTTATAAATGGCGAGAAAAAGTAGTCTCTTTCGATGCCTGATTCGGATTCGGAAATTTTAGAATGATTCTATGTTTTAGTCGCCGGAAATCGCACACATCGAGAGAACACAAATCAAAGACAGGAGCTCAGGTGAAGATGACGATGACGGTGAATGAGGCTGAGGCTGTAGACGGTGACAATTGAGACAGTCTCGGTGGTTAGAGTCGGACACAAGAGTTCTTGAGTAGGCGTGGGAATTTATTGTGACTCGCTGGAGAAGATGGTCGTCGTCGGCTAAAGAGAGAGTTACAAGAGAAGATTGGGAACGCCGGAGGTTAACAGGACCGTTGAAGGCTATCTCACCGGAAGAAAATAAGAGGCGTCGTCGAGGAGGCTCGCCGTGAGAAGAATTGCGGCCGTGGTAACTCGAGCGCAAGGAGAAAAAAAACAGCTAGACGATCTAAAAGACTAACACCATTCAGCACAAAAGTTGGGCTAATTGCCATATAAACAAAATGGGCTGAAGTTCTCTAGAGTCAAAATGTGCAGTTTGTAAAAATAAATAGGTTGTTATATATTAATTGGGAAAAACATTTTAATAAAATAATTTTATGGTACGATTTACAAATATATCACGTTAATATATCACAATTGTATATATCACAATATTACAATTTCTTAAGATAAATATTACCTAATACATAATTTATTAGATTATTTATGAAAACTACTATTATACAATATATTATAATCTTGTTCGTTTGGTCGCTGCAGACAGTTGCGGCTGCGGCTGCGGTTGTGGTCAACTCTACGACAATGGTTACGATAAATATTATTCGTTTATCTACCGCCGACGATTGTAATTGCGGTTGATCACATATTTTTAATCACACTACTGTTTTTAGTTAGCTAAACAAACAAAAATTTAAAATTTACTACAGTTGGATGTTTGTACGACGAACAAACGAATATGCAATATATCAGAAGGCGGCAAACAAACCCATTCTAAAAAGTTATTTTTATAAGATATTAAATAGTTCAAAAACCAATATAACTATTTTCGGATTAGCATTTTGTTCATTCCCTAGGTGTGTTAGCCCACCCAAACGGTCCAATTACTACAAGAAGTGAGACTGATAAGACTTTACTCGCCACACTCTCAAGATCAAAACGTCATATGTAATCCATGATCACCATCATCAAATAGCAATATTGTAGATTCTTCATATGTCAATCTTTAGAACACACATAAGATATATCATTCTTAGTCTTCAGAGAATTCACAATATGATCAAATCATTGAGCCTCATTGTGACTGAAAACATAACACACTTTTGATCCATCACTATCTCGATAGAGATTACTTATATTACGAGAACTCTTGACAAAATCCATAGTTCCTAATCTCCATCTTCCTGACTTCACCATAATCCCTCAAGTTTCTAACCTTCTTGACCTTACTCAATAGCATCATAATTCCTCTTCAATTCATCACCAATCTTTAATTCTCTTGCTTACCAAATCAATCTCAAGATCTTTCTTCAGATCATCCACTTGAAAAGATCTTTCTGAAGAGAAGATGCCAGCATATAACACCCAGACTGATACCGAAATCAGATGAAAAATCCTTGTCAGCAATGGTCAAATCACAACTCAACAAACATATGAAACCCTTTTTTTCCAGCTTTGTTTTCTCCCAACTAAATAAGAGTTACAACCGACCTTAAGATTGAGAGCAGTATAAGGAAGCATGAGCTTCCTCAAATCCATCTGAAGTTGTTTGACAGAGCCAGGAAGTTTCATTCTTGAAAACACAAAACTTTTTGGTATCTTAACCCCAGTGACATGGTCAACATTCGCTTGGTTTTTTTTCGCAATAGGCTTCACAGCGACCTTACCCTTCTTATTCTATATCATCACAAAGTGTTTAAAAACCAGTTAATACATAGTACTGCAAAAGATACATGAACTGGAGCGAAACTCAACATAGACTTTTTCCACTTACGTTTTTGAAACGAGCCATTTACTATAATCACCAAAGCTTCACCAATTCTGTAAAGAGAAAATCGGACTCATGAATTCAAAGACGAAAAATTTATTATGTAGAGACAAATCAAAACCTCTTAATTTTATAAACCCTGAGAGAGAATAATACGAGAATGAACTCTAAGTTGGGGTTTATTCCGGTACACCCAGAAGCCATGAATGATTCAAGAATAACAACAACCAAAGAGTACAATCGAATTAGAAATCATTGTCAAAACCTAGTTTCGCTGGCCGGAGTAATAGAGCCTGAGGTCGGAGATGGCGGCCAATTTGTGAATACTGAAGTATGTTCGTTATAGACGATGAGGCCCTATATTGCTGGCTATATACTCAAACCGGTTTTCCCTAAAATCTGGTTTTCTCTAAAATCCGGTTTTCTCCAAAATCCGGTTTTCTCCAAATTCGGTTTTCTCCAAAATCCGGTTTATATAGTAAGATGATTTACTTCAAAGCAGAAGATGATTCGAAAACGGTAGCATTGTTACTAAGTTTTAGTGACAAAGACGGTAATATATGCTCATGTCTAATATAGTGGAATCCTATTTCCACCATAGCAAACCGATTCAGTTCTTATTTTAGTCTACAATGGATCCTTTTAAAACAAAACCTACAACTAACTAAATCATCTCATGTCCGGGATTTAGGCAGGGGAAAAAATAACTAGATTTAGGCCAGGATATGGTGCTAGCGTAGTCGGTTTTCGGGTAATTTATCAAAAGACAGCTTAACACAACTCACCAGTTTAAAGTTTAAATTCACCAGATCGTGATGGGAAAGTCTCAACAGAGAAAATGTCGCAGCCGGAGAAGAAGAAGAAGAAGATAAGAAATGGAAATCGAAAGTAATCGCACTCGCAACAGAGATAAAATCGGAAATCGACACCGCAAAAGAGAAGAGAAGAAGTCGAATTTTTTCAGAAAAAACTAGGGCTTCGACTTATAAAGGGTTGTGTTTTCGAGTTTTGGACCGGTCGGTTTGGTATTCCCCAATCGAACCGAAATGCAAACCGAATAAAATTAATTTCTTATCGCTTTAGTGATTATAATTAAATTAAAACCAAAAACCGAAAATTTCGGTTCGGTCGGTTCGGTTAAGTAGGCCCATACGTATAAAGTCGAAAAATAGTTTAGCAAAACGGTTGATTGAGGAAGAAGAAAACTCCGTTAACTTTTGCTCCAAACTCTCTCTTCTTCTCCGATTGATTGAAGCTTTGTTCCTCTCGCAAATTTTCAAAGCAAGGTAACATTACTCTTCTGTAAGTTTAGATGTTCTCTATTGTTCTTCATTCTCACTCGCCTCCGTAGATTCTCACTTCTCGATTTTAGTGACCCCAACACGATTACCCATCCTCCAGCGATCTCGATCCGGACTGTTCAATTTCATTTGGTTTGAATTTACTTCACGGGTTTTCAAAATCTGCTTGATCTACAAATATCGTACCAATATCCAGCTTTTGTCCCGTAATTTGATTCTAACGATTTGTGAGTATTGAGTAACGACAGTTCGTCAGGACCCCCTTTTTGGGTGATCATTTGATGTTTCTCAATTTTACTTCTTTTCGGACTGGTGACTCGGAAAATGTCGCAATCGTCCGTCGAGTTGCCGCCAAAAGGTGGGTTCAGCTTCGATTTGTGCAAAAGGAATGATATGCTTATACAAAAGGGTCTTAAAGCCCCGTCGTTTCTGAAGACGGGAACAACTATCGTTGGGTTAATTTTCCAGGTCTGTGTTTGACTTACGTACTCTAAAATGTATCGGCTTTGCGTTTGCTTTGAGCTTTTGTGTTTTACCATGATGTCAGTGTTTGATAGTAACTTCTTTCTTATGGTTGTTTGCAAGTATTGGAAGTTATTTTATTTATTACTCAGCGAAAATGTGAGGTTCACGAAGATGCAAATGAGAAGTTGGCATTTAATTCTAGTGCTTCCTTCTTGAGCTAGTGGTGGCTTGATACTTCACGAAGAGAATTTTGCGGATTGACATTGTAGAAGCATGTGTTGCGTGATAGCTGCATGAAAATGACTTGAGTATCTCGTAGCTTGTGATAATGATGGATTTGCTTTAATTATTGTGAAAATGCTTGGTGGGTACTTGACCCTGTAGCAACATGTTATGTCTTTCTATTAGCTCTTTGCCTCTACTTATAAACACTGCATAAAACATGCGATGATGTGTGTGCTCCTTTGTTCTTGACGTTTTATTTCAGATCCTCATTAGATGATTGCTGAAGAAGATGTGCTTTGCTGATTTCATTAATATATGTTTGTATAGGATGGTGTGATACTTGGGGCTGATACACGGGCAACTGAAGGACCCATTGTGGCTGATAAAAACTGTGAGAAGATTCACTATATGGCACCAAATATTTACTGTTGTGGTGCAGGAACTGCTGCTGACACCGAAGCAGTAACTGGTAACTCTTAACTACCAAATTTCTATACTGTGCTGGATCAAATTTTTCTTTGCTTTGAACTTCTATTAATTTAGTCATATCTTAGCAAACGCGTGCGCTTCAAAATTCAATGCGTAGTTATTTGATTTCTATCACACTGTTCAGATATGGTCAGCTCACAGCTGCGGTTGCATAGATACCAAACTGGCCGAGACTCTCGAGTCATTACTGCATTGACCCTTCTTAAAAAACACCTATTCAAGTATGTTTGCTTTATCGTGATAAGAAACTTTTATTAGCTTCTAAGAAGAAGCATATTATTTAACCGCTCAAATATTATTCAGCTATCAAGGTCATGTCTCAGCTGCTCTTGTTCTTGGTGGAGTTGATATCACCGGGCCTCATCTGCATACCGTGAGTTTTTAAACTCCTGAAAAAAGTTATCAGCTGTAAAAAAGCTTTTTTAATTCAGGTTTCTTTCATTTTTATAATCATCTCTAACATTCTGGTTCAAATGCAGATATACCCACACGGCTCCACTGACACACTACCATTTGCTACAATGGGCTCTGGTTCTCTTGCTGCCATGTCAGTGTTTGAGGCAAAATATAAAGAAGGTCTAACCGTAAGTAAAACAGAGACATATATGTTTATATTTTCAGATGTCTTATATTCTTGACACAAATCCTTCAGAGAGATGAAGGAATCAAGTTGGTTGCTGAAGCTATATGCTCTGGTATATTCAACGACCTTGGTAGTGGTAGCAATGTGGATATCTGTGTGATCACAAAGGTTTGGCAGTCTCCATCTTTTTGTGTCTAACTCACGCAATGCTTTTTCATCATAATACCTGAGATATTAAACTAAACGAAAGTGATATGCCACAAAACCAACACTTGGGATTAGCTATGTCTTTTACCTTTGCTTTGTAACTTACTGTTTGAGATGATTTTGGGACAGGGGCACAAAGAATATCTGAGGAATTACATGGAGCCAAACCCAAGAACCTATGTTAGCAGCAAAGGCTATTCATTCACCAAGAAAACCGGTAAAAAACTACTTGATTGTTTCTGGTTTTAGTCCTTCAGAGATTAGTGAGTTCTTGAAGTTTTGAAATCTTCTTCCTACGCGTGAAAACAGAGGTTTTACTCACCAAAATCACACCATTATTGGAGCGAGTTGAAGTTGTAGAAGTGGCTGGTGAAGCTATGGAGGAATGAATCTCTTGTATAAGAAGACACTATAGAGTTTCCGCCAAGTTCGTTTCTGCATTACATGACGCCATGTTTAAGATTAAAAGATGGAATATCTACCAGTTATGGACATGCATTGTTATTGAAACCAATTATTCATAAAGTTATTTGAATATATATAAAGTTATTGCAACCAATTATTCATCAACGAAGGGTACAAACTCTCAAGCAGAAACTACTCTGTAATGTGGAGTAACCAGTAATCTACACAAGAACAGAGCCCATCCCTAATAAAGTGATGGAATCTTCTTTATATCCCTCAATTTCTTCATATAAGAGTCAGACTTGTACTCTTCTCTTTCAATCAGTGATTCATTTGCTTCATTTCATATTTGTAAATGCACTAATTACAGAGTCTTTCTCTGTAATTTGCTCAAAAACCACACAGCCCAAAATCGCAGCCAGTAGGACTTAACCAAGACATTGCAAACACTGAGTAAAGGGTTCGTATGGCGAAAGGCATGAACTTGAACCACAGTTATTGAAACACAAACATAAACAACTTTTAACTCTTTTTGTCTCAATCTAGCCTCTGATTAGTAATGACACTCCGACTGTGAATTTCTCTCACTTCGTTGCGGTGGATATCCTGTTTGTTTTCTTTCACTGGGCGAAATCTTCTGGTAAAGCTACCACATTGTGGAAAGGTACTGTTCTTTGAGGCAATGCTCCATCTTCCTCATCATCATCATCGAATTCCAGCAAGTACCTTCTTGTTATAATATATAAACGAATAAGAGCTTGCCAAAGGGTTTTCTTGTGTTTGGACTACAAAAAATCAGAATAAGGTTGAAGTACTTACTCGTTAGACTTCCTCTGATGTTTTGTAGGACCATGTTCAATAGTTCGTTGTCAGTTTTTCTTTAAGACTGTATGATGGTTGTGACAGAAAAGAAAACTAACCTTTCGAGGAGTACTTATTACAGTACCTTTGTAGAGTACTGTTGTCCCAGGATATACAGCTAAGACGTGATTACCCAGTGAAAACTCTTGGCTGTTCAAAGGATCATTTCGTTTGGGGAATGGTAGTATGCATGACATTGGTAACTTATATGTCCTAATCATTAGAGAATAATCTTAGTATACATTCCAATGCAAATTCACAACTCAGTTTTCATATGAGTTTTACCTCTGATCACTTCCTTCTTCTTCATCTCCTGGTTCTTCATCAAGTACTTCAACTCTGTCATTAAAGTTTGAAACAATTTTTGACTCGTAAATGAAGCCTTTGCACTATACAATAGCAACTTATTTTTGTCTGCTAGCCCCTAATCAGTTTCAGCTACTAAACTACCAGAGCGGAGCGACCTTTCTCATCAACTCTTTGTCATATCTCATGGATGATGTAAACATTTTAAGAACAGAAAAAGAATTCAGAGGCCACACAATCGACATCACATCAGGTGATAGACAACTAATCTATGCAGAATTGCAGATGAAAAGTTGAAGCTTACTCTTCTGTTTCTTTATTGAAGTGGATAACTTTAACCACAATCCAAACATCCTTATCAGAATTCTCTGCTGTAACTCTGGCAGCAACCTGCATAGAAATCAGATGTGAGCATGAAACTGATCAAAATAAAGATGTACAATAGTATTAATACCTGTTCACCCTTTAGACTTGCATATGCATCAATTTGATTTCTCATGGAAGGAGAAAGTCTTATTACATCTGAATCAATTTTCATCCTCTTACTCTTCTGATCATTGTCTTCTGCCATCAATGTAATATCATTACAAGCATAAAACAACATCTTAATTCCTTTGGATCACATTGATGAAGAAACATAAGACAAAAGAATGAAGTTCTCCCAGAGAATAACATTAAAATTAATTGTTTGCACCTAATTTTCTTCTTTGATGTCCGGTTAATCCAGATGGAAGCACTGAATCCAACTGAGTAAGCAAAATGCTCAACATGCTGCGTGTTAAGCACAAAGTGAAAAGAGATTAGTGAGCACAAATCAAAAAATTTCAGAAGGTTTCTTACTGTTAGTGAGATAACATCGGTCGATAATCCCAAAGTCTTAACTTTTGCTTCGCCATTGTTACCAGCAAGTATAAAGAAAAAATGGCTTACCTTACTTCATTTTGGGAGAGCTCTTTTGCTTGAATGTACAAATTTTTAAGCTTTGACAATGAAGTATCACTGGGCTTCTCAACTATCTCAGGACCTGCATCAAATCATAATCACATATCAACTGGATAATGACCAATCAGATCATATACTATAAGGTAATCTATGGATCTCATCAAAGATTCTCTCAAGAAAAGGCTTTCCAGTATCAGTGATTATACAAACCAAATTACAAATTATTCACTGTGGCCTATATTCCATTACAAAACTCCAAAAATGCTAAATTGCTAGATTTAACTCCATTGAAGCAACAAAAAAAGCTTAAACAATCTCTCCCTCTACATTACAACAAATCTTACTTGAAGTGATTTTGATCTCGTGTGTACTTTGCCCTTCATCTCTATTAAAAACTCAACAAAATATGGTAAACTGAAACCTTCTAAATCGCCAGATTAATCTCCATTGACAACACGCAGAAAAGCTTAAACAACTTTCTATAGTCTCAACACTGCGAACATAGCTTACTTGAAGTGATTTATGAAAACACGAGATTTATGGAAAGACTCACTAGCTTGAAGCTTCTTGTGCACCTTATTGATCTCCACCAACACTTGTTCTTGTTCTTTCCTTAACCGATCAAGCTCTTTCGTGTTACCCAGAATTCCGGCAATGTCCGACGATGACATCATTCTCAGCTAGTTACCAAAATCGATAAAACGAACAAACAAAAAAGGTCAACGCAAAAAAAATCAATATCTTTAATCAGATTGTTCGAATCACGAAGTTTCAAATTTTCACTTTCTCGACCTGAAAAACTCAACAAAAGAATGTGATTTTCGGTTCTAAGAATATTCGGAAGATTTTTTCTTCTTCCTTAAGTCATCTAAGCTAACAGCAGTCCGGTCTAATAGCAGAAGTGATGTAACTATGGGGCCCACTTGCTCTTCTAATGAACATATTTCCTTAAAATAAAAATATTTCAAGTTTTCTTGAGTGAAAATGAAACTGTGATTCATAGGTTAACAAAAGTACGACGCCGTTCGGAACCACGAGAAGAAGGAAATAAGGAAAGTGTCTTTCAAAACTAAGGTTTACTTCCTCTAACTACACAAATTAGTGCAACTAAACTTGGTTCAACATAAATTTTTTAGGTCTTTCATATATTACACAAATTATAATTTTCTGTTGTAAAAACCCTAAACAATGATAAAACTTTTAATTTCAAAATCGCTGTTAAATCATAACCGATTCCGTTTAAATCGATAGTGAACCGATCAATTGAACCAACAAAATCGATTCATAAAATAAAACCGATTAACTGAACCAAGAACCGATTAACTGAACCAAAAACCGATAAATTGAACCAAGAACCAAAAACCAAATAACTTGCAACTTTGAAATCGATTTTAGGTCAAAATTGAATTGGGAGAAAATCGAATTGGGAAAAAATCGAATTGGGAGAAAATCGAATTGGAGGAAAATCGATTCTAGGGCAACAAGAGGAAATCGGCGGTGGTGATGGCTCGAACGAAGGCGGAGGCAGCGCGGTTGCCGTATTCTCCTAACAGAAACACGTCGCAACCCACGCAACGAAGAGCAATGTTCGTCGAGGAAAGGAGAGAAGTCGAAGAGGAAAAGAGAGAACTCGAAGAGGAGGAAGAGGAAGAAGAGGGAGGAGGCGAAGAAGAGGGAGGAGGCGAAGAAGAGGGAGGAGACGAAGAAGAGGGAGGAGGCGACGAAGAGGGAGGAGGCGACGAAGAGACAGTCGGTGACGAATTTAGTTTAGAGGAGGAAGAGGAAGAAGAGAGAGGAACCCTAATTTTGCAAAAAAATACCCAAATCAATTTCATTTTGGTTTAGCATCGATTTTGGAATTCTAATTCTCTTTTTCGGTTTATGTTTCAATTTAATCTAGGTTAAAAGCATAATCCGATTTTAGTAATCTCAAATCTGGGTTTAAAATTTCATTTGACGGAAAACGTTACTATTTCATGGTATCGATGAAATTGATAGGAAAACGATAGATCGTGTAGTACAAAGAAGGGTATACAACGTTTTTGTAGCCAATGAAAGACCATAAAAGTTCTGGTGGAAATAGGTTTAGCGTGACAAGTCTGTGTAGGGTAAGGACTCAAAACTACCATAAAAAGTTTTTATTTTAAAATATTATAATTTTAAAATAGACAATTCTTTAAAATAACATATTTTTAAATTTATATTTCAAAAATAATATTATTAACTTAAATATTCAATAATAACAGAAAATTAAAATACATTAAAAAAATTTTAATAGAAAAAATTAAATTTTAAATTAGAAAAAATAAACTCAAATATAATATTTTAAATTTATGTATAAATTATTTATAATAAATAATTATTTTTAAATAATTATTCGTGCTATTTTTGGAATTTTAATGTTATAATGTTAGATTTGAAATAAAAAATTTAAAATGTGTTGCTTTTTCTAAAAAATAACTTTAGGTTTATATTTTTAGGGCAATTCTCTAAAATAACATCTTTTTGATTATTTTTTTATAAAAATAACATCATTAGTTTAAATTTTCAATAATAATAAAAATTTAATATTAAAATATATGAAAATTTCATGTGTTCATAATAATAAAAGTTTAATATTAAAATATAATAATAGTATAAGTTTAATGCTTTTTACCTTATTATGTGTTCATAATAATATCAAATTTCTTCAAATATTTAATTTGGATTTGAATGTACATTCTTAATTAACAAGTAACTTTGAGGTAAGCTCTTCTTGGGTCCTAAATAAAATTAACTATGGGCTTTAACTGAGCCCAATTAGCTCCGCTGATTGACTATCATCTGCTGTAAACTTTCCTTTTCTCCATAATTTGAAAAAGCAAAACAAATCTAAATCCCTCGCTTTCTGAATTTCTCCGGTGAAATTTTCCCGCTCCTTAGTCTTCTCCGGCGGATATGGACCCAGAGTTTCTAGCGCCGACGACCGTTGGAGTTGGAGACGAAGAGTGGGAGATTTGCTGCGATGATGGATTTGTCTACAAGCGAAGGAAGCGCCGACGCGCTAGCGAGGAAACTGCCGCCGGAGAAGCAATGAAGCCGCCGGATCCGGAGGAGGAAGAGAGAAATCGAAAAGAGCGTAAGCGGAGGATACTAATGAAGCTCAAGAGAAAGTATCAGAAAGAGATTGATCATTGGGAGATTATATCAAACAACTTGTGCGCAATACAAGAAAAAAACAATCATTTTCAAACGACCAAGCAAAATGTTTTGAGAAATTCCGAAGAAAGCGCATTGCTTTCAAAGACGTCTTCTTCAGTCGAAGCTGGAGTGGAGATCTATAAAGCTTCTTCTTCTGCGCAACCGTCTCTCCTCGACGAACTTCTTTCAATGGTAAACTAATTTTGACTTTAAGAAAATCCTTCGTTGTGTTTTTTTCAGAAACTGATTGTTAATTGTTGTTGTTTCGTTTGATTTCTGCTGAGGAAACAGGAAGACGCACGAGAAAGGATAATTCAAAATGTGTCAAATGTATGTGAAATTGCAGAAGAGATGTGTAGACTAGAGGAAGAAGAGAAGAAGATATTGTTTAATCTTCATGTTTGGGGATCACCAAGAGATTTAATGGTATCGCTTTGCTTCGAGACAATCTAAAAAAGATTGGTCTTCGGACACAAAGCAAAACATTGTACAATAATGTTGAGTTCAGTTGTGTCGTTTTGTAGAGTGAGTTTGCTTTTTAGTGTTTTAATCAACTAATTAAAAAAAACTAATTTGAGAACTTTGCTTTTGATTACTTGAGTGGTTATAATCGCCGAAGATGGCCAAAACCAGAACATTCCTTGATAGACATTCAAAATCTCTTTTGTTCGGTTTCTTTGCTCGGTTTGGTTATTGGTTTAATTATCACCAATTGTAGGTCATCATATTTTTTTTTTTGAATTTCTTGTTAATAAACAAGAAAAATACTATGTTTAATATTTTAAATAAATAACAAATAAATTTAAAATATTATGTTTAGTTTTTTAGCTTAACGTTTAAATTTTTTTATTATTAATTTTTTTAAATACTTTAATAGAAAAAATTATGATATTATTAAAATTTTAAACTAATAATACTATATTAGAACATTAAAATTATAAACTAATAATACTATATGAGTAAAGATTAGTTTTCAAGGTATGAAAAGTAAATTAAACCGAACCGTCGTTTAACCGGAACCAAATTGGCATTTTAGAAGGTCCGATACATGGACGCTTGTGTCTTAGGGTTTGGACTTGACCGGAGTGGACTCAATCAGCGACGGAGAGCGAGCGAGAGAGAAAATAAGAGACGGCGATTCAACGCGGCGGAGTGATGGAAGAACTATCGAGCATAACCGTGAGTCAGCGAGAGCAGTTTCTCGTGGCGAACGATGTTTTTGGGATCTACAGTTACTTTGATGCCAGCGACATTGCTACTCAGAAATTCCTGTAAAGTTGAAAGTTTCTTGCTGCCGGATTTTGATTTCATTTTACTGATCCGATTAATTTTTGAAAGATTTTCTTCGAGAGATGAATCATAGTGATGGAAGTCGTTTTTCTAGGTTGGAGATTCAGCGAGACAAGCAGTTGGATTATCTGATGAAAGGCTTAAGGCAGCTAGGTCCTTCGTTTTCGTCTTTAGATGCTAAGTACGTATCTTCTCCTTGTGAAACTTGATACTTTGTAGTTGTAGATATCCAACGTGATTGGTCTGTTGTTTCATAGCTAGAAGTTGCAGCCCAAAATCTTGTTTTGTTCCTCGAATTCTCTTCATTTAGATAGTCACTGTGTAGTTTCTAAACGAAATAGCTGTCCCCTTTGAAGTTTAAACATAATTTTTCAGATTACATGACAATAGTTTTTATGGATTTTTGAATACCAATAAATTTAAGTTAGATTTTGGCTTTTTAATTTTGGACAGTCGACCTTGGCTTTGCTACTGGATTCTTCATTCAATTGCTTTGCTTGGGGACTGTGTGGATGACGAATTAGAAAACAATATCATCGATTTTCTTGGTCGCTGCCAGGTTAGCGTTTTCATGTTCCTTTGCTTTGTTAGCTATCTAAGCCATTCTTGTAAACTCTTCTGATTTTCTCATCCATCTTTTTTTTCTGCTCCTTCATGTTTATGGTGTTTTCCATTCTTATTATTTCCTGAATTTTTATATTTGGTACGCCGTTTTCTTAGTTTGCTTTTACGTTTTGCATGTCAGGGCTCTGATGGTGGATACGGTGGTGGTCCTGGCCAAGTAAGTATATGTCTGTTTCTAGAAAACGTGTGGATCATTATCATTTGATGAAATTGAATCTGAAATTTACTCTTTGGCGCTCATTTAAATTTTTATGCATTCGCCATTGTTTGGTTGTAAATTTTCTAACATGACAGAAAGTTGGGATAGCTAACTTCTTTTAACTTGCGTTTCTCAAATTTTTTTCTTCTCTTGTTCTCTAGTAATGTAGATTTTTATTTCTTCCAGCTGCCACATCTTGCAACAAATTATGCTGCAGTGAATACACTTGTTACTTTAGGAGGTGAAAAAGCCCTTTCTTCGATTAATAGGTCGTGCATTCCTTTTTCTTAATGGTCAGTTTCTTTCCAATAAGAGACAGTGGATGCTTTCTACAAAAAACTTATTTGTGAGTACTCAATTTGCAGAGAAAAAATGTCTTGTTTTTTAAGAAGAATGAAGGATCAAAATGGAGGATTCAGGTTTGATTCTCTTTCTTCTTACTGACGGCGCACTCTTTATGCATTCATATTGCATAATATCATAACTTCAGTCATGTTGTTTCTTCAGCTCTTTCTTGTCCCTTTTTCTGTTACATGCAATTCTGACTTACTCAGCTGATTGTTAGGATGCATGATATGGGAGAAATGGATGTTCGAGCATGCTACACTGCGATTTCGGTGAGTTTTACCACCCCCAATTTTTTTTTGTTTTTTCTTCTTATGAACACCAAAATTTTATAAGGCTGAATGAGATCTACAAACTCAGAACCCATTTTACTATATATCTTCCAGTTTCGTGGCTTAAACATCCCATTAGGATATGGTTGTTAATCTAATTATTTGCACACTTGCGCCCACCAGATATTTTGCCGAGATCAACTCGTATTGAAACTTACAATTCTTGCATCCTATGGTTGTTTTTTCCGTTTGATACGTTTGATTTCTCTTCTGGCACAGGTTGCAAGCATCCTGAACATTTTGGATGATGAACTCACCCAGGGCCTAGGAGATTACATCCTGAGGTAGCTTTAAGTATTTCTTTTATCTCACATAGTGTAAAGCTGAGCTTCTGTTATATAGTTGTAAGCTCATGAATTTATTGATTTCCCTTGCAAAGCTCTTTTAACTCGCTTTAATTTGAGCAGTTGCCAAACTTATGAAGGTGGCATTGGAGGGGAACCTGGCAGTGAAGCTCATGGTGGGTATGGTCTCCTACTTCCATTTTGTTGAAGCTTTGATCAAAAATGAGTTTTAGGCCTGTCTTGCTCGATGACGTGGTTATTCATGGTTTAAGTATAAATTATTTCCTTGTAATTTGTTTTTAGGTACACTTTCTGTGGGTTGGCTACTATGATCTTAATAAATGAGGTCGACCGTTTGAATCTGGATTCATTAATGGTAATACCATGTTGTTTTGAGATGATTAATGGCATACCTTTTCTTTTCCTTGATAAAGATATTCTTCTTACGAATTAATTTTCTTATTATTCTAGAATTGGGCTGTACATCGACAAGGAGTAGAAATGGGATTTCAAGGTAGGACTAACAAATTGGTTGATGGTTGCTACACTTTTTGGCAGGTCATCTTTCTCTTTGTAATTTGTATCCTTCATGATATTCTTTTTCGATCATTATAGGTTCTACTCTGAAATTATCTTTCATTCATGAACGTTGTTTTCCCTTTTTCGTATATGTTAAACAGGCAGCCCCTTGTGTTCTACTACAAAGATTATACTCAACCCATGAGCATGCTGCAGTTCATGGATCATCACATATATCACAAGCAACAGATGATGATCATGATGAACATGCTCATGATGAAAATGATCCTGAAGAGAGTGATGATGATGATTCTGATGAGGACAGTGATGGAGGTACGTACTCAATTTTTGTCTCTATCTGATAATCCAATACACAACTGAATTTTCCAAAACACAACTGAATTTTAGTTAGCTTATATCTGCAGGTTCAGTGAATGGTCACCAAGTCCACCATGCATCCACCTACATTGACAGGCGACTGCAACCGGTTTTTGATAGCCTCGGGTTGCAGCAATATGTTCTCTTATGCTCTAAGGTCAGTTCTTTCTTTTTAGTTTGCTTGAACACTAGAACCAAAAATTCAGTCAAGTTTTCATTTTTATAACATACACTTGTATGCTCATTTTCTGTACATTTATTATTTTCTTATACACATTTTTGGGAGCAAACTTCAGATCCCTGATGGTGGATTCAGAGACAAGCCGAGGAAACCACGTGACTTCTACCACACATGTTACTGCCTAAGCGGATTGTCCGTGGCTCAGCACGCTTGGTCAAACGAAGAAGACGCTCCTCCTCTTACTCGTGACATTTTGGGTAGCTACTCTAATCTCCTTGAACCTGTGAACCTCCTCCACAATGTCGTCGTGGATCGATACAATGAAGCTATTGAGTTCTTCTGTAGAGCAGCATGACCCGTTCTGGCCGCCACATAAAGCTCTCCGAGGGCCGGCTTATTTTTAAAAATTTAAATTTGGAACCTTTGGAAATTGGACTGGGCTCTGGGCCGTCGCATCCTGTGTCTTTCCTTGCCAGTATTGAACACTTTCAACAGAAGTTTTAAAAACCTTTTGCGACTTGTAATAGGAGATTTCATCGTATAGTTTATATGTAACTTTCTCAACAGAAGTTTTATTAATTTAACCTTAAAAGCCTTTTGCAATTATTTGTATGACGAATTTTCCTATATGTAACTTTATTGACAGAAAGTTTTACCTTAAAAACATATTTTGTCAAAGACTCAGAATTGAACCGAGTTTTATTATTAATGTGGCTAATTTTTGGGGAGTTCTATGTAAGAAAAAATATGATTTAGGCTCAAAGTGGGAGAAAGTATCAAGCTAAGTCCTTTCTTGCAAACTTTTTAATTTTAAAGTTTGTCTCAGTCGTCTTCTTCCCCGTTTGAGTCCATTGACCAGAGATAGTGAGAGAGTTTACTTCACCACTTCCGCTGGCAAAAATTGTATTAAAATGAAGAAACCATAAAATAACAACGGGAATGGAAGAAGACAAAGAAGTAGAGACGCAGAAATTGCACAAGAAGAAAGAGCAACAAGAAAAAGAAGACGGAGAACAAAAAAAGGACCAGTTTTCTCCACCTGCAATATCTCCCCTTCAATCGCTCTCACTACTTCAAAATCGAAACTCGGAGATGTCTTCTAGATCATCGCTTCATTCGTTACCACCAACAACAGTGGATTCTCCTCTAGATTCACCCACAACCATCTCTTCAATCCCCGATAGCCACGGATCTTCCCCTCACACGATCATCCCGACTCCGTCAGTGACTTCGGTCGCGACGAAGGACGAGACTCCTTTTAGAGTTACTAACGGAGACTTGGTGGAGCAGAAACTTAGCGAGAGTAGGAGACGACTGAGGCCGAGGTTTTCCACTCCGCGTGAGGCGAAATGGGAAAGTTTAGTTAGGAAGGCTTTGCTTGGATTTAGGGTTTCTGCGTTTGTATCTTGTCTCGTTTCCTTTTCTGTTATGGTTGCTGATAGAGATAAAGGCTGGGCTCGTGATTCTTTCTACAATTACAAAGAGTTCAGGTTAAAATTTCTTAATTTCTTGCTTTCACAACACGTTGAATTTGAAGCATCTGAAGATGTTTATAAGGAGAGAATCAGCTTTTGACAGGATTCATGGCTCCTAGATTCACCTCTAACACTAAGTTTAAGGTTTGGTTTTCAACTGAGGGATAGCTGACTCTGATTTGGTTTAATCACTGTGTGAAATTTAAAGTTTTGTCTTGAAATTAGCTGTGAGAGTATGTAGTTTTGGTTACTTACATTACTGCTAAAACTTCCTGTATTGCTCTCTCTTGAGTTGATTTATTCATTGTTTTGTTTTGGGATTTTGGCTGCAGGTTCTGTTTGGCTGCGAATCTGATTGGTTTTGTCTACTCAGCCTTTCAAATATGTGATCTTGTATACCTATTATCAACTAGCATTCAGAGATCACGACATAACCTCCGACATTTATTTGAATTTGCTCTTGATCAAGTATGTTCCTTCTCCCTCTCTGTGATTGAATCTCTCTTCTTTCACACAAATTGGTAAAAGAAAAAACAACAAAGCTTGAAACTTGGCGCTATGGTTGTGAAATCATATATCATTTGTGAACTAACTGTTTCTCATTCTTGTAGACACTATAGTATTCATCTCTGATTGATGACATATCATTGGTATTATCACTCAAGTGTTCCATTTAAAGTTTAGTGCATCTAGACATAATCATTTTCGTTTGGCTTCAACTTTATTCCCACAGCATTCTTAGAAGTTAAAGTAATGTTGGATGTTTCAGATGATAGCCTATCTTCTTGCATCGGCTTCAACTTCAGCTTCGATTCGTGTTGATGATTGGCTATCAAACTGGGGAGCAGACAAGTTCCCCGACCTAGCTAGAGCATCGGTCTCACTGTCTTTCGTCTCCTTTGTCTCATTCGCCTTTTGCTCCTTGGCTTCCGGTTATGCTCTCTGTGCACTCCGGTCCATCTAAACCGAAAACTCGAGACGAACAATCTCGTTTTGTTGTATCATATCACAATCGAAGTTGTACACTTGACCCTAAACTCAGGGTCCAGTTTACTTTTATAGAATCTATGGTGTAGGATTTTTAAAAATTTATGATATTTAAGAAAGTAAACAATCATCTTAATTGACTTTTAAATTTCTGTGAAAAATATGCTGTTCAATTTCAAAAGCCACCATAATAGAAAATTCATACATAATGACCAAAAGCTATATAGCAAAAGAAGTTTGCCAATCAACTAATTAGTATGCTAATTAGGCCTGTCATTATCGATCTTTACCCGTGTGTCTCGCCCCGTTTGACCCGCTGCGGGATGGATGCGAGTCGAATAAAAAAAAATTTTTATACGCGGGGTGGATGCGGGTCGAACATTAATTAGATCGGAGCAGGTGCGGGTTGTAACTTTTTAATTTATTAGTTAGCGGGTATCTGCAAATTTTGGTTTCAAACTAATTAATCAAATTGATGTCCAACTAATTTAGGCCCAAACTAATTTAAACCCGAACAAATTCTATTTATTAAATATTTTAATTAAATTATTTAAATATTTTTAATTTTTAATTAAATTTATTAAATATTTTAATTTAAATAAATTTATTAAATATTTTAGTTTAATTAAATTTATTAAATATTTTTAAAAAATTTAACTAAATTTAGTTTAATTAAATTTATTAAATATTTTAATTTAATTAAATTTATTGAATTTTTGAAAAAAATTTTGAAAAACGAAGCGTATCATCCGCTAAACCCGCTAGATCCGTTTGATTAATGTAGGACGGTTACGGATTTGAAAAAATTGACTCGTGCAATTCACGGGTAAAAAAAATTTATGGAAAAAAATTCGACACGTGCCGCGGGACGGGTGAGGCAGGGCGGATATAATCCGCTTTGCGAATCATCACCAACATAATCACTAATAATACATGTAAATTCATAAATTTTCCCTTAAAAACGTACTATTTATTCGATATTAAATTATATTAAACTGAATTCATCATAACTTAAATTTCATTATTTTTTTCAAGCAACAGAGTCCAAACACCAGCAGTAATAATCTGACCGTGAAAGGTCGAGCAACTCCTCCGGACACATCTTCTCAAGCTCGTTCTGCCTCCACGCCGCATAGTTGTTGCGGTTCTGCGTGTCCGAGGCAAGTGGATAAGCCTCAGTCTTGTGTTTCTGATATCGCATTCTCATGTATAGCCTCATGGTCGCTACACAATCCTCATAAGGATCTTGTATTCCCACATGAATTTCATACCTTTAGAATTCAAGAATCATCAAAATTACTATGAAAATACCTCTAATTCTTCTATGTTAAAGTTTTAGAAAATATTCAAGATTTTTAATGTACTTATTAACCATAGTTTATAAATTCTAAATCCGAAAATGAAACCCAAAAAATTTAGTTTAGGAGAGAAGAAAATTAGACGTACGAAAGTTTTGGTTATGAATGAATACTAAACAAAATGAGTTAGACAGAGACAAATCGAACTTGGATATAGATACATTATTCGAGATATTCCTAGGATTATTATCGGTTGATTTTATTCGATTTTAAAAAAAAAAACTTTTAGTCACGTCAAAAGTACATCGGATGCCTACTTTACTTATATTTGTTACGTCCGAATATTGCACACACATATATACAAACAAATATATATATATAGAATAATATTGAGTAATACTTTAAAATAATATTATTTTAATTTATCTTTTAAATTTATGACAGTAAAAATAAAATTTCAAAAATAGCAAAAATTATTATGTGAAAATAATTTTTTATCTTAAATAAAAAATATATATATATAATTAAAACATAATATTTGGGTTCATTTTTTCCAATTTAAAATTTATTTTTTGTATTAGAAAGAATTTTTTAATTATTTTATTATTAAATATATGTTATTTTTAAAAATTTAAATGATTAGTGCTATATTTGGAATCAATAATTGAAATAATGTTATTTTTAGTCAATTGCGCAATAATATTCCAAATAACATATTTTTAAGTTTTTTTTCAAATTTAACATTCTAAACTTTAAATTACAAAAATAACACAAATTATTTTCTAAAAATACATAGTTACCATCAATAAAGGATAATTGACAAAATAACATTTTTTAAAATTTTTGTTCCAAATGTATCACCGTTAGTTTAAATTTCCAAAATAGTCAAAGCTAATATTAAAATAGTTTAAAACTTCTTTCTAATAAAAAAAATCTTAATTTAGAAAAAACTCAAAATATAATATTTTAGTTATATTTGTAATTTATTTATGATAAATATATATGTTTATAAATATTTTGTGCTATTTTTGGAATTGAAAGTTTAGAGAGCTAAATTTGGAAAATAAACTTAAAATATGTTATTTTTGATATTACTCATAAATAAATTATAAATATAACTAAAATATTATATTTAGATTTTATTTTGCCATTTTATAGTTTAATTTTTTCTTATTAAAAACAAAATTTAAAATATTTTAATATTAAATTTGTGTTATTTTTTGAAATTTAAAGTAATAGTGTTATATTTGTAACAAAAGTTTTAAAAATATTATTTTTTCAATTATATATATGGAAACTAGTAGATAAACTATGTATATATATATTGATGTCATAAAAAAGATAAAAATATATATATATGTATTTTTAAGTTGTATGATTACTTTTGAGATAATCATAGAACATATAAATATTTTCAGTAATTTTGACTATCGTTGACAAATGTTTGTAAGTTATAATTAAAGATGCAAAAAAACAATTACCCGAGATAGGTTTGAGTTAAGTACTTGAGAGAGTTGCTTAGCTTGCTTGTTTTCATCAATGGAGGGTATTCCAATGTATCTCTATTTAACAAAAAAAACCCACAATATATAATTTCATTATGAAAATCATAAATTTCCCAATTTTTTGTTATATATTTACCAATTATTTGATTATAAATGAAAGCCAAACTAATTTAATTTATGTTATCAATTACATGAAATTCTTACTTACCTTATCACGAAAGAATATGATCAAGTTGAAAACAGTCAATGTCTTTATTTGATTATATTCCTTTTTAGTTATCTATTATTTACAATAAATATTATGGACTGAAACATTCAACCTAGTTGAAGTGTATTAGCTCATTGAAAATATATAAAAGGGCAATTCAATAAAATAACATTATTTTTAATTTTGGTTTTAAATATAAAATTAATCATTTAAATTTTAAAAAATAGCACAAATTTAATAGTAAAATAATTAAAAAAAATTCTAATAAAAAAAAATTTAAACCTTAAATTAGAAAAATTGAACGGAAATATTATATTTTAATTTTATATATAGTTGATTTAAGATAAATAATTATTTTCACATAATAATTTGTGTTATTTTTATAATTTTATTTTTATTGTGATAAATTTAGAATATGAACTTAATATATTGATATTTTATGGTATTATTCTATATAAAAAGTTTTAATTTACCTTATCATGAACGAAGAATATACAAGTTGAAGAGAGTCAAGATGGTTATGAATTCCATGTCCGACAAGAATCTTTGCTGCTCCACTTCTTGTCAGAATCTTCCACATTGGTTCTCCATTACAAAGAAACTCTTGAATCTTTCTTTGTGCTTGCTTCAAAGGCATTGCGTCCTTTAGATTCTCAGCTCGTATTCCTGTCGTCTCGTACCTATAATTCGTTATTGGCATCGTTGGCTTCACATATGTGTGGAACACAACGTTTTCGTTATCATCTTGCACATAATCAACCGAACCGTCACTTCCTCCTCCAACCATCTTGCATGAGACTGCAACCACTCGTGGCGACCTCAATGAAGTCAAGTCGATTGTAGGCTTGCCTATTAAGCCTAAGACCGACATACGAGTAGTTAGCCCCTGAAAAGGTTTTGTATTGATATATTTATGTTAGATTTTTTTTTTCTTTTTTGCATTTACCTATTATTAATTATGAGAGAGAGAGAGTGCATATTCTTAATCCTAAAGAAAAATGATTGCTAGATACACGAATATATCTTATCACATGACCATATATCTACAGTTTTAAAATTTATCTAAAACCACACAAAATATATATATATAAACTATTATAAAACATGTGTTTAACATCATAATCTACTTTTGATTGATGAAAACTTTAATCGACGGTGTTAATCTGATGGATTAAAAAAATCTAATACGATCCAAAATCGACAACTCTCTATGTAATAAGGATTGAATTTTTTTAATAAAAAATTTAAACCTTAAATTAGAAAAATTGAACGGAAATATTATATTTTAATTTTATATATAGTTGATTTAAGATAAATAATCATTTTCACATAATAATTTGTGTTAAATTTAGAATATAAACTTAATATATTGATATTGATATATTGATATTGATATTGATATTCATAATCTACTTTTGATTGATCGAAGCTTTAATCGACGGTGTTAATCTGATAGATTAAAAAAATCCAATACGATCCGGAATCGACGTCTCTCTATGTAATAAGAATTGAATTTTTTTTAATCTACCGGATTAACATCGTCGATTAAGATTCCATCCAATCGATTATGATGTTAACCACATGCTCCATAATAATTTGTATATATCAACATGTTATCCATATTTTCGTATAGTTTTAGGTACATTTCAAAATTGTAGATGTGTAGTCATGTGATGAAATATATTTCGTATAGCTAAGACTCATTTTTCCTATATAAAATTTTTTTCTTTTCAAAATCAATAAATTTAATTGTTTATATATATATTTATGTATATATATATATATATATTATATATATATATGTGAGAAGATGTTAATTACAGAATTGACGTTTGAGAGTTGGCATTTCTCTTGATGGATTCTACGAGCGTTGGAATTTTCAAAGACCCTTAGACAAAATCTACACCCGCAAATGCTGAAAATGTTTTTGCATTCTTGTTTCGGCAATGGACCTATGTATATGTATAATATGAAATCAATTAGAAAAAAATGATATATATAAAAAGAAAAGTTTATAAAAAAGAAGTTGTATAAAATAAAGTTAATTAGATATACCGATTAGATGTTCACGAAGGGAGTCAAAAGATCGAGAATGTTTATTGCAAATGGCACAAGTAGGTTGATGAACTGAATGATAAGAGATTCTCATGTGTTCCACTAAATGTTCCTTCTTGTTGAATTGCCTATAACATCCTTCACACTTGTTCCTGTATCCATATGCATACATGCTTTTTTATAATCATCATTTTATTTCATTATTAGTTGTTTTTTTTATAACTGTAAGAAATTTGTTCAATCCGATCGAATTAAGATGGTGTAAATATAATTAAAAAAATTCTTAAATAAGTTTAAGTACCTTAGGGTTTCTGAGGACTCTACTGACAATCTGTAGTCCATTGGAAAAAGAAATTAACAGAAAACACAAAAGTTTTGAGTTAAAGAAAGCTTAATTTAAGAGTTTATTTTTGTTTATGTTGATGTATGTGTGGAGATTGGAGAATAGAAGAGATGTGTTTTTATAGGCAAATAAAACAAAAGAAGAATTAAAAATAAGAAAAAAATATAAATATATATAAGTAAAGGCAAAGTTAGGTGATTCCTTGACCATCCTAACATATACCCAATTATCCATTTGAGATTTTTTATAGTTATTAATTAGAGTAATACCCTAAAATAACACTATTTTAAGTTTATATTCTAAATTTAGCACATTAAAACTAAAATTTCTAAAATAGTATAAATTATTATGTAAAAATAATTATTTACCTTAAATAAACTATATATAAAATTAAAACATAATATTTAGGTTTACTTTTTCCAATTTAGAATTTAAATTTTGTTTGATTAGGAATAAGTTTTAAATTATTTTAGTATTAAATTTGTGCTATTTTTAGAAATTGAAATGATTAATGCTATATTTGGAACAAAAATTTGAAATAGTGCTATTTTAGTCAATTGCCCTATTAATTATATAAAATGAAATAAAAAATAGGATATGCGAGAATTATTATATAAAATTTGGCTAGATCCAAAATTACTCTTTTATATTCTAAAAATTTGGATATATGAAATTACTATTTTGGTTTTTTTTGTCACTAGATTACAACAGTACGAACCAATAATCCAATATTTTCATAGGAAAATTTATTATTTTCATCCGAGAGAAAATGGAGTTGAACTGCAAACTTCTGAGATGGACGTAGAAATGCAACCACTAGGTCAGTTACTCATTCCCTACTATTTCGTATTTAAAAGGTGAAATATTGGGTTCCAAAAACTGGTCCAAAATCTATATATCATACTTTGAAATTTACACATATTAAATATAGAGTAATAACTTAAAATAACACATTTTAAAATTTTTATTCTAAATCTAATATTATAAAATTAAAATTTAAAAATTAGCACAAATAATTATATAAAAATATTTATTTACACTAAATAAATTATATAAACTTAAAACATTATATTTGGATTCTTTTTTCAATTTAAGATTTAATTTTTTCTATTAAAATAAAGTTTTAATGTATTTTAATATTAAATTTGTGATATTATTAAAAGTTTAAACTAATGATACTATTTTTAAAACAAAAATTATAAAAAATTCTGTTTTAGTCAATTGCACTTAAATATATGTAATGTAATGATACATGTGTATACATGGCATGAATGTCGGCCTGTGTGTAATTCGTATATACAACATAATTACCATTAGTTAAAATTTGTTTTCTCTTTATATAACAAAATATTGCATTTAAAATCATGGCAGTTCTCAAAAGTATCATAAAAAGTTATTCTAAAATTGTTATTAATAGTTTTATTTACTCCAAAAATACCATCAAATTATTTTTCTTCAAAATTACCACAAAATTGTTAATAAGTTTTAAACTCTAAATTCAAATTACTAAATAAAAAATCAAATATTTAACTTATAAACCTTTAAAAGTTATTTTTAGGGTTTGTAATATTTTTCGAAAAATAAACTTTATTGGTATTTAAACAAATATTGATTATAATTTTGGGAAAAAAATTTGGTAGTATTTTGAAGTGTTTGATAATATTTCAAACACTCTGAAATTTTGAGAGTTTTCTTTAGTAAAGAGAAACATTGGTAATATAAACTTTAGTTATGCTTCAGCACTTACAAGAAGAGTGCCTAACTCGGAGGTATTTATTTTTTCTATAGATATTTGATGAATATTATTTTAAAGTTTTGCCGGTATTTGTTATAATTTTTGACTTATTTTTTTTTATCAAAATATTTTAACCGATTTATGAAAAAACTTATTAAAAACTGTCAAAAATTCTTTGATTTTCCATTGAAAATATTCGACAGAATTATAGTATTTTAAAATACCATTTTTAAGTTTATCTTCCAAATCTAATAGATTAAAACAAAAAGTTTTAAAATAATATAAATTATTATGTAAAAATAATTATTTGCATTAAATAAATTATTTAAATTCACTTTTTTCAATATAAGAATTTAAATTTTTTAATTATTTTAATATTAAATTTATGTTATTTTTAGATATATAATGATTAATATTACATTTATAACAAAAACTTAAAAAAACATTATTTTAGATAATTTTCCAACTATTTCTGTGAAAATTATCATATTCCTTATAATGTATGAAGATAAATATGAGTTTGACTTTTTATGTAATACAACTCAAATAAGAATTATCTTTTGAGTTTTGACTGTTACATGGGGCCAAGTCAAAATTCTATACGTACTTTTGTTTGTGTTTTTCCTCCAAATTAAGATTCAAGATTTTGTAACAATTTCTTTTTAGAAAAAAGAAAAATGTTTTGTTAAAGCAAAAAGAGAGAAATATTCATCAACAATTTGTGGAACTATAAAACAACAATGGTCTATTGTGGTATATTACATACTCTACTTGTAGGTTTTCTTGTATCCAAAGTTAGACCAAAATTTTCAACTAATATATATATATATATATATATATAATAATTAGTATTTCGTCATGCGTGAAAGAAAATATTTACAAATTAAAATTGTTTATTAGTAAATGTAAACTATATATTTATATAATTTTTTATTTGATTTTTTAAATATTAATATTTGTATATGTGAATTAAGGAAATAAAAATAATTATTTTTTATAATTTAATAGTATTTTTATTAGTTTAATAAAATCTATTGATTTTCTAAACAAATTAATAACAATGTCATATATTGAAATTATTGTACTAACTTAAATATATACATTTATTTGAAATTCATTGTAGTAATGACATATCAACATGATATTTCCGTTAATAATACGTCATGTGAAATTATTTTTTTAAAATATTTATCAAATAATATAGTAACGATATATATCTGTTAATAACATGTCAAGTGAAATTATTGTCTTAAAATATTATTCAAATAATATATTAGTGATATATATAACATAATTAATTAATAGTAATACCATAAAATAGCATTATTTTAAGTTTATCTTTTAAATTTAGTACATTAAAACTAAGATTTCAAAAATAACATAAATTATAATATGAAAATAATTATTTACCTTAAATAAACTATATATAAAATTAAAACATAATGTTTGCATTCACTTTTTCCAATTTAAAATTTAAATTTTTTCCATTAAAAATAAATTTATAATTATTTTAGTATTAAATTTGTTGATATTTTTAAAAATTTAAATGACTAATGATATATTTGGAAGAAAAATTTGAAATAGTGCTATATTACTCAATTTTCCATTAATTAATGATGATTAAATTTCATTAAATTACTATTTAAAAGTCCAGTAATTAATTATTGTTAAAGTTAGCGACGGTTTTACAATATCTTTGGCAAAAAAAACAGACGAATAAACTGTAACTACGTTGGAAATTTGGGAGACTATAGAGATACTGAAGTGTAGTGTAGTGATAGAACAATTACGTGCATGGATGATGGATGTGTCATTTAGGTCAAAAGAACTTATATGTATATTCTCGTCCGAAGTATTTTTTCCTTTTCATTTGTCTTCTTTCATGACTGAATATATTCACATATTTAGATGCCCCCAAACAATTTATCTATGAGATAAAAAGAAAAATATGCTTAGTTAACTAATGACATCATGGAACAGTCAAAGCACTGAAAGAAAATTAGTTTAGTGGATTGCTCTTACATCTTTTGTAAAAGGAAAAACTTAATTGCTAAAAGAGAAGAGAAAAAGATTGAAACTTTAGGAAAAACCTTAAAAAAACTTAAAAGATGCCTCTTTGACCAAAACAAATCGTCAAGTTCTTTTTTTTTTTCGTTAAGATCCGATAAGAAATAGTATCTTCAAAGAAAATTTGGCTTTTCAATTCTTTTTTTACAACTGTTGGTTACGACTTCTGGTTTTTTCTTTCTTGGGATGGTTTTAAGAGAGTAATGGAGCCAATGGTTAAGGTGATGTTTGAGGGAGATTGTTGGAATGTAATCTAACAACCTAATTAATATATAACTATTGAAATCTGCCTTTGAAATTTGTGTTTTTGAAGATCAATTTTACATTAGTCATGTTCGTTTGTTACTCGTAGTTTTCTGCGGTTGTGGTAGATTTTTGTTCATTTATTTGGCGCAACTATCTGTGGTCAATCGCAGCAGTTAGATGTTGTTTCATATGTTGTAATTTTTTTGACCGTTGATTAAAATACCGATACGACTAAAAATATGTGATCAATCGCAATCATAACAGTTGACGACAAATAAATGAATTATATGTTGTAGCCGATGACGACAAGCAAACGAACAATACTATTTGTGGTCAATCGCATCATGTCTGCACCCATCCCATTATATATATATCGGTTTATGGAAAACCAAACGACAAAAAAATAGTTTTGGAATACCAAATTGTATATAAATGAACAGTACTCATGTAAAACATTATTGTTTAGCTTTTTTTGGAGTTTTATTTTTCATTTTTTTATAGTTTTGGACTTTTATTTTTTTTGTCATCGATTTGGATTAAACACCAATGCAATAACTAATTAATATCATTTATCTTGTTTGTTTGATGGTTGCGGTTGCATCCTGTGCAAGTTTTTAATTGCATTGTATATAATTATGGTAATTAGTTATGATAGATAAACGAATAATGCAGAGAAACCAATATGACAATTGTAAAATGTGAGACTTTAATTCATAAGTAACATAACTCATAGCATTGGGCACTTTTTGCAAAGTAAAAGAAAAAAAATATTATGCAGTGGAAATCAGAAAGGAGGAAGAGTTTTTCCGTAGCTATGAATGTTGAAGAAAAACCCAACGATACTTTTTCTGTATGGTAAATATGATTTTTTCTTCTCTTCTTCTTTCTTCGCTTTATTCTTCACATAAAACTTCTCATGTAGTCCATTAAATTTCTTCTTTGATGATTCTTCGTCTCTGTTTATGGAATTCGAATTCAGGAACTTACGCGATTGTTTCCCTTCGCTGTAACTTCTCTTTAGCAAATCTTTGATTCTCCATCTTTGCGATGTTCCCGTCGATTTGCTCTTTCTCCAATCTCCCTTTACCGATTTCTCTGGCGTCCATGGATGATAGATCCCACTCGAGATTATTCCGCTTTCCTCCTCTTCATCTGACGACGAAGACGATGAATACGGCGGATCTTCTTTATCGCGAAGGATCAGATCTCTCAGTTGAGTCTTAACGTTCGCCGGTGACGATTCGTCTGATTTCGCGTCGGAGATTTTAATGGTTTGAATCTGATTGAAAATTGGAAATGCGAAATCGCAATCGTTGGAAGAAGACGACACAACCGCTTCACGATTCGATCGTATATTGACAAATTCAAACTCTTCTTCCCAATGATCGTTGTCGTTGGATTCATCGGAAAATTCAAGTCGAACTCGATCGGCAATTTCAGAGATTCGATCGCCGGTGTAACTGCTAAAGCTAAGACAAAAAGAAGCCGTGCAGTCATCTTCTTTCTCCATGATTCTTTCTCAAGAGCTTGAAGCTTTCTCTATAATGGCGTTTTTGTGTCTTCTGGTGTAGTATATATATAGGAAAAATATTGTATAATTGTAGTAAGAGCAGAGCCTTAGCTTCGTTGAAGCTAAATTGGATCCAAAAGTTTAGGTGAAGATTATTAGTTAATTAAGATTAGTTGATAATGAGATGTTACTCAACTCTTTTTGTATTTAGTGATATATTGATATGTTTCCTCATTAATAAATACAATTAATCGAATATCAAATGAATAAGATATTAATCATTTGAGTGAATTTTATTCACCCGTTTCATAATATAATATATAATCAAATAATATCAAATAAATTTTGGAAAATTGTCTAATATTTTAAATTTTTATACTAAATTTAGTATTATTAATTTTAATTTTTATTAATACCACAAATTTAATATTAAAATGATTTATTATTTATTTCTATTAAAAAAATAAATTATAAATTAGAAAATAAGAATTTAAATATAATATTTTAATTTTATTTGTAATTTATTTTATAAAAATTATTATTTTCACATGGGTTTACTTTCGTCAAATACACAAACTTATGCGACTAAACCTATTTCAATTCGTACTTTTTGAGTTTTGTTTTAACTACATAAACTATTTTTTTTCTTTCATAAATTACATAAATTTTATAAATTATTCTAATTACAGAAATTCTATTAATGTTTACGCGTTAAATAACTACTAAATCTAGTTCTAATTCAAAAATCTGGTTTTAATTTGGGTTTATTTTGAAATTAAAACCAAATTTTCGAAGTAAAAAAAAGTTTAATAAAAGTTTACCGTGTAAACATTAACGAAATTTTTGTAATTGGAATAATTTATGAAGTTTATTTAGTTTACGGAAGCAAAACACAGTTTATGTAACTTATAAAAGATCAAAAATGTACGGATAGAAATAAGTTTATTCGTATACATTCGTGTAGTTGACGAAAATAAACTTTTTTACGTAAAAGTTTGTACTATTTTAGAAATTCTAAAAATAGAAATTATTTTTTTATTTGGTAAAAATTATATTAGAAGAATATATAATTTTTTGCCGTTCGATCCAGCAGCGTGAACTTAAAGATATGTACTACAGCGTTGTTTGTTTGTTTGCCGCAGCGTTGAGCGCCGATCGCTGCCCCAGACGATGCGATTAGACACTGTAATATTGTTGTTCGTTTGATCGCCGCAAGTTGCATCGCAATTGTTTGATCGCAAACGTTACAATTTCGCAGCGGTTAAAATTTTTTACCGTAGTTTTCTGCGGTCGACCGCAGCGTTTGACCACAGAAATCTGCGGCGGTCAAACGAACAACGTTTGGCCACATGATGCAGCTGCAGATTTCTACGGTTACGAAACGAACAACACTTATATAATATATAATCTTCCTTTAACAATATATATATATATATATATATATATATATAATATTTTTAGATGTATGCCTTATGAATCTTAAGTGCGAAGCTAATGAGATTTTTATATAAGTATTGATCTAAAAATCAAATTAATTATTTGATTTGTCTTTCTCCATTAGAACGATACATATTAATTATTCAGAATAACTTATTCTCATTTCTAACAACTGTTTGTCTTTGCACTACCATACATATTGTCTTTATCAATATATATTAAGTAACTGTTGCTTCCAAATAATCTTCAGTGAATAATATTAAAACCTGAATTAAAAGATTAAAAACTGTTACCCACTAATTAAGATAGAGATATTTAATTTATAAAATTATATTGTTACTAAACAATACTAATGTAATTTTTATCAACAAAAAATAATGTATTTTTTTTACATCAATATCTCTATTATATTATTTGAAAAATATTTTTAAAAAATAATTTTATTGTGACATGTTATTAACAGAAATATTATGATGAAGTGTTATTATCACAATGAATTTCAAATAAATATATAAATAAGTTTAACTTATTAAAATAATTACGATATATGCTATTGTTATTAATTTGGTTAGATAATCAATATATTTTATTAAACTAACCAAAAAATACTATTAAATTCGTAAAAAATAATTATTTTTTTTCTTTAATTTACATATACAAAAATTATTATTAAAAATAATTTTAAATAAAAGTTAAAATTATATAAATATTTAATTTATATATAATAATAAATAATATTATATAATTTATGAATATTTTTCTTCATACAAGCCGTGGGTATAAATCTAGTTCCATTTTATTAGGCTTGCCATGACCAACACTCCATTTACTTTTTTGCATTATGTATTTTTGCTTGTGGGTAATACTTTTATAAACTAGTGATACCGAAATTATGATATTTTATTAATTTATAAATTTATGAAATTATTCAGTATATCAATTAATCCGGAAAAACTAGTTCTAAATCTAAAAATGTATTGGTTAATTTATAGAAATTATACTATATATTGTTAGTTTGTTAACTTTTAAGGGAGCAGAATTCTTATCCAATAGTTAAGTTAGAAACTTATATAGAATTTAATATTCACTAATTCCATTGTAAAGACATCATGATCTAATATCCATATATGAATTTGTTTTCACGTAATATAATAAGAATGATACGTGACAGAAAAAATAAGAATAATTTGAACCAAAAAAATTATATTCTTTTTTTTATAGAGAAAAAAATTAGATTGAAAAAATGTTATTTTTAGAATCGAATATTCAGTTTTTCGTTTTTCACCTTGGTTATCTTTTTTTTTTATATTGTGTTTCTTATATTCTTTTCAAAAAAATATAATATAATATAGAGTAATACCTTAAAATAGCACCATTTTAAATTTATCTTCCAAATTTAGCACACTAAAATTAAAATTCCAAAAATAGCACAAATTATTATGTGAAAATAATTATTTAACTTATGTAAAATATATATAAAATTAAAACATAATGTTTGGTTTCACTTTTTCTAATTTAGGGTTTAAATTTTTTTCATTAGGAATAAGTTTTTAATTATTTTATTATTAAATTTGTGCTATTTTTGGAAATTTAAATAACTAGTGCTATATTTGAAACAAAAATTTGAAATAGTGCCATTTTAGTCAATTGCCCAAAAATATATAGTATTATAGTATTTTTTTATTTAACCTTTAACCGTTTTCTTTTACACTATATTATTTTTCTCAAATTTTAATGTACTAGTTTTAAACAAAAGTGTAAACCAAATTATGAAACCTCAATGGGAGAAATATCTCTATATGCATCTCCCCAAGTGATAGGAAACCTAAAGCATACCAAAAATATTTATCCTTTAACATGTTATCCCTTAACATCGGTTAAACAACAAAGTTTCTGGTTTTAAACCTAACAGTTTATAATATATTAAATATTTCTATATTAGTTAATATAATAAAAAGAATTAGGGTAAATTATACATCGTTGGAGTTATGAAAAAAAACATTGTTTAGGTTTATAGAAGAAAATTATAATGGTGATTTGAATCTATAAGAACCAAAATGTTTTACAACATAAAGGGAAATAAATTTTTTTAAATTTAATTAAAATAGTTTTTTGTCATACAGATTACAACGAAGCGATCCACAAATTCTATATATATAAAAGAGGTATAACCACTAGTCTATTTAATTAGGCATGGACAAATAATACGCAGCGAATGAACTGAACGGAAATCGAACTGAAAAACAGATTTCAGTTGGTATTTGGTTATAAAAAATAACCGAACAGATATTATTTTGGAAAACCATGGTTATTGGTTACTAAATGAAACCGAACCGAAAACCAAAATAATATCCGAAAAAATTGAATTATTTTTAGTTATTTTTGGTTATCCAAAAATATTTTGGATATTTTAGTTATTTTTTTATTTTTTTGGTTATTTTCGGTTATTTTTTAGTTATTTTCGATTATTTTTTGGTTACTTATGGTTATTTTTGGTTATTTTTGGTTAGTTCAATTATTTTTTGTTTTTAAATTTAATAACCGAACCGATCAAAATCAAAGTATAACCGAATCGAAATCGAACCAAAATATTAAAATAACCGAATAGATTTTTAATTTTACCAAAAAAAAAAATAAACTGAAAATAACCCAACGAAACCGAACTGAATATTCAAATGCCCAGTTCTACATCTTAATCACTTTCAATAAGAAAAATTGTTTTTAATGAATTTGTTGGATAGACTTTGACATTATATTAATAATATTTAAAGAACATGATGGTTCAGTTTTGTGTCTACTTTATAGTAAATACATAACTTTTTTGTAGTGATTAGGGATTAGTAGATAACTTTAATAGCAAGACATATTATAATTAAAATATTCGCTTTTTGTTAACTTTAGCCAAACAACTTGTACGTTCTCCCGAGATGATAATGCTAATTATATTTTCAAATCAACAATAAACCAATTTGAATCATGTCTAATAATACAATGTAATGGATATATTAAGTACTATGTTAGAAAGAGAGAGAGTCTTATATGCATATAATGACCTTCAAATACAAAGCCCAATGAGTTTAAACCAAACTTGTATATGTCAGTCAATCTCAAAAGATGATAAGAAAATGGTTATGGTGTTTCTACATATATAAATATAAGCGTTCATTGGAGAGAAATAAGTGATTTGTTGGTTGTACCATCTTTACGTACATCTCAGATATATGGAGTTCGATTCCACTGTCTCTCGTAAAATAATGCTAAATTTTCGTATGAATATATTAGATTATTGGGTTGGTGGGTTGGTCCGTTGTGGTCAAGTGACAAATATATATATATATAAAAGCATTCATTACATTGTCAAAGGAACGAGAAACAAAAGTATAGTAGATTTATACCCAAGCAATTCGTAGAAAAAGATATTCGCAAATTATATAATATTTTTTATCAGTAAATATAAAATAGATATTTATATAATTTAACTTTTATTTAAAATTATTTTTAAAATTAGATTTTGTATATGTAAATGAAGCACATAAAATTAATAAATTTTTATAAATTTAATAGTATATTTTGGTTAATTTAATAAAATATATTAATTATTTAATTAAATTAATAACAATATCGTAATTATTTTATTAGTTTAAATATATTTTTTGAATACTATCGAATTGTAAGTTGCGTTGAAACCTGCCCATGTGATAGTTTTTATTTATAATTCATATGGCATTAAAATTCAAAAAAAAATTCACACGAAAAACATGTGGGAAAAATATAAAAGACATGCGGCCTAATTCCACTAGCTACCATGTTTATATTTTGTACATGCATAAATTGCATATATATTACAATTGAGGATGAGTCAAAACGATAAGATTTGAGCATATATATATGTTCTAGATTCAAGCCAGAATATGAATGCTATACAATCTACACTAAAAGTAACAATAATGTCATGTGGTGATCTATTCTCTCTTTGGAGGTGAAATCTTATACTCAACGGTTTGTCTACTTTAATTATAAGTTTTTTATTTGTAAATATGAAACTATATATTGATTGAAAATCTTAATCACTTGATGTGATGATAACATATGATTCATTATACCAATGCTTCTACTTTTCCTACTCATCCAAATCTAGAATTTGTAAATTATTTCTAGCCAAGTCATAAAGAGATGATTTTAATTTTATATGATTAAAAAGAAAAGTGAAACCATAGATGCAACAATAACAAACTTATAATTTTTACTCATATAAAATAAAACTCTCGATTAAGATGATGATCTTGTTAAATAATTTACAAGCAAAGATCACATTTAATATCTAATAATTTAGCCTATAATTATACATATATAGACATCAAATAAAAAATATAAAATGTTAGAAAATTATGTGAGATATATATTGTCTGTATATTTTTTTGTACAATTATCTAAAATAACACTTTTTTAAAAAAATTTCCAAATGTAGCACCATTAGTTTAAATTAAAAAAAATAGCAAAATTTAATACTAAAATAACTGAAAAATATCTTCTTAATAAAACTTTTTTAACCGTAAACTAGATAAAAAGAACCCAAATATAATATTTTAATTTTATATATAATTTTATTTAAAGTAAATAATTATTTTTATATTTGTGCTATTTTAGGTTTTAATATGCTAGATTTGAAATATAAACTTAAAAAGATACTATTTTAGTATGTTACTCTATTTTTTTCTCATATATGCAATTTGTATCGAAGAAGAAATTGGAGTTTGGATTTATCTTTGAGTAAAATACATTAAAATAACATATTTTTAAATTTATGTTCCACATCTAACATATTAAAATAAAAAATTTTAAACAGAATAAATTATTATATGTAAAATAATTATTTATCTTAAATAAATTATATATATGATTAAAATATTATATTTGGATTTTTCTAATTTAAGATTTAAATTATTTTTATTAAGAAATTATTTTTCAATTATTTTAGTAATAAATTGGTAATATTTTTAAAATTTGAATTAATAATACTATATTTAAAAAAAATTAAAAAATGTTATTTTAAATAATAACCTTTTATTTTTGTAATACAAATAAAGGGATAAAGGGATAAAGGGATTTTCTTCGGCTAAAGCTAAAAGTTAGGTAAACCTTAAATACAAATATAGTCTCAGTATAGTGAACTCACTCACTTACCAAACTTCTTGTCGGTCCGATTATTCTAATTCTTCCTGTATAATAATTTTGAATTAAATTATATCAAAGGCTTTGGAAGTTCTGAACAGTGTCTGTAAAAATATATTTAAGATATAAAAAGAGTTATATTTTGGCCAAACAATTAGGCTAACGTTGGGGTTCTACATGTTTGCATGCTCATGCACAAAACTGGATTCTCAGTGGTTGAGTTATAAAGTTATAGGAAGTGGGAATTGTTGTAGTTAACGGTTGGTGAACCTATATCAGAAATATATAGTATAATTTGGTTACTTACATAATGATTTCAATTTAAAAAGAGAGTTAATATTGATAAAAGTCAATTTGTTAATACAACCAACTATTTAATAATTTCTTTATTAATTTTCGAACACTTGTTTAATATTAACAATTCTTTCTTTTATACATTTTTAACATACTAAATCTTTTAAAATTTTTGTTTTAAATACCATTTTAATGTTCATAAATACTGCATCGAAACATCTAGCTCCGTCCTCAATATCCGACGAAATCGAACATTTTTTATTGATATTTTTAATTTTTTGAAATACTTAGTTTAAGACTAATAATTTTTTTATATATTTATAACATACTAATTTTTTTACAATATTTATTTTAAATATCATGACATCCAATCATATCTTCAATATTCGATGAAATCGAATGTTTTTTTAAAAAAAAATTTGGTTTTTTTTAAAAACGGTGATTTTATGTATTCGAATTGTTGAACAGATTTCATTTTATACCTAGCTCCATTTTCATGAACAATAATGAAACGAACTTCAAAAATTTCATATAGAAAATAGTCTTAATTTTAAAAAAAAATTTATAACACGTTAGATAATTGCAGCCCTATGTGACACATGTCAAATATATGACCATAAGTTGGATTAGGTTATGCATGTTCACAAATGTTTATAACATGTGACATGTGCGATCGATCATTCATTCATATGTAAGTTGCACCCAAAGCAACTATATATATATATTTTGAGTTAAATGACCAATTCAGCCTGTTTCTTGCAGATTAGAGGCTGATCGGATATTCATTTTTCATGTAAGTATAATATGAACTTAGATATTGATTTGTTCATTTCGGTTTTTATTTCTTTAGCTATTTAATTTTGTACTATAACATATCGATTTGCACAAAGAATATGGAGTTAGATGTGAGACATTGGCTGTTCAGTTATGTCTAATTTCTGAGTTTTTTTAAGTTTTAGTCTTCGGATTATAGTTAGCAAATATTTTTAATTTTGTGCTTTTTTGGAAAATAATTTAATGATTTTTTTATAAAATAAAATCTATTTTTGAAACAAAAACATTTTTGTTTTGTTTTTAGAGTTTTCCATAAATATAAGTATACTATATTTAAAATAAAAAATATTGACTTTTGCATTGACAATTTATAAAATTTTAAAGATAATATGTTGTATATATATTTAATACATTAACCTTAGAGTTCTTCCTTATTAGTACAATAATTATACTTTTTTGTTATTTTCTTCATGAGTTGGTCTTGAATTATATTTAGTGAAAGAGTTTGGATGACATCTTATATACAACTTTAAGAGCAATTTTTGTATGTATTAAAGTTTAAATGCTAAAATCTCTGAGACATTTTTTCAAAAATATGTTAACGATTAAAATATTATCATTCAATTTTGTTTTATCTTCTTAAAAAGTCTCGACTAAATGAACACAAAAGATTAAGTTTAGGACCTCCAAAATCTCAGAACCGATATTGGTTTTGAAATTCTAACTATGAAGGTTTAAATAGGATCATATTGTTGATGTTTTATCTACACCTATTTCTAGTTTTTATCATCACTATATGAAAACAATATTTTTTATTTTAAAATTATATAAGATTTTTATAAATTTTATTATAAAATTAGATACTATTTTAGAAAATTTATGATATTTTATAAATTAAGTCCTAACTACTTTGGTAAAAATAAAAAAGCACTAATTACTTTAGAAAACGGTACATAAACCAAACAAACTAGATTTAAACTCACGTCCGAGGAAAAATATTCACATATTATAATTAATTAATTATTTAGTAAATATAAATTAGATACGTACATAATTTATCTCTTATTTAAAATGATTTTTTTGAATTTTTTAATATTGATTATATAAATAAAATGTACAATGAAATTGAATTATACAAATGAAATTTAAATTGTCTACATCTTGGATATATAATATTATTAAATAGGTAAACAATTGTATATGTGATAAATATTCTATTTAGATAAACATTTTTTATATATTTTTGAATAATTTTCTTAAAAAATTAATATTTTATTTTATATTATGTTTGATTTTTATATCGAAATATTAGTGATTATATATAGTATATTGTTAAATACTTGTATAATATCATTTTCTTAAATAATTTAAAAAATTATGTTTTATAAAATATTTGCCATAAAATATTTTCATAATGTGCCACTCACTATAATATACATATAAATCATACGTAAAATAAAATTTATTTATTAAAATATTTTTTAATTAATATATCAGAGATGCTACACATCACATATAGAAACTATGTATGATGATTAAAACTAGAAACATATTTTATAATGTTAATATTCAAAAACTTATGAAGGGTATAAATTTATAGAACTTATTAGAAATATAACTCTATGAATGTTTCTACGAATTTTTTTTATTTATAATTTTTCAAAAAAATTTATTCTAATTTTAGCATATTAAAAAATAAACCTCCTAAAATACCATAAATTATTATATAATAATAAGAGTAATACTCTAAAATAGTATTGTTTATGTTTTTGTTCTAAATCTAACACTCTACAATTAAAATTTTAAAAATAACACAAATAATTATGTAAAAATACTTATTTACTCTAAATAAATTATACATAAACTTAAAATATTCTATTTAGATTCCTTTTTTCCAATTTAGAATTTATTTTGTTCTATCAAAATAAAGTTTTAATGTATTTTATTTTTAAATTTGCAGTATTATTAAAAATTTAAACTAATAATGCTATTTTGGAAAATAAACTTACAAAAGTGTCATTTTTGTGAATTATCTTAAAAATAATTTTTTACTCTGAATAAATCATATATAAAATTAAAATATTATCTTTGGATTACTTTTCTAATTTAAAGTTTAAATTTTTTTATTAAAAAGAAACGTTTAATTATTTTAATATTAAATTTGTATTATTTTTTAAAATTTAAACTATGAAAAAACTTCAAACAGTACTATATTGGACAATTACCCAACTGAAAAAAACAATGAAAGATTTGGGTAAATTGTTTTTTTTTGTCAACCACATAGTTTTATTAAATTCAATTTAGATAATAACACAAACAAGTAAAATACGGTACATAGTCAATTAATATTTTTTTCAATAAATATAAATATATATCCGGTGACCAGCACCGGTTCTAACTCCGATGAGGCCAATCATAAATTTTCATCCATCTTTTTTTTCTTCTTTAAATAATTTTGCCTTTAGAAAACAATATTTGTTCAGAAACTGTTTGTTTATTTCTTATTTTCAATTTGTGGTCGTTTATAATTAGGGACGAACTCTAACAATCGATGATCCATGTGTAAAATTGAACTATGGACAATACTAAAAAAAACACATAAGAACCCATACATCAATACGAACATTTTTGAACAATAATGAAACTATTAATATATATATATATATATTCCTTTCTGTGATTTTATTTCTATATAAGGGCATATTTTTTATAAAATAAAAATATTGTAACTAAGAATTATATTCATATTTGTTTGTCAGCCATAATTTTCAGCAGTTGCAATAGATTATTGTCTGTTTAGCTGCTACAGCTATCTGCGGTCAATCGCATCAGTCAGACGATGTGTTTTACATCGTAATTTTTTTGACCACCGGTTAAAACAATGGTGCGACTATAAAAATATGTGATCAACCGTAATCGCAACCGGCGGCGGTAGACAAACGAACAACATATGCTATAATTACAACAGTAGTATTGACCGCAACCACACTCGTATGCAGTGAACAAATGAACAAGATTTATGTACGAAAAAAAGAATTATGTATATATATAATTATAAAACATACATAACCATTTCTAGACCATAAATAAACGGATTTTATTTATATTTTTTTTCACATAGGTTACAACGGTTCGGTTGAATAACTTTCATATTGTCTGTAGATTTCATACAAAGATTTTGTATCTTCATACGAAAAAGATAAAATCGAATTACACAACCCGGAGATGAATACAAAAGTAGTATAACTACTATCTCACTTGTTCCTCTCTATTTATATATATAATACTATAAAATATAACCGTAAATATAAATACGGTATTAATTTAGTAATCAATAGATTATTCTAATTAGCATTAAATAAATGCATGGGCCAAAGATCATCGACGACTCCCCAATAGTTTTCTTCAGATTGATCAACTGTTAATGGCATATTCATGATGGAATCCGATTCATTCACATAATTGCCGTAATTAAACTGATGATCAATATTTTTGTTGGCATGTTGATACGACGTCGTTGGAGAATATATCTTCATGGTTTCTTGAGTATTAAAGACATTGTTCGTCGTGCTTGTGCCATGATTGTTGAAGCTTTGTGATCCAACGGTTGTAGTTTCTCCTTGCTTAATGATATATTTTTGGATTTTGGTTCTCCAATAATTCTTTATCTCATTGTCAGTTCTTCCTGGTAAATGTTTTGCGATTTTCGACCACCTAATTAATCATTATTAAGAATAATTAAAGTTAGTTAGTTGTTCTGATGAGTAAATTCTTATATTTGAAGTTAGATTTAAGCAGTGGCTGCATGCAAGGAATTGGCTATATCTACACTGAGAAAAGCTATTAAGGTTTGCATCTGTTTCGTATTGTTTACTTAAGAATATAGAATATATAACATTGATCAATGTTTTATTATATGGTTTGAATCACATTTAAAGTTTTGAGATGTATGTTTGAGCTAAGGAGTCACCATGCAATGACCATTTTCAAAACTTGAATATGTTTTTTTTTTACTTTTTACAAAACTAGCTATATATATATATGTATATATATATATATATATATTCTTGTAATTTATTTTATGTTCTTGTATAATATATATTAGATTTATACTCACGTCTCGCATAAGAAAAAATATTCGCAAATTATATAATATTGTTTATTATTAAATATAAACTAAATATTTATATAATTTTAACTTTTATTTAAAATTATTGTTAATAATAATTTTTGTATATGTAAATTAAAAAAAGAAAAATACTTATTTTTTACGAACTTAATAGTATTTTTTTGGTTAATTTAATAAAAATATATTGATTCTCTAACCAAATTAATAACAATGACATATATCGTAATTATTCTAGTAACTTAAACTCATTTATATATTTATTTCAAACTCATTATGTGAGGACGCGATAGCATGATATTTCTGTTAAAAACACGTTAACGTAAAGTTATTTTTTAAAAATATTACTCAAATAATATATTAGGGATAGTAAAACAACAAGGAATAAATTATACCAAAGTAAGTAATGAAATTTTAAATATACTTAAACTAAAACAATATATATTTAATAAGCAAATTAAAACAAGATTCATTTGGTGTTTTGAAGAATATAAATGGTATAAGAAGAAAAGATCCTAATAACAAGTCAACAACTAAATTTTTCGTATGGTAACTCTTTTAGTATTCATTATCTTGAAATTTTTTGATTAGATGCCAATTCATGAGCTATATTTTGGCAAGTGTGTAAATTTACAAAATAATATATTATATAGATATAGTATTAATATTTTTTGTATAATTTAATAATCAAATTAAATTTTAAGTTGTAAAAAGAAAATATAAGGATAAGTGGTATATTTGGGGTTTTAAGGAATATCTAATTTGATAACTCTTTTCATTTCTCTTTTTATAATTAATATTTCTTTTTTTAATAGTGAAATACTCATGAAAAATATCTTAGTGTTGTAATGTCTTGTTTTATGATGTCTTATTTTTTTTTAGCCTAAAGAATATGTATATAAATTTATAAAAAATTGAAGAAAAGTTCAATATAGCTTTATTACATATAACCTTATTATTTTAGAATTTTTTTTATGTATATTTAGATATTTAAACAAATTACTAACCTATTTCCCCATTTGGCATGAAGTTCCAAAATGATGAGCTGTTCTTCTGCTGTGATATTTCCTCGTCGGACATCTGGCCGGAGATAATTTAGCCACCGGAGCCGGCAACTTTTTCCGGTGCGTTTTAGACCTAGAGTAAATATACAATTATCGTTACAATGACTTATCAATGAACAAATATCAATTTATATTATATTATATATAATGTTATTCATACATAATTATTTTGATTCACTTATCCAATTTCGTGAATTTTTTTTTCTTTTTAAGAATTTACACGTATTCTGTATTTTAAATTTTTTTGTAAATTCTATAACATATGTAATTAATTGTTATTTTATTATATACTTTTTCATGATTTTAAAATGATACGATGCATATAATATCCAAATAAAATAGATTACACACATCCACTAAGACACTTTCTATATTTATGATTTTATGTGGCTATATCATTTATATTATGCCTCAAAATAGTGAGGTTGATCTATGTAAGAAATAAAGTTTTCATTAGATGTAGTTTGATTTTCCAAAATCCAGTAATTAGATGTATATCTATATATATATATTCAAAGATCCAGTAATTAGTTTTCATTAGAAGATTTTGAATATATGTATATATTTTCCATATGAATTTTCAAATAACATGTATATTTTAAGTAAACCCTAGTTCTGAATTCAGTAACACTAGATATAAAACCCCAGAAATTAGAATACTACGATAAGACCAAACCCTAGTTCATCATGTCAAAACACATACTTATATGATCATATACATCAATTTAAATTTTGTGATATCATATAATAAGAAATTGACCTGCAGATTTGGCAAGAGAGTTCCAAACACCTTCACCATGATTGGCGATATAATTGATAAGAATCAAATCTTCTTCCATCGTCCATGGCCCTTTTCTCACATCTGCATCTCTTGATCCCGACACACCACTACTTCCTTTTTTCTCCATTAATTTCTTTTACGAAATTGATGAACTACTACAACTAATTGATAGATATTTTCTAGAGAGAGAAATAGAAAGAAAGAGTTCTGAAAGTGTGTATGAAGAGAAGAGAAGAGAGAGAGAGTTGATGATATTTGTGGTGGTAGGCAAGTAGCTAATGCTTTTATAGAGAAAGTATCTAAAAATTAATTAAAGAGTAGTTGACAACACAGTCCAAGATAATTAAGATAAGAAACACTAATTTTCGTTTTATTAATAATTAGTAAATAACACATGGGGAGCTAGATACTTCAAGACCTAACCATGATCATATTGTATAATATCTTTCTTCTTTTCACATGCTTATTTAAACATAACGTATATGATTGCGCAATCAATCTTCAATGAACACGATTCTTTTTTTTTTTTAATTTTTTAGTTAAACTTTATGAATATCATTATTTATATTCTTTTTTAAAAACAATAATCTGAAATTTCCAATGAAAAAATTATGGAATACCGACGAAAATTATATCCGTTGGATTTTTATTGAAATTTTTTTATTAAAACAAAAATAGTTGGAAATCCATTGCAAATTTTTGACGGAACAATGACGAAAAAATAAAACGTCAAAAATCACCATCGATAATTTATATATATGATATAATTATTCACATATAATTATTGAATTAACAATATCTGACCAATCTGAAAATTCGGTTATTCGAGTTCAAACGATTATTTGAAAAACTATATGTAATTGACTATATTATCTAATTACATAAAGTTTTTAAATAGCGGTTTGAACTCGAATAATCGAATTTTCATATTGGTCACTTATAAGTACCACATGCATCTCATTCACAAATTTTCTTCAGAAAATATCATAAAAATATCTTGATCAAACTCCTCTAATTATTTTTGTTTGTGGATGGACAAACTTGCACATGACTATCCTACTTGCAAATTAATTTGAAAATTGTCTTCAATAAGTTTTAAGTTTTGCCAAGAAAGGTCGTAGTAGGGAATCTCTAATAGCAACCTCAAATCTCAAAGGTTTTATAGTTTTCTCTCCAATGGTAAACTTGAAACCCAACCTCAAAAAAATTATAGTTTGCATACATAATTAACTAAGATCATAAAACTTTCTAAATAACTATAAACATACATTAAAGAAATATTACAAAAAATATTAACTACCAAAAAACTACATTATAATATACAATTACATATAAATCATAAAACACACAAACTAAATCATAAATTACAAATAAAATATCAAATGACCCAATAAAACTATTTTAGTAATATTCCTATATATGATCAATCAATATATTTCGAAATCACAAATGAGTTTTTTTGTTTTATTCTATAGATTTTTAATTAAAAATGGTTGAAATCGATTTTTTAATTTATTACCATTTCAACTGTTGCTTTTAGAACTGATCTTTCATCTCTAATTAATGCAATAATATCATATTCAACCTCAACTATTATCTTACTAAATTTATATCTACGCGAGCCTTCGTGGAGAAAATATTAACAAATTATATAATATTATTCATTAATAAATGTAAAATAGATATTTATATAATTTTAACTCTTATTTAAAACTATTTTTAATATTAATTTTTGTATATATAAATTAAGAAAATAAAAATAATTAGCTTTTACGAATTTAATAGTATTTGTTAGTTTAATAAAATATATTAATTATTTAACCAAATTAATAACAATGATATATATTATAATTATTCTAGTAATTTAGATTCATTTATATATTTATTTGAAACTGACTGTGATAGTGATATGTCAGAATTGCATTTCTGTTAATAATACGTTAGAATAAAATTATATTTTAAAAATGTTATTCAAATAATATATTAAAGATATTATATCATACAATACGATTTTCTTCCAGATGATATGTTATGATAACAAATTTATTTAGATTGTAAAAGTCCAAACGCACATTCAACATCTTTTTTACATGCTTTTGTTTTGCTGCAAACAATTTTTCTTTGAGCTTTGGAGATTGCTTATAGTTTGAACAATAATTGACCATTTGGATAAATACCATCAGCTATATAATATCCCATGTTGTATTCTTTTCCCTGAATAATATAATTGGTTGGAGAAGTGGTAACTTGAGTAAGTTTTGAAAATAAATTAGATGAATTCAAAACATTAATGTTGTTGTTTTATGGCATACATTCCAACATTGGGTTCAGTTTTGGTTGATTATTTTTTGTTTCGGTTTTTTTTTGCTGGTAAAATTAAAGTTGTATTTGGTTATTTTTATATTTTGGTTCAATTTTGATTCGGTTATATTTTGGTTTCGCTCGGTTCGGTTATTAAATTTAAAAACCAAAAATAACCGAATATAACAAAAAAATAATAGAAAAAATAAATAAAAATAACCGAAAATAACCAAAAATAACCAAAAATAACCGAAATATCTGAAATATACAAAATATTTTTGGATAACCAAAAATAATTTGGTTTTTTGGATATTATTTTAATTTTTAGTTCAATTTTGATTCGTAACCAATAACCATGGTTTTTCAATATAATATTCGTTTATTTATTTTTTTATAACCAAATACCAACCAAAATTAGTTTTTTTATTCGGTTTCAGTTTAGTTTATTTTGGTTCAGATTATTTGGCCAGGCCTAGACATACCAAAGTACGAACATTTGCAACTGCCGTAAGATATTGTAAGTACATTTTGTTTATCTCCTCCATTTATATATGGTATTGGTTTATGAATATGACAAAATTTTATGTTCCAATACTATGCAGGTGGAAAAAAAAGCTAATAAATAATTGGGAGAAGATCCAAAATAAAAATAAAAGAGTTTAAGTTGGACTTGGTGTAGGTTTTGATGAAAGATATCCCAAAGTTGACAAACAATGTAAAAATCGGTAATCCCATTTACTTCTAATATTGTGAACGATATCGCCGACTCTCCAATATCACAATATCCACGAATAATCAATTTAAAATATCTTTATTTTACCCAAATTAAGAATGAAACAAAAATAGTTTGCTTACTTAATTTGTGTAAAACTTATACAAAAAAAAAAAAAAACACATTATTTGGTTAAATTTGAATTTTTAAATAAAGAAAATACCCTAATATACCATTAAAATAATTTTTTGGTTCAAAAATACAAGCATTAGTTTTTATTAAAAATATTATTAAAATATTTATAATTTAATAATTTCGGCTTAGATTTAATATTTTAAATTTATTATTTAGTGTTTAAAGTTTAGTTTTTAGAATTTTAAATTTTTCCTGTTTTGATTTGAATTGATCTAATTCAAATCAAAACCAATAGATATTTTATTTCAATTATTTTTAAGGATATTCTTTATTTTCTTTCAAACTTTAACTTTTTTTGAGATTTGTGATTTTGAAGAAATGAATATGTGACTCTTCCAAGAAGGTTTGTGAACTTCAGTTACTTCTATTCATTTTATTTATATCTTCTTTGACATCTCTTTGTGATTTTTTGGTTGCTGTATAGCCACCTAGTTAGGTTTGAGTTTCTTCTATTGATTTTCTATCTATATTGTTTTCATGTTAGATTATGATTTTACAATTAATTAGAAAGATCAAAGTATAGTCTAATTATTTGAAAATAGTTAAACTTAGATGAGCAAAACAATTTTAATCTAATAGGATAGTTTATAATTTATTATTTACATTATTTTAATTTTATTTGTCATTTATTTTTATTACAATCATAAATATTCATTCTCGTTTTGGTTCGCATCTTATCTTAGTTATTGTTTTCTCCTTTTCGTCCTATCTTAGTATGGAAAAATGGCCAAATCCATCATAAACTAGTGCATTTGAGATTATATATACATTAATTTTAGTATAATACCGATAATTACATGAACAAATAATTAATTTAAATTTAATACATGAACTATAACATTTTAGTTGAAACCAACAATTTCGTTATCTAGACTGCCACTTGTGGAGAGTAATAAGTGGTCTGATGGTTATACCAGTTCTACGTCCAACCTAGAGATGTGGAGTTCGATTCCATATGTCCTCGTATGAGATTATTAAATATTCGTATAAATATGTTGGATTATTAGGTCGTAGCGCGTGGTCCAATGACAAAAAAAACTGCCACTTATGCATGCCGACTAGGATACCACATATTAATGTACTACTGGATTTATATCCACGCCATGCGTGGGGAAAAATATTCATAAATTATATTTTATTAGTAAATATAAATTAAATTAAGAAAGAAAAAAAATATTTTTTATAAATTTAATAATATTTTTTTGGTTAGTTTAATAAAATAGATTAATACTCTAACCAAATTAATAACAATGACTTGTAATTATTCGAATAACTTAAACTTATTTATATATTTATTTGAAATTTACTGTAATGATGAAACGTAAACATGGTATTTCTGTTAATATGAGAGTAAAGTTATTTTCTTAAATTGTTTCTCAAATAATATATTAGAGATTAGGTAATAACTTAAATCTATTTATATTTATTTGAAATTATTTATAAATTAACGTATTAAAAATTTAAAGAAATAAAAATTATTGTTTTTGCAAATGTAAGATTAGTTTTTGGTTAGTTGAATAAAATATATTGATTTTCTAACCAAATTAATATCAGTGGCATGTATTGTAATTATTCTAGTAATTTAAATCCTTTTATATATTTAAGCTGAAAGTCGTTGTGGTGTTGACACGTCAGCATGACATTTTTTTTATTAACACGTCATGGTAAGGTTACTTTGTTAAAAAGTTTTTCAAATAATATATTAGGGATGCTGACTAAGATATCACATTTGCATATCATTTATATAATTTTCTATAACATTTAAAAATACTAAAGATTTAAGAAAAATAAAAAATGTATAGAAAAAAATTTGGATTATAAAAAAAAGATTAATTTGAAAATTATAATATGATTATAATCACACCATAATTATATATTAATACGTGGCAGTCTAGTCAACAAAATTATTGGTTTCCACTAAAATTTTATTTATAATTCATATAATAAAATTAAATTAATCATTAATTCATATTGTTATCAACATTTTACTAAAATTAATATATAATCTCAAATACATGGTGGATTTGGGGTTTCTCTACTTAGTAGTATTGTGTTCGACTGTTCAAGTTTCTTTGTAGCAGCAAATTTTTTTTGTACTGCAGTAAATTTCTTTGCATTAAAACATGAGAGAATGACCAAATTACCAACTACCAAATCGAAGGTCATCATACAGCGCTTTCTCAGTCTCTTAAAATCAATCAACTGATAGACTATATGAAAAATAAACCCTACGATTCTCACCAATCACCACCGATTGCAAACTCAAAAAAGCCCAGATTAACCTATTCCAACCTTCGAATCCAGACTATTCTACTGACATATGAACGATTTCATCACAAAGACAGAGAAATCAAAACCTGGAGTTTCTAAAAAACATTGATCATATTGAGATATTGATGATGGCCTATATATTGATATATAGGATCTGACCTCACACGAAATAAAATACCCCAAATAAACAAAAGGAAATGAAGTCACTACGAAACCCATATGCAGAAGATGATAACATAAATGTATCACAAGTTCAAAACAGACTTCGACAGAATCTTCAGACTATTTCTTAACTTGACAACAAAGCAAGTTCACATTTTTGTCTCCAACCTTTTATTTTCCTGCTGAAGCTATCACAAATGGATCTCCTCTTAAGCAGAAGTCGTTGCAGCTACAGCTCCAGCTTCAGTTAAAAGAGGGACCAACTTGCCGCTACTGTGCAGGTTCATTGTTGCTACATAACAAAGCAACAGCAAAATTTGGTTATAAAAAGAAAACTAGAAATCGAAACAAAAATTGAGCGGAATTTGCTCTGTTTTTCTTACAGTCACAGCCTCCAATGTGTTTTCCTCCAATAAACACATTAGGCACAGTGCGCTGTCCTGTCCATTCTGCAAGAGCTGATTGAACTTTGCTACCATCACCTGAATTATATACAAGAACAATGAATTATTCAAAACTATCAGACCAATGCTTGGGTTTGGATTCCCTGGTGAGTATATATAAATCTGAATCAAAGTAATACACATTGTTCATTGAGAGATAAAACTTTTTTAATCCATGTGACAAATCATCATCATGAGTTTCAAAATTTTTGATGATGGGTTTACGAACAATACCTATACTTGGATCCGAAAAACCTATACACAAATCTTTAGGAAAAGCAGAGAAAGTTTTGATGGTGGGTTCATAAGCAAGGCAGAACCTATATAAATGGATCAAAAACCTAAACTTGAAGCTCAAGAGCAAACACAGAAATTTCGATGATGGGTTCATGAACAAAACTTATACTTGGATCAAAAGCCAAAATTCGGATCTCCACAGGAAAGCAAAGAAATTCTCTACGGTGGGTTCATAAGCAAAAGCTATGCTTGGATCAACAACCCTAAGCTCTGAGTCTCGATTACATTAGCAAGCAAACAATTAAAACTTTCCGAAAAACATCAAAACCACAGTAAATGATATAAAAATGATGATAAAAATTGGTGAAGTTACTTTCGATGTCGAGCTCAATGGCCTTGAAATTAGCTCCCAATTGTTGCAAAAGCTTCTTAACATTCACGCAATACGGACAGTATGACTTGCTGCAAATTCCAGAGAAAAAAAAAATTACATTACTCAAAATCGCAGCCCATAGAAACCAGATACGCACAACACAAAGACTCCCTTGGTACACAAAAGTCTCTAGATACATCCATGGATGTTTAATCGTATATATATCCAATGGAAAACTTACATTAAACACACAATCAAAGCCATATACAGAAGCATAGACACAGATTCGAAGAATACCAACATAAATCGAGAAAAAAAGTTGAGAGCAAAAGGAGAGAATCAGAGAGGGACCTGAAAACAACGACGGGGTTGCTGGAAACAATCTCTTTAGCCTTCTGCATAGCCATTTCTCTGGAGATTAGAAACCCTAAAGATTCGCCTGTGTGGTAACGGTCTGGTGTTTACAGAAGGAAATGAATTTCAGAGGTAGAAGCGAGAATCAAGACGCTTTTATAGAAACGCGTAATGAGTCAAAATCAGACGTCTAAAAAAAAAAACAGGAAACGTTTGTGGAAAGTTATCAGCCGTCGATTTTGAAAAGGAAACCTTTTATATATTTTCTATTTTATAAGATTTATTTATATATTATGCCTTGGTAATATATTCTTTCTCGTCGTCAGGTTGGTGAATGTCTTGGCACGTGTAAAATGAAATCATACACGCTATGAACAACACTTGCATTGTTGTAATAATCATATAAAAGGAAAAAAATATTAAAACAATAAATTTCTAAACTTATTTTAATTCTTGTTTTCTATAAATCATAAAATTGGTGAACTAGCGTCTAGATACATCATAAAAATCGATTTTATAAACTATGAGTTTTTTTTTTGTAGTGGAGGTACATTTACAAAGATGTCTAATTTTGGATATGTAAAATTTGACTAATGGCTGCATTAGTTTTATATTTATATAAAAAGTATGAAATTTGATAAATGAATTAATAGTTGCACTAGTTATACATCTATTTAAAAAACAGACTCGGTCTTGAATTTAACAATGGTACAAATAAAAAAGAAAATAAATTATTTTACATTATTTTATTATATAATATTATCATAACGAGAGTTGATTTTTTTATAACAATATGATCGCAAGCACATACTTGTTTCGTTTGGATTCAGACCCGATTCTGACAAAAAGCATAAAGTTCGATTTCAACATTTTTCGTACAAAAATATTAAATATTCATATAAAAATATTGACTTATTAGATTGGTTTGTTGTATTGTAGGTGATAAAAAAAATCATTTATCATAGTTTCGTTTATTAAAAATAAAATAAAAATCAATAGAATTTTCTATAGTAAATTTTTGTAATGCACAAAAAACTATTTATTATATAATGATCTATAAAAATGGTTTTTTGTATAATTGTTACGTTGTGAATGATGATATCATCACTTATAGCAAAGTATTTTGTAATAATGTACCATATAAGAAACCGATGTCGATTTTTTTTTCATCTAGAGAACTACAGAAATGAATATTATAATGCTCGCAAAATCTGAATACATTGAGGAACTCATAGTTTGAAGAACTATTCATAGTTTGAAGAACTATACCCCACGGAGATTAAAATTGGGTATAAGTATATTAACCATAATTGAAAATCAAACCGAATCAAACCAAAATTAGGAATTTAGTTTGGTTTTGAATATTTGATAATAAATGAATAAACCAAGTTTCAAGAAAAAGAAGTGGGTATGGGCAAATTATTCGAACCAAATGAATCGAATCAAAACCGAACTGAAAATTAGATTTCATTTAGTAATCGATTATAAATAAATAAGCAAACGTATATTATTTTGGAAAACTATAGTTTTGGTTACTAACCAAAACCGAACTAAAAACCAAAATAATATGCAAAAATTCGAATTATTTTCGGTTATTTTTGATTATTCGAAAATATTTTGGATATTTTGGATATTTTGGTTATTTTTTGGTTATTTTCAGTTATTTTTCGGTTATTTTTTTGTTATTTTTGGTTTTTAAATTTAATAACCAAACCGATCGAAACCGAAGTATAACCGAACCGAACCAGACCAAAATATAACAATAACTGAATTAATCTTTAATTTTACCAACCGAAAAAATCGAAACCGAACCGAATATTCGAATGTACAAGTCTAAAAAGTGATTTTCTATTATTGATAGGCTTGATTTTTTGGTTTTTTTTGTTTACTCGGATCGAGTTTTTCGATTTACGGTTTAATCGGTTCACCTAAAATCACATGATGTGATACTAAAAGAATTGAATTTTCATGATCTAATACTAAAAAATGGAGATTCTGAATTTTGATGATCTCATACCCAAAAAAGGAGATTCTGAATTTTCTGTGTATTGAAAACGTGAAACGTAGTTATATTTATACAATTCAACTTTTAAGAATCTAAGAATATCTACACCTATATAAAACTTAGTTACAAACTGTTCTAACGTATTCCAAAATTATGGAAAAATTGAGACAGTATAGCTTCATTTCCGAAACAATTGTTGACCAAATCTCCAATTATTAAAATAGACATTAACCAAAACTAACCAAAATCTCTAATATATTATTTGAGAAACTTTTTAACAAATTAACCTTGCTCTGACGTGTTAATAACAAAAATACAATGTTGACGTGTCAACACCACAATGAGTTTCAGCTTAAATATATAAAAGGGTATAAGTTACTAGAATAATTACAATATATGCCACTGATATTAATTTGGTTAGAGAATAAATATAATTTATTTAACTAATCAAAATATATTATTACATTTGTAAAAACAATAATTTTTATTTCTTTAAAAATTTTATACGTTAATTTATAAATAATTTTAAATAAATATAAATAGATTTAAGTTACTACTGTAATCCTTATATATTATTTGAGAAATATTTTAAGAAATAACCTTATTCTGACGTGTTATTAACAGAAATATCATGCTGATATATCATCACTATAGTAAATTTCAAATAAATATATAAATGAGTTTAACTTATTAGAATAATTACAATTATATCATTGTTATTAATTTGGTTAGAGAATTAATATATTTTATTATACTAACAAAAAAATACTATTAAATTCGTAAAAAATAATTATTTTTCTTTTCTTAATTTGTATATACAAAAGTTAATTTTAAAAGTAATTTTAAATAAAATTTAAATATTTAACTTATATTTACTAATAAATTATAATTTGTGAATATTGGCGTGGGTATGAATCTAGTCTATTGGTTAAAACATTAGTGAACCAAATTCTAATAAATTTTTTTTTTGTCACTGGGCCACAACGGACCGACCCAATAGCCTAATATCTTCATACGAAGATTTAACACCTTTTTACGAAGGACGGTGGAGTTGAACACCTCTGGGATGGACGTAGATGTGGTACAACCACTAGACCACTTACTCCTCCCAATTCTAATAAATGTTTAAATCAGTGTTAGTGGCTTTGAGAAATAAATAGATTGACAGACATGGATATGGCGAAGCATTTGATCTAATTGCAAAAATAGATACGATATGAATGTTTATTTGATGCTGCAGCTAAACAAAGATGGATTGTGCAGATGGATGTCCACAACGCGTTTTTACACGACGATTTAGAGAAACAGGTGATATTGAAATGCCTCCTGGTTTTCAGTCAATGAACAAAAAAAAGTATGTTAAGTTCGCAAATCACTTTAAGGTTTAAAACATGCGTCAATGTGCAAGTTTGTTAAGTTGTCAATGGTATGAAAGGAATATAGTACAAACAATCGTTAGAAGATTATTTTTTCGAATATATTGGTTTATGTCGACGATTTGATTACGGCGGAAAGTTGTGTTCAAGCAACACATGATTTCAAGGATTCTTGTTTTCACATAAAAAAATTTAGGATCGGTAGGAGCGGATTTACATATCCCTAATATATTATTTGAGAAACTTTTTAACAAAATAACCTTACCCTGACGTGTTAATAACAAAAATACCATGCTGATGTGTCAACACCACATGGAGTTTCAGCTTAAATATATAAAAGGGTTTAACGTACTAGAATAATTACAATACATGCCACTGATATTAATTTGGTTAGAGAATAAATATAATTTATTCAACTAACCAAAAAATACGATTACATTTGCAAAACAATACTTTTTATTTCTTTAAATTTTTTATATGTTAATTTATAAATAATTTCAAATAAATATAACTATATTTAAGTTACTACCATAATCCCTAATATATTATTTGAGAAACATTTTAATAAAATAATTTTACTAATACATTATTTAAAAAACATTTTAATAAAATAATTTTACTTTGACGTGTTATTAACAGAAATATCATGCTGACGTGTCATTACTAAAGTAAATTTCAAATAAATATATAAATGAGTTTAACGTATTAGAATAATTACAAGTATATCATTGTTATTAATTTGGTTATATAATTAATATATTTTATTAAACTAACAAAAAAATACTATTAAATTCGTCAAAAATAACTATTTTTCTTTTCTTAATTTATATATACAAAAATTATTGTTAAAAGTAATTTTAAATAAAATTTAAAATTATATAAATATTTAATTTATATTTATTAATAAAATATAATTTGCTAATATTTTTCCCCATGTATGGCGTGGGTATGAATCTAGTTAGGGTAGTATGGCACGTGCCCCATATAAATATTATTTTTTTTTTAAAGTTATTAAACAAAATTATTTTTAATATTTTCAGTTTAAATATTTTGTAAATGTGTCATATATTAAAATTTGTTATGCATCCGCCCCTGAGGATCGGTGAAATATTTTCTAAAGATTGAAATGGCAAAAAACGAGATGGGCATATATATTTGCCAAATGACACTTTGGATATCGTTATTGAATATGGTTTATTGACAGCAAAACCATCAGTTTTTTCTCTCGAACAAAATCATAATTTGGCTAATTTCACTTCATCTTTTATGAATGATTCGACACGGTATAAAACACTTATTGGAAAACTATATTTGATTATTTTATTTTTGTCAAAGAACCACAACGGACCGATTCACTAGTCCAACATTTTTATATGAATATAACAACCTCCTAATATGAGAAATGTGTAATAGAATTCCAAACTTTTAGAAGGTACATAGAATTAGTACAACCAATAGCCTACTTACTATTTTCAATTATATTTGGTTATTACACGTCCCGATTAAATTTATTTGGTTCATGTTTTAGCCTAATTTATGATGGAACTTAGAAGTGATCATTTTTATGCTGTATTATTAGTGGTACGTTATCTAAAATCTAATCCTGGACGAGAAATATTGCTATGCTCCAACAATGACTTTTAGATCACAGGATGGTACGATTTGGGCTAGGCTAGCTGTTCCACGACGCATGGATGAGTCACAAATTGTTGTGTGTAGTTATGAAGATCTCCGATCTCTTGGAAAACTCGTAAAAAGCCAACCATTAGTCTATCATTAGCTAAAACGACATATTGGTCCATTACTTTTTTAACACAAGATTTGATATGCTGAAAAGAATGTTGCAAACTCTTGGTGTGGAGCATAATCAGCCGATACAAGTTTTCTGTAATAGAGCAAACCTACAATTGACATCAGAACTAATTTCCTTTTTCACAATTGTCATATGCGGTTGCAGCTACGACAAATGTTATTCGTTTGTTTGTTGTTGACGGTTACGATTACGGTTGATCGCATATTTTTAGTCGTGATGCAAAATTCAACGTCTGATCATTACGTTTACCATATGTATATGTGTCGGCTAAACGAACAATTGAACCTTTCGACTCAAAAACAATTATGATATATCTCTAAACATGTAGCTTTCTGTTTATTGGGTTGAATATGTTTGGCCCAACAAATGATATAGTAATAGCGCTGTTCGTTTGTCTGCCGCAGCGTCTGCGGCAGCGACCTACGGTCAGACGCTGCGGTTAGACGCAACAATATTGTTGTTCGTTTGATCGCCGCAGCTTGTCGCCGCAGGTTGTATCGCAATTGTTTGATCGCAAACTCTATAATTTCGCAACGATTAAAAATTTTGATCGCAGCTTTCTGCGATCGACCGCAGCGTTTGACCGCAGGAACCTGCGGCGGTCAAACGAACAACTTTTGGCCGCATGACGCAGCCGCAGGAACCTGCGGCTACGAAACGAACATGCCTAATAGCATATGGGCCGAGCGACAAATATGTGTATGATTATTAAGTTTGCCTAGAAACAAGACTACGCGCTGTTTACTAAAACCGTTGAAGAACTGTATGACGTCTATAACATCTAAACCTGCTTTGTATTCACGAGTTGGTCAAAAACAGGTGAGGTAGGTTAGGTGAGAATCTGTTTGGAACCAAATGAAATGAATTAAAGAGAGCCACCAAACTTGAGATAAGACGCCTTTCACTTTAACTTTCGAATCAATAAAGGAAACCAAAAAACAAATATAATAATCATAAGAAAGGTTATACAAAAACATAAATCAAAAGAAAGTAAAAGAACATTATGTTGAAATATCTGGAAGTGTCTGATGCGTAATGAACGGCGTCCACGTGGGATGTTTCGTTTATAGCAATTTCAAATATATAATTATAATAAAATAATAATGATCAGTTTAATCTTAGTATATAAATGATTTATAGAACTGTCTAAGTAGATATAAAATATGTCGAAAAAAACCCGTACAATAAAACAAAAATTGGATAACCTACTTTTTTTAAAAAAAATACAAACTTGGTACATATTTTTCAAAACTTCTTTAACGTGAAAGTAATTGAATCAGACCGGTGAAAATAATCTAAATAAATATTGCTTTTATTTTTGGAAAATTCTTCTATAATAATAATTTTTAATTTATGTTCTAAAAAAAATTCTAATAATATTATAAATTTAAGATTAAACTATATTAAAAAATTTCTTAATAGAAAAAAATTAAACTTTAAATTTTTTGAAAACCGATATATGTTATAAATTTATGTTTAATTTATTTAAAATAAATAAATTTTTTAGATAACTGTTTATGCTATTTTAAAAATTTTAATTTTATGGTATTAGATTTAAAACAAAAGTTTTAAAATATTTAATATATTACTTTTTATTTTTTTATTAGATCAAATTATTTTTATTTTTTTAAGCATAGAAACGGTTGATCGCACAAGCATTATATAATGGAAAATTATGAATATATTATATACTATGATTACTTTAAAAAAATAGTTATGTTTTTAAAAACTAACAAAATTATTAATCTAAATTTTAAATCAAAATCATGAATGAATTTTGTTAAGAATTTTCTTGAATTGATCCCAAACTTTTACCGGTGAACTCTAAGTAATCTCAAACTTTAACTGCTAAAACATAGATGTTTAATAGTAAAATCGGATGTATAATCATAAATTTTAAAGTAAACCTTTTATTAGTTTAATAAATGTATAAATTAAACTAATATCTGTTTAGTCGGTACAACAATATAAAAATATATAACTTCTTCATACGACTGTTGGATTCTTTCGTCCTAAGTTTCAACTAAACGTTGGCTTATTTTAACAGGTCCACGTGTTATTACCTTAATTAAAATCGGTTATCTAAACGGAAGTCATATGACCACCTAATATTTTGGTCGGTTTTGTAATTACTATATGTGGCATCTCTCCATTCCGACAATGTCTTCATGTTTTGTATTACTCTCTCTTTTTGTTTACTTCTAAATTGAATAATTCCAAAATAGAATTGATATTTTCCTAATATATTATTCTAAAATAAGAATTTTTTTGGGTCATCTCGTATTTATTCAATGTAGATAGAATGACATGGGTGAAATACATAAAATATAAGTTTATTTATATATTTTTAATAAATATAATTCGCTAAAGTCTTTATTTAGTTATACTTTTTGGAAGAAATTGAATCATTACAATATTTTAAAATAAAAATTTAGAATTTTATATGCTATGTTTGAATTTTAAAACAAACATACATCACTAACAATGTTAAAAATCTCAACTATAATAATTTATAATTATATATTTTTAATTAAGAAATTAGGACAAACTTTTCTCCAGCACACGATGCTGAGTTATCAGCTAGTTATAATGTTATTGGTCGTCTCATGCCAATTATTTTTGTCGGTAGACCAACTAAATTCGCAATTATAATGACATTTACTAAAATTTGATCATATAAAAGCCATGGCACCAGTCACCAGAACCATGTATATATTATTTAACTCTCGTTTTAATTTCCAACGACCAAAGCTAAAGTGGCAATCAAATCTATCCCCACACAAAAGATTATGAAAACAATATATCAAATATAAAAAAGTAGATAAAATTAATAATCTTCGGATATGAGAGAAGAATAATCCACTTTTTATCATCATACATTCCTTACATGTCGACGTATAACTCTTTATAAATATGGACATTTTCAATCTTTCCTCTGATCCATAATCAAATCAAATTGTCACAATTGAAAAGTTTTCAAAGATTCAAAACATCTTACACTTCTTTCATATAATCCATCTAAACCTAAAAAACATCTTCAAATCTCTGTCTAACACTTTTAAAAAACTTCATCGGAAAAATGGTTCCACCGAGCATAATCAAACCTGACTCCGGTCTTAACGGCGTTGACTTTACGGAGAAGTCTCTTTTCCGGTTAGAGGATTCTAACCTATTAGCCAATGGTCACGCCGTTTTGACCGACGTTCCGGCTAATGTTACACTCACTCCTTCACCTTACTTAACCGACAAAGATGGCGAAACAATCGACGTCTCCGCCGGTTCATTCGTCGGGTTAAACATCGATGGCGAGCCCAAAAGCCACCACGTGGCATCCATCGGAAAACTTAAGAATGTTCGCTTCATGAGCATCTTCCGTTTCAAGGTTTGGTGGACTACGCATTGGGTCGGGTCAAACGGACGCGACATCGAAAACGAAACTCAAATAATCATTCTAGACAAATCCGGGTCGGTTCCGGGTCGTCCTTATGTTCTTCTACTGCCGCTTTTAGAAGGCTCCTTTCGATCATCCTTCCAATCTGGTGAAGACGATGACGTGGCGCTTTGTGTCGAATCCGGGTCTACCCAAGTAACCGGGTCGGGGTTTCGTCAAATTGTGTATCTTCACGCCGGAGATGACCCGTTTAAGCTCGTGAAAGACGCAATGAAAGTGATTAGGGTTCATCTGAACACCTTCAAGCTTATGGAAGAGAAATCTCCGCCGGGAATCGTCGATAAATTTGGGTGGTGCACGTGGGACGCTTTTTACTTGACGGTCAATCCTGACGGCGTTCATAAGGGAGTCAAGTGTCTTGTCGACGGTGGTTGTCCGCCTGGATTGGTTCTTATCGACGATGGTTGGCAGTCGATTGGTCATGATTCCGATGATATGGATGTTGAAGGAATGAATTATACCGTCGCCGGCGAGCAAATGCCTTGCAGGTTGGTTTATTACGGTTTACCCTTTCACTTTCTTTTTCCTATTTTTATTGTAAGTTGGAGTTGTTTTGGACTTTGTCTTAAAACGGTTTGTTTTTTCATATCCTACCGCCGGTTTAATTGGGTACAGATCGGGATTTAAATGGTTTTGTCTGATTCGTTATAACCAACACAAATCTTAACCGTATTAGAATGGATATCGAAATTCTTACACAGCTTTTCCGGTTTGTTGGGATGGCTGTTGAAATTCTGACACCGGACTTTTCTTTTCTTTTTCTTTTTCTGATTTGTGTTTGTTTGGTTAATGAAATCCTCAAACCGGTTTAATTTGGTTTTACAGACTTCTGAAGTTTCAAGAGAACTACAAATTCAAAGACTACGTCTCACCAAAAGACCCAAACGAAGTCGGTATGAAAGCTTTCGTCAAAGATCTAAAAGATGAATTCTCAACCGTTGATTACATCTACGTTTGGCACGCACTTTGCGGTTACTGGGGAGGTCTCCGTCCCGGAGCTCCGACTCTTCCACCGTCAACTATTATCCGGCCTCAGCTCTCGCCGGGACTAAAACTAACAATGGAAGATCTCGCCGTCGAAAAAATCGTCGAGACCGGAATCGGACTCGTTTCGCCGGACATGGCGAACGAGTTGTACGAAGGTCTTCATTCTCATCTTCAAAACTGTGGTATTGACGGCGTTAAAGTTGACGTCATCCAAGTAAGTTTCCGTCTGAGTTAACGGATTTGATTTTTTTCCGTTTTCATTTGACTAAAATTAATTACAGATTTTGGAGATGTTGTGTGAGAAATATGGCGGGAGAGTTGAGTTAGCTAAAGCTTACTTCAAGGCGTTAACGTCGTCAGTGAATAAGCATTTTAACGGTAATGGCGTTATTGCTAGCATGGAACACTGTAATGACTTCATGTTCCTTGGAACTGAAGCCATCGCTCTAGGTCGTGTTGGTAAGTCTTCTACTTCTAAATACTGGATAACTACAAACAAAAAAACACTTTGTAAATTTAGCTGGATTTTAAAAGAAATATACTGTGTATTTTAGCTTTTATGGTTAAAATGAATGAATTTAATATTGGAACTAGGTGATGACTTTTGGTGCACGGATCCCTCGGGCGATCCAAAAGGTACATTTTGGCTTCAAGGATGTCACATGGTCCATTGTGCATACAACAGCCTTTGGATGGGAAATTTCATTCAGCCTGATTGGGACATGTTTCAGTCCACACATCCTTGTGCTGAGTTCCATGCCGCTTCTCGAGCCATTTCGGGTGGGCCCATTTACGTCAGCGATTGTGTAGGCCAACACGATTTCGATCTCTTGAAACGCCTCGTTTTGCCAGACGGTTCGATTTTGAGGTGTGAGTATTATGCTCTCCCAACTCGTGATCGTCTATTTGAAGATCCTCTTCATGATGGCAAAACCATGCTCAAGATTTGGAACTTGAACAAGGTAATAACACTTTCTCTTTAATTTTAAAATTAACAGAGTTAAGTTGTTTGATCTATTTTGAAATTTCCATTGTGTTTTTTTCTGAGTACATCTGATTTGATTTGTTTCTTGGTTCACAATGTGCTGATTGTTCATTACAATCTTGTTTCTTGTTCTGATAGTTTACTGGAGTTATCGGAGCATTCAACTGTCAAGGAGGAGGATGGTGCAGAGAAACCAGACGAAACCAATGTTTCTCTCAATGCTCTAACACGATAACCGCCACAACAAAACCTAACGACGTTGAATGGAACAGTGGAAACAACCCGATCTCCATTGAAAATGTTGAAGAGTTTGCTTTGTTCTTGTCTCAATCCAAGAAGCTTGTGTTGTCTGGGCCAAATGATGATCTCGAGATCACTTTAGAGCCTTTCAAATTTGAGCTGATCACTGTCTCACCGGTTGTGACCATTGAAGGAAAATCAGTCCGGTTTGCTCTGATCGGACTGGTTAACATGCTAAACACGAGCGGTGCGATTCGATCTTTGGTGTATCATGATGAATCTGTTGAGATCGGAGTTCGTGGTGCTGGAGAGTTTAGGGTTTACACAAGTAGAGAACCCGTGAGCTGCAAAGTTGATGGTGAAGTCGTTAAGTTTGAGTGTGAAGACTCAATGGTGAGAATTCAATTGCCTTGGTCTTGTCCAGAGGGTTTGTCTTCTATTGAGTATTTGTTTTAGAGTTTTTGTTTTTTCCTTCTAAACTCCGTGTCGTTTTATTTTACATGGTTACTGAGAGTTAACTAATATGATTTGCCCATTAGGGTATAAGTTATTGGGCTTTGAGTGATTTTTTGTCTGTGGTTGATTTTTGTATTGCCACTATTGTTTTTTTTTCCAACATAACTTTATTAATTACCAATGTCGATGTTTACAATCACATTTAAAAAATTTGGACATGTATGATAAATATTCCAATTATTAGATGATATAAAAGACGTTGTTGCCAATAAATCAGTTGTTTGATTTCCAGATTTTGGTTGGAAATTTAAACTTGATTATGTAAAACTGGATTACTCACAAACGGATCGTGTGAGAATATAGACGAACATGCAAATTTTCTTTCTTGTAGTTCAGTATATTGTTGAGAGATAAATTATCACATTCGAAAATTATATATTGATAACTGAGAAAGAAAACACATTGAATTGCCTATATAAAAGCAATCAGTTCAGTTTCGATCACAGTAGATCTAGATCGAGCTTGATATTTTATTTTACCAGCATTCATGAAATAACTTTTATCATCCCAAATAATCTAGTCCAAACTCGAAAAATTAGTATTCTGACGATATATTACATTATAATTACATTTGACCCATTTGCCCATTGTTTTTCTAAACAAAAATTTGGACATATTTTGAATCTTTACTCGATTCATTAAAACATTGAGAGTTAAAATTTGTAGTCAAAATATTGTTTCCTATGTGTTGGTCGAAAACGTATTAATTGAGTTCGAATTAAGATTCGAAAAGCCCAAAAAAGGCCCAAAAAAATTGGTTAATCCACCCGAAGGTGGAGAGCCTTAACCGGATGTGTTCAAAAGAACCCGAAGGTCAATCCCGTCTCTGTCAGAGGAGATGCCAACCATCTCTCCTTTCTACGAACACATTCTTTTCTACTACGTTTATCGTTTATATATTTCACTATATTAATCTAAACTTTCGATGTGGGACGTTTTTTAAGTTTCGCTTTATTTCATTTTCCTCTTTGGTTTCTTCTATCTTTGTTGTTTCGTCTATGAATCGAATATCCTCCATTGATGCTACTTCTCTTTTCAAACGTGGAGGTTTCTTCAAGCACCGGTTTTTCTCCTCTTCTTCTTTGCAGTTAATTACGCCATGTAATAACCCAATTATCAACCCGTTGTACAATTTACTTCCCCATACTCAAAACCCTAATCAAATCGTCAATGTCATCTGTTCCACTCTCAAGCAGCGTGATTTCGTTTTGTCAGACCTTCGTGACGAGGTAAAATCGTTGATTCCTCATTTAGGTCACCGTGAAATTTCTAGGGTTTTGCTTAGGTTTCAATCAGATGCTGCTCGGGCTCTTGCGTTCTTTACTTGGGTTCGATTCGATTTGGGGAAGAGACCGAATGTTGGTAACTACTGTTTGTTGCTTCACATTCTTGCTTGGTCAAAAAAGTTTCCGTTGGCTATGCAATTTCTCTGTGAATTGATTGAGTTAGTCCCGGAATTGCCATCTAAGAAAGAAGAAGAAGATTTGTTCAGTGTTTTGGTTTCTGCTACTGATGATTGCAATTGGGATCCTGTTGTTTTCGATATGCTTGTCAAGGGTTATTTGAAACTGGGTTTGATAGAGGACGGGTTTTCAGCTTTTAGAAAGGTGATTGATTCTGGTTTTTGTGTTAGTGTTGTTACTTGTAATCATCTCTTGAGTGGGCTATTGAAATTGGATTTGATAGAGAATTGTTGGCAAGTGTATCGCATTATGGGTAGGATTGGAATCCATCCCAACACGCATACATTCAACATTCTTACTAATGTTTTCTGTAAAGATTCGAATTTCCATGAGGTTAATGACTTTTTGGAGAAGATGGAAGAAGAAGGCTTTGAACCTGATCTGGTAACGTATAACACGCTAGTGAGTAGTTATTGTAGAAGAGGAAGGTTGAAAGAAGCGTTTTACTTGTACAAGATCATGTATAGGCGCCATGTTGTGCCGGATTTAGTTACCTATACATCTCTTGTCAAAGGTCTTTGTAAAGATGGGAGAGTCAGAGAAGCTCATCAGACGTTTCACAGGATGATAGACAGGGGAATTACGCCTGATTGTATCTCTTACAATACTCTTATTTATGCTTATTGCAAAGAAGGAATGATGGAACAATCAAAGAAGCTATTACATGAGATGCTTGGGACTAGCATTGTACCCGATAAGTTTACATGTAAGATTATAATTGAAGGATATGTGAGAGAAGGACGGTTACTTGCTGCTGTTAATTTTGTTGTTGAGCTTAGAAGGTTAAGGGTTACTATCCCGTTTGAAGTTTGCAGTTTTCTGATAGAAAGCCTATGCCGGGAAGGTAAACCATTTGCAGCAAAGCATCTGTTAGAAAGAATCAGCGAAGAGGAAGGTTACGAGGCTAAACCAGAGACTTACAATAACTTAATAGAGTCTTTGTCCTGTTATGATGCTATTGAAGAGGCATTGCTTCTCAAAGAGAAACTCAAAAGCCAGAATCAAGTGCTTGATGTCAAGACATACAGAGCTCTTATCGGCAGCTTATGTAAGAATGGTAGGAACCGTGAAGCCGAGTCTTTAATGGTGGAAATGCTTGATTTTGAAGTGAAACCGGATTCTGTCATATGTGGGGCTCTGGTTAATGGATACTGCAAGGGATTGGATTTCGTTAAAGCTGAGAGTTTATTGAGTTTCTTTGCTGTGGAGTTTAGAATCTTTGACACGGAGAGTTACAATTCGCTTGTTAAAGCGATTTGTGAAACGGGAAGTGAATATAAGAATGTGTTAGAGCTTCAGGAAAGAATGCAGAGAGTTGGTTTTGTTCCAAACAGCTTAAGTTTTAAGTACATCATCCAAGGCTTGAACCATCGAGACGGTTTAATGTAAAAATCTAAACCGGTAATTTTTGTAATACCGGTTTATAAAACGTTTTGATGTGTAATAATGCGATTAGAGTTTAATTCGTGTCGCTAGCAGTTTTTTGAAAGCAAATGTGTATTCATTCTCAAAGCTTAGCTTTTTGTACAGACCTTATTTTTGTTCAAGAACGATCGTCTTCTCCGTTATATGATTCTTCGAGCTTAGATGGCAAATGTCTCATCACTGATCTCTTCTATTACTTCTTGCGTCTCCATTATCCTCTGCCGTTCACTTCATTGTAAAGTAGTGAAGACTGTGATTTACCGCCATGGATTTATTGGGGACCAGCTTGTTGGATGTTACTTGAGACTGGGTCATCATGTTTGCGGAGAGAAACTGTTCGATGAAATGCCTGAGAGAGATTTAATCTCCTGGAACTCTTTAATATCAGGGTATTCAGGAATAGGATATTTGGGGAAATGTTTTGAGGCATTATCTAGGATGAGATATGAGGCGGGTTTTAGACCCAATGAAATTACGTTTATGTCGATCATCTCGGCTTGTGTTCATGGGAGAAATAGAGAAGAGGGACGTTGCATTCATGGATTGGTGATGAAATCTGGTGTACTTGAGGAAGTGAAAGTTTTGAATGCTCTTATTAATTTTTATGGAAAGACTGAAGACTTGACTTCGTCCTGCAATTTGTTTGAGGATTTGACTGTAAAGAATTTGGTTTCGTGGAATACGATGATTGTGATTTACTTGCAAAATGGTTTAGCCGAACAAGGTCTGGCTTACTTCAACATGAGCAGAAGGGTTGGGAATAAGCCGGATCAAGCTGCTTTTTTGGCTGTTCTCCGTGTCTCTGAAGCTATTGGGGTAGTGAAATTGGCGCAAGGAATTCATGGGCTAATCTTGATTTGTGGGTTCAATGCAAACAAGTGTATAACGACGGCTTTATTAGACTTGTATGCAAAAGTGGGGAGGTTGGAGGATTCTTCTACAGTTTTTCTGGAGATTACTTCTCCAGACAGCATGGCGTGGACAGCAATGCTCGCTGCTTATGCCACTCATGGTTATGGAAGAGACGCAATCAAGCATTTTGAGCTCATGGTTCACTATGGTATTACTCTTGATCATGTAACTTTCACTCACTTGTTGAATGCTTGTAGTCACTCGGGTCTTGTCGAAGAAGGGAAGCATTATTTCGAAACAATGTCGAAAAGATACAGAATTGAGCCAAGGTTAGATCACTACTCATGTATGGTTGATCTCATGGGTCGATCCGGGCTTCTTCAAGATGCTTATAGATTGATCAAAGAGATGCCAATGGAGCCAACTTCTGGTGTCTGGGGAGCTTTGCTTGGTGCCTGTAGGGTTTATGGAGATACCCAACTCGGTAAAGAAGCCGCAGAGAGATTGTTTGAATTAGAACCTTGTGATGGTAGAAACTACATAATGCTATCAAATATCTATTCAGCTTCTGGTCTATGGAAAGATGCTTCAAGAATAAGGAATATGATGAAACAAAAAGGTCTTGTAAGAGCTTCAGGGTGTAGCTATATAGAACATGGTAATAAGATTCATAAGTTTGTTGTGGGAGATTGGTCTCATCCTGAATCAGAGAGGATACAGAAGAAACTGAGAGACATTAGAAAGAAGATGAAGAATGACTTAGGATATAAATCAAAAACAGAGTTTGTATTGCATGATGTTGATGAAGATGTGAAAGTGGAAATGATTAATCAACATAGCGAGAAGCTTGCAATGGCGTTTGGGCTTTTGGTGATCAGTCCAATGGAAGCAATAATCATAAGGAAGAATCTTAGAATTTGTGGAGACTGTCATGAAACAGCAAAAGCAATATCTTTTCTGGAGAAAAGAAGGATCATTATTAGAGATTCTAAGAGGTTTCATCACTTTTCAGAAGGTTCTTGCTCTTGTAGAGATTATTGGTAGTTTCTCAGTTCTCATCCTCTCATTGTTCAATGTGTTATACTTTTAACTGTGTATAAAGACAAATAAACATCCAATAGAATTATAAATGTTTTACACGTGGTTTTTTCTCTATAAACAAAAACAGCTAAACGATAAGATTCAAAAAGAATTTTGAATACAAATAGCTAATCCTTCTGCTTCGCAATAAATATTATTTTTGTAATTTATGCAGTTTTGATTTTAAAACTAAATCTAATTGAACCCTAATTTAGAATAATAAAAAGTGGAATTGCTTATAAAAAAGAGTGGAAACTATAGTAAATTTTTAAAATTAAAAAAGGATAGGTTGTTCGGATTTTTTGGGTCGTAAACAAAATGTCACAATCGATTAAATCATAGTTCGGTTTAGTTTGATTTTAAATTTTTGTTTCAAGACTTTTTATTTTAAAAAATAAATTTTATTCAGAAGTAAATTCCATTTTAATTAAGTAAGGTTACAATAATAAAAAAAATTAGTTAACTAATTTTAATTAATATTATAAAATTTAGATGTTTTGTATATTAAATAAAAATATTAGTTGTATCAGTGAATTTAATTTTTAGATTTGATTTTAGTTTAATATTCAGTTCAAATTGTTTACTCTTAATTTAAACACAATTTAGAGTAGAAATAGTTCTTATCAAGAGATTTGATATATGTTCAAATTTTTGACATGTTTTATCGGATTTTCGGATAATTTATTAATATGGATCGAGATCTTTTAGGTTATCTTAGAATTTCTGTTTGGACGGATCTATACGAATTTGGAGCTAATTTGGATACCAGTATGAAATATAAAAAAAGACTAAAAATATTGGTTAAATTTGAATAAATTTGGTTGAATTTTAATAAATATAAACTAATAATTTTAGATATTTTAATGATTTTAGATATTTAATTTAAAATAAATATTTTTGAATTTATAGTTGTAATTTTTAGTACTTAAACTAAAATTTTCTTTTAGTAAAACATTTTATTTTTCTCTTTCAAATAAAGTGTTGTATATCAATTAGTTAATATGTTAACAAATGAAAATTTTTCTACCCAATAGTTTCTAAGGTTATATAAAATCTTGCCGGAAGATAAAATACATGTTAATCATTTTTGTTTGTCAGCCGTATGAAACTATGGTTGCGGTAGATTATTGTTCATTTAGTTGTCATAATTATATGGAGTCACACGTTACGTTTTGCGTTGTAATTTTTTTACCAAATTAGAATAACGATATGAATGAAAATCTACGATTAATAATAATTACAATCGCAAACGACAAACAAACGAACAACATATACTATATCTATAACTGCAATGCTGATCACAACCACAACTACAACGGTCGGTGACGAACAAACTAACAAATCTGTTCCCTAAAAAAACCTATAACTGAGGACAAATCGGAAATCACTACAAATATTAAAAAAGGCGGGAAAAGAAGCCGTTGTGAACCAAAAATTCTATTAGTTATGGCGCCAAAATAAAGACGGTGGTTTCAGAAACTGCCCGTAAATCTTCTCGGGCAGCTAAATTTTATTCTTCCTAAATTTCCAATTTTATCCCTCTTCAAAAAAAATCCCCCTTTTAATTTTCTCCTTAGAATCCGGCAATTTGCAAACATATTAATTTGACTATTTAAAGCTTTCTTTATCTCTCACTCTTCCCTTCATTTTTTCTTCTTCAAAACAAAAAAAAAACAGTCTTTCTCGCTTCACACACCCAAAACCAAAGTAAATTGACCAACCACAGGTTTTTATCTTTTGCCCACTTTCCTTTGATTCCCTCTAATCATTTCTGTTCATGTTGCATATTCCGATTCCTCTTCTTAAATTTTCATCGATAAAACGTCTTTTCTTCTCCACTCTTCGTTTTTCCTGAAAATTGAAAAGTGGAACAAGACTCAAGTCTCTGTCTTTATCCTCTTTTTGATTTTAATCTGTTTTTAACCTTGATTGTGGTTAGTTAAAAGAATGGGGTTTTCGAAAAAATCTCAGTTAGATGGAGGTTCAGATTCCGATGGAAAGAAGTGGGTCATAGCCGGAATTTCGATTCGGACTTCGCTGAAACCGGTGAAGACGAAACTCAGACCTCCGGAGTTAGAAACTGAAGTTGAAGAAGAATGTTACGAAGAGGAAGAATGTTCCACAACGCCGACGGCGAAGGAAGCAAAGATACCGGAGAAATTGAAATGTCCACCGACGCCGAAAAAACGAAGGCCGGCGTTAAGATGTCGGAGTAACGTCGTTAGAGAGTTCTTTACGCCTCCTCCTGATTTAGAGACGGTGTTTATACGGCGCCGTTAAAACAAAGAATTTCTTGTGAGTTTTGAGGTTTTTGAATATTATATTAAATAGTTTAATTTTGTGAGGTTTTTGAATATTATATTATATAGTTTAATTTTGTGAGGTTTTTTAATAGATTTATTAGATTTTTTTAGTTTTTTAAGAGTGTTTGGATTTCAGGTTTGATTTCTTAGAGTTTAAGTTATGTTTTTTCACTATAAAAGTAAGTTTGTTGTACAAAGATGTAAATCTAATGATAATGGTTAGCTTCTAAATTAGTTGTATTTCAAATTTTGTTCATCAACATTTGGTACTATCTTTTTTTTTGTCAACTGATATTCATTGAACTATTTAAACATTTATTCATTATAATTGAAAGCAACCAAATTTTTAATTTCAGAAAAAAGTAAAAGATATATGAACAAAAAAAATCAACCAAAAGTCATACTTTCATCCTAAATAGAAAGAATGTAGTTCTCACCTACAAAAATGTGAACCAATCTAGGAAACCTACGGTAGATCTCACCTATTAATATGTCTTTGAATCTAATGTTGATAATAAAAATGCTTCCTTCTAACCGCACTTTTGAAGTTTTTTTATTGGTTAATAGTCATATTGGTTTGTCAGCCGCATAAAACTGAGGCTACAGCAGATTAATATTCTTTTAATTAATTCAGATACATGCGGTCAATCGTATCGGTTAAATGTTACGTCCTACATCGTAATTTTTTTATCGCTGGTTAAAACAACAGTGTGACTAAAAATTTGCGATCAACTACAGCCGAAATCACCGGCAGCAGACAAACGAACAACATATACTGCAACCACAGCTGCAGTATTGACCGCAGCCGCAATCTTGATTCAACCTTTAACCGCCAATCCACAAAAAAAAACTAAATTCTTTTTTATTTCGGTAGTTTGAAATAAAAAAAGAGTTATGTCATCGAATCGATCTATTTATCACTTCCACAAGATGAGAAGTTTTTGTACCAAAAATAATTTTAGTTCAAAGGAGATTTTTAAGTATCAAATCAACTCTATAACAACATATACTGTAACCGCAGCTACAGTGTTAATCGAAGCCGCAGTTACAACCGTTTACGGCGAACAAACGAATAATGCAAATCTTGATTCAACCTTTAACCGCTAATCCACAAAAAAAAACTAAATTCGTTTTGATTTCGGTGGTTTGAAATAAAAAAAATAGCTATGTCATCGATCTAATCGATCTATTTATCATTTTCACAAGATGAAAAGCTTTTGTACCAAAAATAATCTTAGTTCAAAGGAGATTTTTAAGTATCAAATTAACTCTAGAACGAAACCCAGGGGAAAAGACACTTATTGTACAGTAAAACTTCATCTTTCCAGTTTCTGAGAACTCAACTTTCTTCTCCAATCAACTGATGTTTCCACATTCAAATCCCATGTTGCATTTTAACCACAGTTTTGGTGGTTTTCTCCATTTAGTCTGATAGAATGGTTTCTTTGATCCGGGACCAATAAGAGTATCACCAATTAACAATTGAGTTTGGAATCAACCTAAGACTTCATCATTGATTTTGTCTATTGTTTTCATTGCTGAGTATAGAAACCTTTTGAAATATCAGTTGGTTCCTATTTCTCCACAAATACCAAAGGATCCATGTAATTCTTTATCGGTTCATTATGGAAATTCCTGAATTTTTTTTACTAAGAAAACTTTCCGAATGTTCGAATGTACAATGATGTAATTAAAACCTTCTTTTAGTAGTGGAACATCTTAAAGAGCCCAAACCTATTTTGCCAACATACACCTAAAAAGGATATGATTACTAGACTCACTTGTTATGCCACACATTGGACAAATTAAATCAAGGGGCTGTCCAAAATATGTCTCTTTGAAAGAAGAGATCTTTTACAACCTGATCCTTCCACACATTTTGATTCATCTCAATAAGATGAGACATCAGGAGGATTAGGTTGATAGACTGGTTTTTTATCCGAAGGATCCTCATTCTTTTATCACTTTTCCAAGGATCACACCAGACATAGACCATTGTCAATCATTTTCTTAAGTTCATTCATTAGAAGTTCATGGGACCAAAAATAATAGTGTTGTTCGTTTGGTCGCCGCAGGTGGTTGCGGTTGCGCTCAACACTACGGTTGTAGCTGTGGCAGATGTCGTTCGTTTGTCTGTCGCCGGTGGTTGTGATTGCAGATTTTTAGTCGCACTGATGTTTTAATCAGGGATCGAAAAAATTAAGACGTATGACGTAACGTCTGACCGCTGCGTCTGCAACAAATACATGTGGCAGCTAAACGAACAATAATTTACCGCTGCCGCAGTCACAGTCTCATGTTCCTGTGACTGCCAAACGAACATTACCATTTCTCCAAACATAACATGGACGTGAGCTTAGACCAGCGTGAAGGAGAAGGAATCAACATAAAAAATGTGCTTTTTAGAAAGTTTGAAAGGAGGCAATGAGGCTTTTGGTAGTATCTATGTGTAAGTTAATTTTGGGCGTACAAAAAAATACACAAATATGAAGTGTGTACTGCTAATAGTTAAATTAAAATTCACTTGAATCTTCTTGAAAATTACAATCTCAGAATCGGCCTACGAAGACCGGAGAGAAAGTGACATTTATAATCTGGATTCAAATTTAAGAATATGTAAGTTAATTGTCAAAAAAGGAAAAAAATCTACATTGACGTCTCAATGATTGATTTTTTTTAAAATTTCTTTTTTTCATACATAGAAAGAATCAATTAGCGAAGGTATTTTTATACCAATATTTTAAGGTATATATGATTATGCTTTACTTTATCTAATGTGACAATATCGTTTTCATTAAATGGGATTTAACTATCATATGTGTAAATTCAAATAAAAAGAGAAAGGAGTAAATGGTTTAATAATTGTACTATCTTTATGTTAATTTCAGAAGTATAGAGTTTTTTTTTTTTTTGTCACTGGATCACAACGGGCCGACCCAATAGCCCAATATCTTCATACGAAGATTTAGCACCCTCTTGCGAGGGGCGGTGGAGTCGAACTCCACACCTCTGAGATGGACTTAGAGGTGGTACAACCACTAGACCACTTGCTCCTCCCCTTCAGAAGTATAGAGTTTGACTTTATTTTTTTTCATATGAATATGTTGGATTATTAATTCGGTCCATTATAATTCAGATGACAAAAACAAAAAGATAAATTCGTATTATATTAAAAATGAAGAAATGAACTTTAAAAATAGTTTAGTATAATTGTACTATTTTTATATTTATCTCAAAGATGTGGAGTTTGACTTCGTTTTCTGTCGTATGAAAATATTAAATATTCGTATGAAAATATTAGATTATTGGGTTAGTTTTGTCGTAGTCGAAATGACAAAAACAAAAAGAGAAATTCATACTATACTAAAAAAGTGAAGAAATGAACTTTAAAATGCACTCATGTAATGCTTATTTTATGAGAAAAGAATTATTCTGAAGAATTCCAATGCATGAGCCTCTTCTAAAGCCATCAAACAAATGTAATACTTTTTTTTCAGGTTAAAGAGTTTAATTTATTGACTAATACTTTTCCCAAATTAATTAAATAAATAAATGCTTGAAACATTATGATTAGGAGTTTACTCATGCTACCCCCCAATATTCTTTGTAAACACATACTATATTAAATATATGTATTGTTGCATGTAAATCACTAATTCTCACTCGTTTTGTGTGTTCTTGTGGATTGAATTATGAAAAAAGGACAAAATAGGGTTGTAGTAAGAATGGAGAATCCAATGTCGGAGTTAAGGCCTTATTTGGTTTCCTACGCAACAGCGACCAAGCTTTTTTTTTTTTTTTTTAATTTTTCTCGACTTTAATTTGATAAACATTTTTAATACGATTTTTAATCTAAAACGACGTATTTTTAATATATTAATTGAAAAATATTTTAATAAAAGTTTTTTACCTTTACGTGTGATTTATAAATATACTACCTTAAAAAAAATTCAAAAGTCAAAATATAATGTGTTACCTTAAATATTTATGCTGCCTTTATGAAGTTGAATGAAGAAATTACGATCCAAGTTTTTTTTCTCCTTTTTCTTTTAATTAACAATTGGTAAATAATATATTATATTGTTGTTCGTTTGATCGTCATATGTTGTTATAGCTGTAGTTACGGTCAATACTGTGGTTGCGGTATATGTTGTTCGTTTTTTTTGTCGCGGACGATTATGGTTATGGTTAATTACATATTTTTAGTCATACCACTGTTCTAATCAGTTGTCGAAAAAATTGCGACACATGACACACCGTCTTACCGTTGTATCTACCACAAATAGTTGTAGTAAATAAATGAACAACAATTTATCGCAGCCACAAAAATCTCTGGCTGATAAACGTACATGACTTGTATATAATTTTTATTGTTATAACAATGTGGATAATCCATTTTATTAGACCTTATAAGCATCATTTAGGAATGTGGTAAAGATTTTACGTAGTGAGCAAGTTAGGTTCATTGATTTTATATATATCGAAAAACTTCAAAACTATGATTTAAGAGAGAAAAAAAGAATATTTCAGTTTTTTTAAAAATTTGTTGACATAAATTATGCTATTTTATACAATTACCCTCATATATATTTATCTGGAACAAACAACAAACATCATATCTTCACGTTGTCGGTTTCCTATTATAAATATGAATATTAGATAAACTTTGGATTATCTGTTCTAAATTTTATTTTAGAATAAAATTTTCCTAAACATACTCTACTTTTAAATACTTCATTTTTTGTTCAATACTCCATTTACTGCAACAAATACAAGTAGAGTTGGAGTAAAACTCAGCTTTATCCTAAAATTACTATATATTAATATAAAACATAGAATAATAGGTTTAATATTAGTCTTCTTGCATTTTGTTTTTAATTAATTGATCTTGTACCTTCACTTTTAAGTTATGATTGAAAAGTTGTAGTTTCTCTTAATTTTTATTATATTATTTGAGAAAAATTTAAAAAAAACAATTTCGCTATAAGTCTATAACATTTTATTAACATAAATATCATTCTAACATGTCATACCATAATTAGTTTCAAATAAATATAGAAATGAGTTTAAATAAATTAATAACAATGACATATATTGTAATTATTCTAGTAATTTAAACTTATTTATATATTTATCTGAAATTTATTCGAGACGTTAATATAACATTTATGTTAATAATACATTAGTGTAAAATTATTATTTAAAAATATTTCTTAGAAATAGGAACCGGATAATTTATGGAAAAAATATTATCTATCTTATATTACGAACGACGCAAATGAGTGGAAGCAAAAAGAAAAACAAATTTTATTTTAGTTTGTTACCAATAAAAAGAAAACTAACTGAACGTTCCTACCAATTCATATCATAATTTTCTGAAACATATATAGTGTTGTTCGTTTGGTCGTCGCAGGCGGCTGCGCTCAACTCTGCGACTGCGGCTGTGGCAAATGTTGTTCGTTTGTCTGCCGCCGGTGGTTGTGGTTGATCGCAAATTTTTAGTCGCACCGCTGTTTTAATCAGTGGTCGAAAAAATTGCGACGCAGGACGCAACGTCTGACCACTACGTCTGCCGCAGATACTTGCAACAGCTAAATGAACAACAATTTGCCGTAGCCGCAGCCGCAGAAATCTGCAGCTGCCAAACGAACATGACCATATATACATTTACAATCCTTGTAACTTTAAGTGAAGAAAACCTTAGTAGAGGGGATAAATAATGAGAACCCAAGACTATTTTTGTAGAAAAATATTCTTTTCATAGGTATATAAATATAATAGTACTAAAAATATACTTTTTACATAAAAAAAAAATCTAGATCATCCCTAAAATATTATTTTTAAGAATATTTTTAAAAAATAAACGTGTTATTAACAAAAAAATAACTTTATTTTGACGTATTATTAACAAAAATATTATGTTGACGTGTCAACACAGAAAATTTTAAATAAATATATAAATATACGTAAGTTAATAGAATTTTTATTATATATTCTATTGTTATTAATTTGATTAAAAAATTAATATATTTTATTAAATTAATCAAAAATATTACTAAATTCATAAAAAATAATTATTTTTATTTTCTTAATTTACATATACAAAAGTTATTAATAAAGATTTTTTAAATAAAAATTAAATTTATATAAATATTTAATTTATATTTAATAATAAAAAATATTATATAATTTGCGTAAATATAAATCTAATTTATATATTATTATGAATGAGTATTATCCCCAAATTCTTAGGTTAAAAATAAAGGACATTTGAGACGTACACATGGGCCGTCAAAAGGTATCCTATGCCCCAAACTATATTCTTTTTTAAAAAAAATATCAACAATTTGTTTTAATAATTAAATAATTAAACCTATACTAATTTTAAAATTATCTGTTCAAAGCTTTGTAAGTTGTTCCGTACAAAACTTAAACACTGGAGTTACTACAAACGTTTATGACTTCCCTTGTCCGTCCTGCCCCGTTAATTATAGCGGGAAAATTGATTTTGAGACAAAAACCAAAATATATAAGCGGGAAGAGAGTCAGCCCGGGAAAAACGGGCTTTAGTTGTGGCGGCTGACGTTGATCCGCGTCATCGTCAACAACACGTGTTTGTCTGAATTGACCGTAAATGACACGTCATCATATGGGGTCCATTTATGATTTTAATGTTTATTCATTAATTTCGAGACGTAGTCATTCGTCACGTATGACGCATATCAAAGAATAATTCATCAATAAAGAGAGAATTCTTTGGATGGTAAAATCTAGGCCTGGACAATCTGACCCAAACCGAATAAATAGAACCGGGCGAATCAGAATTTTTAATTTTTGATTTTAATTTCATTATATTCATTAAATCAATCAAATATAAATTTGGTTTATTATTTAGTTTAGTTTGAAAACTTAAAAAAATTAAAAATATAAATTAATAAATCGAATAAACTAAATTACACCAAATAATTAAACCAAATTAATTTAAAAATCTGAAATATAAACTAATAAACCGATTAAATCTAAATATTATGTATTAATAAGAGAAAACCAAAATCAAAGGTTTAAAGTTTTTTTGGTTTATGAATGCGGAAGAATATTTGATTTACCAAATAACCTATGAGTGCGGAAGGATGTTTGATTTTGAAAGACAAAAATGAAGAAATTTAAACAGTGCAATTTATTTTTTTTGTCTAATTTTCTTCTACACATGTTACAAAAATACTACTCTAACTTTTTCTTAGTTTAGTAATTATTAATATTTTCATAAAAACTATGTATTAAAATTTCAAATTGTGAGACAAAAATCAGATTTAAGAATAATGAAACCGAAACAAGAGTATATTTTTGTTTGTACTTGTTTTTTCTTGGCCCAAAGCCCAAAAAGTCCAAATTCTTGTATGTATTGGGTTCGAACTCGAGAAGCCCAATAGGTTTAATGTTTGACCCAAGAACGTTGGATAACATATTTCTTCCAGGGTTGTGATTTTTTATTGTTCTTTTCGAGTTTAAACGGATTATGTAAACCCAAACTTGTAATGAAAATTGCATTAGAGTATGGACCGATTCACATTTTACCGGTTTGACCGGTCCAAATTCGTTTTGGTCTACCCACAATTAATTATATTGATTAGAAAAAGTCATCAAAATGATATCATCATCCTACGAAACATTCAGAGATGAAAAAAACATAAGAAGAAATAAAAACAGCATAAATATATACTAGATTTTGATCTACGCCTTCGGTGAAAAAAAATATTCACAGATAATAATTAATTATTTATTTTGTTAATTTAAATCAGATATATATATATATAATTTATTTTATATTTAAAATAATTTTTTTAAAAATTTTTTAATATTGATTACGAAAATAAAATAAATAATAAATCGGATTATACAAATAGATTTATATTATATCTATTTTGGATAAAATTATACATATGATAAATATTCAATTAAATTAAATTTTTGTTTTATATTTTGTTTGACTAATTTTTCAAAATTTATATTTTTTATATATTATATTTACATTTTATAACAAAATATATTGTATGTCGAAATATTAAAAATTTACATATAATATACTGTATAATGATAATTTTCATAAATACTCTAGTAAATTATATCTTAGGTAATATTTATTTTTAAATGTTCTAATAGTGTGACACATCAACGTGGGATAATTGTAAATCACACGTCAACATAAAATTATTTTGTTAAAATGATTTTTAATTAATATATTATAGATAGTTGTGTGTAAACATTTAAAAAAGAAATTATAAACACAAACGAAATTCTTTTCCTTTTGCATATCCCATACGAGTTTACAGTTTTCCAAAAGATACAAATGCAAAAGTGTACAATCTTATCATTGGGTTTCCATTTTATTCATGTTATATACAAATATATACTTCACACTATACAGTTTCTTTTTTTGTGTGTGTGTGTGTGTGACATAAAATGCTTTGCTTATCCAAACACTAAGCAAAGTAATTACCAATTAAGATCTGACTTAAAAACAACTTCAATTAACTTACTTGAAGCCCACTTCATTGCAGCCGCTGTGATCTTGTTGTCATCAACAACAATCTTCTTCAACCACTGTGACTTTACAACAAAAGCTTCCACTTCATCGGCTTGAATCAATCCACAACTTACAATGTCTAAATTCCTCAACTTCACACAGCTTTTGTTTAAACAAACCAACACTGATCCTGTCAAACTCTTACATCCTCTCAAATTCAACTCGACCAAAGCATTACAAGAAGCTAACATCGAAACAAGTTCTTTATCGGATAACCACTCGTTAAACACCAATTCCAGTTTCCTTAATCTCTCCAAATGCTGTCCTAGTGTTGCCAACAAACCAGGTTCTCGTTCAGCAGTGTCGCAGCTAAGCAAAGAAAGCTCTTCAAGACTCGAACTAAAGCTTAAAGCTAATACCTTTAGACTTAGACCAGTCACAAAGTAACAACTTGAAAGCCTAAGAGTAGATAAAGATTTGAAATTTGCAGCGAGTGAGATGAGATGTTCGTCGACTAAATCCATAGGCAGACGTAAATCGAGTTTCTGTAAAGTATCATTGCATCTAGAATTGTTCATGAAATGAATCAATCCATCTTTGTTTCCACCATCATAGATCAACAGAGATACGAGAGATTCACAAATCTCTGCTACTTTCAACAGAACCACATCAACTATACTCCTACATGTTCTTAACTCAATCTCTTCCAGATTCTTCAGACACAAACCAAAAAGCTCGATTTCTCCAATGGTTCCACATGATTTTAGATTCAGTTTCTTAAGATGTCTGCAACTTTTCCACAACCAGCTGACTCCAGTATCGTCGGATTGGATTCCAGATAAAGAAATCGATTCCAAACCCAACTCGACAACATCCGGGTTAGATATAGGGCTAGACCGGGATTCGAAATCGGAAGAGTTTATTGAGTAAACATCGATTGATAATTCCTTGAGTGACGGAAACCAAGAAACCCAATTGAAGGAAACGGGTCTCAACAATCGGAGAGAGAGAGAAGTGAGAGATAAAGAAGTAGAGAGAGGAAGTAAGCAAGATGGAGAAACTGGACTGACTAAAAAACTGAAATTTCGGAGATTGAGACAGGAAGAAGAGACGATCATGATGAGCCAGCTGGTGAAATCCAATTGCGACGAAGAATCATCCGAAACCGAGAGAACTGGGATCGGAATTTTGGGGTCAAAGATGAACCAAACGAGAGAGAGGGAAGAGAGACAAGGATGGTTATGGAGGATTGAGGGCAAAAGGGTAATTAAAGAGCTATCATAAGGATTGATTCTTAAGGACATGGAAGTCTTCGAGGCTCTGTAGAGACGAAGCCATCGCTTGGAAACAAGAGAAACCGATTCGAAAGAAGGTAACGAAGATGATGAAGGCGACGAATGCAATCTCGTAAATATCTCGTGGAGAATCTCATCAAATAGAATTTCCTCCATATCTTTTGCGTTTTGAAAATCGAATTGAACAGAGGAAGAAGGAAGAATTTTTGCTGAGAATTTTTGACGTTTTTGTGTTCCTCGTGTCGTGGTTTTGCTTTTGACACTGTGTTGATTCTTGGGTCACGCAAGAGACACAAAGAATGGATAAATTTGGGGGTTGTGTTGTCTTGTCGTATGAAATTTTCACATATACTAATAACATTTAATTTAAATGTATAGTGGAATAATAACGTCTAAATGTTGACAAAAAATAACAAACGTAAAGCTTTCTATTCATAACTTAAAAAAACAAAATAATTTTAGGGCAATTGACTAAAATAACATCATTTCAAGTTTTTGTTCATTTAAATTTTCAAAAATAGCACAAATTTAATACTAAAATAATTAAAAACTTATTCCTAATGAAAAAAATTTAAATTCTAAATTGAAAAAAGTGAACCCAAACATTATATTTTAATTTTATATATATTTTATTTAAGGTAAATAATTATTTTTACATAATAATTTATGCTATTTTGAGAATTTTATTTTTAATGTGCTAAATTTGAAAGAAAAACTTAAAATAGTGCTATTTTAGAGTATTACTCATAATTTTATGGTATTGGATTATTTATTTTCTTAAGTGTAACAAAATTAGGTGAAAGAAGGAGTAGGTGAGGCCGTGACTTGTGAGGGTTGAGTTGTCGTTAAAGATCAAAATTTTTAAAATGGTGTAAATAAAGCGACCTTTGCTAATTACAGGACATTCCCGTGAATAGCACGTGAGGAAAAAGAAAAATCTTCGGAAAAATGAAAAAAATATATTAATATTTAGATTAGTTATGGGTAATTCTACGAAAATGGCACATTTTTAATTTTTTTGTTTTAAAAATAAAATCATTAATTTAAATTTTTAATAATAATATAAATTTAAAATTAAAATATATTAAAACTATAATTTAATAGAAAAATTAAATTCTAAATTAGAAAATATATAATGTTTTAAGTTTATTTATAATTTATTTAAAATAAATAAGTATTTTTACATAATTATTTATGCTATTTTCAGAATTTTAATTTAATATGCTAAATTTAGGAAAAAATTTTGAAAATGTGATATTTTAAAGTATTAATTATTAATTATTATTGTATTGATATATAAATGTTATATTATATATATAATTGTAGATAATTATCTAATATAAAGATAAACTTAATTTAAAATTATAATATATATAGAATTTAAAATAATATTTTAAAAGCTATGTGTATAATAGATATATATTTAATAAAATTCATAACAAAAATGAGTCATTTACCCTTCCAATGTGTATATCTTAATTTGTTTATGCCACACTAATTTTTATTAATTTTCCCATTGTACAACATACAAAATTAGTTAGTGAATTTGATTCAAATATAGAATAAAGTAATACATTAAAATAGCATTTTTTAATTTTATCTTATAAATCTAGCATATTAAAAATAAAATTCATAAAATAAAACAAATTATTATGCAAAAATAATTATTTAAATCAGATAAAATTCCTAAAATATCATAAATTATTATGTAAAAATAATTATTTACCTCAAATAAAGTATATATACAATTAAAACATAATGTTTGAATTCACTTTTCCAATTTATGGTTTAAATTATTTTTACTAGGATAAGATTTTTAATTATGAGTAATATCATAAAATTGCACTTTTTAAAGTTTTTGTTCCAAATATAGTATTCTAAAACTAAAATTCCAAAAATAGCACAAATAATTATGTGAAATATACTTATTTACTTTACATAAATTATTCATAAACTTAAAACATTATATTTGGATTCTTTTTTTCATTTTAGGGTTTCATTTTTTTATATTAAAATAAATTTTTAATATATTTTAATCTTAAATTTGTGCTATTATTATAAATTTAAACTAATGATGCTATTTTTAGAACAAAAACATAAAAATTTTAATTATTTTAGTATTAAATTTGTGTTACTTTTGGAAATTTAAATGATTAATATTATATTTTGAATAAAAACTTAAAATAGTGTTATTTTAGACAATTGTACATTTATATATTTAAGGGCAATTAATTGTCTAAAACAACACTATTTCAAATTTTTTTCCAAATATAATATTAATCATTTAAATTTCTAAAATGACACAAATTTAATAATAAAATAATTAAAAATCTTATCGTAATAAAAATTTTTAATCCTAAATTAAAAAAATAAATCTAAATATTATGTTTTAATTTTATATATATATATTTTATTTGAGGTAAAAAATTATTTCTACATAATAATTTGAGCTATTTTAAGATAATAATTTTAAGATTTTATTTTTATTGTATTAAATTTGCAAGATAAAATTAAAAATATACTATTTCAAGATATTATTCTATATTTAGTACCTTGTTAATAAAACAAGTAATTACTTATATACTCACGTACACATAAATAACATATGCATGACCCATTACAAATAACGTTGCTCTATGTTTTTGTTTATGCATTATCCAGACCAATAATTTTGGGTAGAAGTGTAGCTTTGATATATGTCATAAACGAGATAAAACATTCATCAAAATTTGGATCCAATATGTATGCTGTGTTAAGAGATATAATGATTTTCATTAATCTAATTTCAAGTTATATCTTCAAAGTTATATAATTTTAAAAAATAACTAAAACATTGAAGTAAACAATTATTTTTCAACAATATAGAAGAGTAGCATATTTTAAAAAATGAAATTAAATATATAAAGATTTGAAAATTTTAAATATTATTATGGTCAAATAACATATCTTTAAATGAATATGTATATAAAATGCATAAATATATTATAATTAAAAAATGATTTATGATAAGTTTATATTAACAAAATGTTTCTAAGAAAAATTAGAAGCAATCTCAATTATAAACTGTAATTTTGTTTTGTATTTATGTGAAACTTAAATTTTGAAATGAATATAGAATTTAGGGTAATTGACTAAAAAAGCAGCATTTCAAATTTTAATTTCAAATATAGCATTAATCATTTAAATTCCCAAAAATATCACAAATTTAATATTAAAATAATTAAAAACTTTTTCCTAATGAAAAAAATTTAAACCATAAATTAAAAAAATGAACCCAATTTTAATTTTATATATAGTTTATTTAAGGTAAATAATTATTTTCACATAATAATTTGTGATATTTTTAAAATTTTAGTTTTAAAATACTAAATTTAGAAAATAAACTTAAAATACTGTTATTTTATGGTATTACTCTTATTTCTGTAATTTTAAATATAAATCAATGTATCCTCAAGATTATTACTTCTATTCGAAAATGATTGCTCACATCGCCCAAATTTCCAAGGATAAGAGCATTATTAAAAGCTTTTAACAAATGAAGAACAAAGAAACGAATCCAAAAGAAAAAATAACTTTCAGCTTTTCCAATAATTAATAAATTTATTTAAACATTATTATCTTTCGTAATTTCTTTAACGGTTTGACTAACATATGAAACCCATGGCGTTGAGGAATAACTCAGGGAAACGGGATATTTATGACTGCACACCAACATCCTGACTTCGACCAATAGAAGTTAACCCGAATCGTCAAGTTCATATGAATTGGCCGAAACCCCCCCCCCCCATTTCCATACATAAACCCTCTAAAACCCTTCTTTTAGGGTTTCGATTTCATCTCCAAGTTCTCACTGATATTGTCGGTTTTACAGTCACTGTTTACTCAAAAGCTACTGCTTAAGGCTTCTTCTTCAATTACTCTCTTTTTTGTGTGTGTTAATGTAGCAAAACAAACAAAAAATGGTTCGTTGCTCTATCTGCTTCTTCCTTCTGGCTCTGGTCTTGCTTTCAGCTGGAGAAATTTCGTCACAGTTGGGTTCTGGTCCGCACATTACCGATGTCAATATACTTTTACCTCCGAGGATGAAGAACCCAGTTGAGTATCGGCTTCAAGGAAGTGATGGCTGCTTCAAATGGTACAATTTCCCAAATTCATCTTAGTTATCTTTTTCAGTTTAGCGCAGCTTAGATAATGTTCACCTGTAATTGGAATGAGTTTAATTAAGGAATTATTGCCTTTTCTTAACTGGGTTTTATACTAGAGCTTGAAATTTCCCGAGAACATGATGATGAACATTTGATCTAATGTTGTTCAGTTTAACAGTCTGTGAACAAAGTGATAATGTGTATATATATTTCAATTTTCAGGTCATGGGATCATCATGATATTCTATCGGTTACACCTGAGTTTAATTCGAGTAGTCATTGCTCGACCAGCGCACGTTTAAGATCGATTTCACCTTATAGTGGTAGAAAGGAGACTGCAGTTTATGCCACTGATATACAAACAGGGATGGTGATTCGCTGCAAGGTTTTTATTGACAACTTCTCACGGATTCAGATTTTTCATAATTCTATCAAGCTTGATCTTGATGGACTTTCCATGCTTAGAGTACGTGCTTTTGATAATGAAGGTAAGTGATTCTATGGACTAACCATGTTTTTTTAATAACATTTTCTTCACTCTGATAATTGGTTTTTAGTTTATCATCCACATTCTTGAGAGATAAAGTCCACAGCATATTGTTTTGATATAATACATTGTTCTTCAGTTTGTGTGGTATTTTTGAATTTTCTGAAACCTCTCTGCAGAAAACGAATTCTCCTCACTGGTAGGTCTACAATTCATGTGGAAGCTAATGCCTGAAGTTGGGGGATCAACACATCATCTTGCTCATGTTCCTTTGAAGGAATCTCCATTGACTGACTGTGGGGGACTGTGTGGCTACTTGGATATCCAAAAAAAGCTTGAGGATAGTGTATGCATATCTATCGAGTGTGAATTACTGAATCAAAAATTTTCATGGATGAGAGATTTAATGTGGATGGCAAATGCAGGGGGTATTTGCAGATTTGTTTGTGGTGAAGGGAACCAAAATTGGACATGAGAAGGTTTCAGTTCATCTGCTTGAGGCTCCTTTTACCCATATCGCCGATGAGATAGTACTAACAGTAGCAGAGGCCATGTCACTTGAACCTCGTTCACCAGTATATGTCCTTATAGGAGCTTCTTTTCTTTACACTTTAAAGGTCATGCGTGGGAATGTTCCTCAAGGTATGTCTGTATCTTGGAGATTAACTTCTTAATAGCAGTGTTTGAGCTATTTGATAACCTTTTGCTTTAAAGCCGAGGTTGTTTGATACATATGTGATATGAAAATTGTGTACATAGCATTCGTAGTATAGTTTCATACTAAACTGGCAGGAATATTAACTGTAGGATGTCTCTCTGTGTTGATTCATATTATAAAACTACAGCACGTGTAATTGTAGCTCGAATGTGACATGCTATAGTATGTTGCTTTCAAATGTCGTTTGTGATGGTTTAATGTTTATGTATTTGCAGCCGTGCATCTACCATCATCACATCATAGATGGTCTGTGTTGAACTCTTCTGTTGCTCAAGTCGATTCTTTGATAGGTCTGACTAAAGCATTAAGCTTGGGTGCAACAACAGTTGTTGTTGAGGATACCCGGGTTGCTGGCCACATTCAAGGATCATCTGTTAATGTTGTCACTCCAGATGCTTTTATCTTGTACCTGTCACCTTGGTCAATTACAGGGGATCTTATTACAGAATTGAAACCTTTTCCACCATCTATGCATTGGTATGTGGTCTCTGGTCGTCAGTATATTATTCAAATGAAGATTTTCTCTGGAAGACATGATGCACATGAAATCTACATAACTGAGGTATTTCCCTTCTTCTTTTAGCTTCTTTGCATTGACAGGAAAGACTTTGCATGCTCATGTGTAGTTTGCATAAGCTTCTCCGTGTGGCACTATTACCTTTACATTTTCTCAACTATAGGATGACGTGCTTAGTGTCTATCTTTGAGGTCGTCATTTTTTTCATATGCTTGTAAGAGTAAACCACAATGTCTTTGGTGATTTCCCTTCCCTTTTACTGATTTTGATGCGGTCATATGAGTCTCTATACTGAACATGTCTTCTTTTTGGAGACGAAACTGCTGGTGCTACTCAGTAGAAAAGCCTCAGAACATAACTCTTGTGACTGCTTTTTCTCACTGCTGTTCATTTAATTGCTTTAGTTTCTCTTTCCTTTGCCCAGTCATGTCCAGATGATTTATTATTGATATTATTCCTTAAGATTCTTGGTATGTTCAACATAGTAATTTCCTTTGTCTTTATTGCAGACAGATGATATCAAACTGTATGGAAACGATTCAGATTATTGGAAAGTATTCTCACTGCCAGATGATCTTTCCTCTGAATATGGTTGGCAAAATTCTAGAATTTTGAAAGCAATATCACCAGGATCAGGAGAGCTGACAGCTACATTGACTTACTTGAGTGGGCATCAGGATTCAAAAGAGGTGATAGAATTATATATCCTCTCTTTGAAATATTTCTCTCTCTTCATTTTCGGTGCTACAAGTTGAACTTCTTCACTGGCAGGTTCTCAAGGTTGTCCAAGAGATCATGGTTTGTGAAAAAGTGCAATTCACATTGAACAGTGAAGATGACACACCTAAGATTCTACTCCCTTGGACCCCTGCTGTTTATCAGGAGATGGAGCTAATTGTGACTGGAGGTCAGTACCCAAGCTATTGTTCTCGTGATCTATTTTTTTTTAGTTTGAAAACCCCAAGGTCACGTGATGATTGTACTCATCAATGTAGGTTGTGCCAAAGCATTGAATGACTACAAGTGGTTTACTTCAGATATGAGCATTTTGTCCGTGTCAGCTTATGGAATTATCCAGGCAAAGAGGCCTGGGATAGCTACTGTAAAGGTGGTATCAAATTTCGATTCACAAAATTTTGATGAGGTACGTTGACCTTTTAGCATATTTCCCACCAGTTGATGCATCAAAAAAATCAAGAATATAAGTTAATTTAAAAATTCAAAGAGGTATAAATCAGGGACAAATAAAAAAGCTCAACTGAGTTCTACTCTTTATTATGACATATCATGCTATGGGTTCTACTCTTTATTATGGTGCTTCAACTGATTATTTTATTATTCATAGGTTATTGTTGAAGTTTCCATTCCATCCTCTTTGGTTATGTTGCAATACTTTCCAGTAGAGACAGTTGTTGGATCACACCTGCAAGCAGCTGTCACAATGAAGGCTTTAAATGGTTTTGACCAAAATTTGTCTTTTGTTTCTTCTGGTGTTTATTTATCATCTCTTTTTTACTTTTTGCTTTGTTTTCTTTTCTATCTGTTAACTAGTAGACCTTATATAACAGGTACCTCGTTCTCTAAATGCGATGCTTTTAATTCATTGATAAAGTGGAAGACAGGGAGTGATTCTTTTGTTGTGGTTAATGCAACATCAGAGATGACGATGTTAGATGAACTAAGAAGCATGGACTCTAATCCTTCTTGTTCACGAGCTTATATATATACTTCATCTCCTGGCCGCACAGTACTACAAGCAACTCTGGCAAAAGAGTTCAATTATTTTGATAAGTCTTTAAGTGAATCAAATGATTTAAAAGCAACTTTAAGTATTGGTGCCTATCTGCCACTTTCTGTCAGACAAGATAGTGACGGGAATCATCATGGTGGATATTGGTTTGATAAGACACAGGAAGACATTGATTTTGGGGTTAGTAAGCTATATCTTGTACCTGGGACATATGTTGACGTTACGCTTCTGGGGGGACCTGAAAGGTGGGATGACAATGTCGAGTTCACTGAGACTGTGAAGACATTGAACGAAGCTGAGGGCAATCTTACAAGTGGAGCTAACGTCCAAGTTGAGTTTGACCGCCATGCTAACATGTATAGAGTTTCCTGCCAGAAGCTGAGCTCCTATGTAAGTTGCAAACACTATGTGCTTATTTGTTACTCTTACTTTTTATAAGTAAAAGATGACACTATCACCTCTTCCCCGATGGTATTCATCTAGAAATTGGTCTTCTCGCGTGGGAACCTGGTGGGTATGGACCATCCTATACCTGCAGTGGCAGAAGCATCCTTGTCTGTTCAATGCAGCTTACCATCCTCTGTTGTCCTCATTGTTGATGAACCTGGTATGTTCAATATCTCCCATTCCGCAGGTTGAATCTTTCAAAGTTTCTCTAGGAGTTGATTTACTTCATTGTTTAGGTATGCCATGATTTCTCATGACATTAGGTTATACATGTCATTTTGCAGTTAACAAGCTTGATGTGATTAGAGCTGCTAGTCAAGCTGACAGGGCACCAGGACGACTTCGTGCAGCTCCTGTGACTGTGACAAATGGACAAATAATTCGAGTGTCTGCTGTTGGTATTAGCCACTTTGGAGAAGCTTTTTCAAACTCCTCAACTCTTTCTCTCAGGTGGGAACTGAACAGTTGCAACGATTTGGCATACTGGGACGATGATTATAATTCAAAAATGACAAAGTCTAGCTGGGAGAGATTTCTTGCTCTTCGTAATGAATCTGGAATGGTAAATTTATAAACCAATTCCTTAGTCATTATTTCATTCTTGCGACATCCAAGCCATTTGTCTTTTGATATATGAGATTTACTATTTTGGCAGTGCACTGTCCGTGCCACAGTTTCTGGTATTGATCGTTCTGTAAAAAGCCAGTACTTATCTTTGCTTCCAGAAGTTTCTGAAAGTAGTCTCACAGATGCTGTACGCTTACAGGTATGCATTTTCTAAGACTTATTGGGATAGTTGTACTCATAACTACCACATATCCTTATCATCTAATCATACTTAAGGCTCAAATTAGATTTCCTTCTGTTATCTGGTAATCCTTGTTGTGATCTGAGTTGTGACTGTATTCTCGTTTCTGTCAATTGGTTGAATATGCAGGTGGTTTCCACTCTAAGAGTCACACCAGAGTTCAACCTGGTATTTTTCAGTCCTAATGCCAAGGTATATCCCACTCATTAACGAGTGTTTCCCTTAAAATTCTTGGTAGATGATATATTGATAGTTTGATGCATACATTGACACAGTGGAAGCGTGAATGGATTGCATTGAGTATATGCATTTTCAGATATTTATCTGTCTCTGCTTCACTTGTTTTGTGAACACCAGAACAAAATTTGTAATCTTTAAAAAAATTTTCCTTACTGAAGGTAAATTTGTCAATGACTGGAGGAAGCTGTTTGTGGGAAGCAGTTGTGAATGATTCTCGTGTAGCAGAAGTTATTCGGCCCCCGTCTGGCCTGCAATGCTCACAAATGATGTTATCTCCAAAAGGGGTGGGCACTACTCTTGTGACAGTATACGATATTGGGGTTTCTCCTCCGCTTTCAGCTCTTGCGGTGGTAAGTGTTACGCTGAACAGGATGTGATTTCATTGATTTGTTAATTCACGTTGAACATGACCATGACTTCTTTGCTAAGTTGATTTTGTGGCTTGTTCTGGGGAGATCAATGTATTCTTTGTCCCTCTTGAGTTTAGTCTAGAGCTCAATGGGTTTCATGAAACCTGAGTCTCTCATCCTACTATTATTGTACAGATTAAAGTTGCAGACGTGGACTGGATAAAGATTGCATCCAGGGACGAGATAAGTATAATGGTATGTTTAGCAGGTCTTATCCCTTTCTTCAGTATATTACTATTTCCTTACCTCTTTATTTTAAAATCTTTTTTGGTTACACATTGTTTTTGTTATCTTTGGTATGATATTCTCATGCTTAATTTAAATGTGGCAGGAAGGAAGTACACACTCCATTGATCTATTGACTGGCATTGATGATGGAACGACCTTTGATTCTTCCCAGGTTTAAGACGAAATTTTTGTAGATATTTTTATTCACAAGTTCTTATTTTTCTTGCACTAACATGTTATGGAAATATTCTAGCATGGTCTATTGGCTTCTCCAATCTAACATCTGAATTTTGGGTATAAAAAGGAATAACAGAAAAAAGATCTTTTGTACTACGATCCCTCCTTATTGCTAATTTTCTTATTAATTGTTCATACGAGTGGTTAATTGCTGTACTGTCAATAAGTGCAGTACCCACTTATGGACATTATGGTGCATATTGAGGATGATCTCGTGGAGCATGTATCTGTAGATGATAATTCACTTGCTGTTGGTGAACACGTGTCAACTTCCTCTTTCAAAATAGCAGCTAGACGCCTGGGAATCACAACCCTATATGTGAGTTAGCTTCTTGATTCTTCATTGATATAATTTTATAGACACTGAAGCAATATCTTTTTAATAGGTTGGCGCAAGACAACAATCAGGAGACAAAGTACTGAGCCAAACTATTAAAGTGGAAGTTTATGCCCCACTAAGACTTCACCCACAGGGAATATTTCTTGTTCCTGGTGCTTCTTACGTGGTATGATGGAAATATATGCCTATTCGAGACAGCCATCTTTACTTTTGTTGTTTTCTCTTGATTTTTTTTGGTAGTGATCAGCTTTCTGTTGTACAGCTAGCTGTTGAAGGAGGCCCAACCATGAATGTTTCTGTTGACTACACAACTGCAGATAACCAAGTTGCAAAAATTGAGAAATCAGGACAGCTCTATGCTACATCACCTGGTAACACGGTGCGGGCAAAAATCTTTGAATGTATCTTGTTTTTATATTAATCCGATACAGGAGATCAGATTTGGCTCAAAAGATACGGCATCTTGACATGGTTCTTATATGACCAGACAATTTATGCAACAATATACGGGAGTGAAGGTACTGTAGTTTGTCAGGCGGTTGGAAATGCTGAAGTAGGAATTCCTGCTGCTGCAATGCTGGTAGCTCAAAGTGACACTGTGGCCGTTGGCCATGAAATGCCTATATTCCCATCATTTTCTGAGGTGAGAATCATAAGCCAGAAAGAACGTCCTGCCTAAGTTAAGTTGTCCGGAGTCTATCCTCACTTGCAAAAAACTGATTTTTGGTTACATTATCAGGGAGATCTTTTGTCCTTTTATGAGCTTTGCAGAGCATACAGGTGGACTATCGAAGATGAGGAGGTCCAATGCTGTATTTCTTCTTATTTTCTATATAATAATCTATTTTTTGATTCGCATGTGTATGACAGAAAGCTCAGTTTTTCCTCGTTAGGTGTTAAGTTTCCATCTATCATCCATTGACGTGGAAGAGAATGTTGGCTTTGTCAATGTCGTCCAAGGAAGGTAACCTAAGATTACTGCATGTGCTCGCATATATATATATATATATATATATATATATATATATATATATATATATATGAGAATGATCATGGTTGATAACTATGTTCAGGCTGGCTACTCCCTGTACTTAATTCCCTTAAATAAGTTACGTTTCACTACTCTAGAATATACTAACAAGGCGTCATCATGTTCAAAACCGTTCAGCTTTTAGAAGTAGACATAGCTAGTGCAATTAGCGTGCACGTTCAAAATTTCTGTAACAAGGTTATATACCTAAGCTTAGAATTCAATGACACAGTTTGTTAGTAATAAGTTGAGCTCACTAGCTAAGTAATCATGTAATCTGTTCAGCTGAGGTCTATGCAGAGTAGTAAGATCTGGTAGCACTTAAGTTAGACTACTAATGAGCACTTGAGCAGTCTTATCTTTTCCATTTCAGATCAGCTGGAAAAACCAGAGTAACGATTGCGTTCTCATGTGAATTCGTGTCTCCTGGCTTGTACTCTGAATCTAGAGCATATGAAGCGTCAATGATTTTATCTGTTGTGCCTGATCTCCCTCTTTCTCATGGAGTTCCTATGACCTGGGTTCTTCCACCTTTTTATACATCATCTAGTCTATTGCCATCATCTACTGAGCCACATAAGCACAGGGATGGTCAAAGTCACAGAGGCAATATAGTCTATTCCATATTGAAAGACTGTAGTTCTCGAGCTGATTTTGAACAAGATACCATATCAATTAATGGCGGATGTATCAGAACAACAGATAGCAACAACGTTGCATGTATTCAAGCCAAAGACCGCACAAATGGAAGGATCGAGATTGCTACTTGTTTGAGGGTTGCAAAGGTATTTTTGAATGTGGAAGTGCCTGCCTTCAGTAGTTGGAGTAGAGAATCGTTGTCTGCTCTACTTTCTAGAGTCTAGCCACTCGCTTAGCCATTTTATTTATTTCTTGCATCATTTATCTTCCGTTTTCCCACTTTGTTTGTAACATAAATTTCTATCAGGTTGCTCAAATAAGAATGAAGAGTGAGGGAACACCTTTCCACATGGTAGATCTTGCTGTTGGCGGTGAACTTGAACTTCCAATAAAGTACTATGACACTTTAGGTAACACTCGTACTTTTATGTGCATACTTCATTTTCTTGATGTATTTGTTCTTATTAATATCGTTTTTCTTTTGTTATGAAAAGGAATTGCTTTCCTCGAAGCACACGGTGTGACTACATACAGTGTTGAAACCAATCATCGTGATGTTGTATCTATTAACACTGTCAATGACCAAACAAGAGTTTGCATTAAGGTGCCTTAATCCTTATAATTTAACCTTTTCTGATACTTGTGGTGTTTATGTAACATACTCGGTCAAAATGGATTATTCGATCGGTTAAGAAATCGTGACGTACAGTCTATCGTTTGTCTACTCTGATAGTTACTAATTTATGCTTCTTTGCTCGACTGCTCCTTTCTTATATCGTTTTCTTTACAATGAAGGGCATAAAACATGGTAAAGCTCTTATTCGGGTCTCCATTGGCGGTGATCTTATGAAAGCAGACTACGTTGTGGTATGAGCTAATATCTCGAATATTTGTTCCTAACTTTAGAAAGAAAAAGATTTCGGCTAAACATATTTTCCTGCCCTATCTCTGTTATGATATCTGCAATTGGTTACATCACAAGTGTTTTGTTTTTGTCAGGTTTCAGTTGGGGCACATATCTATCCACAAAACCCGGTCACTCACATTGGAAATTTGTTAAATTTTAGCTTAGCAGGTACAAATGTGAAATCAAATCTACATGATAACGGCATTTAATGCATGTCCTGCTAAAAGAATACATATTTCTTGCAAAATCTAAGACACTTGCAATGTGATTTAGGGGCAGATCATCAAGTCTCTGGTCAATGGGTTACTTCAAACAAAAGTGTCCTATCTGTCAATGTGGCATCCGGCCAAGCTAAGGCGATCAGCCGAGGTTCAGCTCATGGTAATATTGATTTATCGTTACGTGCTTTTTCTGTGCATCAGTTGGATTTCTAGATATTCTATATCATGCTGCTGATCTTTGTCGCATCCGCACAGTTACATTTGAAGGTCATGGTTTGAAACTGCAAACGAAAGTCACAGTGCTACTTGGTAACACCATATATGTTGAGTCCCCTAGAGAAACACTGACAAATGTCCATGTCCCTGCTGAAGGATATAACTTTCCAGTGAAATTTCGGTCTGTAACCTTTTAATAGTGTATTCAAAAAACATATGGTAACAACTTGTTCACCGATGATAATATAAACTGGAACAGGGAGAACAAGTTTGTAATATCTAAAAATGGAGACATGGGAACGTTTAACTGCCAAGTAGACCCGTCGTTTGTTGGGTATGATGCTTACTTTCAACTGTACTTTCTTGCAGTGCTTATATGTGTACAGAACCTTGTTTTGATTCTTATTTCTCTTGCATTGAAGATACACAACACCATGGGTGGATCTTGATACTGGCAAAACTTATTGCATTTTCTTCCCATATTCACCAGAACATCTGGCTCACTCAATGTCTACATCAAGAGACATGAAACCTCATGTGTCCTTCTCAGTTAATGCATCACTCAAAGAAGCTCCTCATGTTTCGGGCTCTGCATCTGCACTTCTTATTGGAGGGTTTTCTGTAACAGGGCCAAACAAGGTTATTTGTTTCTTATGTTCTTTGCATTTCTGAAAGACTCGTTAAGCAGAGCCTACATCCAGAATGTGTTTGCTTATGCAAGTTTGACTTTGAAATATCTGTAGCTGAATATAAACCCGGATTCAAACAAGGCCATCATTTCAATTCTGGGGAACACTGGTAAAACATGTTTACAAATTGTTAGTTCTCTTCATTTTCTTATTTATAAATTGCAATGGAAACTTAAATTACTCATTGCAGATGTTCAAATTGACTGGCGCAACAAAGGTAGGTTATCAATCAGCTTGATCGAGAGAGAAGATTATGGTATCGCAGGGCGTGCTCTATACGAGGTGAGTATTCTCACTTGAAAACCCTACTAATAAGCTTGGTAATCTAATCTACACCGCTAGAACAACAATTTATTAAGCTATCTATTTTCATTAACCTCTTCCAGGTAAATGTGCTGAGATCAGAGCAGTTCACAGATAGAATACTCATTACTCTCCCTGCTACTGGTGAGCTTGTAGATCATAACTTACAGCATACGCTGTTTCTTTTTTTCACTTAGCATTCAATGAGATTATAAACTGTTTTGCAGGTCAAAGAGTAGAAATTGATGTCTCCTATGACACGGGCGAATCCTTAGTAGATCCATCTCAAAGAAAAGATGGATACTCTGTATTGTTTCTGATACTATGGAGTGTTTTAGTGGTGATTGTATCAGTGATCATCTTGATGATAGTGATAGATAAACCAATTGGTCCAGCAGGAGCCACTAGGGCTGCAACAAACGGTGTAGCAGCAGCAGGAGCACCAAGAACACCAGAAAGGCAAAGTGGTGCAGTTATATACCATGAGGAATCTCCAAGAACACCATCACCATTTATGGAGTATGTGAAGAGGACTGTGGATGAAACTCCTTACTACAAAAGAGAAGGAAGGAGAAGGTTTAATCCTCAAAACACTATGTAGAAATTTTGTTATGAATTGTAAACTCTGTTTTTTTGCGTAACCAAAACTTAACCAATGTTTGTACTGTTATTTTAGTATCATTTCAGTTTGAATTGGATTCGTAGTTTGCCTGATATATGACTGGTTATTTGTGGGTTTAGTTAAAAAATTTGAGTTAGGGTCTTCAAGAAATTTAGATGATTTTACAAGCTTGCTTGAGCTCATGAGAAACTGTTTGATTGAGGTTCACAACTCACAAGGACCTAAATAGTGAAATTGAGTAATTATGAAGAAATATAATCAAATTAAAAAACTTGATGTTTGCTTTTTTGACAAAGATTTCATTAACGTGAAAAAGCAACTTTATATGTTTTTATTCTTTTGGATTTTGGGTTCTCATTTCATTTATTTTTGGGTTTTGTTTTATTTTTTTAGAATTGATCTATAATATCTTTATTTCAATATAAAGTGTGTAGATTAAGGATTTTTTGGGTATAAATACTTCAATATAAAATCATTCAACCAATATTAAAAATATATACTGTATAATTTAAATGGTCACATAATATTAATGCATTTAAATTTTGCATAGAAAATTTCTATAACATTTTATAAAATAAAACAAACAAAAAATCATAAAACATCTTATATAATGGAATGGAGAGAATAGTATTTATTGAATAAGACAGAAATTTTGATATTTTTTGGATTTTGATTGGTTACAATTTTGCGAATCCATAATATTAAATATATTTAAATTTTGCATAGAAACTTCCATAATAATTTATAAATAAAACAAAAAAATCATAAAACATCTTATATAATGGTATGGGAGGGAATAGTATTTATCAAACCACACAAAAAAATCGACAAATAGTTTTTGAACTTCACTATCATGGGTAAATAAGTTTGTAATTTTACTAAGAAAGATATACAAATCATTGGTTTAATTCCAGAGATATCTAATGTTATACAATAATTTTAAAAAAGAAATACATCGATAATCCAATCATTTTCTATTGGATTAACAATAGATATGATATTCTTTGTAAACTATTGTAACATATTCCTATTTACTTATCTGTATATATATAGTTTGTCTCATATATGAATATACACAATCTTTTCCCCCAAAGTTATTACATAGTATCAAAGCTAATTTGTTCTCTACCGATGTTGTTTCTTTGTTGACTTGGAATCTTGTCTGACGCAGGTATCCATCTGATAATTACTACTAACACTTTTGCTCCCATTGCTAAGCATTCCAAGGTTCATATTTTACTTGAACTATCTGCAGCACAACGGTCAGAGGTCCATTAAATGGATAGTCCACAATGCATGTTTACCATTACATGGAGATTAGGAAGAAGAGAGTTATATGAAGCTTATGCCTAGCTTAGTACAACGATGAAGTCAAATGGTTTCATTCTCATTTCTCGTTCATTCGTAGCAGCATTTGTCTTCACATCTTAATCTATGTTGATGACTTCATTGTTGTGGATAATGACTTATCCACGTTGTAACGGTTCAAAACTACCTCCATCACTATTTTGATATGAAAGGTTTGGGCAAGTTAAAATATTTTATGGCATCACAGAGCCGGCTTTAAATTTAAAAAATCCGTAAGCAAAAAAAAATATACTTGAAACCGAAGAACTTAATGAAATAACCTTTTTTTTGTCACTGGGTCACAACGGACCGACCCAATAGTCCAACATTTTCATACGAATATTTAACATCTTCATACGAGGGAAAGTAGAATTGAACTTCACACCTCTATGATGAACGTAGAAATGATGCAACCACTAGGTTACTTACTGTTTCCGATGAAATAACCTATTTTCATTTGCAATTGTGATAAGAATATTTTTGAAATAAAGACTGATTTTTTTATAATAATATTGAGCGCCAAAAATACGGACTTGTTTTGTTTAGACTTATGTACGACCCTGATCAAAATGTATCGCAGTAATGAAAAAACCTTCTTGTCGTAACGAAAATATTGTCTTTGACATCTTGAAATATTTGGTAGATTTTAGTATCAAATTGGTAATCTAATATTCCAATTCAAGGAAAATTAATCTATAAAATCTAGTATGTAATTTAATAGAGGATGCAGTAAATATGGTGCAAGAGAAGAATTCATTTGTAGATCCCATTTTCCTGTTGTTCTTTTTATTATACAAATCTCATCTAAAAGAAGAAGAAAAGGGAGAAAAGAGAGACCGAAACTGTATCCAACAAAGAAAAACATTTTAGCCATGCATGAACATAATCTCAAACAAGATTTCTTACCACATTGATGAGGAATTAAAACAATGAGTGTGTCTCTACTCTTCATGTTAAATGTGTATTTAGAAATCTCATGCACTATGAGACTCCCATGTATGAGTGATTTGGTTTTCAATAATAAGAATATTACAAAGACATTTTCTATGCTACTCTTGTAGCTTTATTAGTGAGATGTACCTTATCTTCTATAATGTAATTCTAAATATTTAGAAACATAATGTTTTTCAAATAAATAATGGGTCTAATCATTGCATAGAAACAACATGAAATTGTTAATATTAGGATGATTAGTACTCAACATTTCAAGTTAGGTTCATTTTCGTCAACTACATGAATTTATACGAATAATTTTATTTTCATCCGTAATTTTTAGATATTTTTTTACATATAAACTGTGTTTTCTTTCGTAAACTATATAAATTTCAAAAACTATATAAATTTTGAAAACTATATAAATTTTGAAAACTATATAAATTTTATAAACTATTCCAATTATAAATTTTTTGTTAATGTTTACATGTTAAATTGCTATTAAACAGTTTTTAATTTAAAAATCTGATTTAAACTTTAAAATAATTAAAAATAGATTTTTAAATTAGTAACAGATTTAATATCTATTTAATGTGTAACATTAATGAAATTTTTGTAATTATAATTATTTATGAATTTTTGTAGTTTACGGAAAAAGAATATTGTTTATGTAATTAAAAAGTTCTAAAAGTACGAATTAAAATAGGTTTAATCGTATAAATTTGTGTAGTTTACGAAAATGAAAGTTTTCATGTTTCCTTTTTTGTACTTATCTAATTATATAGTATTTGATTAAAGACGATATCCAACGGCTAAGATTTCACCAACTAGAAAATCAAAAGCAATATCAGCCGTCCGTAATTCTAACACAAGAAACAAAGCTAAGATCAAGTGCTCCGCGGAGTACAATAAATATATCGTCTTTCTCTTCTCTAAGGGTTTTACGGCTTTTAGGCGGCTGCCGCTTCTTTCTTCTTCTTCGTTCTTCGTCTCTCGAAGGTTTTAGGGTTTCGATTTTCCCGGCATGGACCCTTATGGAACAGAAACAGTTATTGAAGATGAAATCCAAGATCCTAAACCATCCGAAGATGTTGAGGAAGATTACGACAAATCTCAGCCTCATTCTGGTGGCATCGATAGTGCAGGGTACGTTTCTCTACTTCTTCCGAGAAGATTCTAGATTTAGGAATTAGGTTTGGGTCCTTTTTCAATTCCAATAAAATTGAGATAAAGAAGAAGTTATTCTTATCGAATCTGATAGGGTTTCAAATTATTCATCGTTTTTGTTTAATTTTGAAGATGTATGGCTTGCTTGGATCGTTGTTATAGATATTTTAGATAGGAAGTAGAAAAAATTCGAACTTGATATCGTTGCTGTTTGGAATAAACTAGCTAGGTTTCTTTGTTTCCCCTAGAGTAATCTGGATTGGAGAAGGATAAGTTTAGTCTCTTCTCCAAGTTTATATTACTTAGTGATAATTAGTACTTATACAATGTTTTGTGGAATTTGTAGAAAGATATTTGTTGGAGGTTTAGCCAGGGAGACAACTTCAGGTTAGCTCTTGTGTCTGGTTGCCACATTGTCAGAGGTTAGCTCTCTCGTTGTTCTGTATCGTTCAATACTTTTTTAACTCTGTTTCTGGTTTTATTATGCAGCTGAGTTCGTCGACCATTTTGGGAAGTATGGAGAGATCACGGATTCTGTGATTATGAAGGATAGAAAAACTGGACAACCCCGAGGATTTGGATTTGTGACATATGCTGATTCCTCAGTGGTCGACAAAGTAATCCAAGATAATCACATCATAAACGGGAAGCAGGTTAGATTGAGATGTGCCTTACATATTAACTGTGTTTGTTGTGACTTACACTGTGCGATAACACTCACTTTTGTTTTTTGGCTCTTCAGGTTGAAATTAAGAGGACGATACCGAGAGGATCCATGAGCTCCAATGATTTCAAAACCAAGAAGATATTTGTTGGTGGAATTCCTTCATCCGTGGATGATGGTAGAACATTCGTCCATGTTTATCTATGAAGTTATCATGTTTATCTATGAAATTATTAATCTGCCGGTTGATATTTGTATTAGATGAGTTCAAGGAATTCTTTAAGCAATTTGGAGAGCTGAAGGAACACCAGATTATGCGTGATCACTCAACTGGAAGATCACGTGGATTTGGGTTTGTTACGTATGAAAGTGAAGATATGGTTGATCTTCTCTTGGCAAAAGGGAACAGAATCGAGCTCTCAGGGACTCAGGTAACTAGGCTCTTTTTACAAATGCTGTTGAGATTCTAAGGCTCTGTAGCTAACTGGAAGTCGAACACTCACATCTTCCTCTTTGCTGTGTTGTGTGTTTTCTCATATAGGTAGAGATAAAGAAGGCAGAGCCAAAAAAACCTAACTCGATTACAACCCCTTCAAAGCGATTTGGTGACTCTCGCTCTAACTTTGGTGGAGGTTATGGAGATGGTTATGGTAGTGGGCACGGTGGTGGGTATGGTGGTCCTTACAAATCAGGTGGTGGTGGTGGCTATGGAGGTGGCCGGTCAGGTGGTTATGGAGGATACGGAGGAGAATTTGGTGGTTATGGAGGTGGCGGATATGGTGGCGGTGTTGGACCTTATAGAGAAGAGCCAGCACTTGGATATTCTGGTCGATATGGAGGAGGAGGCAGTGGTTACAACAGAGGAGGTTACGGTATGGGAGGAGGCGGAGGTGGTGGGTATGTAGGTGGACCTGGTGATATGTATGGTGGGCCATACGGTGAACCAGGAGGTGGTTATGGTGGACCAAGTGGTAGTTATGGAGGTGGATATGGTAATAGCGGAATTGGTGGATATGGAGGCTATAGAGGTGGTGGTGGTGGTTATGACATGGGTGGACTTGGAGGTGGTGGTGGTGGAGGAGGATACGGTGGTGGTGGTGGTGGAAGTGGAGGAGGTTCGTTTTATGGCGGAGGAGGAAGTAGAGGCGGATATGGAGGTAGTGGAAGGTACCACCCTTATGGAAGGTAGAAAGGTCTCTCCTCCATAAAGCTTCAATCTTCCTTTTTTATGTCATGATTAGCTCAATGTATTGTATTTCTCTGACTCGAGTAGAGTTTTAAATAACATTTTAGATAATTTTTCGAGAGTTCTTGTGGTAGATTCAAGATTGTATCATTTCTCTATTTAACTCTTCTTTCTTGTATTGTTTCCTACTTTTGTCGAGAAAACCTCTGATAGCGTCCGAAGGTGAAGTGTCTTCTTCTTCTCTCTCAAAACCACAAATAGTCCTACAAAATATCTGGTTGTCAATCATCTTTCTCAAATCTCAATTCTTTGATTCTTGTCTCTTTTTCGTGTACCATTACACACTCTCTCTCTAGCTCATTTCCTTCAATCAAATTCCCGGGAAATTCTATTAACAGGATTTTCTTTTCTCGTCTGTGTTTGATATTCCGGTTGGCGATTTTCTGAAAATGGCAGCACTTGCATCAAATCTCGCCTGTAACGGAAAAGTAACGATTTTTGGAGAAAATTCCGTCGGATATCGTTTATGTGTGTGTTGTGATCTTCTTTGCCCAAAAAATTAGGGTTTTTTCAATGAATTTTGCAGGTAGGAGGAGGGTTGCAGATAAATTGCAAAAAGAAAGAGAGAGGAAGAGATCAGATCAATTATTATCCTTACAAAGTCATTGAAATTACTCCTCCTCCTAAATGTCTTGGCGTTCGATGCCTTCCTCATGTGAGTCTCTCTTTCTTCTCTTAATTTTTCTCGGGAAAATTCCAGAAGTAATGTACAATTATACAAACCCTTATCAACCATTCTAACTACAGATTCCAACTGAGAAACTTTCAAATTGATTTTGTTTCCTTAAATCTTAGATTATTTGGAAAAAGAAAAAACAAAGCTTTTATTCGCAGAAGCGTCCTTTAGTCTCAATTCTTCCTCTTCTTATTTTCCGGGGAAAACTCCCAATTACATATTCGAACTGAGAATTTCGTCAAAATTGATTGGATTTCGCGTAGATGAATAAAAGGGGTTAAATTTGCAGAACCTTCAGTGCGGAGAGAATGTGATGATTGAAGGACAAACGTACACGATCTCCGCCGTGACCCACCGGTATCAACTCCGGAAAGGAAAGTACGAGCCGAGTGAGAGGCGGCTTGATGTTCTCTCCGCCGCTAGATACGTTTTAAACCTATACTTTGATAATTTGCTTCAAAACTCTTGAATTGGTTAACAGATTTCATTTCTTTCATGTATATACTATCAGTGTGTATTCTGTAATCACGGATTTACATTTTTATCTTTCGTACATATTCTTGAGTCGTTTCCAATTTCACTTGAACCCTTAGTATATGTGCAAGAAACTGGTCTATCTCAAATTCTCAATAAATACTTGATGAGACTGCATGATGACTTATGAAATAATGTAATATCGACTGAAGGAACCGAATATTTTATATATTTATATCCTTAATATATTAGTTAAAAAATATTTTAATAAATAATTTTTTTTGACGTATTATTAACAAAAATATCCGGTATCATCACCGCCGTAACTTTCAAATAAATATATAAATAAACTTAAAGTACTAAAAATAATTATAATATATGTCATTGTTATTAATTTGATTAGATAATCAATATATTTTATCACAATTGGTTACCTATCAATCCACCAAGGTCTCCTCTTCTACTCCCATATGCTAATTCCCTATTACTTGTCGGCAATATTATTGATTCTTCCACATGACAATGGGATAAAAGTTCCATTAATGATCTCATTGATAAGAATGACCACCACTTGATTTACAAATTATTTTTACTTATATATCCGGAGTCTGATGGATGGTATTGGCCTTACACAGCAAATGATATATATTCTGTTAAATTAGGGTATCATCAGGCAGATGAGATGGAGCAAAATAAGTTATCTGTCAACCGACCTCTTCTGAGTAATCATACAAATATATCAAAACAACTTTGGTGCTTACAATTACCGCCAAAACTTCTACATTTTTTATGGAGATTGTTATCAAATGTTCTTCCTCTTGAAACACATTTATTTCATCGCAAAATAATGGATGATAATAAATGTGTAAGGTATACTGTTTCCAACGAATCTGAAGACCATTGTTTCTTTGATTGTCTTGAGGTTCAGATGGTTTGGTGGAAGTTGGGGTTCTCAAATCCGGCTCTCTCGGATCCGTTAACAACGATCCATGACAAATTCAGATTCCTTCTGGCAAGTTATGCTCTATTTACTGAAGACTGTAGTAAAAAATTTATTCATTTCTTTATATTGTGGAGAATATGGAAGATAAGAAATGATCTCCTTTTTAACAAAAAGGTTAATTCAGTGTCGTGGTTAATGGATAAAAGTTTTGAGGACGCATAAGAATGGCTTCAAACTTTAGGTGCAGAAATGAGAGATTCACAAAATACTTCCATGGAAATTACATTGACGTCGAAATGGTCTCCCCCACCAAATAGATGGATTAAATGTAATTATGATGTAGCTCATAGAGAAGGAACACATCATTCGGGTATGGGTTGGATTTTACGTAATGATAAAGGAATATTTCTTTTTGCTGGAATGGGTAAATTTCAAGGTAGACCAACTATTATAGAAGTGGAATTTACGGCATTAATTTGGGCAATTCAAACTACATGGTTTATGAGTTATCGGAAAGTAATATTTGAAGGTGATAACTAAGAGTTGGCTAATCTATTAAATAAACCATCAATCAACTTCCGATTACAGCAGTATGTTCAGACTATTCGTCAATGGGATTCCCAGTTTGATCAAGTTATTTTCAGATATCAACTTCGAATATGTAATCAAGTGGCGGATACGTTAGCTTCGCACGCAATAATGGGTCAAGAAGATTGGAAGCTTTTTAATGTATCTCCATCTTTTATTTTTTTTTAATTGTAAACGATGATATTCAATATTAATAAATAAATGTTGGAAAAAAATCAATATATTTTATTAAACTAACAAAAAAATACTATTAAATTAAATATTTTTTTTAATTTACATATAAAAAATTAATATTAAAAATAATTTTAAATAAATATAAAAATTATATAAATATTTAATTTATATTTTACTAATAAACAATAAAATTAATTACTAGTAAACATTATTATATAATTTGTGAATATTTTCCTCACGCATGTCGTGTGTATAAATCTAGTTAAGTGATATGTAGATACATTTTTTATTTGAGGAGTAAGTGAGAATTGTATCATCTCTACGTACATCTCAGAGGTGTGAAGTTTGACTTCATTTCTCTCGTATGAAGTGTTAAATTTTCATAAAATGTTTGACTATTTGGTTGATTCGTTGTGATTGAATGACAAAAAAGATATATTTTTATTTGATTTGAAATAATATTTTGTTTTTAAAATTAATTTATTTATATATTTGATTAATTGTATTTGCAAATAATTTTGTTACCATTTTATTGGTTTAGATTGATATTAAAGATAAAAAACTTTAAAAATACACTAAGTTTGTAATTTACTAAAAAAATATATAAAAATTTGTAATAATTGATTAATTTTTTCATTAACAAATTTTTTTAATATATTTAAATTTTAAATTTGTGTTATTATTAAAAATTTAAATTAAATTTTAGAACAAATTAAAAAAAATGTTATTTTAAATATTTATCTTTTTCAAAATAACCCAAATTACCATTATTAGAAAGCCCAATAAACTGAAGACCATGGCCCAAATAATAACATCAATACTAGCGAAACTAACCTAATAGAGTGCCTGGGACAAATTCCGGTGGAGGAAGAAGTCGACGACGGCGAGAGCCATGAAAGAGGAAGGTACATGCAGAAAGGGGAAGGGGAAGGGGAAGAGAAAAAGAAACCCTAAAAGTACTACAGAGGAATTTAGCGATACACCGAAGAATCAAAACGAGAAAAAGCGTCAAAGAGAGACCAAAATCGCTAAAAGCCACCCACATGGAGGATCTTCAGCTTCATCGACACGACCTAAATCCTCCAATTTTCTCGATACGGTTCTCTGTTTCTCTCTCTCTCTCTCTCACTTACATTTTATTTCCCGTATGTGATGGTAGTGACAGAGCGGTTGCATCATTTAACAAAAATGGCAGCTTCGAGAGAGATTATCTGGTGGGCAATTTAGGATGCTCAATGAGAAGCTCTACACTTGCTCGTAAGTTTAGTTTCATCTTTCTGGTGATTTTCTTTAGTTTCACAGAAGATTTATCCTTTTCGGTAATCTCGTTTTCTCAGTGGACAAGAAGCGTTAGACTACTTTAAAGAAGATCCAGACATGTTTGATATGGTAAAAAATTAGCTTCAGAACAAAAATTTCTGTAGATTCCTCTTCTTTAACGTTTCTCAATCTTTAGTTGAATTTGTGTGGTGAAAATCATACAATCTCAAGTAATTGATTCTGTTTGTTTCAGTATCATACAGGTTATCAGCAACAAATGTCAAGTTGGCCTGAGCTTCCTGTTAACTCCATGATAAATTGGCTAATGTCTCGGAGCCCTTCTTTAGTTGTAGCTGATTTTGGCTGTGGTGAGATTTTCTTATGCTTTTTTACTCTGTTTTTTCTCCTGCTGAAAATTGCTCTACTGACATGAAAAATCATTTCAGGTGATGCAAGGATTGCACGGAGTGTGAAGAACAAAGTTTTCTCCTTTGATCTCGTCTCAAAGAACCCGTCTGTTATTGCGTGCGATATGGCAAATGTACATTCAAAATTTTAGTGCATCCTTTCGACATCATGATTTTTTCCATAGACTTGACTGGTTTTTGTGGTTTTCCTTGGTAGATTCCACTTGAGTCTTCATCAGTCGATGTTGGGGTTTTCTGTCTTTCATTAATGGGAACAAATTATTCTAGTTACATCAAAGAGGCACATAGAGTTCTTCGTCCAAGGTTCTATATTTTTTTTAACTTCGTGGACTTCTCTTTATAAATTTATGTCATGATTCTGAATAAGAATTCCTCGGATGTATTCAACAGTGGTTGGCTTCTCATAGCGGAAGTGAAAAGCAGGTTTGATCCAAACAATGGAGGAGCAGACCCAAAAGACTTTGTTAAAGCAGTTTGTGACCTTGGATTCACTTCAGTTTTAAAGGCAAAATCTTCCGTCTCTAAATACATTTTTTTGTGTTTACTTTCATTTTTAATATAAGAAACCCATTGGTTCTTTGCGCAGGACTTCTCAAATAAGATGTTCATCTTATTGCACTTTAAGAAAAAGGTTAGTGAAAGAATGCTATATATAGGTTTGAATAATCTCAGAGCTTGGATCTATAGTTTAGCAAACAACACCCATGTTCATTGATTGTCTGACTATTTAGGAGCAGTCGAATTCAAATAAGAAGAAAATCGAGTGGCCTGAGTTGAAAGCATGTTTATATAAACGTCGATGATGGGTTTATGATGGAAGATGACACAGAGTGGGTACTCTTTTATCTTTTTCAATGTTGTATCAGTTAGTAGGCCATATTGATTGTCCAAAAAGGCGCAGACTTTCATTTGTTTATGAAATTTTGTAAAAGGGAATCGATTAATCACATTGGTCTCTGAAGTGTTTCAGAATTTTGTTACAGAGAGTGATGGGCTTGGTTTCTGTGTCTTAAGCTCATCCTTGTCAGGGAATTTCTTTATCAAAAAGCTGGGGTGGTGGGCAAATGAATCTATACAGGCAAATGACACTACTACGATTTGATCAAAAATGAGAGCAAAATACGATTAAAATCGCTAGGCTCAAGCAATTAATTTACGCTTTTGTGGTATAATTTCTGAAATCCGATTCCTGAATTTGAGGTTTTATTTAATTAAAAAAGGAAGAAATACATTCGGATATTCGTTTCGGTTTCGGTTGGTTATTTTTAGTTTTGATTTTTTTGGTTGGTAATATCAAACATTTATTCGGTTATTTTTATATTTCGGTTTGGTTTTGGTGCAGTTATATTTCGGTTTTGGTAAGTTTGGTTATTAAATTAAAAATTGAAAATAACCGAAAATAATTGAAAAATAATTGAAAAGAACCGAAAATAACTAAAAAATAACTGGAAAATAAATTGAAAAAAAAAAAAAAACCAAAAATAAATAAAATATTCGAAATATCCGAAAATGTTTTGGATAACCGAAATTACCAAAATTACCGAAAATAATTTGTTTTTTGGATATTATTTCGGTTTTCGATTTAGTTTTGGTTATTAATCAATAACCATAATTTTTCTAAATAATATACGTTTAATTATTTTATTATAACTGAATACCAACTAAAATCTGTTTTTCGATTCGGTTTTGATTTGATTTATTCAGTTCCAATTATTTGACCAAGCGAACTGGTTTCACTGCTCCTAAGTTCACACAATACGATACTCACAAGTTTGACTTTAGTTTATTTTGATTCAATTTTATTCGGTTTAGTAATTTTTGCCGACCAACAATGAGCAAAGAGAGAAGGACGGATAGAGATTAGATTGCTTGTCCCATCACTTACACGGAAATAGCAAACATTTGTTTGATCATTCAAATCCTTTTGCCTTAAAATCGAAATCCAAAACCCCAAAAGAAATTATTTCATAAATCTTTACCCACAAAGTACAACCATTTAGTCATCAATTTTGACCATCTTTAGCTCTCTTTCTGTCAACTCAAGTTCAGGTAAAAGAAAGATCTTTCTGTATTTTGCTATTCACAAATTGAAATTGTTGTATCTTTCTGTTTTTTTATGGAAGTTTCTTTATTTCGCTATCCCTAAAAAACAGCTTTGTTTCTTTCCGATAGTACCAAGAATGATTGATTGATTGATCATCAAAAAGGTCTGACTTTTACAGGTCTTTAATTTGGGTTTTTGGTTATAAAAAAATAATCAAAAATCTAAACATTTGGAAATGGGATCTGTAGCTGGATTTTACGAGAATGAAGTGTTTGAATTGGAACCTAAATGGGTCGTTGATCCTCAACATCTTTTTGTTGGTCCCAAGATTGGTGAAGGAGCTCATGCCAAAATTTATGAAGGAAAGTAAGTTGATTTATTATCCTTGATCAGATTCATTTCATAACAATCCATGTAACTTTTAGTTCGCAAGACTTTTGACTTCAGTTTTACTCACTAATTGGTTCTTAATCCATTATTGTTGCCCTTTAATGGTTGTTCAAGTAGTTCAGGATCAAAGTGTTCTTCTTCTTGTATCAGCATTTTTTTATAGAAGTGTTTCCACTGGTAATTCAGGAACTTTAGTATGAATCAGTTACTGGTTTTGTGAGAATTTGGGTTTGGCGTTTAGAGAATTCAATCATGGAGATAGATAGTTTATTATTGGGATTGATTGAAATGTGGTTTCTTGTTTAGGTATAAAAACAAAACAGTTGCTATTAAGATTATTAAAAGAGGAGAAACTGCTGAAGAGATTGCGAAAAGAGAGAACAGATTTGCAAGAGAAGTCTCTATGTTGTCTAGAATTCAACACAAGAATTTGGTCAAGGTTCTTTGATCTAATCTCTGTTTTTTTGGGGGATCATATTGCTAGAGAGTTAGGTTTAATGTTTTGATTGTGTTCATACGTAGTTCATTGGAGCCTGCAAAGAACCAATCATGGTTGTAGTCACTGAGCTTTTATTAGGTGGTACATTGCGTAAATACCTTGTGAGCTTGCGTCCAGGGCGTTTGGACATACGTTTGGCTGTTGGGTTTGCTCTTGACATTGCTCGGGCGATGGAATGCTTACATTCTCATGGAGTCATCCATCGTGATCTTAAACCAGGTAACAGTTAATACCGAATTCACACTATCAAGAGTTTCTTAAAAGTTACAATCTTGGTCTTGAGTATATGTTCTTGTTGGATTGCAGAGAACTTGATCTTAACCTCAGATTACAAGACAGTTAAACTAGCAGATTTCGGTTTAGCTAGAGAGGAATCAGTAACCGAGATGATGACTGCAGAAACTGGTACTTATCGGTGGATGGCTCCAGAGGTACTACTACTATACCTGATGAAATCAGTTTTTCCTGTTCTGCATTTTGTCTTTTGCGTCCAAGAAATTGCTTAATCGCAAAATTACGGATAAACAGCTTTACAGTACAGTCACCTTGAGGCACGGTGAGAAAAAACACTATAACCATAAGGTAGATGTGTACAGCTTCGCCATCGTCCTATGGGAGCTTATCCACAACAAGTTACCTTTCGAAGGCATGTCAAATCTTCAAGCTGCTTACGCCGCTGCATTCAAGGTTTGATTCTTGATTGTCGACCCACTTGCTTATGATTTTCTACCATTTGGTTCTTGATTGTCGACCCACTTGCTTATGATTTTCTACCATTTGGTTCTTGATCATCAACCGGATTCTTTCTCTAACCAGACAAAGTTTATCTGATTACTGACTGCTTTAATTGTTCTGGTTAGAACGTGAGGCCGAGCGCAGACGATTTACCAGAGGATTTAGCAGTTATTGTAACATCTGGTTGGAAAGAAAATCCAAGTGATCGGCCAAACTTCACAGAGATTATACAGATGCTCTTACGTTACCTAACCACAATTTCAGCTCCTGAGCTTGTTCCTCCATCGATTAAACGTGTTTTCTCGTCGGAAAACGCAGTGTTGCCACCGGAATCACCGGGAACTTGCTCATTGATAGCTGTTAGAGACGGAGATCAGATTCCTACGGATGCAAACTCGGCGGAGAAAGAAGTTAGAGGAAGTTTCTTCTGCTGCTGCTAATAATAATAATGATTGATTTAATTTTCAAAAAAGAGAGAAATTGGTGTGAAAATGTAATGAATAAAAACGAATAGATTAATTGCCTTTATACAAAAATAAAACCACTTGATCCCATTTACTGATTTACACATCCGATATAAAATTTTGCAATACGCATAATATTACTTATATCTTAAAATTAAAAAGTGTGGAATTCGACCTTATTTTCTCTATTACGAAAATGTTAAATATTTATATAAAAATATTAGGTTATTAGGTCGATCCGTTGTTAATCAATTATAAAAAAAATATTACTTTATTTTGTTCTTAAAATTTAAAAGACAAGATGATATCAACATCAATACATTATAGATTTGATAAACATGAAGTTATTGATTATTGAGAAAATAACTTTTCATGAAATACATACATGCGGTTATAACACAATTATTTTAATCATCAAAGATGATGTCCACCATCACCACAACTTTTATGTTAAATTTCTAATATATTATTCGAAAAACAGTTTTAAAAAATAATTTTACTCTGTCGTGCTATTAACAGAAATATTATGGTGACATGTTGTTACTACAGTAAATTTCAAATAAATATATAAATGAGGTTAAATCACTAGAATAATTATAATATATATCATTATTACTAATTTGATTAGATAATCAATATATTTTATTAAATTAACAAAAAATATTATTAAATTTTTAAAAAAATAATTATTTTTTTTTTAATTTACATATACAAAATTAATATTAAAATCATTTTAAATAAAATTTAAAATTATATAAATATTTAATTTATATTTTCTAATAAACAATATTATATAATTTAAAAATATTTTTAATACAATATTCTTTAAAAGAACCAATATCTATTGATATTAAAAATAATTTTAAATTTTTTTCTAATAAAAAAAATTATATAATTTAATAATATTTTTAGTACAATATTCTTTAAAAGAACCAATATCTATTGTCCGTGGACATTCACAAATCTTAAGGGTCATGTTGCATTGTCTTTGTGGGCATATTAGTTTGCAGTCATTATCTTGTTGACAGTAATTTCCATGATTTGATCCTTAAAATACACCAACAATTAAAAAAAAATCTTTACCAAAATATTATAAATACAACTTTACCAAAATATTATAAATACAAAACAAAATTCGTTAGTTTTGTTTGAAAATCACCATGTTCAAAAAATTGACTATTTTACAGTTTAGACGTCTGAATATATCTAAATCGATTAAACAAATCGGATGTCTAATTTTTATCTACATAATTCGTCTAGCCGTCTAAGCAGCCTCAGAATTTCTTTTTATTTTTTTTTAATTTAAAAAAAAATCTAATAAAAATTAATTTAACTTATTATAATAACAGCAGCAATAATAAATAGTTTGATTAAGTGGAAATATAAAAGTGAAACAATAGATAGAAGACATAGAATACTGTGAAATATAATAGATAAATAGAAACCATATGATGTGGCCGTTGAAAATTATATTGATAATTTACATGGGCCGTCTTTTCGTGTAGCCCACGTGAGATTTTCTTTGGTACGTGGAAAAACCCTAATCTTCCCTTATATAAACAAATTTAACAAAGACTCTAATCGCAGTCGATCTTCTTCTTTCATATCTTTTGCAGAGAACGATGAAGGTTGTTGCAGCGTACCTTCTTGCGAAACTCAGCGGCAGTGAAAATCCATCGGTCGCTGATGTGAAGAAGATCCTGGAATCTGTTGGTGTAGAGATCGACCAAGAGAAAATAGATCTTTTTTTCTCTTTGATTAAGGATCACGATGTGACGGAGCTAATCGCTGTTGGAAGAGAGAAGATGGCTGCTCTATCCTCCGGTGGTTCTGCGGTTGCGGTTGCTTCTGGAGGAGGCGGTGCTGTTGCTCCTGCCGATGAGTCTGCGGCGGCTGAGACAAAGAAGAAGGAAGAGGAGAAAGAAGAATCAGAAGATGATGGTGGAATGATGAGTCTCTTCGATTGATTTTACTTTATGATAGATGATCAAAATTGTTTCGATCTACGTATTATCTACTTGTTTTTAATGCCTTATAATTAGGGTTTCTATGGATTATTATCGTTCTATTGATTTTGCCAGTGCTAAAGACTTGAGTTTGGTCGGATTAACAGATCTGTAGATTTTGCAAGTGATCAAGATTGATAACTATCGTAGGGATTTTGCCAGTGTTGTAGAATTTTTCTGAAATTTCTCAATCCAATATTCCTTAGAACATACATGCTTTTTACTATGCAGTGAATGTTATGTTTTATCTACGATTGAATTTTGCATCGAATACTGAGATTTCCCTATTGATTATTCAAAGATTGTGCCAATGTTCAAATAAATATAAAGATTTGAATACTGTGCAAATAAATATAATTTTCTATATTGTTTTTCACGTCAAGTATTTTGGAATAATATCTTAAAATATCGTATTATGAAAATGTCTAAAATAGCACATTTCTAAATTTTGTTCTAAAAATAGCATCATTAGTTTAAATTTCCAATAATAGCACAAATTTAAGATTAAAATATATTAAAACTATATTTTAATAGAAATAAATTAAACCCTAAATTGAAAATAATGAACCCAAATACAATACCTTAAGTTTATGTATAATTTATTTAGAATAAATAAGTATTTTTACATAAGTATTTATGCTATTTTTGGGAATTTAATTTTATGATGCTAGATTTGGAAGAAAAACTTTAAAATGTACTATTTTAGGTTATTACTCTAAATTTTTTATAAATTATTATGTAAAAATAATTGTTTACTTTAAATAAATTATATATAAAATTAAAATATAATGTTTGGTTCACTTTTTCTAATTTAGGATTTAAATTTTTTTTATTAAGACGAATTTAAATTATTATTAAATTTTTGTTATTTTTTGAAATTTAAATGATTATTGATACATTTAAAATAAAAACTTAGAAAAATATTATTTTAATCAATTGCCCAATATTTTTATATGGAATAATGACATTTTCCATGACTTATATAGTCATGCTGCAAAGAACAAGTTAGCCAAGAAAATAAAATAATAAAATTACGAATTAGTTGGAGCAAATTAATTTTAGCACAAATATGTGCTTTTTATTGAAACAAAAATTCCGATGCCCAAAATTTAATATCTTTATAAAAATTCTGCATCTTTTTTTACAAAATTTGATATTTTCGATAGAAATTTACATTTTGAGTTCAAATGTATGATTCCTCTTTTCTATATGAATTGTGCCTATCTTTAAAGCAAAAGCTTTTTCTTTCACCATTAATGACCATATCATAAAAGATGTTACAAGTCATTTTTTTGCTCTATGTTGTGTCATTTCAATTTTCTTTTCAGAAATTTACATTCTCTGGGAAAAAAGTCTTTTAGCATATTCAGAGAATAACTGTTCAAAAATCAGAATTTGTGTGCAAAGAAAGAATCCCTCATGCAAAAGTGTTTTTTTTCTTTGATCTTTATAAGAAAAAAAGCTAAGTTTTGATGTGGGGACTAACTTATATATATATATATATCATCTGTTAAGATAAAAGTTTGCATCTTTATTTTCATTTTTCTCGATTACACCACAAAAATGAATCTTTATTTTTTTATATTTATTTCTGCAACAAAAGACTAAAAAATTATTATTTTTTCCAACACCATGTCCTAAATCTTTATGTTTTTCCTGCAACCTTTATGAACACAAATAGATATGATTAATAATCAAACCATAACCTAAACGCAAAAATTGCTTAATAGAAAGGCGAAACAACGCTTAAATGGGAAACAAATTCATGGAGAAGATATGAATACATATACTAAACAGTTTCATCAGAAGAATTCAAAGTCTAAATAAGGACCTGATGATGAATCTGACTGTTTTGATTGTTTGTCTTGTTGTTGAACTGATGACTTGAGAGTTTCATTTAGTACCGAAAGATCGATAGGTTTCGGTATTTCTGGTGGATTTGTGCTTCTGATTAGTGCCCAATTGATACTATCAAAGAAAGGATGTTGTTTTATCTCTGTAGCACCTTTCTTGAACCCTAATCTCTTCTTAGGATCTTTAGCAAGTAAACCTCGAATCAAATCTTTAGCTTCAAAGCTTATAGATCCTTCTGGAAACTTTAGCGATTGTCCAACAACGTTGAATAGCGTTTGCCGGTTTCCGTTTCCTTTGAATGGCGTTTTCCCTGTTAACAATTCGTAGAGGAATATACCAAAAGTCCACCAATCAACAGAACTTCCATGACCATCTCCTCTTATGATTTCAGGAGCTAAATACTCATGAGTGCCTACAAATGACATGGACCGAGCATCTGTTGGCTCAACTATTAGCATTGGGAGTGAATCTGAACGACCCTTTTCAGTTTTTGCCTTTCTTTGTTTACTATTGAGGAAACGAGGCTTGAAGCACGATGGTGGCTCGACACAGGCTACAGGTAATTTGCAGGATGGATCTATGCAAGACGGTTGAATACAATATGAAGGAATTCGACAAGAAGGTTGAGAAGTGGATTGAATCAATGTAGGACTGGCAAAACTCTGCAAGGAAAGATCGAAATCGGAAAGCATAATGTGACCATCTTCTCTCACCATTACATTCTCTGGCTTCAAGTCTCTGTAGACTACACCCATCATATGAAGATACTCGAGGGCAAGAAGTACTTCAGAAGCATAAAACCTGCAGATTCAAGAGCAGAAAACATAGGATCCATCAGAACGTCAAGGTTTCAAATGTTTTCAGATTCTTGAAAGCAATTTGATTTCGTTCTCAGACAAAACCAAAACATTGCCATGATAAAAGACAAAACAGAGGATCCACAGAATTACATTGATTCAGTTTTAGTTCTCTGTCAGACAAAACCCAACACATGAAATTGAGCAAATTAACCTGGCGGATTGCTCGGAGAAATGTTTTCCGGGTTGCTTTTGCCGGAGGATATGAAGATCGCCGCCGCTACAAAACTCCATAAGAAGACAAGAAAATTTCTCAGTCTCGAAATGCGAGTAAAGCGTAGGCAAGAAAGGATGATCTAGCAAACCCAAAATCTCTCTTTCGGTTTGAGCCCTAACCAATTTCTTCCTGCCGATCAACATTCCTTTGTCCATCACTTTCATGGCGAAAAAACATCCCATTTCTCTAAGCTCAGCCAAATACACACTACCAATATCACCACAACCCAATTTCTTCAACAACTTAAAATGCCCTAAACCCAAATCCTTGTTTCCACTACATAAAACACTCTGAATCGCGTCCCATCGAAGATCATTCCCTTTATGTGGCTTCGACGGGCAAAAAACCCTTTTGAGATTAGCCTCGTTAGAATCGAAAGCTCGAACCTTTTCGAGATTAGCATCGCTGCTTACACTGTTACTGCTACAGAAACTTGAGCTGACATTGTTATTAAGCCTAACGTCTTGAGAGTCATTGCTACTGGTTTTGAAACTCTCGGATCCAGAAACTGGACTCGATTTGGCATTATTGCAACTGGACAAAGATACGAGATTTGGAATTTGTCTACTCATGACTAGAGAAGAAGATCGATAAGTGAGATAAAAAAAAAGATGTTTCCTTTTAAGAATCTATGTGGTTTGTGTTGTGCTTTTGATAGTCAAGGTTATGTGATGTAACTTCGCTGTGGTCAAAGAGAGAAAAAAGGAGAGGGTTTTGGAAGAAACGTTGAAGAAAATGTGTTAATTTATTTTCAAAATTTGAACAGTGGTTTGATAAACAATGTGTGGACTCATCGGAGTGTAAAACTAAGGTCTTTGTATCACAATAAAGTAATGTGATTATCAATTCCGATGAAGCCATAGTGGATAATACTCGTATCTTGTGTCATGCTGAACATTTATTTAAATAAAATATGTAATTGTAGCCCTAACCAATGCTCACATATTTTTGTTAATTTGGTATTTAGAAAATGTATATTGTAGTAATGCAAAAACTATTTTTTTTTTGTAAATGGAAAGAATATAACATTGTCCCCAAAAAGCACAATTACCGATACCATTTTTGACCTCTATTTGTAGAGTTTCAAGGACAGTTAAATAAACAAAAAGATTTGATGATTATCAAGTTCTTGTTTTGGATCAAAGCTGTTGATTAATTATATTTCATTTTGAGAAATTAGTTTATGCTCCCTCTATTTCATATTACAAGATGTTTAAGAATTTGTTTTTTTTTTTTATCATTTATTAGATATTTTAAAAAAAACATTTAAAATTAAATTCATTTAATATTTTTATCATTAATATTATGTGGTATCTTTATGGCTGATTGAAATACTTTAAATTAATATAATAAATAAAAATAAAATTTTTAATAAATAATTTTCTAAAATATCACATTTTTAAATTTTTGTTTCAAAATAACATCATTAGTTTAAATTTCTAATAATATCAGCAATTTTTAAAAAAATACATTAAAATTTTATTTTAATATACAAAAATTAAACCCTAAGTTAGAAAAATAAATCTAAATATAATATTTTAAATTTATGTATAATTTATTTAGAATAAATAAATATTTTTCACATAATTAATTATGTTATTTTTGAAATTTTAATTTTACTATGTTAAATTTAGGATTTTTTTTTAAATACTATTTTAAAATATTACTTTTTTTTAATCAACACACTTTTACTAAAAAATTTTATAAAACAAAAATAGAAGGAATATATATTTAGAGTTTTGCTGAGTTTTTCGTTGAAAGTTTTTGTGTATCAAATCCGTCCATGAGTGAGTTTTCATTAGAAAATATCTGTTTCATCTGATATTATATGTTTAAAATATAGGGCAAATGTCTAAAATAGCACATTTCTAAATTTTTGTTCAAAACATAGTATCATTAGTTAAAATTTCCAATAATAGCATAAATTTAAGATTAAAATGCATTAAAACTATATTTTAATAGGAAAAAATTAAACCCTAAATTAGAAATAATGAACCCAAATACAATGCTCTAAGTTTATGTATAATTTATTTAGAATAAATAATTATTTTTAAATAAGTATTTGTGCTATTTTTGGGAATTTAATTTTACGATGCTAGATTTGGAAGAAAAACTTTAAAATGTGCTATTTTAGGGTATTACTCTAAAATATATTCCCAATATATATATATATATATATATATATATATATAACTGCGTTTAAATTTTTTTAAAATAGCCACAATTTTAAAATAGGGAACTTTATGTTTGTCATTATCTTAAAATGTTAGGTAATAGTTGGGCGAGCGGATGTTTAAAGACACTTAACTGTCTTAATTCAAATTTATTAATAAAAAAGGTATAAGGGCAATTGACTAAAATAGCACAATTTCAAATTTTTGTTCCAAATATAACATTGGTCATTTAAATTTCCAAAAATAGCATAAATTTAATACTAAAATAATTAAAAACTTATTTCTAATGGAAAAAAATTAAATCCTAAATTGGAAAAAGTGAACCCAAACATTATGTTTTAATTTTATATATATTTTATTTAAGGTAAATAATTATTTTTATTATGTAAAAATAGTGATATTTTAGGAGTTTTAGTTTTATTGTGTTAAATTTGGAAGATAAACTTAAAATAGTGCTATTTTAGGATATTACTCAAGGGTACAAAGCATCAAATAAAAAAGAGTAATACCCTAAAATAGCACCATTTAAAGTTTTTCTTCTAAATCTAACATTATAAAATTAAATTCCCAAAAATAGCATAAATAATTATTTGAAAATAATTATGGGCAAATGTCTAAAATAGCACTTTTCTAAGTTTTTGTTCCAAAAATAGCATCATTAATTTAAATTTCCAATAATGGCATAAATTTAAGATTAAAATGTATTAAAACTATATTTTAATAGAAAAAATATTAAATGTTAAATTGGAAATAATGAACCCAAATACAATACTTTAAGTTTATGTATAATTTATTTAGAATAAATAAGTATTTTTACATAAGTATTTATGCTATTTTTGAGAATTTAATTTTATGATGCTAGATTTGGAAGAAAAACTTTAAAAAGTGTTATTTTAGGGTATTACTCAATAATTATTTATTCTAAATAAATTATACATAAACTTAGAGCATTGTATTTGGGTTCATTATTTCTAATTTAGGGTTTAATTTTTTCCTATTAAAATATAGTTTTAATGCATTTTAATCTTAAATTTATGCTATTATTGGAAATTTTAACTAATGATACTATGTTTTGAACAAAAATTTAGAAATGTGCTATTTTAGACATTTGCCCAATAAAAAAATACACTAATTTTATTAAGTTACAATGGAAAGATCAATAACAAACTATAAATAAATATTGAAAACAACTCGAATTTTTTTTTTGTAATCACATCTCATGTCACCTTATAAACACCCTAAATTATACTATCACTCATATGAAATGGTCAATTTACAACCAAAGTTCCAATGAAATTCTCCTTCACATCCCTTTTACAACTTTTCATTATGTAAAGTTATATTGTATATAGTAATTTTCTTCCTTAATTATGTTAAATTAAATTATTGTTATAATTCATCTTATAATAAAATATGATTGATGCTATAAATAGACAAAGTTAAAAGTCATGAAATAACATTCTACTAGATTCATATCCACGCCAAACATGGAGAAAAATATTCACAAATTATATTTTATTAGTAAATATAAATTAAATATTTTATATAATTTTAACTTTATTTAAAATACTTTTAACATTAATTTTTGTATATACGAATTAAGAAAATAAAATAATTATTTTTTAAAAATTTAATAATATTTTTTTTGTTAATATAATAAAATATATTATTTTTTGACCAAATTAATAACAATGATATAATTGTAATTATTCTAATAAGCTAGGCTCATTTATATATTTATTTGAAATTTATGACACGTCAGCATAGTATTTCTGTTAATACGTCAGAGTAAGGTTATTTTTTTAAAACGTTTTTCAAATAATATATTAGGGATTATGGTAGTAACTTAAATCTATTTATATTTATTTGAAATTATTTATAAATTAATGAATAAAAAATTTAAAAAGTAAAAATTATTGTTTCTGCAAATGTAATAGTATTTTTGGGTTAGTTGAATAAATTATATTTATTCTCTAACCAAATTAATACTAGTGGCATGTATTGTAATTATTCTAGTAACTTAAACCCTTTTATATATTTAATCTAAAACTCGTTGTGGCATTGACACATCAGCATGACATTTTTGTTATTAACACGTCAATATAAGGTTAGTTTGTTAAAAAGTTTCTCAAATAATATATTAGGGATGTGCAAAATAAATGTTCATTTGGGTACCGGAATCAACCTAAAATTCGAACCCGCTAATCGGACCAATGTGGGCCAAAAAAATCTCAAAAGCCCAAAACAAGTCAAATCATTTATTTTTAGCAAATTAATTATATAATGATCAAATAATTAATTATTTTATAACTAACAATAATAAATTCGTTTGTAACTATAGTATCCATATTTAATTTTATATCAAAAATTAAACATGGATTTGGCCGTATAAAAAGAGGAAGATACCATATGTAAAACCTATTGAAAATAATCAGAAAGAATTTTCATATATTTGTGTGAGAGCTCGATAATTAAAAAAATTCAGTTTTAACATTTTTGGATTTGGCCGGCCGTTGCCCCCAACTCTAGCCATCCGAGTGGATTTTGTCTACCATGCAGAGGTGCTAAACGCATTGAATATATGAGAATTTTAATTCTTACAACAATTTTTCAATAGAATATATAAAAAATTTATCTTAATATTTTAAAATAGTATTTTTTTAAAAAATTTCTCTTCTAAATATAGCACATTAAAAATAAAATTCCCAAAACATCACAAATTTTTATATAAACATATTTATTTTTCTTAAATTAGTTACAAATAAAATTAAAATATTATGCTTAGTTTCTTTTTTCTAATTTAAAATTTATTTTTCTTTATTAAAAATTATTTTAAAATATCTTAATACAAAAATTTGTGTTATTGTTGGAAAAATAAAATAGGAATGCTAAATTTATAATAAAATTTTTTAAAAATTTTATTTTTGTCAATTACCCAGAATTTTATTGAAAATATAGTTTTAAATGACATTTGATTCGAAATGGTTGTTACTAGTGATGTTAACAAGAGCTTATATAACGGATGAAATAATTTTAGTTCATATATTTAAAATTTTAGTTTAGATCGTATTAATTTTATTTCCAGATTGTTAAAAGTGCTATATTATAATATCAAAACTAACACTTAAAATAATTTTTTTATAAATAATTAACTTTGTTTTAATATATTTGTATTTTTACTCTCATCAATTTATCATAATCAATCGTATGATACATAAATGCGTGTAATCCTTTATCATATAGTGTTAAGTTTTGATTTGTTTTTGTTTATAAAGGTTTTGAACAAAATGGGACAAGTAGTGGCGTGCAAGAGTGCATGTTTAGCGTTTGATAACAACAGATTTTGTTGCCGGAATGTGTATGGTAAGTCGAAGAAGTGTAGTAGATTGTTGTTCGTTTATAAGTTTTAACTATTTGCGATCAATCGCAACGTTCAAACGCTGTATTCTACATCATAATTTTTTTAATCGTTGATTAAAATACAGAGCCGGCTCTGAATTTAACAGGGCTGCAAGCAAAAAAAAATGAGCCATTCTAATTTTTTAAATTTTTGTTGTTATATGGACTTGAACCGAGGAACTCAAGGAAGTAGTTTACTTTTATTTACCATTTGTGCTAAGAGTACTTTTGAAATAAAGGCTGCTTTTTTTATATTAATAGTGAGGGCCGCAAGCACGGGCTTACTCTGCTTGGGCCCAGACCCGGCCCTGTTAAAACATCATAACGATTAAAAACCTATGATCAGTCACAAACGCAATCGCCAATGCCAGACAAACAAACAACATATGTTGCAATCGTAGTCGTAGTGTTAACCGCAGCTGCCAACAGAGTAGAACCTCAGACCAAGCAAGACAAACTCGTGCTTACGGCCCTCGATATTGAGAAAAAATAATCGGCCCTCATTATGAAAATACGCTTATCACAATAGTAAATAAAAACAAATTTTTTCATTAAATTCATGAGTTTGAATTCTGATAATATCTTGGCAATGATCTTTTTTTCTGGCTTGCGGCCCTGTTAAAGTCAGTTGCGGGCAAACAAAAAAACTATACTCTATGTTTTATAAAGGAAAAATGGTCATACAAATACTAAACTTTTGTGTTTGGATCATTTAAATACCAAACTTTTTAATGATCTATTTAAATAACGATATGTATTTAACTGCGACGATTTATGTATGTAATTAGTCAACATTTACCCAAGAAGTAATACCGTTAGTTTTATTACTTATTTTAACTAACTAAAAATAGACATTGAGATCCTGCATCATTGTTAGAACCAATTTTGGTGTTAATTTAGTGTTAATGTTGATCGCATAATTAAATCGGTACAGTTAACTATAAATTGTTATTTAAATAGTTCATTAAAAATTTCGGTATTTAAATGATCCAAACACAAAAATTCAATATTTTAATTATCATTTTCCCGTTTTATAAAGGAGTTTGTCCTAATTATTACAGTTTTGCCTACGACACACATCCTCCTTTGGTCACTTGCTCCGCCAAATAATATTTTATCACGTTTTGTCCCTCAAATTGGGTTCATAATTCGACGTAAAACCTCCATAAGAATGATATAAACGAATAAGTCTTCTTTATCGTAAATTATGATTTAGTTATATAGATCGATGGTTCTGTGAGTTTTCCTTTTCTTGGGCCATGTAGTCCCAAATGTATGCATGGCAACAAAAAGTGATATCGACCGGTGTTATAACATTATTTTGGAAATGTTGATCATAACGTGAAATAAAAATAGGTTTTACTTCCATAACTTCTATTACAGAACCAAATGTCATGATATCGTTTTTGGATTTTAGTTTTTGATTTTAATGGGTGTGAGATTTGTTTTTTTTTTATATATTTTCAACTAAGAAAATACTCTAAAATTATTTGAAATTATTTTTAAAAATTAATATTTAAAGCATTTTCAATAACTAAAGTTTTTAAAATTCCATATTTGAATAATATAAGATTGTCATTGTAATTCAGATCATTCAAAATCTTTGTTTGAATACACTTCTTTAGTTTTTCCATAACATAAAATGAGTGATACAAGAAGTGGAGAGAATGGAAAGAGAAGCCAAAAGACTTGAATGAATCTATTTAGAATGAATTCATCCTATATTGAAAATATCTCAATATCAAAGTGAATTGAAATACTAATTCGAAAAATCAGAAAAACGATAAAAATGGTAAAAGGATGTATATTAACAGTGCTGGTTCCACCAATTTTAAGTTGCATAGATCAATTGATAAATTTTTGTTTTTAGGTTTTTCATTATTTTTTTAAAAAAAATTGTTTACAACTAACTTATGTTTAAAAAGTGAAAAAAAGATCAACATTTTGACTGAACAGATGCAAGACTCCTCTTATTCCATAAATTTGATTCTATAAAGAAATTAACTGTTTAGTTGTTGATATTATTTTTAATTTAAAATTGTATTTAACTTTACATTATAATTTTTAATGTTTTGAATTTTTAAAAATCTTTGCAGAAGATACCGATTTCAAAAGCTTTTCGTCGATGAAGAACCATTAAAATCAAACAATACTTTTTTCTTTTTCTTGACAAACCTAATCTCTCTAAAACTCTATACTTATCACATGTCGTCATCATATATTTTTGATTGCCAAATAGTCCGATTTGGAACCTTAGATTCGTGTGCAATCGATGGAATATCTCATGATATCTTTCAAAATAGATCCTGAACAGATTGATTACATTCCAAACCATCCTCTCATTCCTCCCAAACTAAGCTTATTTAGTAAGATTTTTATCTGTGGGTTCCGTTCCGTTTGATTTTGTTATCTGGCATATGCGAATCACACAAATTTAAATTTTTTAAAATCACAGGTGTAAAGGGTCGAACTTGGTATAAAACGAGGTGGATGCGGTTTGATAATTATCGTTTAGCGAATTTTGCGGATACCCGCAATTTAGGCTAATATTTTATGATTTTAGAGTAGTATCATAAATTAGCATATTTTAAAATTTTTTATTTCAAATCTACTATCATAAAATTAAAATTCTAAAAATAACAAAAATAATTTTGTAAAAATATTAATTTACTTGAAATAAATTATACATAAAACTTAAAAATATTATGTTTAGGTTTCTTTTTGGGCAAATGTCTAAAATAACACATTTATAAGTTTTTGTTTCAAAAATAGCATCATTAGTTTAAATTTCCAATAATAGTACAAATTTAAGATTAAAATGCATTAAAACTATATTTTAATAAAAAAAATTAAACCCTAAATTAGAAATAATAAACCCAAATACAATACTTTAAGTTTATGTATAATTTATTTAGAATAAATAAGTATTTTCACATAAATATTTGTGCTATTTTTGGGAATTTAATTTTATGATGCTAGATTTGGAAGAAAAACTTTAAAAGGTGCTATTTTAGGGTATTACTCTTTCTTTTTTCCAATTTAGAGTTTAATTATTTTTATTTAAATAAAATTATAATATATTTCAATTTTAAATTTTTGTTATGACTGATAATTTAAACTAATTATATTATTTTTGGAACAAAAAAATTAAAAAATTATCCAATTTTTATGGGCTGAAATTTTTTTAAACATAATTGGAATTCTTTAAAATTACTAAGCCCAATTATTATTATTTTTTCTCGTGGGTCATCTGTTGGACCCATCAAATCCGTTTGATTAATATGGGATAGATTCAGGTTTTGAATCTGCATACTTGCACGATTCAATTTATCTGTTTAAAATTTTACTTAAACCCATAACAGAAGGAGTCAAACGGAAGGAGTATGGCCTGCTTGACAGCGCTATGTCAAACCATTTAATTTCTTTAAAACACCATTATTAGTTTTTTCTAAAATATTCTAAATGTTATATGAAAGAATACTTAAAAACCAGTATTAATAAATAATATCTAAATTGTAAATTGAAATGAAAGAACTCAAACTCAATGATTTTTGTTATTTTGATATAAAAATGAATTTTTGATTAAAAAATATAGGATTTTAGAGAATATCTCCTTAAAGTGATAGTTAGCATTTCAAACCAAATCATATTTTATAATTGATAAAATACTCAATTCAAGTATATTTAAATCTAGTACAATGTTAATATCTTGAATTCATATATATGATTTTATTTTAAACTATGTTGAAAATAAATGAAATGGATAGTATCTTCAATATATTAATTGAAAATCATTTTAACAATTTAATCTTATGTTAATGTGTGATTTACAAGTGTGTCACGCTGATGTGTCACATTATTACAGCATATTAACATAAATATTATCTAAAACATAATTTATTAGAGTATTTACAAAAATTATCATTAGACAGTATATTATATGTAAATCTCTAATATTTTGACATATAATGTATTTTTCATAAATACAAATATAATATAAAATAAAATATAAATTTAGAAAAATTAGTCAAACAAAATATAAAATAAAAGTTTAATTTAATTGAATATTTATCATATTTACAATTTTATTTAAGATATATATAATTTAAATATATTTGTATAATCCGATTTTATTATTTATTTTATTTTTTAATCAATATTAAAAGATTTATAAAAAATATTTTAAATATGATATAAATTACATTTATGATATATTAGCAAAATAAATAATTAATTACTATATGTGAATATTTTTTTTCATTACGGTGTTGGTCAAAATCTAGTTTGTTTTTATTTTAAAAGCAAAATAATGTTTTAAAAGCAAAAGAAATCAGTCTGGAAATTAATTGGTTACAGGAGGCAGTGTGGTCGACTTTCAAAATAATTACTTGAATAAAAGTAGCTTTGTTGACATTTGTTGTGTAAGGTTACATTTTATGAATATGTAAACAATTATAAAAGTTTGAACGTTAGGAATCTATGAAATAATTAAGATGGAAACTAAAATATATTGTATAAGCAGTCCACAATTGTAAGGTCTAATTATCCTCAGCCTGATCTTTTTTTTTCAACCAATTGTTAGTTCAAATTAGTCAATATATTTTAGAACCAAAGTATTTGAATAAAGAAAAATATCTTAAAATACCACAAATTTTTTTAAAAAATACCACAATAGAATTTTTGTAAAAAAAAATTAATAATATTTTTAAGAATTATTTTTGATTAAACAGATAATATATTTTTTGTCGGTGTAATATAATCATAAATTTGTTATAAATTTACGATATTTGAATTCTGTAACAAGTTTTCGTCGTAAAAAGATTTTTTTTACAGTAAATATTATAATTCATATTATATAAGACAATTATCTAAAATAACATTTTTTGTTATAAATATAATACTAATAATTTAAATTTTTAAAATTAACATAAATTTCTAATTAAAAATATTTTCATAATAAAAAAAATCAAAACCATAAATTAGAAAAAATAAATTTAAACATAATATTTTAATTTTATATATAATCTATTTAAAACAAATAATTATTTTTAATAAATAATTTATACTATTTTAAAATTTTTATTTTTAATATATTAATTAGAAAATAAACTTAAAAATATTATTTTATGGTATTAGTCTATTATATAACCATCAATATTTTAGTCTCAAAATCAAAATGGACATATCCGAATTAACTTCATTAGAATACTAATAGTTTGTAGAAATATTTATTTATTGAAACCTACGCACCAACCACACTATGTCACGACTAATATTAGTCTTATTTATATGATTTTATAGCTTTTTTGTTACTTTTTTATTTAATAATTAAGGCCATATTTTGATTATTATTAATTACTTATCAGCAGTTCCTAGTTGACCATAATAACACACACGTAATATACGTGGAAATTGACCTTTTGGCAATTTCTTGGTGGCTACTGATTTCTCCAATATATATTATAGTGTGAGTGGTGGTGGGTCATACATACTTCTATATATTATCAAAATGTTGTGGTGAATGAAACTTACTTTCTTCTTCATTATCCTCACCATTTTCTTTCTGATCAAAAACCTCACTAAGATCTATCTTTGAAACCTTTCTTTACTTTCCAAGAAAACCATTAAACTGAGCAACAACAAAGTGAAGAGAATGAGTGAACTGTGGACTAACACAGGTTCTGCTCTTGCTAGCATAGTATTTATATACACAATCTTCGAACGATTCTTCCCTTCTCATTTCAAAGAACACTTTGAGCCATTAACTCAGAGGTTCATCGGTTTAATATATCCTTATATTCAAATAAAGTTCCATGAATATAGCGGCGAGCGGTTCAAGCGAAGTGATGCTTATGCCTCAATTCAGAGTTATCTAAGCAAAGACACTTCTTCTCGAGCCAAGAAACTAACAGCCAACACAATCAAAGGAAGTAAATCTATTGTCTTGAGCATGGACGATCATGAAGAGATCACTGATGAGTTTGAAGGAATCAAGGTTTGGTGGCAATCGAAGAAGCATCAAAACGAAAGCCGATCTTTCTCCTTTTACCCTAAAGCCGACGAGTCAAGATTCTTTATGCTTAAGTTTCATAGACGTGACAGGCAAGTAATCACAGAGAAGTATCTTGACCATGTTATGGCAGAAGGTAAGACGATCGAGGTCAAGAACAGAGAGAGGAAGCTTTATTCGAACAATCCGAGCCAAAACTGGTCTGGTTATAAGAACACCAAGTGGAGCCACGTCACCTTCGAGCACCCTGCGACATTTGATACTCTTGCTATGGAGAATAAGAAGAAAGAAGAGATCAAGAATGATCTTACCAAGTTTAGTAACAGCAAAGATTACTACAAGAAGATCGGCAAAGCGTGGAAACGAGGTTATCTCTTGTTTGGTCCACCAGGAACTGGGAAATCAACAATGATTGCTGCGATGGCGAATTTCTTGGATTATGATGTTTATGATCTTGAACTGACAACAGTTAAGGATAACACAGAGCTGAGGAGATTGTTGATTGAAACTTCAGCGAAATCGATAATTGTTATTGAAGATATCGATTGTTCTCTTGATCTAACTGGTCAGAGAAAGAAGAAGAAGGAAGAGGAAGAGGAAGACGAAGATGAGACAAGTGCCATTGAGAAGAAGATGAAGAAAGATGAAGGTGAGAATAAAGGAAGTAAAGTGACATTATCAGGGTTATTGAATTTCATTGATGGGTTATGGTCAGCTTGTGGTGGTGAGAGGATCATTGTGTTCACTACTAATTTCATAGACAAGTTAGATCCAGCTTTGATTCGAAAAGGAAGAATGGATAAACATATAGAGATGTCGTATTGCGGTTTTGAAGCATTTAAAGTTCTGGCAAAGAACTATTTGGATGCTGAGGAAGATGTTGATGACAAGTTGTTTAAAGAGATTAAGAGGTTGCTTGAGGTAGAAGAAATCAAGATGACTCCAGCTGATGTGGGAGAGAATCTATTGAGGAAATCAGAAGATGAAGATAAGGAGATTTGTCTTAATCGATTGATCGATGCTTTGAAGGAAGAGAAAGAGGAAGCCAAGAGGAAGATTGAAGAAGAGAAAAAGAAGAAGGAAGAAGATGAAGAAATTAAGAGGAAGAAGAGAGAGGAGAAGAACAAGAAAAAGGAAGAAAATGGAATAGCATTGAAAGAAACAGCAGATTGCAACTAAGTGCTTAACTAAAAGTGCTTAAAAGCTTATATTGTTTTTCTCTTTTTACTAATGATTCAACTAAGTTTGCAATGTTTGAGATTTAAATGATATTTCTTACGTCTAGGCAAATAATCCGACCGAATAAACCGAACCGAAATTGAATCGAAAAACAAATTTCGGTTGGTATTTGGTTATAAATAAATAACCGAACTTATATTATTTTGGAAAACCATGTTTATTGGTTACTAACCAAAATCAAACCGAAAACCAAAATAATATCAAAAAAATAAATTATTTTCGGTTATCCAAAAATATTTCGGATATTTCGCTTATTTTTTAGTTATTTTTAGTTATTTTTAGTTATTTTTAGTTATTTTCGGTTATTCGAAAATATTTCGGATATTTCAATTATTTTTTAGTTACTTTCAGTTATTTGGTTTATTTTTCGGCTACTTCGATTATTTTTTGGTTATTTTGATTATTTTTCGGCTATTTCGATCATTTTCACTTATTTTCGATTATTTTTAGTTATTTCGATTATTTTTGATTTTTAAATTTAATAAACCAACTGACCAAAACTGAAGTATAACCGAACCCAAACCAAACCGAATAAAAATAACTGAATGGATTTTTAATCTTACCAATCGAAAAAACCGAAACCAAAAATGACCAACAAAAACTGAACCCAATATCCAAATGGACATTCCTAATATTTCCATTCCCCAAGAATAAAATGAACTCATTTATAGAAGTAAGTAATGTGAATTCATTGAAGTTTTTTAAAAAAGAAACTAGTTTAAACAGCAGATTTCAAGGTTGAAAGAGGAAGCAATCCTTTGAAAACCTCAAAAATTCCAATCTCTGTGAAAATCTGAAAACTACAACAAATACCTTAAGGCATGTTTATGTTTGTGTGTAGCAACAAGACATACTTTCCCAAAGTCATAGCCTACTCTTCACTTATATTTCCTGACTAACAGAGGGATACTGTAACATCCTAAATCACATCTAAGCCCAATAATAAAGGCTTCTAGATTCAATCTCTGTGATGTTCTGCAATGTGATTCACTAAAAGAGTTACTTGCACTGTTTTGGTCGGAAATTCTCAGTAGATAATAGCAAAGTAACCAGATTCTCAAGCCGTTTAGCGCCTGGACCAGGCCTGATGACATCGGTGTCACCAACAACAGCACAAGGGTCGCTCCCATTCCCATGGCTTCCAATGCACCAACCACCAGGTGTAGCCATCCCAGGACCTCGGTTGAGTAACTCATCGTCGATCTTGTCAAGGACAGGATCTTCTCTTCTGAATTTTCTTGCAAACGGAGCATTGCTATTGACCATTCTAGCCATGTCTGCAAGAGTGAGATGGTGTGGATGCTGCTTAGGTGGAGTGTCCCACGATATAAAATGCAAGTCGCTGTTTACTGTTGTGTTTTTGAATTCCTCAGCGTTGCACAGAACAGTGTGAAAATATCCTTCAGGAGAAGAGAGAAAATTCGCATAGTACATTAACACGATACGAGGTAGATTATCCCAACCCCAAATACAATAGTCGATGAATGGTCGAGACAAAGCCATCCAAGCAGAACCTGTTTTCAAGAATCACATGTTAATTAAGAGAATCTGAAATTGAAAAAAAGTGAAGAATCCATTATCTGACTGATTCTGACAAAAGTCTTCCCAACAATCAAAGGTAACACAGAACATCCCATCTTTTTAAGATCAAAGGTTCTGAATAGGATGAAAGTTTGGTTTAGCAATCTAAGCATAATGATGCGGTGTTGTTCAACAAATAAGAATAACAGACCGCCTGCACCGAACTAAACAGCTATGCAACATAAAACACAATCAATTCTCTGTGAATTGCTCAGAGATTAGAAAGTTTTGCCTAACATGTAAGCCTAATGATTCAGTGTTTCAACCAACCTGAAATGAATCAAAGCATAGCTAATCCAACTTTAACTAAAGAGCTAGACAACAAAAAGACAAGCAATCAATTCTCTGAATTGTTCAGAGATGATTAGAGTCTATAAAACTGAGTAGGTTTTAGATGGACCAAACACCTGTGAAGAGCTTGAATGCTGTTGGGATGCTTCGTCTCTGTGTAACCCAAAAAACATCAGATTTCTTGTTCAAATACAACCCAGGATCTATAATTACCGGTTTTGCTCTTTGTGATCTGAAAGAAACCAAAAGAAACAACAAAATCTTAGTTTTACTACATGAAAACAAAAGATATAAAATCACGTAAAACTTTCTTCTCTTACGCTTTCCATCCAATGTTACTAGTATGATCGATGAAGTTCAAGTCTCTCGGCAAATGTGAAAATATATGGAACAAATCTGATACAAAACACCAAACAATAAAAAAAGCTCAAATCTTGTGTGAAGAATCATAGCAAAATTTTCAAATTCTTTTGAATAATGTAGAAGAATCTCACCATCCTGAGTCACTAGAGGATAATCTGAGGAGCTGAGATTGATGAACCAATCCCAATCAGCTCCTTCTCTGAGCAAAATCGCCGCCGCGTGAAGTGTATTTGCGACCATCGTAGGTCCACGGTATGTCACAAGGTTAGCTTTCTCAATCATATGAACATTCTGGAATCTTCGAAACAAAGACGAATTTCGAATATATCCATGGAGATCCTCTCTCTCCTCCTGGGAAGATTCTCGGTCTAGATGAACAACATAGCGATTATTCGGATGGTAGATAGCAAGAAGAGTTCGTCGAAGAGATTTTCCATCGCCGGCGGATCCAGAAATCAAGTAAGCAAATCGCGGCGGAACAGGGAGGGAAGAGATTGGGTTAGGCTTAAACTTAGATTCAACGAAAACAGATGATCCAGATCCGGATAATAAAACGGGTCGGGTAAAAGGAAGAAATCGTGCTCCGGTTGGTGAAATTAGGGTTGTGAGAAAGAGTAAGAACAAAGTGAAGATTAAACCAATCACAAGAGGGAAAAAAATCCATTTCTTCTCTGAAACAACATTATGATGATTATGATGATGATGCCTAACATTTGCGTAATAGCTTCTCAATTTCTTCATCGAATCCCAACCAAAACGAAACAAAACAAAAAGGTCAATTCAAAGTTGACACATTTTAACTATTTTCTCGGATTTGGAAGAACGTTAGAAAAGGTCATTTTTTAAATTAAACTGAAATTTGGTAAGAAGATGGAAAAGTCAAAGTTGCAAATTTTGCGATTAGGGTTTCTGTGGGAAAGATCAATGAGTGTGAAGAGATAACGTTACTGTAGAGAAGACATTGAAGAACTGAAAAAAAAAGACAAAGACAGATATGGAAATAACGAAGAGAAAAAGCTTACTTGGTCAAGCGCATTAAAATCATATCAGAACAGATCTTAAGTGGAAACAAAATCAGGAATCTAGGTAAATGGGCCATTGAAAAGCCCATATCCTTGGAACTTGATAAGTCAACTAATGAATGACTTTAATTGTTAAGAGTATGGACACAAATAGATGAGTGGGATGAGTACCAAACCAAACTGAGATCACAAGAAAATTGTTTACTAAATCTTAGTAGTAAAAGTAGTTATTTGAACCTCATAAACCTATCCAACTAATCCAAAAATCAAGTTCTAAAAAAATATACCTCATCAAATTTATTTATATCATTTTAAAGCAAAAATACTTATTAATAATTTATATAAAATTAAATCTCTAAATTATAAAAAATTTTAAAAAAATTTGACGATTAAACTTACACAAATGATTAAAACTTATAACCAATAACTCATCTATTATTGACCACTACCATCTCACATTTTATTCTCTTGGCCACTATCGTCTCACCTTTTATTATCCACTACCATCTTAATAATAATTTCCAAGTATTAACATTATAAAACACCAAATATGATATTTTCAATCACAAAGCTTTCACACATTTCATACAAATTAATCATGACATCAAAAACTTCTTTTCAACCTCATACTTTTGTTTTTTTCAACGATTTTTATGAAGATTTTTGTAATTGTAATAAGAAAATACTGGTCTGACTTATTTATTTTTGGGAAGTCCAAAATTTTAACAAAGACAACATACTTATAAGTTTGGAAATGTTTGTTTTCGACAAATAGGTATGTTTACAAAATTATGTATGTGTGGTAAAACTAACATTTTTTTGCTTACCATTGTTGAAATAATTAGAAAAAATCTTTTTACGAGCGGTTAATATATATAAGTGTGAAATATTATATTTTAGAAATATGTACATTAAAAAAATTTTAAATAGTTAAAAATACTAAAAATTTTATATGTTAATTTTTCTCTAATATATTATTCTATTTTTTAAAACACTACTTACCTGATAGAAAATTTTACAATCCAATACAATATAAAGATTCATTTCGGTAAATAGAATTTTTCGGTTCGAACATATTTTGAATGCTAACTTAATTTACAAGCTAAAAAATTTATAGTTAATATCGGTAAAAAATTTTACAAAACCATCAATGATAAAAATGGTATATGTTTCACCGACCAAACAACAATAATAAAAAAAAAAACATAATCCATGCAGTAGGGGCGTACTGTCACTTACTATATCAAAAGAAGAATCATATGACAATTTGATCAAGAAAACCGCTTAAGAATTCCTCTTTCTCTCATTCTATTCATGACTCTTGAGGCATCGTTTAGTTTATCTGCTCTCTCATACAAAGCAGCCACAACCAAATGCAACTCCTTGCTATTGACATTAGGATCAGATTCCAATCTCTCAAACAAAGATTCAACCATCTCAAAATCTTTCTTCGACGAGTATAAACTCAGCATCTGGAAATGAACTTCATCAGGAAACACACATCCTTCCTCTTGCATTTCTCTGTAAACCGTATCCGCTTTTCCAAACTCTCTTTGTTTCCCATACGCGTTCAACACTATAGCTATCGCATTTGAATCCGGAAAGTAACCAGCGCTTCTCATTTTCTCGAAGACTTCAATGACATTTACGTACCTTTGGTTTCTTGAGTAAAGATTGATCATACAACCAAATACTGATATGTCTTTTACCTCCCCAGAATCAAAAGCTTGACGAAAAACCCATGTGGCCTCTTCCATTCTCCCTGCTTTAGCTAGAATGGTGATTGCGGTTTCCCGAGGGATATTATCTGGGCGTTTTAATTCGTGAAGCAGGCGCTTAGCATGACCCACGAGACCAACTCTTTCATAAGCCACAATCATTGTTTGATATAGAACTTGATCGATTTCTACACCTGAGCTCCTCAGCTTCTGAAACAGCATCGCAGCTCGGTCCAATTTCCCAGCTTTTCCCCATATTGATATAATGGTTGAGTAGGTAATGGCGTTAGGTTCAATTCCATGGTTCTGCATCTCTTGAACAAGATTTGTGGCCTTTTCATGCTCCATTGTTTTCCCATAGATTTTAATCATCGTGTTGTAAGTAACAACATTCTGTTCAATGTCTTTCCTCTGCATTAACCTGAAGAGGTGAATTGCTTCACCAAAAAGCTCAGCCTCACCGTAAACACGAAGGATTGTGTTGTAGCTAACAACATTCGGTTCAATATCCATTTTCCTCAAACTCCAAAACAGCCTATCAGCTTCTTTAACCATGTCTAGCTGACCATAAACATCGATCATTATATTGCAAGTCGTGAGATCCAGCGGACAATTCACCTCTTTCATTTCGGCGAAAACCGATAAAGCTTCTAAAAATTTCTGGTTCTCTACATAAACACTCAAAAGAGTGGAGTAACTAACTGTGTTTGGTGAGACACCAGCTTCCTCCATCTCCTTTATAAGTAAACGCGCCTCTTTGAACAATTTGGCTTTTCCATAAACATTGATCATCGAATTATATGCAACAAGATCAGGCGTGATCCCGGATCTTTTTAGCCTTGAGAAAATCGAAATAGCCTTTGAATAATCGCACAGCCTCCTAGATAGCTCAATGAGGTTGCTATACAACACAAGGTCACCTGACACACAGTCCTGCTCCATCTTTTGAAGCCAAGACAAAGCCGAATCGAACATACCCTCTTTGCCAAACGAAGTAATTAGCGTGGAATAAGTATACCTATCAGGCGCAAGAGCTCTATGACGCATTTCGTCGAACAGTCCACGTGCAATATCAAATTGCTTAGCCCTTAACACATTTCGAAGAACGACATTGTAGGCGAAAACCGAAGGTGTATATTTGGCTTCTTCATGAACCCAATCGAGCAACGCAAGTGATCTTTGCCAGTCCTTTTCTCTAGAAAGAAGCGAAACCATAAACCGTATAGACAATTGTCTGTCTTTATAAGAAGAAAGTAGAGAAAAAAGCTCTTCCTCGTTCTGGGTCTGGTGAATTGAATCTAGAAGCTCGTCCATGTCGACGTTGTGATCGAGAAAAGCAGATTTTTGGTACCTCCGATGATTCCTCGACGGTTGAAACGATGACGTTGAATTCTTCTCCGGATGTTTTCTCCATATCTTTTTAGTTTGTGCGGATGATGAAGAAGCAGAGACTGTGAAGATGAGCTGATGATGGGAATTGCGTAGTCTTGTTTCCGGAATGGTGAAGGGTATGGAAGTGTAAATATAAGGTCGGATTAAGGGTAAAGATAGAAGAGAAAAAGAAGAAGATGAAGCAATGTCTATATACATCTTCCAAAGAAGATTTTCTCAGTCTTTGGAAAAAGAGACATTATCTTATAGATATAACCATAAAGTGCCAAAGTGATCAACTGATAACAAAACTGTCAACAGCGATGTCACGTGCAAACAGAATCCGTTTTTGTGTGTGTTCTAACGACAATACTATTTTTTTTAAACTAGATTGTGCAATATAAAAAAAATCAAAAAAGTTTTGTGAACTATACACTAATTAAAGTTTTTAAGCAATTACGATTACTAAAAGTGGATAAATGTTTTTGTGAACTATTTTCCCCTAGTAAATATCATATATCACGATATGCAATTAAATCTATAGATTCAACCATGGTTCTTAAAAAATAGTTGAAAACTAAAATACCTCTGCATCGGAACTTCAAAACAATTTTTCCTCTAAAATAAAAGTTAGAAACTAATTAACACATAATAACGGTTTTAATCGGTTTACTATTTCATAAACAATGTGTAACCGATTCTTAACCTAGATTAAACCAATTAACCCAACTCACACCCGAAATAAAACCCAAAAAACCCGATCCAAATCCGATATTCAACCCAAAAAACCCGACTCACACCCAAATATATTTCCCCCAAAAGCGGGAGCCCTAATTCCAAAATTAAAATCCCAACACTCTCGAAATTGCAAAATCAAACACTTTTCCATCGTTTTTTTGAGAAATCGAACCCTAAACACATCGAAATCGTGAAAAAAATCCTCCCGTGGTCTCGTGAAATTGAAACCCTACCCGTGGAACCCAAAAATCCCACTAATCTTCCTCTTGCACGCCCATTTGATGACGAAATCGAACCTCTTGAAGCATTACTCATCGAACATCCCTAAATCTCTAAATCGATTTCATAAATCGATTTTAAAGATTCTAAAATTTGGGAGTTTTAAGTTGGGGATTTTCAAAATCGGATCCGGGTAGGTTAGGCAAAAAACGTGGGTATGGGTTACCCATATTTGGCTAGAAGGGTATATGGTTCGGTTTTTATGGGCTGGTTTAGATTTATGACATTAACCGAGAAAACTAATACGTAGAGGGAAAATTGTTTTAAAATTCCGGTTTAGGGAAATTTTAGTTTTCAACTATTTTCTGGGGATATTTACGGTTGAGTATATAGATCTAGGTGCATATCGTGATATACGATAGTTTTGAAGGAGAAATATATCGTCAGATTAAAAATCTTCAAAAAGTTCCGTGAACTAAACACTGATAAAAGTTTTTAAGCCATTATGAGTACTGAAAGTGGGTAAGTGTTTTTGTGTGTTATATTAGTATTCAATAGATTCTAAATTATTGTATTTAAAAAACCAAAACCAAATCAAAAATCAAATTAATATCTGATATATGTGAAATATAATTATATATCTAAATTATATTTAAACTTAAAATTACAATTACAAACCAAAATATATTAGTTATTTTATAAACAAAATAATCAAAAGATCCAAAATATTTAGAATTTCAAATTTATCAAAATTTCACCATTTTTCATTTAAATTTTAATCAAATTTTAAGTTTTTTTTTCAAATGTTTTCGTATCATTTTAAATAAATTTTTTTCACTATCATTTCAAAAAGTTTAGATAAATAGTAATTGAAATGAATCCATATAGTTTTCGATTCTAAAACATTCTGCAATCAACTATTTGAACCGATCTGAATCTGAATTAAAAAAAATCGAAATTAAAAATTAAAAAAATTAAAATTAAAAAAAAAAAAAAAATTCTACTAAATTCTATTATCCAAATTAAAATTATATCCAAATTAAAAACTTAAAAATTAAAATTAAAAAAAATTAAAATTATCGAATCAAAATTAAAAAAAAAAACAAATAAGTTTTAAATTCTATTATCCAATAACTCGAAATCCAAAAAACCAATAGGTATCAAAATGTTCTAATCTACTTTGATTTGATATGTATTGTTCTCTTGATTATTGGTTCACCTCACATCCTCTACCTCAATAGAATTAGTTTCAAACATTTCTCTTTTATGTACGGATATCTAAACAATGTTGGTTTCCTCTATATAACAATCAAAAGAAAACACCAAGCTAAGTAATTTATTACAGAAGTATGGAGGTTACGTTTAGACGACGATGGAGACGGCGGAGATCCATTAGGCTGTTGTGAAGGATCTAAGGACGTTCTGTTTTCAAGAGGGCAATGGAAGTTACAGCGGCTCGGGCGAACGATTCTGTAAAGACCAGTGCTTGTCAGTAAGTAGATGTCTTTGTTGTTGTCTTCTCCAAACGAGAATATAAAACCAAATGGTGAAGATGAAGACGAAGGCTCTGCTTCAAATGAGCAAGTGATTGGCGAGTCCGAGGCGCATTGTAACGGAATATGAGAGCTCGTGAAATTTCCACTACCCATTGGAGTTTCAGATCCGCCCCAAATAACTCCAGCGTATAAATCTGCAAAGAGGTAGCTACAAAGCAACACAACCGTAATCAAAGAATCGTTCTTGGTCTATTTGGATTAGTGAACTTAGTGTTAGACATTCGGATATTCGGTTCGATTTAGGTCGGTTAGTTTCGATTTCGGTTTTTTCGGTTGGTAAGATTAAAGATCTATTCGGTTATTTTTATATTTCGGTTCGGTGTCGGTTCGGTTATACCTCGATTTTGGTCGGTTTGGTTATTAAATTTAAAACCAAAAATAACCGAAATAACCGAAATAACCAAAAATAACCGAAAATAACCAAAAAAATAACCGAAATAACCAAAATAACTGAAAAATAATCGAAAATAACTAAAAAATAACCGAAAATAACCGAAAATAACTGAAATATCTGAAATATCTGAAAATAATCGAAAATAATTCGGTTTTTTAAATATTATTTTGGTTTTTGGCTCGGTTTCGGTTACTAACCAATAATCATGTTTTTCCAAAATAATATCCGTTCGGTTATTTTTTTATAACCGAATACCAACCAAAATCATTTTTTCGATTCGGTTTTAATTCGGTTTATTCGGTTCGGATTATTTGCTTAGGCCTAAGTGAACTTACGTTCCATACAAGCATGGATCAGTGGAGGAACGGTAAAAGTATCCGCCGGTGATTGATGCTGAACCTTCTTTGTTTATGTCTGAATGATTATAACCCATTACCGGGAAGATCGGATTTGCTATCTTTGTTGAGTTGCTGATATTAGAAGAACTCAGGGGGTTAGAAAACGGTAAAGGTCCCTCGTAGTATCCCCAACCGTAGTTTCCTCCCTTGGTGATCATATCTACTTCTTCATAATTGTCCTGCACACTCAGAGACTAAGAAGAAATAGTATGAAAGATGTTGGTCTAAGGTTTGCATGGTAATACCTCTCCAACATCTGCACATAGGAAATAAGACGGCCTCTCTGAATCAAAACTGCAACGCCATGGATTTCTGACTCCCATGGCCCATATTTCAGGCAGAAGATTCTTATCTTGACAAAATGGATTGTCCTTTGGTATAGAATAGTTTCCCCATAGCTGAAACTCAATCACTGCTTTTGTATCTGAAAAACGATGAGAAACAACAGCCAAAATCATATTATATGTTCATTGTGAAGATGCTTCTATACTGTATAGCATGTATTACCTGGAGCGTTATTTACATCGAACCTCATGATCTTCCCAAGCAATGATTCCTTGTTCTGTGCAAAGTTGTGTGGATCTCCTTTACTTCCTCCATCCCCCATCATGAAATACAAGTACCCATCTTTGGGTCCGAACAAGATCTGTCCACCGTGATGAGTTGTATAAGGAAGACCCATTGTAAAGATTCTTCTTACTTCCACAGGTTTAACGTAAGTCCCTGAAAAATATAAACAACATCTCAGCAACGTCCATCCAATAAAGGAAATCAATATACAAATGAAAGTGAGTTTTTTCAATACCATTATCAAAGAATTCTGATATGACACTGTGGAATTGGCATGGGTTTGCTCCATTATCAGCATCTAGCTTTGCAGGGTCACAGTCAACATCTGAATTGCATGCGCATTTGCCAGAACATTTTGGCCACTTCACTTTGTCGCAGTTGAAAGAAACAAAGAATCTACCGTTTTTCAAAAAGTCAGGATGAACAGCTATTCCCATGAGACCAAGCTCACCATCAAAGTGCACATCCTTAGTAAGATCAAGAAACATGTTAGTTTCATCTATTGTCAAAACTTCTCCAGATCCTTCAGCTGGAAGTGTCACCAAGTATATCATCCCAGCTTGATCAGACAAAAAGACGCGATTAGAACCATCAGGATGAGGTTCCATGTTGAGATAAGATCCATTTGCAAGCTTCTCGAGGCATATGCCTGAAGGAGATGGACCTGTAACTTTTGAAATGTTAAATGAAACCGCTTGACCATTGAAGCACACAGCAGATTCATCTGAAGCTCCACCAAAAATCTTGCAGAAGTCATTGCTTGTATTCCATATTTCAGATACTGTGGAATTGACAGTACTACTGTTACCTCCATCTGCAGCTTGAGATGCAAATGGAGTGTTGGTTACAGAGAGATTCCGACACTCATTCCAAAATCTACCGCAGAAATCGATATCAGCCAGCGATTGTGCTGATTTATTAGAAGAAACTGTCGAGTTGCAGAGCACTGGAACTTGTCTAGATTCTGACTCAACACGGAAAAGCTCTGCTGCAAAAGGATCACATTTCTGCAACAAGAGAAGGGAATCATCCACTGATTACTAGAACAGAACCATAGCATCCAAGTAATCTAATCACAACCATGGACATGTGTGTTTCTTTAGTAAAATGGTCTTACCGAACAAAGTAATGATTTGAAAAGCGGAGAACATCTTTCAGATACATTGACTGCTTTAAACTGTCTCTGCAACTTCAAGTCCTCTCGGAGGTTACAACATACACTTCCATTGAATTGGCAAAAAGCGAGCGGTTGCTTTAGATTAAACGGCACAGCTGAGTTGACCAAACAATACCAAAAATCAGAAAAGAAACAGCACGAAACAAAAAGTTATGAATCTAATACCAAGAGAACAGAAAACGAGCCACATACTCAAATCATTACATAATGGATGTGACAAGGAGTTCTTAGCAAGAAACAACAAAAGGAAAGAAAGAAACAGTGCTACTGAACAGAGAGAACTCATTTTTTGAGGCTTCAGCAATATTTTTGGTATCTACACAAAGCTGGATTGAATTGAAGACAATCTGAAGAAAATGATGAAAAAAATATACTCATGGACTACTCCAGAGAATTGGAACTCTTACCAAGAAATCAAAGAGAAGACCATAGCTCCAGACAAGAAGATCTTTTAAATAAATAGAGACTTTTCAGTTGAATCAGTAGACAATTTGATAAATCTAATATGCATATTGGTTCTCTCCAATAAAATAATATACAATGAATTATTGGCATCAATGCTGACCGTAACAAGCTTGAATTCAGACCTCTGACTTTTTCAATACCTTAACAACCAAAAAGAACATATCATAATCCTCATTTGAAGTACCATATTGCAAGATGATGAATTATGATTTACTTCAAAGCATAAGATGATTCGAAAACGGTAGCATTGTTACCAAGTTTTAATGACAAAGACGGTAATATATGTTAGAACGTGAAAAAATGATTAACGGATCAAAAACGATTAAGAAAAAGACGAAATCACAGAGGCCAGATTTAATCTTTTTATTTAATTCAATAAATTTCCCGCAGTTTGGTGGTTTAATGAGATTATAAATCCCAAGATATAACTGCGATAAAACTATAATCGTAACACCCGATTATAGAACCAACGAACAACAATCTATACTATACTCTCGAGACTTGCAATACGAAAACGAAAGACGGTGAGAGAGATTGCCGGAAAACGATTTTGAGAGAGAATTTAAAAAAAACGAAAGAGAGAGGAAATAATGAGGCATTAAGGCACGTTTTTATAGCTTTAGAGGGCGGTTTCACACTCCCTAAATCGTGGGAAATTGAAGAGAAAGATTGGAGGCGGTTTACAGTTTTGAATCCGTTTTTGGACCAAAACCGTAACCAAAATTTGGACCAAAAAGAATTTTATTGGGCATACGGCGCTTCACCAAGACCCAAAACCCAATACCCAAAACTCAAAACCCAAACCCGAACCCGAGTGTGAGTCCGAGTCTGAGCCAGAACTCGAGCATATAAAAGAGAAAGTTTATGTAGTAGATTAAAAGAATTGGAAACTTATTAAATTATCCAATAAACTTATAATTTATTATGAACCCAATGACGTATTTTTCATTCCCATTACAATAATTTTTACAATCCATATTTGGATCATATTATCTAAATTAAACATACAAATTTGTTCCATAAAAATTGTTCCAACAATATATATGCTCATTTCTAATGTAGTGGAATCCTATTTCCTCCATAGCAAACCGATTCAGTTCTAACTTTAGCCTACAATGGATCCTTTTAAAACAAAACCTACAACTAACTGAACCATCTCATGTCCCTATATTTTATGTTTGTCATATAAAATGTTACAACATTCTTCATTGTATCTTGGAGTGTATTGTGCATCTTTTGTCAAATCTTCAATCATTATTCTCACACCATTGAACCTATGAGACAAACACCTAAAACCACTTGAGTGAACAATTCATCATAATCAACTAACCTCAGTTGAATTCTTCGTTAGCCTCATGAGCGAAAAAATATATTTCCCAATTGCTATAGGCAACAAAACATTCTTTATATCCACAAATAAAAAATAACTAGATTTAGGTCACAGAAAAATATTCACACATTATAATTAATTTTTTATTTAGTAAATATATATTAGATACATATATAATATATCTTTTATTGAAAATAATATTTTTGAAATTTTTAATATTGATTATACAAATAAAATTAAAAATAAAATTGGATTATACAAATGAATTTAAATTATCTCTATCTTGAATAGAGAATATTATTAAATAGATAAAGAATTGTAAATGTGATACATATTCAGTTACTCAAATTTTTGTTTTAGATTTTTTTGACTAATTTTTCAAAAATTTTAATATTTTATTTTATATTATGTTTGATTTTTATGATAAAATATTTAGGATTTATATATAATATAATATTAAATATTTGTGTGATGTCATTTTTGTAAATACTTTAGTAAATTATGTCTTACGTAATATTTGATTAAAAATGTTCGGATGGTGTGACATATTTGTAAATCACATGTGAATGTGAAATTTATTTATTAAAAATTTCTCAATTAATATATTATATATTTATACTTTTGTAGCAAATTAAATAAACAAATATGCTTAATCGAGAAAAGAGATTTATTTAAGAGCAACACAAATATCTTTAATCGAACTCTCACTTTTTTTGGAATGGAACAAATTCTTTAGATTGTTTAAATTCCCAATGAAAGTATATTAAGTTGACTAAACATTTCTCTTTAAATTAACTGTAGATTTTTATTACAACTCTTCAAAGTCCAAGTGAAATTACATTAAATAGTTATAGAGACTCTTTAAATTCTCCCTCATAAAATCGGATATAAAGAGTCACATTTGTAAATTGCAACTATATAAAACCCAACGAGTAAAGAAATAAAAAACGTAAAACTTGAAAATCTTTGTTTGTTCACACGACACTATTTTACTACAAATACTATGGCTGCCCATGATTTTTCTATATGAATTTCGGACTTTTTTATTATACTATACAAAAAATTTTCACATGAATTTCAGATTTCTTTATTAAACTATACAAACTAACAACGCACACCTTAATTTTATATAAACTATTGACATGTCTTCACAATTCTACAAATCGTCATTTTTTGGATAAATCACGATCAATTGAAGCTAATTGCGTCTACCACATAATCCACATAACTCGAATCTTCACAATTGCGTTTATTCAATTGGTTAGAAGGAATAAACTCACCAACCACAATTACTAAATTGCTCGGTTTTCGGGTTATATGGTAAATATAATTAGTTTAAATTGGTCGTGATTTATTAAAAAAAAATTTTTTTTTATAATTGTAAAGATATGTTAATAATTCGTATAAAATTAAGGTGCGAATTGTTAGTTTGAGTGGTGTAATAGAGAAAACCGAAATTCAAATGAAAAAACCGTGAGAAATCATAGTCTATGTGGCAAAATAGTATCATCTCAAATGAAAATGAACAACAACGAGATAATAAATACAAAAGACAAGTCAAAGTTTTATGATAGTGCAACAAAAGTAGCCATTGTTGAAGTAGTTGGAGTAGTCGCCTGCGCAGGTCTAATATGGTGGATTGGCTCAGGCTCCTGAAAAAGATGGTTATATTCTTAGGAATGATTTTGAAAACAATCCAAAAGACTACTTCAAGAATTTGCGTGGTGAGACATGAAAATCTCTCAAATATGTATTATGTTTCAACTCTTTATGTTAATTCCTTTAATAATAATAAAATTTATTACTTTTATTTGTACAGAAAACTTTTAGATTATTCAATTGATATTCTAAAATACAAAACCAGAAAACTTTAATTAACTTAATTCATTTTTTAATATGTCGTTCATTTTTCGTTGTAACAAAGTTTTTATTAATTGTCTGAGCAAAAAAATTACATAAACAAAAAAATAATACATTAAAATAATATTTTTTTAAAAAAATTTCCAAATCTATTATTTTAAAATTAAAATTTCAAAATTAACATAAATAATTATGTAAAAAATGCTTATTTATTTTAAATAAATGATACATAAATTTAAAATTATATTTATGTTTATTTTTTATAATTTAGAGTTTATATTTTTATATTAAAATATAATTTTAATGTATTTTAATTTTAAGTTTTTGTTATTATTGAAAATTTAAATTAATGATGTTTTTTTTAAAACAAAAACTTAAAAAATTATTATTTTAGAAAATTGTCGTACACAAAATTTTATATGTTTTTATATAAATTTGATAGTGTCCGTTGATTTCTTTTTTTAAAAAATTTACTCGTAAATTTAATATAATAGGATTTCACAAAAACAATAGAAAATTTAAAAGAACAATAATGAAATACTACATTACATCCTTTTCATTTAAAAAAAATTATAATCCTATTAATTTTCTTTGTGTAAAACTTGTGTTACTTGCTAATTTGCCGATGTGTGTACCAGCAATATATCCACCTGACCAAGCATTCTGCATTAAACCATAAATCCCAATATTTTTTTTTTTCTTTATATTTTTCCAACAATTCAATTTGACATATACTTAACCATTTTATTATAATTTTTATAATAATAAAGGTTTACTTCCGTCAACTACACGAATTTATGCAAATAAACCTATTTCCACCCATACTTTTTGGGTCTTTTATAAATTACATAAACTGTGTTTTTTTTTCGTAAACTAAATAAACTTTATAAATTATTGCAATTGCAGAAATTCCGTTAATGTTTACACGTTAAATTATTATTAAACCTTGTGTTACTTTGAAAATATGATTTTAATTTCAAAATAAACCCAAGTTAAAACCAAATTTTCGAATTATAACTAGATTTAGTAATTATTTAACGAATAAACATTAATAAAATTTCTGCAAATAGAAGAATTTATAAAAATTTTGTAATTTATGAAAAAAATACAGTTTATGTAGTTAAAAAATACCTAAAAAATACGGATAAAAAATAGGTTTAGTCGCATAAATTTGTTTAGTTGACGGAAGTAAACCCGAAAATAAATTTAACTCAAAATGTGTATTTTCACCTGGAAATTGAAACCTCCTGTAACTCCATCTACATTTACTACCTGAAATCATAAATATAAGAAAATAGTATATGTATGTGAATGACTGATTACACAATACATCTTTGAACTTCAATGTTTTACCTCGCCAGCAAAGAAAAGATTTGGAACCAATTTGCTTTCCATTGTTTTCAAAGAAATCTTGAAAAACAGCAAAGAGAAATGTAAAATCAGATTTAGTATAAACCGCAAGGAAAAACAGATTGATTCAAGTTTGTAAAAAACCTCAGATAAAGGAACTCCTCCTGCTGTCACAAACTCATCTTTGTATTGACCCTTTTGCAGCAACAAAACAATGCCATCGTCATCAGTAGTATGATAAAAAAATGTGATGAGTTTCAAGTTTGATCTTATACCTTTCCAGTAACTTGAAATGTACAATGTTTAAGAAGATCTGAAATAGAGCTCAAGGAGTTATTTGACAATGAAGCCCACAAGGTGTCTCTTGAAGAACCCTGTTGGATAATGAAGACAAACAAAGACATCCTCGTATAAGGTTAAGGGGCTTTACAATGTGAAAAAGCTACAGTTGTTCAAAGGTTTGTCTAACCTCGCGGTTTAGAATGTATCTCCAGAATCTATTGACGAGACCAAATTGAGGAGGAAAGGAATTGGATACCTTGTGCTTCTGCATTAAACAATGATCAGAACTTTTGAAACCAAAGACAAGAAAACAAACAGAACAAAAGAGTAAAAGTACGAATTTGTTCTTACTGAAAACTGTAGCTTGTGTTGTTTGAGTATAGATTTAGCTGTTTCGATGTTAATATCCGGTATGAAGTCGACAATAAGAAGCCCTGCAAAGAAACCATATCAACATCATTGGAGATATTTAATAACAACATCGAGTTGCCATTAGTTAATTAAAGATCAAACCTTTGTACTCAGAACTGAAGAGATGCCGTGCACCCCATGCAGAGAGACGGAGAATAACAGGTCCACTAAGTCCCCAATGTGTCACAAGCATTGGACCAATCTTAAAGCAAAGAGATTAATTTTGAACTTATCCTCAGGATAAAAGAATGTTTAACAAAATTACAAACAGCAAGGTGAAGAAATATATGCACACCTGCACGAGGTTTGACAAATCCGGGCGTGGATTATCCAACTTCAGTTTGGCTTGGACTTTGGAGAAACTAATCTGAGTGAGAGAAAGAAACAATGTTAAATATCAAGCTTGTAACACTTTTCATTGTAGGCAATTTTGGTGATGGAGGAAAATTACGCCTGCTAATTCTGCTAGCAATGGATCATTGATCTTAAAAGTGAATAGGCTTGGTACTGGATCTACAATGGAATGACCAAATTGAGTGGCTAAAGAGTGACCCTGTAACACAATTTAGAACAAAGAACTTAGTAAAACATGATAACCAGCTTCAAGAGAAAATAATTCATGTTCTTCAATTGGGAATTATAACCTGTTGGCTACTTCCAGTTGCAATCAGAAGATATGAAGCTTCGATAGATTCAGACACGTCCACACTTCGCTTGCCAACTTTTATAAGGAACTTTCCATCAGGTTTAGTAGAAGCCGTTAACACAGACTTTCCTCTCTCAAGCCTAACTGGTTAAGGAAATTGAGTTGATATATGAATGATCCGACACAACAATTAACAAGAATGAACACTTGAAGAGATGTGTCATAATACCTCCCCTCATATTTGCTTCATTTAAGAGACAATCAACTATAGAAGACGAATTATCGCTCACCGGGAATACTCTTCCATCATCTTCAATCTGTTGGATACTAGAGTTAGACAAAAATGAGGAATAAGAAAAACATCTCTCAAGATTAATTGATGGAAAGTCACAACCTTCAATGGCACTCCATGCTCAGAAAACCATGACATGGTATCACTAGGTCCATGTGTGTAGAAAAAAGAACCTTTAAGCTCTTTATTACCACGAGGATAATTCTCTGCCAATCTCTATATACAAATTTAGTTATTAAAAAAAATCTCAACTGAAGCGAAACGAGATATGGATTTTGCAATTTTCAGGCATAAAACTTGAAGCTCTCTTTGTATACAACCCTCACAAAAGTGCCGTTGCAATGCTCTGTGAATCTCTACATGCAAATTTGATATTCAGTTAACAATACCAAAAATTAAGCTAAACCAATATACTTTTACCAGATTACAGAGAAAACTGCAAGAAAGCTTCACGATTCTGCAATTTTAGGCATTAAGTTTGAAGTTTTCCATGTGAACAACACTCAAAATAGTATCATTGTAATGGTCTGCCAATCTCTATATAAAAATCTGATACTAAGTTAACAAAAACGAGCTAAAACATGAATAATGGATTCCGCAGTTTTTCAAGCATGAAGATTGAAACTTTCTGTGTGAAAACAACACTCACAATAGTATCAGTGCAATGCCCATTTGTCACATTGCATCGACCACCACCGGAAATCTTCACCTGCGAATTGCAAAAACAATAAACGAAGAACAAAACAAACTCTCCCTTGAGTATGTTTAGGTAATGGAAAGAAGAGGCTGACCTTAGAAAGAAATCTTCCTTTTTCGATAACCAAAACTCTCAAATTAGGTGACAGAGTTTTAGCCCTAATTGCTCCATAAACTCCAGCTGCTCCACCACCAACAACAACCAAAAGCTCACTCTCATCGTTTTTCTCCTAAGACTCGAACAATTCAGATAAAATAAACAAAGAACAGAAATTTCAACAACTACTAAGCAAAAAATTGTATTACCTTATCGGCTATATTAGTTATAACACCACTGGCAGTGAATACTCTCCTGCTGGTTCTACATAACAAAGCTTTTACAGGAACCCAGAAAGGATTTGTTAAATTCAAGTTCATTACCCACTCAAATTTTCCAACTTTTTTCCTCGCTTGATCCTAATTACCAACAATTGGAGCGTCTATTTGCAAAACCCAAAAAAAAACTATATTCATCAGCACAATAAACCCCAACCCAGAAAACTACCCGTTGATCTTCAAAGAAGCAAATGACAATCCGGTTTAGTGAAACCACTCAACATTACCATCGGTTATTGAAAGTCCCCCTGAAAACGGTGTCGTATTAGCGCAGACATGAGAGTTTTCTATCTTCTTCATGTTACTGAAAGACTCCAATCTCATTGCTTCAGTGAACCCGCCCTTCCAAATGGGTTCTATGTACAGAGTGTGTAAAACCCTAAAATCATCGAGACAAGCAAATTCAGTCTTGTGCAATTCACTCAAATTCAATCGAAGAGATCTGCTATGTATCGGATTGTACCAAGCTTACGGTTTCAGCTCGGATTCTAGGCAAAGTTCCAGAGAAACCCTAATTGATTTGACCCAGTTTCCTTCCGAAAAGATCCGAAATTTTTCCATCATTGCTCATATTGATCATGGCAAGTCTACTTTGGCTGATCGTCTGATGGAACTTACAGGCACCATTAAGAAAGGACATGGGCAGCCTCAGTATCTCGACAAATTACAGGTAAGAACAATTCAAGGAGACAGCTACAATGTTTTTTGATATTTTGATTTTGTTATGGATGTTTGTTTTAGGTAGAGAGGGAGAGAGGAATAACTGTGAAAGCTCAGACAGCTACAATGTTTTATGAAAACAAAGTAAAGGATCAAGAAGCGAGTGGCTTTCTTCTCAACCTAATTGATACACCAGGTCATGTTGATTTTAGCTATGAGGTTTCTAGATCTTTATCTGCTTGTCAAGGAGCTCTCTTGGTCGTTGATGCGGCTCAAGGTGTTCAAGCACAAACGGTAGCTAATTTTTACTTAGCCTTCGAAGCTAACCTCACCATTGTACCTGTGATTAACAAGATTGATCAACCAACAGCTGATCCTGAACGTGTCAAAGCTCAGTTGAAATCCATGTTTGATCTTGATACAGATGATGTCCTTTTAGTGTCTGCTAAAACCGGTTTGGGGCTCGAACATGTCCTTCCTGCGGTAATCGAACGCATGCCTCCTCCTCCTGGGATTACTGACTCGCCTCTACGGATGCTTTTGTTCGATTCCTTCTTTAACGAGTACAAAGGTGTCATTTGCTATGTTTCTGTTGTTGATGGAATGCTGAGTAAAGGGGATAAGGTCTCGTTTGCCGCAACGGGCCAGTCTTATGAAGTATTAGATGTCGGGATTATGCATCCTGAACTTACTTCTACAGGGATGCTTCTTACTGGACAAGTTGGTTATATAGTAACAGGCATGCGAACCACCAAAGAGGCACGTATTGGTGACACTATTTATAGAACAAAAACCACTGTGGAGCCTCTTCCTGGTACTTATTTTCTCTTATGCTACTGTTAAGATGCTTTGTAATTTTTTACCTTTTAGTGGTCTCTTGAAAAAGAAGCATTAATTGCGAATCTTGATGAAGTTAGATTTGTATTTCTCTTGTTTCTGAGAACTCCAGCTGCAGTAATGTGTAACTCAAATAAGCTCCAGTTTCAAGCTCGCTGACTTGGTTTAATTCTGCTGTGGAATGTAGGTTTCAAGCCGGTGAGGCATATGGTGTTTTCAGGCGTGTACCCTGCTGATGGATCCGATTTTGAAGCACTCAGTCATGCCATAGAGAAACTGACATGCAACGATGCAAGTGTCTCAGTGGCTAAGGAAACAAGCTCAGCTCTTGGAATGGGATTCAGATGTGGTTTTCTCGGTTTGCTTCACATGGACGTATTTCATCAGCGGCTTGAACAAGAATACGGTACACAAGTAATCTCTACAATCCCTACTGTTCCTTACACATTCGAATACTCAGATGGAAGCAAGTTACAAGTGCAGAATCCAGCTGCCTTACCTTCAAACCCCAAGTACCGAGTCACAGCTTCTTGGGAGCCAACGGTAATCGCAACAATTATCCTTCCAAGTGAGTACGTAGGAGCAGTCATCAACCTCTGCTCTGATCGAAGAGGTCAGCAACTAGAATACACGTTTATAGACGCACAAAGGGTTTTCTTGAAGTACCAGTTACCATTGAGGGAAATAGTTGTGGACTTCTACGATGAATTGAAAAGCATAACGTCAGGATACGCATCTTTTGACTACGAAGATGCAGAGTACCAAAAATCTGATCTGGTGAAGCTCGATATCCTCTTGAATGGACAATCAGTTGATGCATTAGCCACTATTGTTCATAACCAGAAAGCATACCGTGTGGGTAAAGAACTAGTTGAGAAGCTAAAGAACTTCATAGAGAGACAAATGTTTGAAGTGATTATACAAGCTGCTATTGGTTCAAAGATCATTGCAAGAGACACAATCTCAGCGATGAGAAAGAATGTTCTTGCAAAATGTTATGGAGGAGATATAACTCGGAAGAAGAAGCTTCTTGAGAAACAGAAAGAAGGGAAGAAAAGAATGAAGCGAGTTGGGTCTGTTGATATACCGCATGAGGCTTTTCAACAAATACTTAAAGTCTCTTAGAAGCTAAGATTAAAGAAGAAAAAGAAGAAGAAGAAGAAGAAGAAGTTGGTAAGTAGTTTTATCCCATTGAAGATTTTTTTATAAAATTATTACTTTTGTTGGAAGTTTAGTGTTTGTAAAATGCTCGAGCCAATGAGATTTGAGGTTCCCGCAATTGAAAGCGTTTGAGAAATTTTGTTTTCCAGTTTCTCCTAAAGGAATAAACCAAGAATTGATGATGTCTTATTCCACCTACGAAGTTTCATATTGGATATACACGAAATTTGAACTTTTTTAGTTGTTAAATAGAAGTTAAATGCCAAATTTCCTGTGATCTAAAATTTTCAATCTATTTCCAAATAAAATTAAATTTGGAAAATTAATCAATTATTTAATTATTAAACTGACGTCAAACTAAATTTCACCCGATTTTATTTTTTGACAAAATTTTTGACATGCTTTATATCCAAATGTTGACTCGTTTTAACCTGTTTGAATCCAGTTAAAATTCGGTAAAAAAAAAATAGAAATTGGGTAAAAAATTAGGTCAAAATTTAGTCAAAAACGGATCAAAACTGGATGAAAATCGGTTTGATTTTGGAAAACTCTAAAATTTAATTTAGAATTAAGTAACTTAAATACAATATTTTTAGTTATTTTATAATTTATCTAAAGTGGAAAATATTATTACACAATGATTTTGTGGATTTTGTAAAATAAAATAAAAAATGATGAAAAAAATTAAAATAAAATATTGGAGAGTATTAACTACTATTATTATTACTATTTTCTTATCTCCTTTACCTTAATAAAATTCAAATTGGATTATGCTTAAAACGAAACTGATGTTCTAACATTAGTGTTAATTAATTTCTCCTTAGTAACTTGTATGTTCATAAGAATAAGGAAAATGGAATATGTCGGTAAACCATATTTTTGTTTTGGGTTTTATTTGTACGCAATCAAAGTTAATAATCTGGTTTATACAATCATGAATGATGGAAATCTCTTTTTTAATCAAAAACGAATGTTACCCTACAAGACAGTGAGATGATACTAACTAAATATTTATGATGTCATAAAAACACCACTCATTAATTTTGGTCAGTTGCATCTATAAATGTTGTTGTTTCATCTATTTCGACCAAGATGATAGTATACTATACAAAACACTATTTATTTTTTAAAATCAATTTTTACCTTTAATATATTGTGCAAAATACTTCGTATGTTATTATTCAACATTGTAGAATGATGCATTTGCATTGTACATGTAATTTTACAAATATTTTATTATTTAAAATATTTTAACATGTTATAAGAATATATAACTTGGAAAGATTGTATTACATTACTAAAGAATATAACTATACCCAAATTCTTATATTTGTATATTGATAAAAATAATTGAATATGATATAATATTATTGTTATCAATGTAAGATGTTATGTATATCATAAAAAACAAAGTTAGATAAAATATTTTTAACTCACATACCCTAACAAATATAAAGATATATATATATATCATAGGGCAAATGTCTAAAATAACACTTTTCTAAGTTTTTGTTCTAAAAATAGCATCATTAGTTTAAATTTCCAATAAGAACACAAATTTAAGATTAAAATGCATTAAAACTATATTTTAATAGAAAAAAATTAAACCCTAAATTGGAAATAATGAACTCGAATACAGTACTTTAAGTTTATGTATAATTTATTTAGAATAAATAAGTATTTTCATATAAGTATTTATGCTATTTTTGGAAATTTAATTTTATGATGCTAGATTTGGAAGAAAAACTTTAAAAAGTGCTATTTTAGGATATTACTCTATATCATACAATAAATATTTTAACATGATATTAAAATATATGATATGAGAAAATAGTTTTACCAGTATAATATATATATATATATATATATATATATATTTACTATGCAACCGAGAATCTTAATTTTACAGGTACATGTTTTGCATATATACGGTCTATGAGAACTGAGTTTGAACAATCAATTACCAAAAAAATAACGATTTTATATCTCTTTTTGTATTTTGAAAAAATGACATTTTATACGAATATTTATTTTTATTTATAATAAAAATTGTAATTGTCGATTTGCAATAATTACCTAATCGTGATCATAATTAAGTATTTTTTCGATTTTTTAAAATTATTTCACGATTTAAACCGTGTGTTTTCGTTTCATGGATCGGATTTCAGGATCCGAACCGAACACAATTCTCTAACCTCCAATCTATTTTGGCTCGTTTCATCCCACTAAATTTATTCGGGTTGTTTTGAGGGATGAAGTGCTAACACTACCTTAAAACATCGCTCTCTAAAAACATATGGTCGACATTACTTCTCACTAAATCTTTCAAATCGAAATAATACATTATTTGTACATAGGTAATGATTACTTGTCTACTTCAAAGTTGGTATATAAGCAATTAATAATTTGTCCGACTTCTACCAAAATGAACAGTAACATTAATTTTTTTTTTGTTATTCAACTAATTTTGAACTCTTTATTTACCATTCTGTTAATGATCTCAAAAAATCATTTTTTGTTTTATAATAAATGATATTTATAATTTATGCAAAAAATTATTTAATTTGATTGTTTGTACTTATATTATTTTAACTCTATTTTAAAGTTTACTTTTTTACAAATTAAAATAATTTTAAACAGATATTATTTTTGTTTCTAAATTATTAACTTTTTGTTTCTATTTTTTTTCATAAAAATAGATTTTTAGATTTTTAATGAAATTTGACTGGTGCGACATATCTGTTAAAATATAACGCAAGTGTATTAAAATGAGCTCGACGAGAATGAAAATCTCGTGTATAACAAAAGGATAAAAGTTCGTTTGATTCTGATTTTATATTTTATTAGTTATATATTGATAAATTATAAATTTAGAAATATAATTTTACTAAATTATTATTGGTTTAGAATGGTAGTAAATTATTAATCATGTAAAATGATGTATTTATAATTTATTTTTTTAATATATGTGAAAAATTCAAAACACTTATTATTTAAAAACAGAATAATATTGAATTATAATTTATTCTAGAAGAGCTAAAACTAAAAATGATTTCTTATGAAACACATATTGGAGTGGAATTAAAAATATTGAATTTTTAAACTGTGAAACAGATTAAAGAAATGAAAATAGAGAAGAGGGTCCAAACCACATTTAGCCCACATGAAGTAATGATTATTTGTACAATCACTATGACTTGATCCATGTGTGTCCCATCACTTGCATAAGTTTCATTTATTCTCTAATTTATAATACTTTTTCATCTACTTATTTTATACAAACTTATTCTGACAAAAAGATAATAATTTATCTCTTTATTAGAATTATCTCATAATATAAAATATTTACCAAATTAAAGTTATGGTATATTTTTCCTCATTTTTTAAAAATCTATTTCTTAATGAAATAAAAGTTCGAAACTTATTTAACTACATATATGAATTTCAAATATAATCATTTCAAATTTTTGTTCCAAATATAGTAATAATCATTTAAATTTCCAAAAATAGCATAAATTTAATACTAAAATAATTTAAAATCTCATTCTAATTAAAAAAAATTTAAACCTTAAATTAGAAATAATGAACTCAAACATTATGTTTTAGTTTTATATATATTTTATTTGAGGTAAATAATTATTTTAATGCAATAATATATGTTATTTAGGAATTTTATTTTTAATGTGCTAAATTTGGAAAATAAACTTAAAAATATGCTATTTTAGGACATTGCTATTTAATTTTTTATTTAAAAAAGTTTTAAAGTATTTTAACATTAAATTTATGCTATTTTTAGAAATTTAAACTAAAAATGTTATATTTTCAACAAAAATTTAAACGAGTGTTATTTTTATCAATTTCCTTTTATATTTTAAATATTTAAATTGAGAATAAATCTATTTCAAACTTTCATTTCCAAAATAATTAGGTTTCAAACTTTTTTCCATGAAAAAATAGACTACGAGTTTATTTTGATGTAAGATCCATAGTTTTCTTCATAAAAGAAATCGATAATTTTATTTTAAATATCTTTTACTTTTCGTTGAATAGAATTTATAAGCATGAATTTATAAGCATGAATAACTATAACTCATCATTAGATAAATGAATAACAATGTTGTTGGACAAACAAATATAATTATTACTAAAAATAAAAATATGTTAAATAATATTAAATAAAAATATGAACGAAACTTTGTTATTATAGATGTTATACAAAGTGAATAAGGAAAGATAACAGTGTACATTATTTTTTTACAACTACATGTATTTATAGAGGTGATAAACTGACTTCAGTAAGTCGGTGAGAATAATCACCGTTTCTAACACTCCCCCTTGATTATTCGTTATTGTAAAAATATTACGTACTGCCTCGTTAAAAACCTTATCATGTAAAAACTCAGTGGGATAAAAAATGATAAGGGAAAAAGAGTACAAATACGTAATCTTTCCCTGAAGAACATGAATATAATTTCTTCATAGATCCCGTAAATAACGCATTCCAATATTCTGAACATGTTTTCTGAATGTTGTTGTAGGAAGTGCCTTAGTGAACAAATCTGCTGCATTATCGCTTGAACGAATATACTCGATGTCAATTTCTTGATTTTTTTGTAGTTCTTGGATATAAGAGAAGAATCTCGGAGGAATATGTTTTGTCCGGTCACTCTTGATATAACCTTCTTTGATTTGGGTGACGCATGCAGCATTATCTTCGAATAATTTTGTTGGCTCCTTCTTGTTGATTAATCCACTTGCTCATTCTATATGTTGAGTCATAGATCTGAGCCATACACATTCTCTACAAGCTTCATGAAGGGCAATGATTTCGGCATAGTTTGAAGAAGTGGCAACCAAAGTTTGTTTTTGAGATCGCCACGAGATCGCAGTTCCACCAATTGTGAAAACATAACCGGTTTAAGACCGAGCTTTGTGTGGATCCGATAAATACCCAGCATCTGCAAAACCAACCAAACCAAACTCGGGGTTTCTAGGATAAAATAATCCCAAATCAATCGTACCTTGGAGATAACGAAAAATATGTTTTATTCCACTCCAATGTCTACGTGTAGGTGATGAACTATATCTCGCAAGTAAATTTGTAGCAAATGATATATCTGGTCGAGTGCAATTTGCGAGATACATAAATCCACCGATAACACTCATATAAGGTACTTCAGGGCCTAATATGTCTTCATTATCTTCACAAGGTCGAAATGGATCCTTGTTTATATTAAGTGATCGATTAACCATTGGAATACTCAAATAATTCGCTTTATCCATATTAAAGCGTTTTTATATCCTTTTCGTATAATTTGATTGATGCACAAATATTTCATCTTGGAAATGCTCAATTTGGAGTCCTAGACAAAATTTTGTCTTTCCAAGATTTTTCATCTCAAATTCTTCTTTCATATGAGTTCTTGCAGTATCAATTTTCTTTTGAGTTCCAATTATATTCAGGTCATCTACATAAACAGCAATGATCACAAAGCCTGATGGAGATTTATTTATAAATACGCAAGGGCATATCACATTGTTAATATATCCCTTTTTCAACAGATATTCACTTAATCGATTATACCACATGCGTCCGGATTGTTTTAACCCATATAATGATCGCTGTAATTTGACCGAATATAGTTCTTTGGGTTCTTTAGAGATCTTTGATCCTTCTGGGATCTTGAATCCTTATGGGATTTTCATGTATATATCACTATCAAGGGTTCCATATAGGTATACAGTCACGACATCCATAAGATACATTTCTAACCTTTTGGATGATGATAAACTCATTAAATATCTAAATGTAATTGCATCCATGACCGGAGAATATGTTTCTTCATAGTCTATTCTCGGTATTTGAGAAAACCCTTGTGCAACAAGACGTGCTTTATATCTACTGACCTCATTTTCCTCATTTCTTTTTCTTACAAAAACCCACTTGCACCCATCTGGCATTACATCTTCAGGTGTAATTACAATGGGTCCGAAAATATTTCTTTTTTGTAGAGAGAATAATTCATTTCTCATGGCTATTTGCCATTTTTCGCAATCAGATCTTTTTTGACATTCTGTTACAGATATTGGTTCTGTGTCATCATTTTCATTTTCAATTTCTTTGGATACAGAAAAGGAGAATATTCCATTAATATCCTCTATTTCATTTCTAACCCATAATTTTCTATTTCGAGTATAGTTAATTGAAATTTCATATGTTTCTATATTGCGTTCGTCTTCTGGACGGAGTTCCACTTCATGGTTTTTTAAAACCTGTTTGCCTATGTCTTCCGGACATTCCGTCTGAATTGGTTTCTCTATAATCTTTTCACAAATATTTTTGAGACATTCTTTGTGAGGTTTTTCTGGAACTTTTTGATTTTGTTCTCCCAAATACTTTTTCTTACGGGGATTTTTATCTTTTGATCCCATCGGTCTCCCCTTCTTTAATTGGATTCTGGGTTCATTTATTTTATCGCCATCAATATGTTCTATAGGAACATTAATTCTTGATGGGGCATTTACAGTGGGTACATATGATTTTGTCACTCTTTTTGTATATTTGAATGCATCTGACAATTGATTTATAATATTTTGCAAATGTACGATTTTCTGAACTTCCATTTCACGTTGTTTTGTGGGAGGATCAAGATACAATAAAGATGGCGTACACCATTTAATATCTTCTTGTAGTTGTTTAATTCCTCCCCCTAATGTAGGAAATTCATCTTCATCAAAATGACAATCGGCAAATCGTGCCGTAAACATATCACCAGTTTTCGGTTCAAGATACCGGATAATACTTGATGATGTAAATCCAATATAAATCTCTAATCTTCTCTATGGCCTCATCTTTGTTCTTTGTGGTGGGGCTATAGGAACATAAACCGCACACCCAAAAACTCGGAGATGAGATACATCGGGCTTCTGACCAGATGTTAATTGTAATGGGGAATATTCATGATATGTACTTGGCCTTATCTGGACCAATGTTGCCGCATGCAATATAGCATGACCCCATACTGAAATTGGGAGATTTGTTCTCAAAATTAATGGTCTCGCAATGATTTATAACCGTTTTATCAAAGACTCAGTCATACCATTTTGTGTATGAACATACGGAACCGGATGTTCAACATCGATTCCGAGAGCCATACAATAATCATTAAAGGCTTAGGACGTAAATTCACCAGCGTTGTCAAGTCTTACTTTCTTTATAGTATAATCAGAGAATTGCGCTCTTAACCTGGTTATTTGGGCAATGAATCTTAAGAAAGCCATATTTCGTGTGGTTAACAAACACACATGTGACCATCTACTAGATGCGTCAATTAAAACCATAAAATATCGAAATGGTCTACATGATGGGTGAATAGGTCCCCATATATCACCATGTATTCTTTCTAAGAATACTGGAGATTCATTACCAATTTTGGCAGGTGATGGCCGAGTAATAAGTTTTCCTTGAGAACATGCTTTACACGAAAGCTCGCGTGATTGAAAAATCTTCTGGTTTTTCAATGGGTGGCCATTAGAATTTTGCACAATTTTTCTCATCATGACTCATCCAGGATGTCATAGTCTTTCATGCCAGACTTTGAATGTACTCGTAAACTTCTGGTTTACTGTAATATACGATTCAATTATATTTATTTTTGTGTAATATAATCCAGAGGACATCATTGGTAATTCTTCCAATATTTGTTTCTGCTCCCATGTAATGCAATGATATTCAATGTTATTTTTGCTAATTGTCTCTATGTGATATCCATTTGTACGGATGTCTTTGAAACTTAATAAGTTTCTATGAGACTCGGGAGAATATAAAGCATCATTTATTTCAAATTTTGTTCCTCTTGGCATTGAAAAACTAGCTCTTCCGGAGCCTATGATAATATTTGTATTACCCGATATTGTATTCACGCTTCCGGCAGAATCTTTTATTTTGAGATAAGAGAAAAACTTTTTATCTTTAAGTATTGTATGTGTTGTAGCACTGTCTGCTAAGCATATATCTTCATTCTCATTCTCAAAGAGATACATTTTCTTATTTTAGTATCTCAGGTAGATGGTAGAAACACTCGTGCTGATAACGTGTTAAATAATATTAAAGAGAAGAAAGATGAACGAAACTTTGTTATTATAGATGTTGTACAAAGTGAATAAGGAAAGATAACTGTGTACATTATTTTTTTACAACTACATGTATTTATAGAGGTGATAAACCGACTTCAGTAAGTCGGTGAGAATAATCACCGTTTCTAATAAAATATTATATATCTGTGATTGAATACACTTACACGCCCTTAGTGTTCTAACAGTTGTTTCTTACATAAATTAAATTTGTTATAACACATTGGTCATCATACTCTAGCAGATTGTAACATACCATATCTATTATACCCCAATCAATATGTGATTAGGCTTTCTCCAATAGCCATGAATGATTTTAATATCAAGCCATATATAATTGCTTTGGTGAAGTAAATTCAATTTCATGGGTTACTTTGTGAAAATCACATGGATCATATCAAAAATTTTAAGAAGATTTACAACATGATAAAAAAATAGAGTACCAGCTGATTAGGTGATGGTGAAATCTTTTCAAAATTTTGGTGGAATATAAGGTATTTTCAATATTTCGTTGGAATATAAAGTAATTGACATATGAGCATTTTGTTTTGTATATATATTTATATTTAGTTTAAATTAAACTTTTTTCTTTACATAATAAATTTATCTTCGTGTTTAAGTTTTTCAATGGTATCTTAAAAAAATTTTCTAAAATTTGGTGATTGCAAAATTATTCTCTTCCAATTTCAGGATGTTGATGTGAAAATTCTCATGCAGCAAGATTGAGATCGTTAATGAGTTTTTGAGAGAAGTGCAAAACTATTTTTTTTTTCCTTTTTTTTGATGACGAAACCCGATGCCAATTGTTCTTTTTTTGTGCTCAAAATGATTAAGTGTCATTCAATGGATATTAAAAATATTTCAAAGCTACAGGATGCCGCAGAAGAAGACATAAGAACGAAGCTGACATTTGAAATCTTTCATGAATTTGGTGATAAATTTTAGTTTGGACATTTTCAGTTTGATGTTTTCGTTTATGACTTGTATCTGTGATTGTTGATAAACATTCTTGATGATGTTTTTTGGACTAACACTCTTACTGATGTTTTTTGGATAAAAAATCTTGATGAAAACAGGTGAAACAATCTTATGGATACACATTCTTAATCGTTTAATTTCACGTTTTAGGAAAAAATTCTAAAAACGTAAGTGATACTTTCTGAATTTGCATAAAACGTTCTTAAATTTTGCATAAAATATGACTAATAACCTAAATTAAATAAATATGTCTTAATATTAAGGAAGTGTTTCCTAAATAATATAATTAAATAAAATAAAAAAATAAAAATTGCAATTATGCAAATCGAACATTGGACAATTGGATAAGAAAAAGAGTGTGTAATCAATATGCTGATGTAACTAATCAACATATAACATTTTTTTAATATATATACACTACTTTAAGTAAAATAACAAAAGTTTTATAATAGATCGGGAGGGGGATCGAACCTTGGACACATGTTGAAAGAGAATGAGTGTGTAACCAATGTGATATTATAGCTAATCAACATATTATATTTTATTTAATATATAAACACTCATGTAATTAAAATAGCAAAATTTTTAATTGGGAAGGGAATCAAACCTTGACTAAAATTAAAGATATTTTAGTTTTTTATTTGTTAAAATGATATTTGTGTGAGTTTTTGAATTGATTGCTATTATTGAGAGTAAAATTTCATTTAGTGCTAATTTAGGGAATTTCTCATGTATTTAAATATTTAATGCATCTATACACTTTTTTGAACACAAATATCGATATATTCATTTAAATTAGGTTATTGTCTTTTTAAGTTTTACCGTAAAAAAATACATAACAAATTTCTACTACATATATATGAAAAATGAATTTTTAATGTTTTTTGGAGTTCTAACTTATAGATTTTCATACATATTAAGAAAAAATTAAAATTTGATTAAAAACACTATTTTGTGATTAATAATTTATTTTTGAAATATGTAATTTATTATTATTATATTACAGAAAATTTAGCAAAATAGATTAAACCATAGGTGGATTTGTTTCCCAAATCCTATTTAACTGCTCATAGAAAAAAGGAAGAATAATATTGTAAAATAGCATTTTTAAATTTTATTCTAAATTTAGCATAATAAAATTAAATTTTCAAAATTAACATAAATTTTTTATATAAAATATTTATTTATTTAAATTAGATATAAATAAATTAAAATATTATGTTTGGATTCATTTTTTAATTTATGATTTATTTTTTTGTTAAAAATATGTTTTAATGAATTTGGTACTAAAATTTGTGTTATTATTGAAAAAATAAATTAATTATGTTAAATTTAGAATAAAAAAATAAAAATAGTGATATTTTAGAAACTTATCCAAAAATTTTTTTTATAAAGGTGGATTTGTTTCCTATTCTTTTACTTTTGGCAACAAATATATTTCGTAATTTAAAGTAAAAAATAAAAACAGTTAGTTAAATAAAAATAAAGAAATTTTATCCGTAGAGGATTATACAAATCTTACAAGTAAAACCTAAATCTCTCTTTTTATTTAATAAATAGTAAAAGTTAAAAATCACTCTTTAGTGCACAGATTTTCCATATGCTTCTCTCTCTCTACAAGTTTTAAAGAGAAAGAGAAAGAGTGGGACCAGAAAGCCACACCATCCAACGAAGAGAAAGGTGAAATTTAAATGAAGAAGATGATGATCATGGAGATTCCTCCAGTTTCTTTGCTTTCTCGAGTTTTTTGCCAGAAACTTCAATTGCAATAGATTCATCGTTGTTCTTTGTTTGATCTACGAATCGTCTCTGTTTTACAAATTGGTCCGAATTCAGAAAAGGCAGAACCTCAGAAATGGATGTTAATCAGGTTTCAGTTTTAAAAGCTTAAAAGTCCTTTATGATCTGTCGGTTTCTAAGGAAAATAGAAGAAAAGAAAAGAAAAAGCTTTGCTTTCGCTTTCTTTCGTCGTCCTTTTCTGGATCGCAAACTGTCGCTTTTTTGTTACCAGCTATTATTTTCACAAGTCTGGCCAAATTTTATGACATCTCATCGAATTTAGCAAATCCCCTTTGTCTCTAATCTAATCTCTGCGTCAATCTCGGTCCCAAAATCAAACCTTTTTCTCTTTTTCTCTCTGTTTTTGATTGATTTATCGATTTTAATTAAATGGGTTGTGCGAGTTCGAAGCAGCGACATCGTTGCCCTCACTGCCGGGGAGAGTTATCTCCGGTGACTGTGCAGCGAAGCTGTTCAATGCACGTTCATCATCCGGCACAACATACCGGCGATAGCTATCACACGGTAGCGCTCTCTTCCTCCACCTATGGATCTCTCAGCCTTTGTGATTCCCCTTTCAGGCATATTCACAAACACTTAGAAGACTCTCGACGCAAGCAATGCATCTCCGGCGAAATGGGTGAGAAGAAGCTCATCTCTGGAAATGGGTGTCATCACGGAGGCGAACAGAAGGATCTAGAGATTAAAGAGGACAGAGAGAAGATGAATTTTGATTTGAAGGCTAAGCTTATTGAAGCTAAGATTTGGTCAAGTATGATGAATGAGAAAATCCCCAAGAATGTCCCTAAAACTCCAATTGCTACGCCTCCGGGAGAGCCAGAAACGATCAATACATGGGAATTGATGGAAGGTCTTGAAGATGTTAGTCCTTTACGATCACCGAATCATTTGAGAAGCTTCTCATTTGATGTTGTTCGTGTCCAACCTTGTAATGATAATGATGATGACTTTGCTGCTCCGTTTGATCGTCCTAAATCAAGGTTTCCTGAGAGTGATGAGAATGTTAAATCAAGTAGCAGATTTGATGATTTGGATCCTCCTGAGATTGTGACCACTTTCAGGAAATCGGTTCAAGAACTCCCAACTGATCATCCTTTTCAGATTCAGATTCCCGATACGAAAACGAATCCGCAATTGGAGTCATCAGATGAAGAAGAAGCAAACTGTAAAAGAAAGACTTTGGGAAAAGAAAAAGTTATACTTTACTTCACAAGCCTTAGAGGTATAAGGAAGACATACGAAGACAGTTGCAATGTTCGGATAATTCTAAAAAGCTTAGGAATTCGAATCGATGAACGGGATGTATCAATGCATTCAGGCTTCAAAGAAGAATTGAAGAAGCTGTTGGAGGATGAATTCAACAATAGCGTTGGAATAACCCTACCTAGAGTTTTCTTGGGGAACAAGTATCTTGGTGAAGTCGAAGAGATAAAGAAGTTGAACGAAAATGGGACACTCGAAAAGCTTTTAGAAGACTGCGAAAAGGTCGAAGATGGAGTAACTGGTGTTGGTAACGAATGTGAGGCTTGTGGAGATGTTCGGTTTGTGCCGTGTGAGACATGTTCAGGGAGCTGTAAAATTTACAATGAAGAAGACGAAGAAGACGAAGAGGAAGAACAAGAAAGAGAACATGGATTTCAAAGATGCCCAGATTGTAATGAGAATGGATTAATAAGATGTCCTGTTTGTTGTGAATAACTCTTTAAACATTACAGAATCAATTTCGGTTTTGGGGTTATAAATTTTTCTTTTTGACTCTCAAATCTCCATAATTCATTTAACTTTGAATGTATTTTGTGAATGCAGTAGGAAAAAATTGTAGTAAGAAAGAGTATTTTGTGAATCAGACAAAACACTGAACATAAGTCTACATCACTTGTCTCTTTAAGCATGTTCCATCCATTGCTGTTCAATTAATTAACTTCAAACATAAAAAAAAGTAAACTAATTAAGCAATCAATCAAGTTGTTTGAACATCTATGAATCATTGTTTCAATTAAAATCCTGATTCACCGATTGATTTCTAGCTGGTCGGGTCTGAGAACTTCATCAATTACTTCAATTCATTTTCCCAAACCATTGGTGAAGTAATTGAGTTGTCAAAACCAATTTTCTTAGTTGAAGCCGCGATTTAGGCGGTCGGGATTATGTGATTATGGTTAAACTTTGGAGAATTGTTTACGTTTATATTTACACAGAGAGTATTGACATCTGAATCTGGATACATCGAATCCATATTTTTTTCATTATCTGGATTCAGATTCGAAAATGAATTAATATCGGATAGTCTAAATTTAATTTAACAAATGATAAATTTTAAGTTATTAAATAATTTAAATTTTGATTTTAGTGTTTTGAAAATTCAAATATATAATATGTAATTTAATATACTAAAATAAACATAAAATCAAAAGTAGAAACAAGAGTTAGAAATAAACATTTGGGATTCAGTTATATCATTATTTGAGACAACTTCAAAATTCAATAAAAAGTTATGAAGTGTAAACGTCTGTGAAAAAAAAAGAAAAAAAATTGTTATTTTGAATAGAAAAATAAAAATATATTTGAATTAAAAATTTAAAATTTAATAATTATTTTTGTATATTTTAAATATATGTACAAAATATATATTTATAAAAATATGTATATATTTGAATTATATATAAAAAAATCAAATATATTGAATAAAATCATAAATATTATTTTAAAATGGATAGTTTGGGCACATGATTTAACCCCAAAATCTGAATCCGCCAACCAGACCAAAATAAACCAAAAACAATTCAAACCGATTATTTTTATTATGTAACGGTCAAAAAAATAATTACATTATAACAGACAATAATCAATATTGTAACAGTCACGAATTAATTATATTGTAACCGCCAAATCTACAATTAATTTTATATCTGGAATTAATTACGGATTATAGTACAAAAGATGCACAATCTTCATGTAAAAGGAAGATTTATAATCATTGAAAAATAAAGAGAATTATTCAAAGAATATTTTAGAAAATTTGTATGAAAGTTGAATAAATTGTAAATTTGTTTCTAAAACTTGGTGTCATTGGAGATAATACATCCTAACTTTTAAGAAAAAAATATCAATCTCCAGCGACGATAATCCAGATTTTCAAAGCACACTCGGTAGACTATACAACTCGTTAAAAACGAAATAAAATATACAATTTTGTTATCACTGTTTTGCATTTTGATGCATGTAGTCACGACGACATAGCATGAAATCATACCTTGCAAAGTTTTCTAAAGCGTTCACAACCCCAAAAATAATATCAAACTCTAAAAAGAAAGGCAAGCAGCTCTTGGTATAAACACAGATATAGAACCGTTAAATAAACGAGAAACGCTTGGCTAAAATAGACAGCACAACTCGGCAAAATAATATCAAATCCTAAAAATGTAAAAAAAAGCAAGCAGCTTCTCGTAAAAACACGGATATATGGTCGTTAAATAAACAAAAAGCACTTCGCTAAATTAATACAGCCAGCACAGCTCAGCGCGAAAAAATAAACCCTAAAAGGGATATACATAAAAGGACGCTAGCAGCTCGTAAAAATACGGATATATGACCGTTAAATAAACAAGGAACACTTTGCTAAATTAATACATCCAGCACAACTCGTCGCAATAAAATCAAACTCTAAAAGAGATATAAATAAAGGAAACAAGTAGCTCTTCGTAAAAACATTGATATATAACCGTTAACTAAATGAAGAGCACTTCGATAAATTGATACAACCAGCACAACTCGGCGTAATAAAATCAAACCTGAAAAGGGATATAAATAAAAGGGTGCAAGTATCTCCTCGTAAAAATATGGATATATGACCGTTAAATAATCGAGAAGCACTTCGCTCAAATAATGCAGTCAGCGCAGTTCGGCATGACAATATCAAATTCTTCAAGAAAAAAAAAGGGAATGATCGAAGCAAACAACTTCTCATCAACACATCGATACGCAACCGTTAAATAAATGAGGAACACTTCGCAAAAAATAAGATATGTAGCATAAAACATGCATGACAAAGATAAAATAAAACAACGACAATAATAAAAATCGTCGAAACAACGATAGTGATAGAAATCGTCGAAACAACGACCAAGCATCGATGATATAAGCAGGAACAAAAACGCCGATGTAAACAATAATTAGAATTAATTACGGATTATAATATAAAAGATGGAAAATCTTCATGTAAAAGTAAGATTTAGAATCATTGAGAAAAAAAAAAAAAAATTCAAAGAATATTTTAGAGAATTTATCTGAGAACTGAATAAATTATAAATTCGGTTTTAACAGATAGTATCAAATATGCATAAAATATTATTATTTGAATCAAATTATTATCCGAATTTAGATTCGGATTTAGAACTGTGGATCAGAATATTTGTCTACTCCAAAAACTCGAATTCTCGAAGTGAATCACAGATCGAATAACGACTCGGATCGGATGCCATATAATTTGCCAAGACATAGTGAAAATATTGATAAAAGCTGACTTTAAAACGTTGAGAAGGAGAATCAGTATGAAGGTTTGATGATCTCTAAAGAATAAAATAAAGCCAAATAGAAAGCAACATGAGAAATATTAGGAAAACGGATGATTTCACCATTGATTTCATTCGATTGAATTATATATAAATGAACTACATGCTAATGCTAATAACAAGATATATTCTGCTAAATTTTAAAATGCTTACACAAAATATAAAAATATGGTTGATACCACCATTTTAATGGTGGTCGTGTATTGCACCGTTAATAGTGATGACTAGGATGCCAACTCGGCATGACTATCAAAACGGTGACGTTTTGGGACGAAGAAAAAAACTAGAGAAAACGACGTCGTTTTACTCTCTTTAAGTAAAACGACGTCGTGTTATTTAGGGGAACTAGGGTTCGATCCCAAACCGTGACCAATTTTTATCCCAAACGAAAAATTCGAAGTCTCAAATTGGGTTGCTGCTGGAAAATTAGGGTTCATGAATCGTTGAATTAGGGTTCGAAAATCCGTTTGCTGCTTGGAAATCGCTACCGCAAGTGGTCTCGAGTGTCAAAAATCAGATTGCTGCTTGTGGAAGATAGCTTTCGGGTGTGGTCTCGAAAATGAGGTAACTCAAATTTGTTTCTGAAATTCGTAGATATTTCGTAGCGACATCCATTTAAACAATTCAATATCATGACGTAACTCGAATTTTGATATGAATAAGGTAACTCGAATTTTGGGACGAATTTGTTTTTGAAATGAGGTAACTCGAATTTTGTTGTGAATAATTTGTAGATTCGGGTTGAATGTATGAGCCGAATTATGTATGTTAGATGTAGAATTGTTGTATGTGAATAAGTTGTGACAATGGTGTCCGAATTTCATAAATGTATAGTAAGTGTTAAATATGTCCACCAAGTGTTCGACGAAATGTTTAAAAGAATGTTTTCATATCGTAAATGAATGAGATTTATGTTATATTATGCAGTGATGAATGAGATAATTCGACATCATTCAACTGCTAATACGGTGGCATGATTGAACATGTAGATGGGGAATTGCATTATGTGGGTGGTTGTGTTCGGATCATTGAAACAAAACCGAAGGAGTTGTTTGTAGCGCTAATGAATCAGTTGCCCATAAGCATCTATGGTCAAAAGGTGTGGTATAAGATGCCATTTGAAAAGAGGAGGAACGAAAAAAAATTGTGGACGGTGATGAGAATTTTAAGAAAATGTGCTCAACTGCAATGTGGGTTAACATTGTCGACATTTTTATAGACGCGGACAATTATATAAGTGAAGGAAATGTGTTAGAAGCTGATGAAGAAGCACGAGATGGACCATATGATGAAGCGGAGCGAGTAAAGAAATGTGTCTGGTTTTATAGATGAAACATTTGATGAATTTCAAACAGGATCAGAAAGTGAAGAAGACGAACATGTTGGAGAAGGGTATTTCACATACAAAAAGGTAGTGGTGAGTTGAAATTAAGACAAGCGTTTAATTTAGAGGAATTGGGTATAACGCAAGAAAATGTAACAATGTTGGAGTTGAGAATTGTAGAGCTACAAAAAAAGAAAGGTAGGGGAACACAAGATGGATCCGATCATTATGATGTGGGACCGAGTCAACCACCAAAAAGCCAACTCTTCGATTGAGTTACATTAGATTTCTATGCTTTTAGAATTTGTGAAAATGCATGTATTTAGCAGCCTCTTGGTACTTGTGAAAATGGTTGCAAACATTTTGATGTAAGGCGGGTTAACTTTTGCTATTGCAACCTCTTTTGATGTATGGCAGGTTAACTTTTGATGTTGCAACCTTTTTTGATGTAACGCCTGTCATAATGAGCATGCTAGTAACCTCTTTTGATGTTAGCAACCTCTTTTGATGTTATATACAACATTAAAAGTGAACAAACATTCTTTTTTATGGAAATATGCAGCCGTTTATAGTTATAATCGATTTAAATCTTAGAATATGAAGGTCAACAAACATCCAACATAATCGATTTATGTTAACAAACATCAAAGTGGAAATATGCAACATGTTACAACATCACATGTTCGATGTTTGTCGCACTTACATCATAAAAAATAGCAAATGATCATCACAATACAAGAAACGAACATATTTCGTAAACTACGGAGTTCCATTTTGCGAGCTTCTACTTCTATCGCAAATCCGCGTATCTCTTTCTTAACTCCATAAAGTTCTTTCTCAAAATCGCATATCACAGCCTCATAATTCCGACTTTCCGTTGAAAGAACATTAATCTCTGATTCACAAACTTTTAAACCCTTTCCGAGATTGATTGACTCCCTTGCAAGATCATCAAGTTGTATTTTCATTTCTTCAATTTCTTCAATCATTGATTCATCTCCCCATTTAAATAAATGGTAGCGGTTATTTTAGACAATTCAATATCATGAATGAAGCAATTTATCATCTAAATACCAATAAAATTATAGAGAAATTCATTACCTCTTCACTATAGCGACATCCATAGAATAGTCTGCCCGGATTATTCACAGTTGTAGATGTCTCTAGCACTGCACGTTCTCCACATCTACACCTTTTTGGAATCCCTCTTCTTTCAGCCATGTTCTTCTCATGTTGACCGTTTTTCTTCTATACTTTTCCTCCTCACGGTGACCGTTTTTCCTCTTCACAGTGACCGTTTCTCTCTCACTCCTAAATCGACTTCCTCCTCACGTCGTGACCACCCCAATCGATCACTCCAATTGACAACCACTCTAATCGCGATGTCTCCACCTCTTTCACAATCGGCAAACCCTAATTTTCCTTTTCCCCAATTCTAAAAACCACGGATTATTTTTTTCCATTATTCGATACTGTTTTTTACTTCTGTTTATATGTTTGTTCAGTCAGCATTAATAACGGTGCAATATAACGGATTCCGTTTAATTGATGCTTTTAACCCGTTCCATAACTTCATGTAGTGTATTTAAAATTATCTAAAGTTTATGTTGTTATTAGCATTATGATGTATTATATATATAATCCAATCGAATGAAATCCATAATGAAATCGACTGTTTTCAGGAGAAATGTTCTATTAACAAATGGAAAAGAACACAAAAACACTTTGAGATCCGTACCGTACAAGTGTCATTATGTGAAGCTAGGACAAGTGTCATCATCTTGTTCATTTCTATTTTCTTTTATAATGATTAAAAGAAAGAGAGCAATATTGCCCAAATGTTCCAAATATTTAAGTAAGTCCTCTGCCATTCCACATACTTTTGATCTCAATATTAAATGTTCGCAACTACTGATCTCTTCTCGCAATTTTCCTGTCCTTTGTCTGACACAATCGAGTTCAGACATCACAATCTACTTGTGTTTTTTCTTGTTGTTATGGAGATAAAAAAAAGAAAGATTCTTCTCCATCATATTCCATCCCATTGATATTTCAATTTACAATAATATGAGAGAGAGAGAGAGAGTGAGTGAGAGAGTGAGTGAGAGAGTGAGTGAGAGAGTGAGTGAGAGAGTGAGTGAGAGAGTGAGAGAGTGAGAGAGTGAGAGAGTGAGAGAGTGAGAAAGAGAGTGAGAAAGAGAGTGAGAAAGAGAGTGAGAAAGAGAGTGAGAGAGAGAGTGAGAAAGAGAGTGAGAAGAGAGTGAGCTGCTCCACATATATATGTCGGAGACTTTTGACTCTGTAATTAAATGCGACTGCCCGACCAAAAATAGAATATAGTTATTAAAAAGCTCACTAAAGATTACATCACAAGTAGGGTTGTCATTAAGAAAATGATTACATGAGTAGACTTCTAATAACAGTGGCTTCAATGCTATCTTCATCGACTGATTCGAGAAGCTGAGACAAACGGTCGCTGAGATTGTCAATTTCTCTGTTTAGATTTCTTATGTATGTGCATGTCTCCTGCAACACCTTTGATGCTGATACCTTCAACAACCATATAATAAACACACAAATTTTCTAATCATATAAATATTCTTACTGCATGCATGTTTAGTTATGCTTATAACCAGATGCAAGAAACGAACATATTTCGTAAACTACGGAGTTCCATTTTGCGAGCTTCTACTTCTATCGCAAATCCGCGTATCTCTTTCTTAACTCCATAAAGTTCTTTCTCAAAATCGCATATCACAGCCTCATAATTCCGACTTTCCGTTGAAAGAACATTAATCTCTGATTCACAAACTTTTAAACCCTTTCCGAGATTGATTGACTCCCTTGCAAGATCATCAAGTTGTATTTTCATTCTTCAATTTCTTCAATCATTGATTCATCTCCCCATTTAAATAAATGGTAGCGGTTATTTTAGACAATTCAATATCATGAATGAAGCAATTTATCATCTAAATACCAATAAAATCATAGAGAAATTCATTACCTCTTCACCATAGCGACATCCATAGAATAATCTGTCCGGATTATTCACAGTTGTAGATGTCTCTAGCACTGCACGTTCTCCACATCTACACTTTTTTGGAATCCCTCTTCTTTCAGCCATGTTCTTCTCATGTTGACCGTTTTTCTTCTATACTTTTCCTCCTCACGGTGACCGTTTTTCCTCTTCACAGCGACCGTTTCTCTCTCACTCCTGAATCGACTTCCTCCTCACGTCGTGACCACCCCAATTGATCACTCCAATTGACAACCACTCTAATCGTGATGTCTCCACCTCTTTCACAATCGGCAAACCCTAATTTTCCTTTTCCCCAATTCTAAAAACCATAGATTATTTTTTTCCATTATTCGACACTGTTTTTTACTCCTGTTTATGTGTTTGTTCAGTCAGCATTAATAACGGTGCAATATAACGGATTCCGTTTAATTGATGCTTTTAACCCGTTCCATAACTTCATGTAGTGTATTCAAAATTATCTAAAGTTTATGTTGTTATTAGCATTATGATGTATTATATATATAATCCAATCGAATGAAATCCATAATGAAATCGGCCGTTTTGAGGAGAAATGTTCTATTAACAAATGGAAAAGAACACAAAAACACTTTGAGATCCGTACCGTACAAGTGTCATTATGTGAAGCTAGGACAAGTGTCATCATCTTGTTCATTTCTATTTTCTTTTATAATGATTAAAAGAAAGAGAGCAATATTGCCCAAATGTTCCAAATATTTAAGTAAGTCCTCTGCCATTCCACATACTTTTGATCTCAATATTAAATGTTCGCAACTACTGATCTCTTCTCGCAATTTTCCTGTCCTTTGTCTGACACAATCGAGTTCAGACATCACAATCTACTTGTGTTTTTTCTTATTGTTATGGAGATAAAAAAAGAAAGATTCTTCTCCATCATATTCCATCCCATTGATATTTCAATTTACAATAATATGAGAGAGAGAGAGTGAGAGAGAGAGAGTGAGTGAGAGAGTGAGTGAGAGAGTGAGTGAGAGAGTGAGAAAGAGAGTGAGAACGAGAGTGAGAAAGAGAGTGAGAAAGAGAGTGAGAAAGAGAGTGAGAAAGAGAATGAGAAAGAGAGTGAGAAAGAGAGTGAGAAAGAGAGTGAGCTGCTCCACATATATATGTCGGAGACTTTTGACTCTGTAATTAAATGCGACTGCCCGACCAAAAATAGAATATAGTTATTAAAAAGCTCACTAAAGATTACATCACAAGTAGGGTTGTCATTAAGAAAATGATTACATGAGTAGACTTCTAATAACAGTGGCTTCAATGCTATCTTCATCGACTGATTCGAGAAGCTGAGACAAACGGTCGCTGAGATTGTCAATTTCTCTGTTTAGATTTCTTATGTATGTGCATGTCTCCTGCAACACCTTTGATGCTGATACCTTCAACAACCATATAATAAACACACAAATTTTCTAATCATATAAATATTCTTACTGCATGCATGTTTAGTTATGCTTATAACCAGATGCATAACTTGATGGAAAATTTATGTATGTTAGATGTGTTTTTATATAGAGCAATTGAAAAAATTCTACTATTTTAAATTTTTTTTTTAAAAATAGCATAATTAGTTTAAATTTATAATAATAACATAAATTTAATATTAAAATTTTATTTTCATAAAAAAATTAATCTTTAAATTAGAAAAATAAATCCAAATCTAATATTTTTTAAGTTTATATATAATTTATTTAGAGTAAATAAGTATTTTTATATAAGTATTTATGATATTTTTGAAATTTTAATTTTAAAGTGATAGAATTAGAATAAAAACTTTAAAATATGCTATTTTTAAGGTATATATGTAAAGAAATATTTTTTATAACTTAATATTTTCTTTTGTCATCTGGGCCACAACGGGTCAGCCCAGTAACCTAGCATTTTTACGAATATTTAATATTTTCATTCGAAAATTTAACATTTTCATACGAGAACATTTGGAGTCGAACTACAAACATTTGATATTGATGTACAGGTGGTACAATCGGTAGAATCAGTTCACCATTTACTCCTTTCCTTTATAACTTAATGTTTAGAAATTACTAATTATGTTCCATCAAAAGTTGACTTTTTTAATCTTTTGTTCGATTTAAGTGTCCTCTAGATCTTCTTTTAACAACACGTTTTTTTTGTTGACAAAAGAGGTTTACATGAAGGATAATGTTAAATGGTTGATAGAAATGAGTATATCTATGTATGAATATTTGTGATACCTTATCGGAACGACGCCGTTGGTCAATCTCCGGCAAAACTTGACGGAGCTTAGTTACAAGGTCGATCATTTGATCATCGGAGATTCTTGGAACACTTGAAGATTGTCTTGATCTTCTGTTAGACATGTTGTACAATGTGGCAAGAAAACGACTTTAACTAAAACTATGTGCTTCTTCTCTCTTACTCTAGCTCTCTCCTCTCTCTCTCTCTCTCACTAGATTGAACAAAATCTACTGAGAATAGTTTAGGAAATGGAGAAATTTGAAAAGGAAAGACCAAAACGGAAGAAAAACGGAAAGAAAGAAAGTAGAGAGGAGAATATAATGAGAAAGTGTTTGAAGGTTTGAATCAATGTTTTGAAAGCTGGAGCGGTCGGTCGAACCGGTCCAATGGTGAATCATTCATATAAAACCGGTCCTATCTGTTTTTGTGAAAACCAGATTTGACTAGTTGAACCAATTTGACAAATCATCCAACAACAAAGTGGAGTCAATATCCGATTTACATTGAATACATTTGATATATATAAAAAGAATTTGAGAATGTGATAAGAGATATTTAAAGAGGTCAAGGACCACAAAGGAGGGAGAGAGAGAGAGAGAGCAATAAACCTCGACAATGATGTCACGGGGCAAGAAAACGATAGGTTTTAATTCTCTTTAACCACAAATCTTCGACCTCAATTTTTCTTTCTTTTTCAATCACAAATTTTCAAACTTTATATTTTTAATATAAATTAGATTTACACTCACTTTTTACATGGAGAAAAACATTTATATTATAGTTAATTATTTATCTTAAAAAATATAAATTAAATATATACATAATTTATCTCTTATTCAAAATAAATTTTTTTGAACTTTTAATATTGATTATATAAAATAAAATAGGATTATACAAATAAATTTAAATCTCTATTTTGGATAAATAATATGATTAATTAGGTAAGTAACTATAGATGTGCTAAATATGCAATTAAACCAAATTTTTGTTTTATATTTTGTTTGACTAATTTTTCAAAATCTTTGATATTTTGTTTTATATTATGTCAAAATATTAGGAATTACATATAATATATTGTTAAATATTTTTCTACTGCTATTTTGTAACTCTTTGCTTTAAAATGCTCTGATGATGTGATAAATCAATGTGACATATATTTATAAATCATACATAAAAATGAGATTTCTTTATTAAAATACTTATCAATTAATATATTAAAAATTACAACTAAACCGTGATGGTAACATATCATAATACCATGAATGTTATGAATTTTAGTATTATATAATTTTTGCCATTAACATACATTATATTGGTTTTAAATCCTAATGGTGACATACAACTATTGTTTTTTTATCATAAATTTCGTTTAATTTAATCATGAAAACAATATCTTACATCTAAAAATGAAATATAAATGGTATATTCAGAAGTTATATTATAATATAAAAAACTAAGAGCTTGGAGAGATGGGGTTGACGAAAGTCAATGGGATTAATGTGAATGTTTCATGTTGATCAAACATTGTGGCCCTTCAACTGCAATGTGACTAAAAGGCAAATACCATGTGATGATATGACTTTTCATTTCATTTCATTTTTACTTTTTCATAACATAGTCTCACTAATTAATCTCAATCACTAATGTCTTTACTAGTTTTGATATTCACAAAAATAGAGCTGTAATCTTTAATATATTAATTGAGAAATATTAAAAAAAAACAATTTTATTCTAACGTGTTATTTACAATAGTATGATAATGATGTATCATCACCGCAATGATTTTCAAATAAATATAGAAATAAACTTAAATTACTATAACAATTACAATATATGTTATTCATATTAATTTGGTTTGAAAATCAATATAATTTATTAAACTAACCAAAAACAATAATTTATTTCGAAAAAATAATCTTTTTATTTCTTTAAGTTACACATACAAAAATTATAAATAATTAATATTCAATCATAACATGTTAACATATGTTATAAATTTGATATTTTAAACTTGAGTATTTAATTTAAATAAGAAAATAAATTATAGTTTCTAATATTTTACGAATGAAATGTATTTTACATATAAATCATCAATTATTTAAACAGAATAAAATTATCATTATATTAAAAATAATAAAATAATATTTTTGATAGATATAATCAGATTTTAAATCTCAAATAATAATATTTCACAAATAACTATAGTATATTTTATAACTAAAATTATATTTATTTATTTAATAATTATTTAATTTTGTGCATAGCACGGATATAAATCTAGTTACTATATATTTATTAGTAGTTCATCTGTAACCTTGTAAATTTCTCTAATATAGATAGTTAATAAAAAAAATACAATTATATAAATTTTTAATTTATATTTATTAATAAACAATATTATATAATTTACGAATATTTTATCCTATATATTGTGTGGATATAAATCTAGTCGGTATTTATTTAATATGCATGTCTTATTCATATCTTACTTTAAGAATTGAGAGAAATTGATTGGTCTATCATCTGTTGTTTATATGAAAATTATTTCTAATAACAACAATGATGTCACGTGCCACACACATGTCTCATGTGATGGCATTATCAAACTTTTAGAGATCTTTTTCCGCAATAACATTACTAATTTAGTTATGTAACATAACACGTATCATAATTATAATCTATTAATCGTAATATGTGTTATTGATAATAATTTATATTGTTATATCTTTCAATGTACAAACATAAATTAATATAATATATTTCTTAAGAAATAACAAAAATATAATTTCTTTTCTAGATGAAATTAAAAGAAGAGAAAAAAATGTATTCCCTTGCATACAATTTCGATTAAAATCATATAATTAATATATATATATATATATATATATATATTATATATATATATATTGTATATATATATTATATCTATACATATAAACTAAAGTTTTGTAAAAAAAAAATAATAATGCTTAGGTGTCATTTCTTACCGGAGCAAATCCGAATTTCATATTCATTTTGCTTTATATTAAGTGTTAATTTAATTTAATATTTTTATTTGAAATATTTTTTTATGTTTTCAATACGAATTTTTTATAGTTTTTCCTTTTTTATCCAGATTTTTTTTAAATTTATTATCAAGTAAAAATATATTAAAATGAACTTCAATTAATATATTAGAGATACGTTTCTATTCAATATACTATTAACTATAATAATGGTTTAAATTCAAAGCTTATAATGTTTGACATTGAGTAAAAGTAGATATTTCGTTCGTAATATATTATAAACATAGAACGGCATTTTTCTTAGAAATAAAAAGTTAATATTAAAAATGATATTGTTTGTAAAATAAAAAAAATATATGTGAATATTGTTGGAGGTGGGGTTCGCATTTCACATATCGAGCTCGGCCCAAAAAGTAATCGGCCAACCAACGATGATACGTCCCATTGATACGGATGATCTCTGCTATTTTCGAGAAGTCAAGGAGATCTCATAAAACGTCCGATCTCGCCGGATACCAAAACCGGCGATGAGTTTTTCAAAGATGAGGAACATTAATGAACATTAATATAATATTTATGACAAAGATTTTGGAGATTTAGTAAGTTAAAAATGTATAATAGGGAGGTGGTTGGCGTTAAATAAGGATCCGAAATTAATAGCTCACTTGTATTGTTATTCAATAGTTACTAAATGAGAATCCGAAATTAATTGATTTGTTGATAAATCAATTATATTTCGTTTTTAACTAATATTTATAATCGTTAATCCCGAATTGAATAATTTGAATTCTGACCGTAGTATTTAGATTCAACAAATAAATGTGTTGTTGTGTGGATTTATATATAAAAAGATTTGTAGAGAAAATGACCATTCAAGTAAATTGATAAGGGATTATATTACATGTTAGTCCATGTGGGTTCGGGTCGTCTCATAGGCTCCACTATGTCTTTTTGTCTACTTTTTTCTCAATCAATTTACATAATTACAAACATTTTCTAAAAATCGACAAATCATGTGAAATGAACGAGCCGACTATTAAAAATTCATAAAATTTAACGAACTAAAGAAAACCAATACTTGCTAGTGTTTGCCGGGTGGTTTAGGTTTCAAAAACATAGGGAGATTCAACCAAACTCTCTTGGCTAAACAAGCAGTGGAGATTTTTAGAGTGTCAAGATTGCCTATTCTACAAGGTTTTAAAGAGTCGATATTTTGAGAATAGGCCTGTTCGTTTTGTAGCCGCAGGAACCTACGGCTGCGTCATGCGGCCAAACGTTGTTCGTTTGACCGCCGCAGATTCTTGCGGTCAAACGCTGCGGTCGACCGCAGAAAGCTGCGATCAAAATTTTTAATCGCTGCGAAATTATAGCGTTTGCGATCAAACAATTGCGATACAACCTGCGGCGACAACCTGCGGCGATCAAACGAACAACAATATTGCTGCGTCTAATCGCAGCGTCTGACCGCAGGTCGCTGCCGCAGACGCTGCGGCGGACAAACGAACAACGCTAATAACGAATTCCTATAAACCTCTCTTGGTCAAATATCTTCGTTTTGTTGGCGGATCATTGTTTTTGGGTGAGAACTTTTAGCTAAAGGATTGAGAAAAATGGTGAGAGATGGTCGATCCATAAGTTTTGGATTGATCCCTGGATAGAAGACAATGGATCTTGTGCTCCTTTGATCAAAAATACATTTATCAATCTGAATCTCATGGTGAGTGATTTGATAAATTGTCAGGATTGGGAATGGGACATAGACAAGCTGAATGAACATTTTTTCGCTTTAGATGTTAAAATTATCCTAGCTCATAAGCCGACAGTAAATCATAAAAACTTTTGGACTTGGAAACATAACAAAAGTGGAGATTTCTCGATGAAATCAACATATTGGTTATCCGGTTAGTTGGATAAGGGAGATGTGACTATGGAAGCAAAAATGCAGCCATCTCTCAATGTCATAAAAGAAAAGTCTTGGAATATCTTTACATCACTGTTAGAACCGAATAAACAATTTCAGCTCTCACAAAAAGAATTCTGAATAGTTCTTATATTATTCTCAATATATTTTAGAATTCCTTTACAAATGAGGTTCCTCCTCTTTTTATACTACTTTTAGGCAATTAATTCTTAATGAATTAATTGCAATTTAAATTACAAAATCATAAATTTCGACAATTACAAAATAAATAGGTTTGACTAGGTTATTTGTGATCTGGTTGGCCCGGTTTGGTTTAATTTAGTCGGTTCGGGTTCAGAGCTAAATCTAGTGCCCACAATCACCGAAAATCAAATCTTTTATGCGGCGGGTCTTGAGTGATGCAATACATGTTGTTGAAACGTTAGCCGCAAAAGGACTAAGTTGTGATAGAAGGTGTCAAGTATGCGGTATGGAAGGATAGAGTTCGAATCATGTGCTCTTCACATGCTCCATAGCAAGGCAAGTTTGGGCATTATCGGATTTTCCGACACCTCAATTCGGTTTCCACCTAGATTCAGTATATGTTAACTTACATTAGCTAATGCTTATGGGTAAAAACATTTGAATTCCCTTAGAAATTAGAAGATGTTTTCCTTGAGTTTTGTGGATTCTCTGGAAAAATAGGAATAAGTTTTTCTTTGAAAACATCTACGGAAACAATTGCTAAGATTAGAGAGGAAGTGAATGAGTGGTTTTTAGCTCAAGCGAAGGATTGTAATTCAGGATTTAGTGTAAAAGAAGAAAATCTATCAAGTCAGAAGAAGTGGTGTGTGCCTAAGGTAGACGACTTCAAATGCAATGTAGATAGTGTTTCGTATAAAAAGCTTTTGACTGCGGGTGGAGCTTGGGTTTTAAGAAATCATTTTGGTAATGTTGTTTGGCATAGTCGAAGATTATTTTGTCAGATTCAATCTGCAGAGAATGCAAAATTCGTTTGTCTTAAGTGGGCAATAGAAAGTATGGTTTATCATAAAATAAATAAAATATGTTTTGCATTCGAAGATCCTGATCTATTGGGTGACCATCCTTTTTATCATATAAAGATGAGTTAAATATAATGTTGGATAAGTTAAGTGGTTGGAAGATGGAATTAGAATTAAGAAAAACGAATAGAAGTTCGTATCTCATATCAAGAAGTGCGTCAATGAGACGATTCTGCCAATCGTATGTTGCAAAAGGACTTCCAAACTGGCTACATACTTTATGTTGCAAGAGGACTTTCAAACTGGCTACATACTTTATGTTGCAAGAGGACTTTCAAACTGGCTACATACTTTGTTTGTTGGTGAGAAGCCATCAAGTTTTCTTTGAAATTGTTCTTTTTCAACCTCATAGTTATGATATTAAGGTTGAAGTTGTTCTTTTTCAACCTCATAGTTATGATATTAAGGTTTGAATGATGGTTGTATAGAATTGGTGTAACTTTAGTTGTAGGAGGTTGATAGTTTTTTTGGGAAGCCGTTCTGACTTGCAGTCAAAAAGTTATGGGTTTACTTCCTTCAACTACACGAATTTATGCGAATAAACCTATTTCCACCCGTACTTTTTGGGTCTTTCATAAGTTACATAAACAATGTTTTTATTCCGTAAACTACATAAATTTCATAAATTATTCCAATTACAGAAATTCCGTTAATGTTTACACGTTAAATTATTATTAAATCTTGTTTTATTTCGAAAATCTGGTTTTAATTTCAAAATAAACTCAAGTTAAAACTAGATTTTCGAATTAGAAGCAGATTTAATAGCTATTTAACATGTAAACATTAATAGAATTTCTGAAATTAGAATAATTTATGAAGTTTGTGTAGTTTATAAAAGAAAAATACAGTTTATGTAGTTAAAAAAAGACCCAAAAAATACGGATGAAAATAAGTTTAGTAGCATAAGTTTATGTAGTTGATGAAAGTAAACCCAAAAGTTATTCATAACTTCAAATGCAAGGCTCCACAAGAGGTTCAAAAGAGTAGAAATAGTTATGGTATTGTCGATCCTTTTTTGGATAAGTTTTTAATATAAATCAAGTTGGGAAAAAAAATGAAAAGAAAAGCAATACTTAGTTCCAATACCACAAAATTATTGTGAAAACACAATGACATTAAAAGACTAGATGCATCACCAAACCAACAAACTTATACTTCATGTCTTATATACTTAACCAAACTAATAAACCAAATATCTCACAAAAGTGAAAAGGTTATAAACTAAAAAGCATCTTCGTAGGATTAGGTACTGCTTTTATTAAAAGGGGTTTAGTGTTTACTACTTTCACTCTTCATCATCTTCATCTCCATCACCACCACCAGCTTTCTTGGCTCCAGCTTTCTCGTTCCTTCTTTTCACTCTTCCGGGTCGACCACCACCAAATGGACTTGTCAGAGAAAAGTCTATGTGCTTCTGCGAGTCTACCTTCACCATGAATGATGGAATGTTCACCAATTGCCTTCCAACCCTAAACCGATTAGTAAACCATTAGATCAGTAAATCAGTTTTTGAAATAATATTGATACGATTTTAACACAATATTCAGAGTTCTGTTAAAGCTGTGAATTGCAACAATTGGAAGAACTCACCAGAAAATGTTAAGCAAGATAAAACCGATAAGCCTCAATTGAATTGAGTTTGATTGTGGCAACTTAACTAAATGTTGTTCCAATTCAAAAGACATTACGATCTAACTCAATTGAGTTCATTTAGAGCTGTAAACTAACAAAATGAAAGGATCAACTCAAGATTCCACCAATTTCAAAGGGATAGTTGAGCTCATTTGAAGCTCATCTTGCTCATGTTCCAAAGATTATACAAATCTGGAAAAAAACAATTTTTGACATTTAAAGGAAACTTGGATACCTGATGTGCCTTTGTCGGATAAGCACACGAGCATGGTGAATGGACTTGGCCATACCAGACTTAAAGACAATTGTTTGGAGACGACGTTCAAGGAAATTCTCAACAGTCAAAGCCAAGACATAATCAAGCTTGTTCTGGCTTTCATCAAGAAGACCATATCGGTTCATTCTCCTAAGAAGAGCTTCACCTTCAAAAATCCGACGAGGGTTCTTTTCATCAAGAGTGAGAAGTTCTCTTGCAGCATTACGGATTCTGCTAAGTGCATATTGAACTCTCCATAGCTCTCTCTTGCAACGAAGACCATATTCTCCAACAAGCTTTAGCTCAGCATCAAGACGTTCCTTCTCGTAAGGACGACGAGGCTTCTTGAATGTTTTTCCATCTGAAAATCAAACTCACCCATTAACAATCAAACATGACTATTTAACAAAACAGAGTATGAAAGCCAAACATATATATTGACAAAAGAGATAATTTCTATAAAAAGAACCTGAAAATGCTTTGCATGTATCGATAATCGTAACGATCTTTTTTCAGAAAATCAATCCTATTATACACGAAAATTAGTTCGCCCCTAATAGAAATAAAGTGAAATTTTGAAACGTATACCTAAGAAATTCGATACCTATAACAATCAAACTTTAGTAAAATGAAATTAAAGAAAAAAAGTGTGAAAATCCGATCAGATCAGAGAATCAAAGATGAAGAGAGAGCTCACAGTTCCGGTAGAATCGGACTTGCACCATGGCTGCTTTTACGAAGACGAGATAATCGCGAAGATGGTGAAGAAGAAGAGAGTTCTTATATTACAACTATGTAAAACCTAAGGCAGTAAAGGGCTTTTAAGGTTCGGTGACTCAAGTTTGGGCCTTTCTTTAAATAATTTGAATTTGGCCCATTGGGCTTTTTCATTGACATATATCATCTCTAAATAGATTAAAAAATTATTTTTCTATATATATAATTACTATGCAAAAATCATACTACCATTATTCATCTGGGAAACAAGATAGATTAAAAAAATATAATCTTGTTTCTACAATATTTGTTGTTTTTAAAACTAAAATCTAATAGTAAAGGTGGATAATCAATATTTGAGTAAGTTAATGTGCAAACAAATACCATAACTTTAAATCCATAATTTTCTTGTTTGGATATCTATTCTAAAATTTTCATAAAATAATAATATAAAATAATATATTTTAAAATTTTTGTTACAAATTTAACATTATAAAACTAAATTTTAAAAAATAACATAAATAATTATGTAAAATATTTATTTACTTTAAATAAATTATACATAAATTTAAAATATTATATTTTGGTTCTGTTATTTCAGTTTAGTGTTTAAATTTTTTATATTAAAATAAAATTTTAATGTATTTTAATTTTAAATTTATACTATCATTGAAACTTAAAATAATTATATTATTTTTGAAACAAAAATTTTAAAATACACTATTTCAGAGAATAATCAATTTTCATAACTTTGGAAAAAATTTTATTAATATTTAATTATTAAATTAAGTTTAAACTAGTTGTTTCAAATAGCATTAGAATACTACATGTGCTAAAAAATTTTTAAAGTTTTTATTATTTAAATTAAAAAATTATAAATATATTTTAATTTAAAATATTATATATATTATAAAAAGATGATATTACTATTATTATATATTATTCAAATAATATTGCATTATTTTATCGTTGTTTTTACGATATGTTAATCAAAAATACATTTATAATTTTTTTAGTAAAATATTTGAAACATGTTTTAAATTAATTAATAAAATTAGTAGTTGTAATTACTTTTGTTATGTTATAGAATCTAGTTATATATAGAGTAGTCATACTAAAAAATAATTATTAGTTATTCAAATCTAATATTACAAACAACTGATATAATATAAAATTTTATTTGCAAATATTTTGATTGTGTTTGGAAACAAAAAAAAATTGAGTGATATAATTTGTATATGATTTGTGATTTAGATATGCTGACTATATTATTATACAATATATATATATATATATATATATATATATATATATTTCTATAAAACAATTATTACTACAATATATTGATTTTAATTATTGAGTTAAAAAGTAAAGTTGCATATAATATAAAAATAGATAAATAGTATTAATGAAGTTTCTATATCTATAAAAATTCGACATATTTACTTTTCTTATATATGTATACAATAATTAATTATTTATGTAAAAAACAATCTTCTATTTTTAAAATTGACGAGTAATTAAATTACAAATTTTTGAATCTTCGTATATTTGAAAATTAAATAGTGTTTGGAAACTCATTAAATTCTATAATTAAGTTATTTAATTAAGATGTTTAGATAAATAAATAATTTATATTTGAAAATAAATTAATTAGTAAAACTGAAATTAAATTATTGAGAATGAATATGGTGATGACACCTAAACAATTTTCACTCTCAATACTTCTTTTTTAATATATAGTAGATATTTGATTAATAGTTAACAACATTGATGAAATAAATAAAAAAGTAATTTTATAAGAAAAAAATAGTTGTGTAGTTAGTGAAAAAAAAAATATAAATTTAACAAATTAGTGTATTAATCCCCAAAAATGAAAGTTTCTAAAATACTCTCTGCTTTGTTACATTCAATTTACATATTAGAAACAACATCCAATAAAAAATGAAGAATCCAGAATCTTTTCTTGCTTAATAATAACTAATTAATTAATACCTTATGTAAATACGTCTTTCTTGGGATTCTCCTACACACCAAATTTGTCATCTTTCCGCCTGAAACAACACAAAAAACACTCTCAAAGACAAATCCATAATTTCAAAAGATTCTCACAACACAAAAACAAAACTTACTTATTAACTAACTTGATTAGTGAAACTGGTCTTTCATATTCTCTATCTTTCTTCTCTTGACCCTTTCCTTTCTCTTCTTTTGAATCCATCTTCCAAGAAGCTTTACTCAACGATTCACCTAACAACTCTGCTATATTTGTCGCCATTGCTTCAACTTTCTCTGCAAATGGAAAATTCTTCTCTTCAAACTGATTTGACAACCAAAGATACATTGACAAAACTTGATGTCGGCTCTCTAAATCCAACAGCTCTGTATCATTCTTAGCTGAACTCTTTGGCATCCCCATCGCAACATTAACCGGCATATCTTGGCTATAAGTCGAAGCAAATCTGTATAAATGGTACATTGCTTTCGGATTCCTCACATTAACCGGCGCAAAACAAAAGTTAAACCGGTCTTCTAGAGACAGTCCTTGTACCTTTTCCAACATATTTGCTACTTTCTTCACATGATCATGGCGACACAAGAAGTAACAACCGTCGAGTCTGCAATGTTTCCCAAAATGCTCTAGTAGTTTCGAAAAAGCCATATCGGGAACTTGTGCAGCGAAAAGCTCAATCTGTTCAAAAAAGGGGAATAGCCCGACTTTTCTAACTTCATCAAATGGTTGTTGTAAACATTCGATTAAATAGTTTAGATCTTCTAAATGTAATGTCGTTGTAAGGCCATCTGGATAACGGCTTCCTCTCCTCCCAGCTCTTCCGGCAATCTGTTTCACCTGTGATGCTGCAACTGGAACAATCTTATCACCGTTATATTTGTTCAAACTGTAAAACACAACCCGTCTTATGTTGAGATTCAATCCCATGCCAACAGCATCACTTGCAACCAAAACATCATACTCGTTTTCTTGATCGTTAAACAGATTTGCTTGCTGTCTCCTAGTTTCAGGAGGCAATGCACCATAGATAACACAGCATCGATGCTTTGTATGTTTTTCGATAGCCATTTTAACTTCAAATATCTCTCTTCTAGAGAACGCAACAACACAATCACCTGACTTAACGTTTTTCAGATCTCCTAATAAGGTTTTAGCTTCTACTACTAACGGTTTAAACCTCTCGTAATGCTCTTCAACTAACTCATCCCCAGTATCAGCACACATCTTACGCACAATTTCCAAAACACTTGGGTCTCCACACAAATGAATCTCATCAGCTTTTAATCCAAGCAAAGCTTTTGTCCAAGCGTGACCTCTACTAGGATCTGCCATCATTTGTATTTCATCAATCACAGCCACTTCATATAATTCATCTGTAGACACCATTTCAACCGTACAAGAAACGTGGTTGGAGAATGGAACATGTTTCTTCTCTTGTCCAGTCAAGAGACTACAGTAAATCCCTAAAGCATTTACTTTATCAAAAACTTCCATGGCTAATAACCTAAGCGGGCTGCAATACAATCCATTCTTAGCTTCCATAAACCGCTGCAAAGCATTGTACGTTTTTCCACTGTTAGTAGGTCCACAATGGTAAACGATTTTCCGCTTCATAGCACGAGCAAAAGGAAACCAGGTCGCAGGTTTCGTGAGGTCTGCAGATTCAACAATACTCCGAAAACGTTTGATCTCATCAGGAAACTCTTCGATACAGAACTCAACAAACACAGGAAACAAAAACTTAATAGCTTCATCCGTCGGTCCAACACGAACAAGATCCTGAGCAGCCTCAAGTTTACATTTCTCAATGAAAAAGTCCCGGAATTTGCTAACAGCAGTTGGGAAAAATGATCTCCCAATATATATTGCAAGAGCCTGATTAGCTGCCCACCCCGATTGTGCAAAATACCCAAAAATCTCATGTAATGTATCACATTCACTACGCTGAAGCTTAGAGCGTACTTCACTTTGCCTAAGCTCTCTATAAAACTCAACAGGATCATGATACCGACGGTTTAAAGCTTGAGAAGCTTCGCTACTCTCTGCAACATTATAACCAATCCCACCAGTCTCAGAAACCGCTGACTCATTCATCAGGCTTTCATCTACATCACCAAGTTCATTAATCATACCTTCCTCATCATAATCCTGACCCTCAGGACCAATACTTTCTTCACAATCTTCCATATCATCATTTCCACCATTATTGTCCACCGTACACGAAAAACCCCTAACTTTACCAAACGCAAAGCTTCCAAATCTGTAATAATTCCTTGGAAGTTGAGGTCGAACCGGATTATCTGAAGAAAAACGGCTCGTGGGTACATCAAAATAAGGATTAACGAGAGATTTACAATCGCTTTCTCTAAAAGAGTGCAAATTTCGAGTCGATAACAGAATCCTAACTCTCCAAGTATACGCTCTGTGCAAAATTCCAGCTACGCCTCTCGCCATGATTACGAGCTCAAATCACAATTGTGAAACTTGAAATTTTGAAGTATAGTTTATACCCGGTTCAAAAAAGTCTCCTCCTTTTTAGTATCACTTCAAATGGATTTTGACTGAAGGAAGATTTATGGAGGATAACAATAGTAAACGAGCTCAAAGTTAGTTCCTTTAAGCGTACCTGAGGAGAGAGGTGTGGGTAAATTGTTGATGGTAGGCGTTTAGAGCGAGAGAAGAAAACCCTACACATTTCTGTGCTTGCTTTGTATCCATTCTACTAAACAATTTTCGAATTTTTTTTCTTCTAATTTTTTGTATTATACACTAGTTTATATAATTCGTCCGCAATAAAGACAATTCTTTAATTCACATAATTTTCTTGTCAATAATATTATCAACATATACCGATCTAATACCTCAACATATTTATATAAAAATTTAAAACATTTATACGAATGATGATGGAATCAAATTCTACACGGTGCAACAAACATTAACTCATTTACTACTTCCTAACAATATTATTTATTAAGATGATTTAAATTACAATAATATTTTCTCGATCTATCGACTAAATACCAAAATTTATTAATACATTTTTCTATATGTCAAATGAGAAACAATGAAGCTCAAATGTCAAATTTATATTTTTCAATAGTTTTTAATTGTTTAATTTTTTAATTTAAAGCTATTATTTTATTTTCAACAAAAGTTTTAGATTTTTAATATATTTATTTAGTTAAACTACCACTCTTTTAACAGAAATGTCTTAAAAAGACCATATTTTTGAAAAATAAGCAATAGTTATGTTTTACAAAAATAAATTTTAAATTTAATTTTTTTTTCAAAAAATACACACATAAGAAATAATTATAATTTAAATATTTGAGTTTAGGTTTAGTATTTAGGTACAGGATTTAGTTTTGGGCAATTGACTAAAATAGCACTATTTTAAGTTTTGATTCCAAATATAGCACTAATCATTTAAATTTACAAAAATCGCATAAATTTAATACTAAAATAATTAAAAATTTCTTCCTAATGAAAAAATTTTAAACCCTAAATTGGAAAAAGTGAACCCAAACATTATGTTTTAATTTTATATATAGTTTATTTAAGGTAAATAATTATTTTCAAATAATAATTTGTGCTATTTTTGGAATTTTATTTTTAGTATGCTAAATTTGGAAAATAAACTTAAAATAATATTATTTTAGGGTATTACTCTTTAGTTTTAGAGTTAGTTTTACAGTTTAGGATTTAGGGTTTTGATTTTAAAGTTTAAAGTAATTAAAAAAACAGTTTTAGTGATATTTTTGAAAAAAAATAAACTATTGATATGACTTTTGTACCAAAGTTTTGTAGTATTTGTGAGAAATTTGTTTTGTTTTAAGAACCAAAACAGTTGTATTTATACATATTTTGATTAAGTTTACATCTACCAACCAAAATTTATAAATTTTACCAACAAAAGCAAATAAAATAATATTTGATAAATCATTGAGTAATATTATAAAATAATATTTTTTAATTTTTGTTCCAAATTTAGCATTTTAAACTTAAATTGTTTTTAAAAATAACACAAATAATTTTCTAAAAATACATATTTACCGTAAATAAATTATAAGTATAATTAAAATATTATATTTAGGTTTTTTAATATAAAATTTAATTTTCTTTATTAAAAGGAATTTTTAAAGTATGTTAACATTAAATTTGTATTATTTTAGAAATTTAAACTAAAAATGCTATATTTAAAATAAAAAAAATTAAAATAGTGTTATTTTTATAAACCTAAATACATTATTCTCAAATTACCATTCTTAAAATGGATTATTCTTAAGTACAATGAAAAACAGAGAGATTCAAGAGGAAGAAAAGATGAAATGTTATCAATTTGTAATGAATTCTTCTCTTGTAACTCTAAATCTTCACTTGCTCTATTAATCTGGAAGTTTCACCTTATCACTCAACATATTCATCAATTCAGCTCTTTGTTTTCACGTGATTCAACTAAACAACAAAAACTTAGAATCTCAGTGAAATCCTTGAGATATATATGAGAAGAAATATACAATTCTTCTTTTCTAAAACAAAATAAGAAATGAAAATCATAAAAGAACACACACAAAAAAAAGAAGAAATTTGATAATGTTGTAATATCAATCTAAATGTCACATCAGAATATTACGTAAATATGATTTTAATATATAAGTTAAACTAGATTTTGACCCACGCCCTGCATCGGAAAAATATTCACAAATAATAATTAATTATTTATTTTGTTAATTTAAATTAGATATCTATTTATATAATTTATCTCATATTTAAAATAATTTTTTAAAAACTTTTTAATATTGATTACAAAAATGAAATAAATAATAAAATCGGATTATACAAATAGATTTAAAATGTATCTATTTTGGATAAAATTATACATATGATAAATATTCAATTAAACTAAACTTTTGTTTTATATTTTGTTTGACTAATTTTTCAAAATTTATATTTTATTTTATATTATATTTACATTTTATGAAAAAATATATTGTATGTCGAAATATTAAGAATTTACATATAATATACAATTTTCATAAATATTTTAATAAATTATGTCTTAGGTAATATTTATTTTAAAATGATCTAATAATATGACACATCAGCGTGTCACACTTGTAAATCACAAGTCAATATAAGGTTACTTTGTTAAAATGATTCTCAATTAATATATTATAGATTTACTCTAATTATTATGAGACTTTTTAGGAAATACCGACAAATCTGTTCAACTTGGCAACAGACTAAGAGATAAAGGGGAATTAGAGTTGAGCATATATTGCAAGTCAAAAATCAAAAATAGAAGAAAATGCAAGTCAAATAGAAGAAAATAGAAGAAAATGCAAGTCAAAAATCAAAAATGACATTTTTCTAATAAAACAGAAAAAATAATAGAATCTTGAACGAAATTGGTTGCGTTAAGAAGCAATATTCTAACTACATTTATACCTATGTCATATGTGGAAAAAAATATTCGTAAATTATATAATATTATTTATTAATAAATATAAATTATATATTTATTAATAAATATAAATTATATATTTATATAATTTTAATTTTTGTTTAAAATTATTTTTAATATTAATCTTTATACATGTAATTAAGGAAAAAATAATAATTTTTTTTACGAATTTAGTAGTATTTTTTGTTTGTTTAATAAAATATTTTAATTCTCTAATCAAATTAATAAAAAAATACCATATATTGTAATTATTATAGTAATTTAATTCTAATTATATATTTATTTTAAACTCATTGTGCTGAATACACGTCAGTATGATATTTCTGTTAATAACACGTTAGATTAAAGTTATTTTTTTAAAATGTTATTCAAATAATATATTATAGATTTTCTTAAAAAAAACTGATATATCGATCTAAAACAACGTCATTTTGGGGAATTCTATAATAGACCGAAGAAAAAACTGTTAAAGTTAAAATTATATAAATATTTAATTTATATTTACTAATAAATAATATTATATAATTTGCGAATATTTTTTCTTTCACATAGTCCGAGTATAAATCTAGTTTTGATTATTTGAGATTTATGGATATCGATCAACCTCCAAATTTTATGAAAAAAAAAATCTGATATTCTAAGGCATCAACCAATTTAAATCATAACAAAATTGATGGAATTAATGACTTGTACTTTGCAATAAAATCAGAACAAAATTTGTATTTTATTACTCCAATATATATATTAATAAGATCTATAAGTGAACATAAAATCTCAACAAGGGAAGAGACAAAAGGAAAGGTCTAAATGTAACCTTCGATTCACAAAGCTAATCTTGTTCAACTTATTATGGCACCAAACCAAATGCTCTTTACTCAATTTAGACATATTCAAGACCCTTGTAACAAGTTTCATGTCCACTTGTGAGAAGAAATGAAGCACTTGTTCTTGATCCGTTGAATCTTCTTCATTGTGCTTTTTGAATCTTCTTATGATACATCTCTCACTCTTCAACAAATCCTTTAACTTTTTCTCCTTCTGCAATCACATATCTCAAATACATCACTACAAAACAAAACCATTGTAGATTTTGTTGGTGAGAAAGAAAAGCTTACATTTTGAAGTTGTGATTTAACCTCAGCAAACATCTCTAGATCTTCCGAATTCTCTTCACAATCTGGTTCTATCTGTGACTTGGTTCGCGATTTCTTATCATGAATCGAGCTAGTAAGCTTATCACACCGCACAAATCGCCAGAATAATCGAATGGTTTCCTCCATATTTTCCACAAGTTGATCACTTTTAATCGCACCATCATCATTTTCACCGTAATCTCTTCTTCTTCCTTTCCTTTTGTCCTTGTTTCCATCTTCTGTTAACATTCATCTCATCATTAGCAAACATCTCTATAAACCAAGTTTCGGTTTAAAGGGTTCGTACCTCGAATAACCGGGACCTGAAGGAGATTACGAAGAACACAACGTCTCTTGATGTAATGTTGTACTCTAGGCTCTTCAAATGGCTCATTTTCAAGAAATCTCTGAAGCAAAACTTGAAATTGTTGAAACTCTCCAGCGACTTCATTGTACCGACGAGAACCGTACACATCAGATTCTAGTAATTCAATAGCCTTTTCGTATTGCCAGTGAAGAATTTCCCACGACAAACACATGTGACCAACGTATACATTCTCTAATTCCCCATGAATCTCTTTTACGAATTGAACCATTGGTTCTGTTTCCGATTTCTTTGGTTTCCATAACCGAATGTTAACCGAGAAAACCGATGAAAACGATGCTTGGGAGGAAGATGATCCAACGGTTGAGTTTGTTTGTTGAAGGTTCTTTGATTGAAGAAGACCTTCAAGAACAATGGCCAAAACAAATACATAGAAAATGTTAATAACTCAAGACAATAGTAGAATACAAATTAGGCACACAAACTTCACCAAACATAATGATTAGTTTTATCTGTATATTTTTCATTTGTAACATAAACTTTTAAATGAAAATAGTGATGGAGGAAAATAATTTATGGAACACCAAATTCCCACTTAGTGGAGAGTGGGAAAATTAGGTAAAGGAATACTGTAAGAGAGCAATGAAATCACGAAGAAACAAAAAGATAACTTTGAAAGCTAACCACAATAAAACTATAGATTATATTCGTTCTACAGTTGTGCATGCGGCAAATTATTGTTCGTTTACCTATTGTACATGCGGCAGACGCAGCGGTTAGACATTATGTTGTGCGTCGCAATTTTTTCGACCGCTGATTAAAACAACGATGCGAATAAAAATCTACGATCAACCGTAACCACAACTACCGGCGACAAATAAACGAACAACATATGCCGTAGCCGTGTGACCAAATAAACAAGACTTATATATTTGTGAATTGGCTTAAAAAATAGAACTATAGGTTATGTTATTTCTGCGGTTGTGGCTACGGCAGATTGTTGTTTGTTTAACTGCTGCAGCAACCTACGGTTAGACGTTACGTCTTGCGTCGCAATTTTTTCGACCGTTAATTAAAACAGCGATGCGACTAAAAATCTATGATCAACCGCAACCGCAACCGAAACCATAACCACAACCGCCAATAACAAACAAACGAACAACATATGCCACAACCACAACCGTATACGGCGACCAAACCAACAATATTTATACATTTGTGAACTGGCTTCAAAAATAGAGAAAACTATGTTAACTATTCCCTAACAATTCTATTATAAATTCTTCAAGAATTGATCAAATGAATATATAAATTTGTGAAAAACCCATAAAGACAATTAAATAATGGCTCACTTTTAGGTTTGGTGCTATACTCATCAAACATTAATAAGAAATGGAAATTCTAAGAATACTAATTAATGAATAGATTTCGTGGGACCTCTTTAAGAAAGAAAATAAATTTTTCTAACTTACAAAACACTACAAAATTAAAAACAAAAATTGTTTTGTTTTCACTAAACTTGTAAATTATTTATAAATTTAACAAAAGAATTAAAAAAAAAAAAAAGAGAATGAATTTAAGAACTTACCAAGAGCATAAGACTTCTGAAAGCTCAAGATATCGAGTTTTCGCATTCTTTCTCTGTAACTTCTATGGAACTTATGAACTTCTCCAATCGTATCAACATGTCTGAATTTCTTCTCTTCTTCTATTCTCCATGGTTTTAAATCTTCCATAATTTTAGGACAATCATCTTCTTCTTCTTCTTCCTCTTCACGAATTGTCGGAAGTCCACCAATTGCTTTAACTTTCTTCATCTCCATCTTAAGTTGCTCTATCAAATCCTGATGCTCCCATAAACTCTCGAATTCGTTTGTATCTTCTTCTTCTTCTTCCTCTGAATCAGAACCAGAACCAGAATTTTGGTTTTCACGGTTTTGCACTTTGTTCTCCGGTGATTTTTCTCCGAAATCCGAATCTGATAAAAACCCATTTTCATTGCTTGTAAATGTCTGACTTGAATCAATAAAATCAGAATCAAAATCTTCCACTGTCAAAAACCTAATTTTCTCGGAAAATTCAGGATTTTCTATCGTCTGGCCGGAAGAAACAGAGTAATCCTCTATTTGTTCTCGCTTCTTCTCCTTCAAACAATCTGCAACCCTAAAAATCGCCGCTTTTGGATTTTCCACCACGAAAGTGAGATTCTTCGCCAACGATGTCTCATATTTATTCGCTGCCGTGGAAATCTTCCCCGGAGAAGAACATAAAAACTTACTTTCGCTTTCAACACCGTTATCATCACTCAACGATCTATAACCTTCTCTGCTTAATCTCTCAAAAGTTTCCGTCTGAAACGCGAATTTGAAAACCAATTTCGACGATTCATTAATTCCTTCTTCATCATCGATACCCGAATCTTCTAAACCCAGCATCTTCGATTCTTCTGGTTCTTCGAGTTCGGAGAAAAACTGTGTCTTTGCTGTGTCGGTTTCAACAATCATACCTTTTCGAACACTGTTTATATACTTTTTAGGCGAAGAATAAATGGAAATAAATTATCAGAAAAGGCAAATCAAAATTAGTAAGCAAGAAAAGATTACCTTGAAGAAGATATGTAAATTAAAAATGGAAACGATGAAGAGAAGACATATAAGAGTAACTTTGGCTAAAGAGTCGTTCGTTGTTATGTTTGCAGAAAAGGAGACTTTTCACCTAAAGAAAAGAGAAGAAGAAATGGAAGGATGAATGAATGATGAATGCATGAATAATGGATATTGAAGTGAGAACTAACAAATGAGAAATTGAAGGGAAAGGAACAAGTGACCGACTTGTAACTGAGATGATAATTAATAAATCTAAAATGTTCTTTGAGCTAATCTTAAGGGTTGCTTTGAACCATGGATTTCTCCATCTCTGTTATTGGATGCCACATACCCATCTTTCACACTACATATTACATTTTTTTGTTATTTTTTCATACTCTTTTTCTTTAATTTTTGTCGTGTAATTCGGAATTTTAAATATGAATCACCCCTTTGACTTTTTGGGCATCGATGCCATATTTTCTTTTCTTCGGATTTATGTAAAGTAAAAATGATTTTGAGATGGAGATTTTTTTTCTCAATCGAAATAGACTTCTAGCTGGTAAACACTAGGGCTGCTCGTTCGGATACCCAAGTATTCGTTCGAGTTCGGTTTGGGTTTTTAGGTTTTTAGAGTTAAAAGTGTAAAATTTATTTAGATATTTATAAATTTTTGGGTCAGGTTTAATTTGGGTTCAGTTCGGATCTTTTTAGATTTGGGTTCGGTTCGGGTTTAATTCGGATTTTGAATTCAAATTCTGGTTGATTCGGATTTTTTAAATATAGATTTGGATTCGTTTGGATTTTATACCCGAAATAAACATATATGTGAGTTTGGATTAGTTCGTATTTTTATCCGAAATGTGCATACATTATTTGAAATAACCAAAAGAACTTGATTATTCAAAAAAAAAACTAAATATCAAAAATAAAAATCAAATTGTTCACCTACTATTTTATGTTGTAAACAAATATTTTTTCATACTTACATAAATATATATTATTGGATAAATACGAAACTGTAATTAATAGATTGTTATTTAAATTCTTAAAATTAGTAGATGAAATTTAAAAAAATGTTTTCATTTTAAAACATTTAAAATTAATAATTTTTATGATAATATTTAAAAGAATCAAATAAAATATCTTTAACAAAAAAATTTATTAATTTAGATTTACTAAATATACAAATAACAAAATTCAAATTTAAAAATAATCAATTAACAAAATGTAAAATATTTGTTTTGGATTTTGAGAATACTCCAACGAATCCAAAATACTATTTCGGATAAATCCGAACCCGAACCTAAAATACAAAGCAAACAAAACTCATCGGGTATTTTCAAATACCAATACCTATTTAAATTTGGGTTCGGATTCAAATTTCGGATTCAATTAATATGCCCGGCACTAGTAAACACATCCACTTGGGAAAAAACATATGCGTTTACACTGTTTTGTGTATGATTTGGAGGAGATTCTCGACAAAGGTGTTCATACATATAACAGAGGTTATGTTCGAGTCAAGGTTACGTTTTGATGTTTCAAAACCATTTTGAAAATCTAAAGTGGTTAATCAATGTTGCACTCGTCGAAGACTTGGGAAAAATGTCTTTGAAATCAAAATTTTCTTATGGTTTTTTCAAAGAGATATATCATTAGACTTAAGATTTCAGTTTTTTCACAGAAAATTGTTGAAGAAGAGGAGAAAAAAACAAAAAGATTTCGTATGATCAAAGAAAGTCTCCACCAATCCCTGATTGGGTTAAAGTACAAACCAATAATTATTTTTCTAAGAAATATACATATGTCGTTTTTCAACCTAATTACATCCCATAAACTACAAACCAATGATTACTTCATTTATTAAAATACCATTCTTTTAATATTTTTGCAATTGGCATGTTTTTGATCTGGATTTAAATATAATAACATGAATAATAATTGTATCTACAAGAAAATAATTTATTATTTCGTTAGGTTCTTTTTGTCGTCTACATTACAATGGTTTAGACTTTTGTGAAAAACAAGGACAATTTTCACAATGACAATCGATTAAAATATCGGGCAAATGTATAAAATAGTATTTTTTAAGTTTTTTTTCCAAAAATAGCATCATTAGTTTAAATTTTCAATAATAGCATAAGTTTAAGATTAAAATACATTAAAATTATATTTTAATAGAAAAAAATTAAACCTTAAATTGGAAATAATGAACCCAAATACAATACTTTAAGTTTATGTATAATTTATTTAAAATAAATAAGTATTTTCACATAAATATTTGTGCTATTTTTAGAAAATTTAATTTTATGATGGTAGATTTGGAAGAAAAACTTTAAAAGGTGTTATTTTAGGGTATTACTTTAAAATATCACTATCATAAGTTTTGGTTCTAAATATATTACTAATTATTTAAATTTCTAAAAAATATTATAAATTTAATAGTAAAATAATTAAAAACTTTTTTTAATAAAAAAATTAAATTCTAAATTAGAAAAATTAAAATCCAAATATTATATTTTAATTTTATATATAATTTATTTAAAATAAATAATTATTTTCAAATAATAATTTTTGCTATTTTTATAATTTTAGTTTTAGTATACTACATTTACAAGATAAATTTAAAATGGTGTTATTTTACGATATTACTCAAAAAAATATAGAGGAATTATGCTCTAACTAAAAATCCTATATAAATTATGAAAGTAACTAAAAATGATTATGATATTACTGCCCATGAAAATCATTTATATTTTTTAAAATGAACAAAAATTTCTTACAAGACAAAAAAATAAGTAATTATAAGAAAAACTGATCGTACTTTATAGTTCATAATAAAATTATTATACTTTTTTATACAGAAAACATATTATATATTTGCTCTCTCGAAACTTAAAATACAAAAAATTTGAGATTGCTAGTTTGGTTGCAATTTATTTTTTTGGTTTGAGTAAGTAAGAACTATGGTAGATATTATGATATACAATTATATTCTCTATGTGTTTTTATAAAGTATAATATGTTATTAATTACAAAAAACTCTATTATAATACAACACATAGAATAATATTATAAAATAATATTTTTTAAAAATTTATCTTACAAATCTAGCATATTAAAAATAAAATTCCTAAAATAGCACAAATTATTATGTAAAAATAATTATTTACTTCAAATAAAATATACATAAAATTAAAACATAATTTTTGGGTTCATTTTTTCTAATTTAGGATTTAAAATTTTTTATAAAAATAAAATTTTAAATTATTTTAGTATTAAATTTGTGATATTTTTAGAAATTTAAATAATTAATATTATATTTAAAACTAAAATTTGAAATAATGCTTTAAACAATTGCATGTTAGTAAATAGTTACGTGATTATACTTTTGTGTCTGCATTTTAGTTATTGGTAAATTAGCCCAACAGTATATTCTAGAACAGAAAACGAAATTTTCTGAAATATTAAATTGCATAAAAATATATTCTAGGAATAGTAGTTATTTTGAAAAATAAAAACAAAAATTAACTTTTATAAAAATAAAAAATTGAAAAAAATAAAAGAGTATATATATTTGCTCTATATAATTAATATTCAATTAAGTTTGTTAATTATTAGTCTAAATCTAATTAGTATAAACCAAATGAATACAAAACGTAGTAAACATAGAAAACTTCTATTTTTCAATATAAATACACAATAATTTTTAATAGTAGATTTATAATCATATTTTATCATATAGAAAATAATTTAATTTGAAAATATAACATAAAAATCAAAACATATATTGGATAAAAAATCATTATAATATTATTTTTAAACAAAAACTTAAAAGTTTATTGTAAACCTAACAAAAAAAATTGATTTTAATCCTTATTTTATATTTTATATATCATAATATTTAGTTTACAAAAATGCTATTCTGCGATAAATTATAGTTTGTCTTTAAATATGACGGAATTGAGATGAAGAAATGTAATGTTTATTAATACAACACAATGAAATCGGGCTTAAGTTTCGAAAAGAATGGCCCATTAATATACTAACAGTATACTAAAGACATAAGCCATAAACATTTTGGGTATAGTTACAATGGGCCCATGAATACAAACAAAACCATCAAGAGGAATTGAAGACTAGACAGAACATCAACATAGACATGTGTTCTTGTAAACGATTTCATGGCCGAAAACAAATAGAATAATCAAAAGATCACATTATGTATTTAAGAAGAATACTGGTCATAAACCACTAATGACATTCTATTGTTGTTCTCTTTTATACCCACCACATGAAAACAATTAGTAAATTATATAATATTATTTAATGGTAAATATAAATTAAATATTTATATAATTTTAACTTTTATTTAAATTTGTTTTAATTTTTGTATATGTAAATATAAAAAAAAGAAAAATAATTATTTTTTATGAATTTAATAGTATTTTGGGTTAGTTTAATAAAATATATTGATTCTCTGAGCAAATTAATAACAATAATGTAATTATTCTAATAAATTAAGTGCATTTCTATATTTACTTGAAATTCACTGTGGTGATGACACGTCAGCATAATATTTCTGTTAATAACACGTCATACTAAAATTATTTTTTTTTTAAATGTTCTTCAAATAATATATTAGGGATATTGAACTGACAACAAATAATTGGGCTAGTTACTGGTACGGATGGATACAGAAACATTTTTAATATGTGACACATTTATAAAATATTTAAACTAAAAATAGTAAAAATAATTTTGTTTAATAATTTTTTTAAGAAAACAAACATTTGTGTGGAGCACATGCCACATTGCCTCTGATAGTTGTATTATCTATACATTCATTTCAAAGATATGGAATTCCATTCTACTTTCTCAAATGTTGTGTTATTGAACCGATACGTTATAGCGTGACATAAAAGATATATGTTGAATTAATTTTGTAATTTTCTGAATTTATTATAGCATAATATCCCACATGTTAAAAAGAAATATAAACAATATATAAGCTAATCCATCAATTTTAAGTTGAAAATCCCAAAACCATACAAACCGATGTTGGATAGATTCGTTAAACATGTATGACTTTTATAAAACTCAACCGTTTAATTTACAATAAATATTGTAAAAATTTTAAATATTTTTTGTTTTAGTTTTTTTTTAATTTTAAGAAAAATGATTGCTATCTACACTAATTATACCCCATCACATGATTATACATATGCAATTTTGAAATATATTTAAAACGACATGAAATATATGAATAACATGGTGATATGTGTAAACTATTATGCAATAGGTGGTTAACATCATAATTTAATTTTCGATTGACTAAAATTTTAATCGACGGTGTTAATCCAGTGTATTAGAAAATTCAATTGTTAAAATTGTCGATTCCGAATCAGGTTGAAATTTTAATAATTTTTTAATATTTTTGAAATTTTAATTGAAAACTTGATATTTTAGAATACTTCTAGTTAAAAAATATTGATATATTTAGTTGAAAAAAATGATTAATGCTACGAAAACTAAAGAAAATCTAAATGATTCTTCATATGAAGAAGAATGTAATTATTAAGACACGTAAGTTCTCTTATCTTCCTAAAAAGAAAAATGAATGGTTCATATTTCTTTTTTTATGGAGTCTAATTTAAAAACGTGTTTAATTTTTTATATGAAGAGTTACAAATTTAAAAATAAAAAAAAATCTTAAAAGAGATACAAAATGAAGAGAAGATAAGAAAATGGGTGTAGAACAAATGGACCACACAAGAAAGTAATTTAATCTTTATTCCTAAATTCCTTTTTTATTTTTACATATTCGTTTCTTTACCTACCACTTATATACACCTTTTACATTTTTCATTTTATACTGTTTTTACAAATAAAATATCTACAAATAATTCCACATTCATTTTATTTACAATTTGATTTGGTCTACCACAATATATTCATTACAAAATCAAAATGATAATTTTATGAGTAATACTCTAATAGTATTTTTTAATTTTTTGTTTCAAATTTAACACGTTAAATTTGAAATTCTAAAATAATACAAATTATTTTATGAAAAATATATATTTATCATAAATAAATTATAAATATAAATAAAATATTATATTTAGATTCTTTTTCTAATTTAAATTATTAGAAATTTTTAAGGTATTTTAATATTAATATTCTAAAATTAGTAAATTTTTAAGTTTGTCCTCCAAATCTAGCAAATTAAAAATAAAATTACAAAAATAGCACAAATTATTATGTAAAAATAATTTTTTTTACCTCAAATAACCTATATATAAAATTAAAATATAATATTTGAATTCATTTTTTTCTATTTAGGGTTTAAATATTTTTTATTAAGAAGAGTTTTTAATTAATTTGTGCTATTTTTGAAATTATAAATAATTGGTGCTCCATTTAAAATAAAATTTTAAAATAATGTTATTTTAGACAATTATTTCTAGATTAAATATGTGTTATTTTTAAAAATTTAAACTAATTGTGTTATATTTACAAAAAAATTTAAAAATTGTTATTTTTACTAATTGTCCTAATTTTATGGTTTTATTTTGTTTCAGCTAAACTAAATCGAATTGATTGGAAACTTTTATCCTAAAAATTGTTTTTGTTTTCTTAGAAATTTGTATAGTTCTTGTTTAACTTTTAGTATGACTTAGCATATTCTCAAACCATACAATTGTTAAAATAATGATTTAATATCGTCAAATCTTATAATATAAAGCACTTTATGATTCTATGGTCCTCTTGTTTGATTTTCAAGAAAGGATACTATCAAGATAGCATTCACATATTCCTTTTAATTTCAATTTCCTTTCACACAAAATTGTGTTTGTTATTCAAAAGGGAATGGGCAAAAGATTCACAAAATTTGGCATTTTTCTCCAAATCTCATCTTTCTTTAAATAAACATATACATATTTTCCTGCTTATGCCATTCAACGTCATGCATAACTAAATTCCCAATCAAAAGAAAAATCATACGAAATATATAATATTAAAAAAAAGATTACGTTACTATAGTTGAGTCTTTTCTTTGCCAACAACAAAAGCATATTAATTATTGGGAATTATTCAAATTGGAGTTTCAAAATCTACAAAAAAACAACATCACAAAAACTCCTTTCAAACTTCTAATTATTTTTTTAATATTTTAAAATAACATTTTTAATTCAAATTCATCGCACCATAAATCTTTGAATCTAAGCCAAATATTAATATTTATTTCTTACATTATGTACAATATTTATAGTTTAAATCCATAAATATTAAAAAAATTCATATTAAAAAGAGTAATACCACAAATAGTATATTTTTAACTTTTTGTTCCAAATTTATCACAGTAAATTTAAAATTCTAAAAATAACATAAAATATTTTTAAAAATACATATTTATCATAAATAAATTATAAATATAATTAAAATATTATTTTTGAGCTCATTTTCTAATTTAAAGTTTAATTTTTCTTATTAGAGATAAGTTTTAAGATATTTTAATATTAAATGTTTGCTATTTAAAAAAAATTTAATATAAAAAAATGTTAAATTTAAAACAAAAACTTAAAAAAACGCTATTTTGTCAATTTTCCTATTAAAAATATATAGATAAACAGTAAGAAGCCATTTATTCTCTAATGCACAACATAAAAAATAACATAACTTTGTTTACTTAAATAAATTTGTAATAGATTTACAAACCAATTTAGTTTGTGATGTCCAAAATGAAAACATTATAAGAAAACATAACATTTTTCAATGAAATATGTACCATTTTTCAATAGTTCATAAAACTGTCGAAATTTCATTAGAAATTTCTAAATAGTAAAACTTTTGGTACTAGTGTAGAAGTAAAAAAAGAAATTTCTTAAAAAAATTAGGAAATTTCTAAGTTTCCAGAAAAAATGATTTTTGAGAAAAAAAGAAATTTTTTGAGAAAAACATAACTATAACATATAAGTTTTTTCAATCTTATAAATAGTTCAGTAGAAAAATTGTCTCCTCTTGTCATCAATAAGCTAAAATTTAATAAAGTAAAAGAACTCCGATTTATAATTTTTAATATATTATTTGAGGATTATTTTTTAGAAAAATAATTTTACCTTGACGTGTTATTAATAAAAATGTCATGATAATTTATTATCATAATATTTAGCTTCAAATAAATATATAAATAAGTTTAAGTTACTATAATAATTATGTTATTGTTATTAATTTGGTTAGATAATCAATATATTTTATTAAACTAATAAAAATACTATAATATTTATAAAAATAATTATTTTTTTATTTTCTTAATTTACATATAAAAAATTAATTTTAAAATTAATTTTAAATAAAATTTAAAATTAAATAAATATATAATATATATTTACTAATAAATAATATTATATAATTTATAAATACTTTTTTACGTCAAATATGGATATAAATCTAGTTTAATCTTATTTCTTATTAAAACTTCCGTTGAACAGTATGATATTTGTGTATGTCGACACTGCTATGATATAACCTTAGCATTTTTAAATTCTTCCTAAATAATAATAATAATATTGATTTTCTTTGAAACACTTACGATTGATGTGTTCAAACCACTAAATGGACCAAACAATGAAAGTGGGGTTGTTGGTGGCAATCTCAAAATTAAATTTAACTTAGAAATATATAAATCAAAAGACCTAATCTATGTTTTGTGGTGAACTTGAATTAGAAAGTATTATATTACTCATGTCTCTATCCTCCTTACTATTTTCAACCCGATTTTTACTGTATACTAACCTAAAAACAAAAATTCCATTTTCAGTTGAAAAATATTCATAGGATAAACTTGACATCCAAATAATTAAGAGAATCTTTATTTATATTTTACTTTTTCTTATAATTTTTATAAATAATATCATAAATTAGCATATTTTCAAAATTTTGGTCTAAATTTAAAATTAGCATCAAAAATAACATAAATTATTAAATGAAATAATTAATTATTTTAATTAAAAGTAATACCCTAAAAGATCATTTTTTAATTTTTGTTTAAAATTTAGCATTCTATAATTAAATTTTCAAAACTAGCACACATTATTTTCTAAAAATATATATTTACCATAAATAAATTACCAATATAATTAAAATAATTTATAATTTTTACAATATTAAAAATTAAATTACAAATAAAACTAAAATATTGTGTTTGGATTACATTTTTTTTCTTCTAATTTACAGTTTTTATTTTTTTGATTAAAAATTTTTTAAAATATTTTAATATTAAATTAGTACTATTATTGAAAATTTAAACTGATAATGATATATTTGAAATAAAACTAAAAAATAATATTTTAGAGAATTACATTAGTTTTTATTATGTATCTGTATAAAAACACACATTTAGGTCAATAATAAAACCACAAATCATTTAATATCAATATAGTTCGTCATAAATAGTTTTTAAGTCTCATATTTCGTGTTTTAGGTTCTAAAGATAGTACTTTCTTAGAAATGGGAAAATAAATTCGAATTATCATTTTTAGTGGCTAATTTATTTTAGTTTTTTGACAATGTAATCGATGGTTAAATTGTTACGTTACAAAACAAATCTATAATTGATAATTAAGTGGTGCACATGGTATATGGCAGTTAGGGCCATAACCTCACCTCTTGTGTAAAGTTTTGTCCCCACCATGCAAGAATACCAAAACATGTCTAAATATTTTAAAATAGTATTTTTTAAAAAAAATTCTAAAAATTTAATATTTTAAAAATAAAATTACAAAAATAGTATGTGAAAAATAGTTATTTAATCTAAATAAATTATATATAAATTTAAAATATTATATTTGAGTTTTTTCTAATTTAGGATTTTTTTTTTATTTTTTTACTGTATTTTAATCTTAAATTTTTGGTATTGTTAAAAATTTAAACTAATAATGTTAATTTTATAGCAAAAACTTAAAATATATTATTTCAATAGTTGTCCAATAATATTTCCATTATATTTAATTAATAATTTTAAAAAATTCAAATATTTTAAAGAAGGACAATTGTCTAAAATAATACAATTTTAAGTTTTTGTTCCAAAAATAGTATCATTAGTTTAAATTTTCAATAATAGCATAAATTTAAGATTAAAATATATTAAAACTATATTTTAATAGAAAAAAATTAAACCATAAATTAGAAAAATAACCCAAATATAATAATTTAAGTTTATGTATAATTTATTTAGAGTAAATAAGTATTTTTACATAATTATTTATGATATTTTTGGGATTTTAATTTTAAGATGTTAGATTTGGAATAAAAACTTTAAAATGTGCTATTTATGGTATTATTCTTTAAAGAATTCTTAATAAATATAATTTGTTTTCTATTTAAATAATAAATCTTCTAAATTTAAATTAAAAACAATAACTACAAAAATCTAAATTTTTGAAAAGAAAATTTTAAACATTTAACAATTAACAATTAGTAATTGAGGGAATACAAAATACTTAAAAAATTTTAGTTGTGTGAAAAGGTATGCATCTACCCATATTCTAATATCAATAATTTAATATTCTTTTATTTATGAGAGCCGACATTTCAACACTCATCCCTACATTTCCCCAAATGGAAACTTATGCTTAGAATTATTCATCAACTCAATGATTAGTGTTATTGTCACGCCTTAATCCCTATTTAGAAACTGTACTAATTTTATATATTTAGTAGTTTTTGATACCCAATAAATAGTTCTTATTTTAGAATATTCCATGTTACCATATGATATAATAATACTTAGATCTAATAACTTTATAATTTTTTTTAAATAATTAAGACACAATTGTGGTAAATAAGTTTTTAATAATAAAACTAAAAATCAAGAAAACTAAAAATGCAATACAAAAACAAAATGCAGATAATATTTAATTAATATTTATAAAAGAGGTTATTAAAGTTGATAATTAAAGTAGATTAATTACTCTAAGCTAAGGCTTACTTAAAAGATTCTTATTGATTTGATTCTCATCTTAAAGTTCACGACGACGACGATCCGTTTAAGTTACCGCCTTGAGCTCCGCCGCTATCACTATCAAATCCACCACCGCCGCTACTAGCACTGTGATGAAGCTCGTGACCTCTTCCTCCTCCGCCGTCATGGCCATTGTTGTTGCTGCTGTTGTTAGTCTCGCCGGTGAGAACTGGAATGCCGTTATCGATTTTCCGGATCTCAGATCCGGCGACGGTGGATGGGAAATCACGGCGGTTGAAGGTGTTTTTGTTATTGTGCATCCAGACTTTGAGAACGGTTTTTTCAACTCCGATCTGACGACAGAAATCGCGAACATCATCTTCGTCTCGTTTCTGCATCTTCCAACCAACTCGTTCGGCGAATTCGTGCATCTTCTCTTTCTGAAACTGGCTGAATTTTGTTCGGAATCGCTTACGAGATCCGTGAGGGTGATGGTGATTGTGTCCCGAGAAATTTAGATCGGAGAAAGCTAAATTATTGTTATTAGTTCCCGAGAGAGAGAGGAGCATATAAGAGGAGGAGATTGGTGGAGGAGAGGCAGAATTAGGGCTACGAGGAGGAGTATGAGGAGCTTGTTGTTGTTGTGGTGGTGGTGGTGGTGGTGGATGATGACGGTGGTGAGGCTGGTATTCAATAGCAGAAGTAGGCGGTGGAATTAAGGAATTCGGAGAAGATTCGTCGACTGGGTCACGACGGTGGAAATTACGGTGGCAACCACAAGCTGCACATTTGAGAGAAGTTGGATCGGAGGAGAATGAAGACGGAGACGGCAAGAATTCACCGCAACCATCAAGCGCGTGACCGCCTAAAGCCGCCGCATGGTTTTTGAGACATTCTTTATAAGTGAAGAGAAGAGGAGGATGATGGCCATGGTGGTGACGTTTGATAACGCCGTTGGTAAAGGATCCGAGTGGAAGTTTCGGAATCAGGTTCGGGTGATTTGGGAGTTGTTGTGGTAGGTGTCATCATATCCATCTTAGCTTAAAAAAAACATCAATAACCTTTGAAAATTGCTTTATCTTCAAAAAAAGAAAGAAGAAACTTTAGGGTTTTGAAGATTATTACTTTAAAATAATTATATTAGTTTTATTTTTTAGAAGAGAAAGAAAAGAAGAAAATGAAAGGATGAGTATAAAGAGAGGACTGTTGATGAAGCTTAAAAAGGAAAATGATAATAAATAAAAGAAAAAAAAAGAAAAAAAGAGTTTGGGATTCTCGAAGGATATAAATTAATGGAGGGGATGGTTTTTGATGAAAATAACTATGGTTAGTTGTGTGTAGTTAAATAGGTGTTATGGGGTCCATAAAAGAAGAGAGCGTGTTAGATTTTGCGGTGAAAAGCGTAATCAATGTGTGGCTACTCACTGTCTTAAACCTAAACACAGTACAAGTCAAATCTTTTTTATATATAAATAAGTCTTACGGTAAATGGTGAATTTTTTTTTTCTTATGCACTATGACATTTTTTTTCTAGAATACATATTTATTAAGAACAAAATTTCTAGTCTTTCAATTGTTGAAAAATCTTGGCTTTATTGAAGGTTTCAAATACACAAATATACGTGTATAGGAATGTTAATATGAGTTTTTAAACCGAGGCTAACTTAATCTTAAATTAATTTGGTTTTAAATTAACTCGGTTTTAAATTAACTTTAATTTTATTTTAACCTATCAAAACTTTAAGAAATAGAATTAACCTATTTTCTAATCCATTTTAAATCCAAATTTTTTCACCCTTTTTATATATGGTTATGATATAACATAATTATTTTTACATTTGAATTATATATAAATCTTATACAGATTAAATTATTAGTTTTCTAAGTTAAGAAAAATAAATTTTTATTTCGCTTTTTTGGCACGAATATGCTATTGTATAATTTTTGTGAGAAAATGTTATTTTATGGTTTTGAAAAAAATATCATTATGCAGGTTTGGCGAAAAATGACGTTTTAGAATTTAAGCGGGAAAATATTATTTTGCAGTTTTGACAAAACGATATCTTGTAGTTTTTGTGAGAAATTCTATTTTGCGTTTTTTGCGAGAAATATCATTTTCGACTTTGGAGAAAAAATACTATCTTGCGGCTTTGGCAAAAAAACACAATTTGCAGTTTGGTGGAAAAACTATTTTAGTATTATGATTTTTGATGATGGATATTATTTTGCATTTTTTTGTAAAAATATTATAGTTTTGTAAGAAAAATATTTAACTAAAAATTAAATAAAAGAAAATTAAAATATAATATGGCTAACTCTAATATTTTAAATTCTAATATTTTAATCTCAACCCTAAAGTAACTCTATAAACCAATTTTCTATACGTAAAATTTTACAGATATTTTAACGGATCAGTTAACCCTAAACTTTTAAATCCTTTTAACATCCCTAAATGTGTGGTTCTTTGTTTCTTTACACTTTCTTTTGGTAGGACATTTTTGGTCTTTCATATATTTCATAGGTTTTCATGGTTGAAGGTTTCTCTCCATATAACTCATTTTTCTCTAGTTATAAAGAAACGATCTCTTCAAACGTTTGATTCTTTCTCCCGGCGATAAATTTTAGTGACGTTTTAATTTATCTCAAAAAACTATCTAATATTTTATCGAAGCTTTAGGATATTGATTGAATGGAGGGTTTTAGTTTGGATTAAAGCCTCCATTTCGAAACATGGCACAAAAAACTATTCGTTATTTGCATTGAACCATGACCTAACTTTGAGATAGATTTGTGTCATGTGATTTAGATGTTGAAGAAACATGTTTTCTTTATGAAAACTATATATGCGGAATCGAGAAGTCATATTTTCTTTGACTGCTCTTTCTCTATGCAGATTTGGTTTGAAATTATTACACAAAAGCTTTGTCTCCTAAACGTCGCCTCCTCTTGGTTTCCAATACTTCAATGACTCATTGTCTCAACGAACGTCTCCCTCTTTTGTTATTCTTCAACGATGGCAAACGTCCACTATCTATAAAATGTGGAAAGAAAGAGATTGTCATCTTCATGAAGGTCTATCCCTTCCTTACTCCACCATCTTACAAAAGGTTTTAAAAGTTAGACAAAACCAGGGATCAAAATTTGGTGAATCTTTGATTTTCTGTTGGTAAGACATGTAGCTCTCTCACTACTTGTTTTGGCTTTTTTTCCGAAAAGGTGTTGAACCTGTCGTTCTTTGATCGAGAACAAATTGAACAACTTGTGTTTCGAATTTACGAATGATTACAAGAAAAAAGAGTTTAAAATTGAATATTCGGCGAAAAAAGAGAAACTACGAACTATTGAATATTCTTTCAAAATTTTCAGATCCTCATTAAAGGTCAACAATATTTTTTTTTATACATATCTAATCTACCGGATCTCTTGATATCCATATTATAAATACTGCATTAATGTTACTCATAAATGCTACTTCGAAACACCAAACGCCGTTCTCGATATTTGGCGAGATCAAATATCTTGGAAAATCTTCGGCGGTTTCTCGAAAACTACAAAGATTGTCCGTACTACAGAGTTTCGAAGTCGGATTATTGGATCGATTCCAGTTTGGACCGCACTCAATATTAAGGATTCGAAAGCAACTTCCAACACAAGATAAATCTTGTGATTCTCTAAGGGTCTTCGTATTGTTTCTTTCTATCTCTCTCTCTTCTAGTTACTCATGTATTGGTTGTTTTGTGGTTCCTCTATGATATAATCTCGGAATCTACCTTCCTAATGTGTGTTAAAACAATAGTTTACTTGATCTTAATTTGTATACAAAATTGTTGGATAAACAATTGATAACAACATAACTTAGTGAATGAGAATTCACAAATATAGTTTTGGTGCGTCCGAATAACTCATAGGGAGTGTTAGTTATGACAAAACACTAGACCATGGACCATGTTAACATGTTTAGATTTAGAATTAAATGATGATTGGTGTGTTGGGCTGGATAATGAGTATGTTAACATGTAACAAAAACATATATATAATATATATACAAGCCCAAATAGAAATTAAAACACAAACCGATCGTAACATCATTAAAGTCAGATCCGGTACTAAATTTCTGTAAAAAGTAATTATTTTTTTTATATCAAAATATGTAAAATATTAACTAAATAAATTTTATTATTAAATAAATAAATAAAAGCACTTAAAATCTCTTAAAACTTCACCAGTACCAAGTTAAATACAATTTTTTTTTTAAAATTATAAATTTATTAAGTTTTAACTTATTGAAGTCATATAAAATCTCATCAATAATTTATTCATTTTAGGTTTAAATATCTAAACTAGAGTACAATATTTTAGGATCGAATCGAATTAGAATTTGGGTTTGATTGACATATGTAATTACTGAGGTAATTTTATTATTGGTCAAATAGAATGGTGTAAAATAAGTAAACTTCACAAAATCTTGTCACTTTAGGCAAAAAGTTGTATGAACAGAGAAAATCATCAATCTTATCAGATTATCAAATCATCTTTCTTTTGTCATTTGTCAAAGAAAAACAATATAAATTGTCTGTCTACACCAAATTTTCCATTTTATTATTAATTTATTTTCATCAACTAAATAAATTTATAAATCTATATTTTTTTAATCTTTCTTTAATTATATAAACTATATTTTTTTAATAAATTATAAAAAAAATCTTCTAAAATATATTTTTTTCTATAAATTACAAAAATTTTATAAATTATTTTAATTATAAAAATTTTATTAATTTTTACAGGTTAAATAGTTATTTTTAATTCGAAAATCTATTTTAAATTTAATTTTATAAATTATTTTAATTATAAAAATTTTATTAATTTAAATAATTATTTTTAATTCGAAAATCCAGTTTTAATTTACATTTATTTTAAAATTAAAATCAAAATTTTAAAATAAAATAAAATTTAATAACAATTTAACGTATAAATATTAACAAAATTTCTGTAATTAAAAAATAATTTATAAAATTTATATAATTTAAAAAAAAACATAATTTATATCAAATCCAAAAAATATGGATGAAAATAGATTTATTTAGAGAAATTTACGTAATCGATCGATGGAAATAAATCCATAACACTTCAAGTCCCAATTACCTTAATCAATTACTCAAAACCTTACAATAACACATGACATTACCATATACTCTTTAATTAAGCTTTTATTCAATCTGGAACATAGAAACAAAACTCAACACGAAATCCATTCAAGACAATGGAGCATTTTTGGAATCTTCTCGTAGGACATGGTTGAAATCATCTCTTCCTTTCCCCTGAGGATTTTTCTTCCATTCCATTATTTCTTTGAATGTTTCTATGAAACTCTTCTTGTGCAATCGTTTCCATTCCTAACCAAGAAAACAAAAAACAATATTTAATATCAAAACCAAACAGAACATATCATTTAGTTCATCAAATTAACCTCAAAATCCCATTCTCCATCCATATCAGGATCAGCCTTGTTGATCCATATATATGTTTTCACTGTCATCTTCTCCGAATCATCCTGCATATGCATAATCAAAAAACACTTCTTTAATCTTATCAAAATATAAAAGTATTGACGATCTATTTACCATTCTAAACTATCATACAATACAAAATACCCTTAAAACTAATGTCACGATTTATATATTCACGATTAAAAACTTGAAAACATATTTCTCACTCGATTAAAAGTTGAAAACATATTTCTATTTCTATTGAAACTTCGAAACCTAATTAGATATGACCGTAATTACTGTCGTAAACAAAATAATCCAGCTGTTCAAGAAAAATTAGTTTCGAACTTTCAGTTGATGGAAAATATGTTTTTTATTTCTCCAACATAAATATACAAACCATAATATTAATTATAAAGATATTTAGTGCTATACGATACAGAAAGATAAATATATCGTTTGCCCAAAGATAAAATCATCAAATTCTTGAAACTTCGAAACATATTTAAACATGACCGTAATTAAACATAAATATTTCCAAAAACATATTTCCCTCTTTATCGAAACTTCGAAACCTAATCAAACATTACTGTAATTATTGTCGTAAACAAAATAATTCAGCTGCTCGAGAGAAATTAGTTTCGAACTTTCAATCGAAAAGAAATATATTTTCCACTACTCTAATGTGAATATACAAACCGTAACATTAGTTATAACGGTATTTGGTATTATACGATAGTTTAGAAAGATATATAGATCTTCAGACCAAATATAAAATCATCAAATTCTTGAAACTTACATCTCTTAAAACTCCAATTGTCACTCTCTCATATTCATTACCCTCAACTGCATCTAAATTCTCAAGTTCTTCACTTGTTAATCCCATTAGCACCTAACATCAAAAATTCAACAAAATTCTCCATCATAATCCTAAAATCCTCAATAACACAAAGATCCACAAATTTTGTACATCAAACCTTTCCATGAACTTCTCCAGTCTCAGAAGGCACAATACATGGATACAAACGTCCTTTAAGCCTAAATCTCTTACTGAAAACAACAAATCTTAGATTTATATATACAGAGAGAAGAATCAATGAAGAGAGAGAGAAGAGTATGTACAAGCCAGGGAGTGTTGCAGAGACGATCTCAGGAGTACGGTCAAGCATAACTTTGGCGACGTCAGGGTCCTGAAAACTACCATAGACGAAGACATTGTGAAGCTGAAAACCAGAGCTACTCATTTTTGTCTCTTTCAAAGTTTTTCTGTTCTCTTCTTTCTTTGTTTTTGTTTTTAAGGTAAATCAGAGTTTGACTTTATAACGTAAAAATCTCAAACGAACACGATATCGATCAATAATTGATGGATCCACCTCAAGAAACACGTGTCTTGAATTCTCTTATGACAACCTTACTTTAAGTTTGTGAAAGTACTGTCGGCAAATGATTCCATACATATCTTAATTAAAGATGTGGACAGCGATATAGTCTCACGTACTTTAAATATGATCCAGGAATAGTGGGAAAAAGATTATAATTTCAAATTCGAATTCGTAATTTAGTATTTGGTGCTATGTGTTATTTATTAGATGCTACGAGTTCTAAATTATTTTTGTAAATCTATTTTATCCGTGAAATCTGTAAAATTTAAATACGTTTTATATCAATCAGGTAGATCTGACAGATTTAATGAACGATCTATTTCATTTTCTAAAAAATTTAAATTTTTTTTAATAAATTTAATTAAACTAAATGGAAACGAAATTTTAGATAAATATTAACAAATCTAACATCAAAATATTAAATATATCATAATTCAATTTTTAAATTACACAAATTTAAATTTAAAGAAATCCAATAATCTAACCAATTGCACCTAAATTTAAATTTGAGTCCATCCATATAAAATTTGTAGGTTACCGTTAAATTCATTTATTAATAAAACGCAACTCACATCCCTCCTGTTGTAATTAACGTTCGACCACCATCCGTCCTGTTTATTTATAAAAAAATTTCATACAATCCGCATACGTTCCACAGTGGATCAAACAGGATGAGATCCACGGATAAATCAGTCTTACAACTTACATATTATAGTAAACTATATAATTTTAAACAAATAAGGTAAACCAAATAATTGAAAAGTACTATGGAAACACAAGTAATAAATCTATAGAATCTAGTGAATTGAAGTCAGAATCTACTGTTTATATAACCCAACTAAACTAAGCAAACAACTTCATATACTTTACTTTATAGAGAAATTTTTTGAACCATTGATTTATATATTAATATTCTATTCGTTTTTGCCTTTTTTCTATCGAGTTGGTTGATTTATATATATTGATTCTTCTAAATACAAGAATTTTTTATTTATTATTTAGAAGATTTTCTTTTTTTTCTTTAAAAATAATTCCATTATTTCTTGATGATGTTTTTCCTTTTTCCTCGTGATGTTATTTGCTTTTTCTTTTTCTTAATGTTGTTTCTTTTTTCTTTATGATGTTTCCTTTTTCTTGATGTTGTTTTCTTTTTCTTGATGCTAATTTCTTTTGTCTGATGCTGCTTTTTTGTTTTTGCCGTCAAGATGTTCTTTCCATTTTTCGTGCATCTTCACTCCTAATAATAAAAAGGGCAATTGACTAAAATAACACTTTTTAATTTTTATTTTAATAATAGCATCATTAGTTTAAATTTCTAATAATAACACAAATTTAAAAGTAAAATACATAAATTAAATTTTAAATTAGAAAAAAGAACTCAAATGTTATGTTTTAAATATATATATATATATTTTATTTAGAATAAATAAATACTTTTATATAATTATTTATGCTAATTTTAAAATTTTAATTTTAACGTGATAGATTTGGAGAAAATTTTTTAAAAATGCTATTTTAAAATATCACCCAAAAAAACTCCCCAAATCTTGTATATTCTTTCTAAAATGGTTGTTAGCTAAGTTACTACTTCCAAGTAAATTGCAAGACATCCCATCTCCCTACTTTTAACTCCACCTCAATAGACCTTCTTTGTACCATTTCATAAAATTTTCAACTAATACATAAACAATTCAAATGTCTTTATAAATTTCAGTTACAACTACTACACTTTCATATCTTCTATCTATAAATATTTTCTTATATATATTATTTTAGCTTCCGACAAAAAGAAAACACTTTTTCTTCAAAAATATCCTTTTATAAGATTAGTTATTTACTGTCCATGTTTTGCATTTTACAATAACGTTTAAAAAATAACCGTTTTTAAAAGTACTATTTTAGGGTATTACTCTATCCTCTCCTATTTTCTAAAATATTTTTGCATATTTTTACAATAACGTTTAAAAAAGTAGAAAAAACTGAAACCCGCAACGCTGTGCAGGATCAAATCGATCTCTAGCTTGGATGTTAAGTTTTATGCTATTTAATTCTCGGATCTTTCCTGGTTTGTTGTAGAACTTCATTCAAGGTGTCAAGTTTTTCTTACTTTGTTCACGAAGCCATTCTTTTCTGCTGCCACACTTTGTTCAGGAAGTATAATTGCTGAAAAAATCAACCGAAAAGTTCATCGAAATTCTAAGAAAAGAGAACGTTGAAACCCCAAAAGAAGAACCTTGAAATCAATTCCTTTCTTTTGCTACTTCTTTGCTGGAGCTTTGGAGCGAACCATGTGTTATCTATACTAGTTACATTTTGTTTATAAAAACTACCGTTTTTAAAAAGAATTAAATTTATATATTTTAAAAAAGAATTAAATACTGCATTTATCCATATCATAAATGCTGCATTAATGCTATTTATAAATGCTATCTCGAGAAGTCCACGCCGTCTTTGATATTTGACGAAATCGAACGTTTTGAGAGATCTTCGGTGGCTTTTCAAAATCTACGGAGATCGTCCGTATTGCGGAATTTTAAATTCAGATTATTGGATCGATTCCAGTTTGGGCCGCACTCAATATTGAGGATTCGAATATCACCTCCAACACAAGGTAAATCTTAGGTATACCTATTCGGATATTCGGTTCGATTTCGGTTAGTTATTTTTGGTTTCAATTTTTTCGATTGGTAAAACTAAAAATTTATTCGGTTATTTTTATATTTCGGTTGAGTTATATCTCGGTTTCGATCAGTTTGGCTATTAAATTTAAAAACTATAAATAACCAAAATAATCGAACTAACCAAAATAACCAAATAACCGAAAAAGTAAATTAAAAAATAACCAAAAAGAAATAAAAAATAACCAAAAATAACTGATATTTCTGTTAATAACATGTTAGAGTAAGATTATTTTCCTATTCTCAAATAATATATTAGAAATAATAAATTTTTTCAATCATGAATATTAAAAATAGTTAATCCGTTTTTAACCCGCTTTAGTATACGACTCAATATTATATATATACATAGTTTAAATACGAAAAGATCCTTAATTTTGTTGTTAATGACTTTTATTTAAAATTTTCAGTTATAACATATTGTGAGAATTTTAGTGACATTAATGCTTTGTAACTTTAATTTGAATTTAGTATTTTTATAAAATTATTTTTTTTTAGAAAAGTATAATAAATTTTTAAAAAAATAATATTCTAAAATAGTAATATAGTAAAATAGCATTTTGTTCTAATTTTATCACATTAAAACTAAAATTCTAAAAATATCATAAATTTATATTGAATATTTTTTGTTTTAGTTGAATTGTTTTGCTCGTCTCACACTTTTTGACAGATTATTCCTCATCTCATTAGTCTTCTGCTTTTATGGGAGCTTTTGATCTTAAAGTTTGGTAATTTTTACAAAAAGAAGGTTACGAGACAACAATGTTAACAGACACAATCTCAAAGCAAAGACGAAAAATAAGTGCACAAGTTTTGATAGATCGTTACTTGAGAAACTATACATCTGAATTTCATGAGAAGTTGTATTCCATGAATTTCACAAATCCATGGAAATCGATTCTTCCGTCTTTATTTCCATTGAATGATCTGATCATTCTCCTGCAATTATCAATGTTAGATCCTTTCTTTAAGCCAAGGATTGTCAAAACTCTCTGCAACTCTATTGGATCAATAAACCCATCTCTGTTTTCATCAAAGACATCAAAAGCTTGCTTCACTTCCTCCAAGCTCGGCTCTTTCTCTTCAAACAGATTCTTAAGCTCCTTAGAACTATACCGTTTTTGAAGTCCCTCACTTTCTGGGTCGATGTAAAGTCCTAAGCTTTTCATCACCATCTCTGCATCTTCTATGAAGAGCTCATCATCATCATCATCATCATCATCATCATCATATTCTCCATGTTTGATCGAACTTTGGAACTGAAGATGTTTGTTCTTCTTCTCGGAAACACATTGTTGGTGTTGAAGAAGAGGCCAAAATCTGGAGAAAAATATCTGAGCAAATGAAACCCATCTGAAAAAACCGGTGAAGAAGAATTCGATCAGACCGAACAAAGGGAAAGAAGAAGAAGAAGAAGAAGAAGAAGAAGAGTGTTTGTGTTCAGCCAATGAACTCTTCTCCATGGTTATAAAGTTGTATAAGTGGTTTACAGTCATAGCTTTTGTTAGATGTTTTGTTTCTTAAAAACCTAAAATTAGCAAAATAATGAATCACAAAGAAACAAGTTAAAGTTGTGGAGGAGATGTGGGGAGATATGAGTTTGTTATATGAATATATATATAAGACATGATGAGTGAGTCAACATGGACATAATTTTGGTGGAGAGGCAAAAGAGAGGAAGGTGCATATAGAGAAGAAGAATCCAAGAAGGAAAGCGAAAAGAAGAGAACTTACAAAGAAAATTAGTCCTAAAAAAACAAGTCAATTAAGAGGAAATTTCTTCTGAACCATTAATGGGAGTTGTTTTTTGTACTTATTTGAAGAAAATTTTCTGAATTTTTTTTATATTAATTTATTTGCATGATCATTTTTTTTTCACTTTATCATAAACATTACAATTATCGGCCGGTTAGAAAATACGTGTAATATCCTTAAACCAGTGCGGTATCGAAATGCTTATGTATGAAAAAATTGTATTTGGGTTTCTTTTTTCTAATTTAAGGTTTACTTTTTATTTATTAAAAAGAAATTTTAAGATATTTTAATATTAAATTTGTGCTATTTTGAAAATTTAAATTAATGATGCTATATTTTGAAGAAAAACTTAAAAGAATGTTATTTTTGTCAATTTTACTTAATTATATTCTTAACATGATTTCTTTTAGGGTTTACTTCCATCAAGTACACGAATAAACCTATTTTCATCCGTACTTTTTGGGTCTTTTATAAGTTACATAAACTGTGTTTTTCTTTCGTAAACTACATAAACTTCATAAATTATTCTGATTACAAAAATTTCGTTAAAGTTTACACGTTAAATTGTTATTAAACCTTGTTTTACTTCAAAAATCTGGTTCTAATTTCAAAATAAACTCAAGTTAAAACTAGATTTTCGAATTAGAACCAGATTTATTAGCTATTTGACGCATAAACAATAATAGAATTTCTGCAATTAGAAGAATTTATGAAGTTTGTGTAATTTATGAAAGAAAAATATAGTTTATGTATTTAAAGGAAGATCTAAAAACTACGGATGAAAATAGGTTTAGTCGCATAAGTTTGTATAGTTGACGAAAATAAACCATTTCTTTTAACATAATCTTATGTATAAAATTATACCTTACAAAACATATGTCTATAAAACAAGACGTGAAACTTTCCAAAAGCCGTAGATTAGTATCCCTAATATATTATATTTTTAAGAAAACCAAAAGGAAAACCAAACCAACAACAGAAAGAGGGTAGAAACAAGTATACCTAAGAACATAAAATTCTTATAGCTAATTTCCACAATTAACGAATTGTTTACTCTTCAGCGGCAAAAAATAACAAAATACTTACATTATACCAAAGAAAAATTACTATTGTTTACAAAATGTAAACTAACAACTATACATAGATTATATGGTATATATGAAAAGTAAGAAACGCATATATTCAATGTGTAATGCTAATATTTTGGGCAGATTTTTCAGTAAAGAATTTAAAATTCGGTAAACGAATATTTTTGATGTAAATTAAAATCCATCGGTCGAAACATCAATCAAGGTGAATTCATTGTAGAAATGAATTTATCGTCGTAGTCTCTAATATATTAATTAAGAAATATTTTAAAAAATAATTTTATTTCTATATATTAATTAAGAATAGCATGATAATGTGTCATCACCATAATAAATTTTAAATAAATATATAAATAGGTTTAAATTATTAGAATAATTACAATATGTACCACTCATAATAACTTAGTTAAAGAATCAATTTATTTTACGAGTGAATATATTTTACATAAAAATAATCAATTATTCAAATATAATAAAATTATCATTATATTAAAAATAATAATTAATATTTTCGTAGATAATTGGTTAAATTTCAAATAATAATATTTTACAAATAATTATAATATATTTTATAACTAAAATTATCTTATATTTATTCAATAATTATTTTGTGCAGCGTATGACACGGATGTTTGATATTATAAATGGGAAAATAGTTATTAAAATACTGAATTTTTGCGTTTGGGCCATTTAAATACGAAATGTTTTAATGAACTATTTAAATAACGATGTACAGTTAAAATACCGATTTAGCTATACAATTAGTCAACATTAACACTAGAAGTAACACTGTTAAAGATGTTACTTTTGGTATTAATATTGACTAATCGCATATCTAAATCAATACAATTAACTACAAATCATTATTTAAATGGTTCATTAAAAAATTTAGTATTTAAATGACCTAAACGCAAATATTCAATATTTTAATGACTATTTTCGAATTTGTTGGGAAAAAAACTACCATTGATTGATTTCTCACCATAATCCATGACTTGTTTGACCAAACAGTCGAAATCAATTGAATTATGACAAAGTCATGCACGAAAACACGAATTAATATCAAAATTGCTACTAAATTTCCTGGAAACTGCAGTAGAGGAAATGAGTGGGAGTAGCTTTTTTCATTTGGCATTTTTCACAAACTTTACTATTTTAATATGCTATTGCTTATTTTATTCAAAGTAGAATGTTTTTTCATTGGTTGTTTTGGTCAATATGAGATTATATTAATACATTAAGCAATGACAAAGACTCAAAATATGAGTCATTACGAAAAGGTGAATAATACAAAACACTTTTTTAGAAACTTTTGAAATATAATGATGGATTGGTTCTCTGAAAATGCTATTTCGTATTTATTATAAGTACTATTTTAATCTTTTTTCACGTGACTTTTAAATGTATATTTGTGTTTATGATAAAAAATACTATTTCAGATTTATTATAAGTATTATTTTTGATATTTTCACGTGAGTTTTATATGTATATTTGTGTTTATGATTAAAAAAAAACGAGACAAGGTTGTATTTGTCTAAATCTTTACACTAAATATTTTAATCCACACTTATTTTGAATTAGAAAAATATACCAAAATGATACTAGACTAATTACTTTGGTCAAATTAGGGCATTTAAAAAAAATTCTAACAGCGACAAGAAAAACATTATTCATCAAAAAATTTCTAATTTGTTAAAAACATAATTCTATTTTCATCTAAACTTTTAAAGATTTTCTACTAACTACACAAACCGGTTAGGGCAAATGTTTAAAATAGCACATTTCTAGGTTTTTATTCCAAAAATAGCATCATTAGTTTAAATTTTCAATAATATCACAAATTTAAGATTAAAATACATTAAAACTATATTTTGAAAGAAAAAACTAAATCCTAAATTAGAAAAAATGAACTCAAATACAATAATTTAAGTTTATATATAATTTGTTTAAAATAAATAAGTATTTTTACATAAGTATTTGTGCTATTTTTGGGAGTTTAATTTTGAGATGCTAAATTTGAAAGAAAAACTTGAAAATGTGCTATTTTAGGGTATTACTCAACCGGTTATCCTATTGGGCAAATGTCTAAAATAGCACCTTTCTAAGTTTTTGTTCCAAAAATAGCATCATTAGTTTAAATTTCCAATAATAGCACAAATTTAAGATTAAAATACATTAAAGGGCAATTGACTAAAATAACACTATTTCAAGTTTTAAGAGTAATACCCTAAAATAGCACCTTTTAAAAATTTTCTTCCAAATCTAGCATCATAAAATTAAATTCCCAAAAATAGCACAAATATTTATGTGAAAATACTTATTTATTCTAAATAAATTATACATAAACTTAAAGTATTGTATTTGGGTTCATTATTTCCAATTTAGGGTTTAATTTTTTTCTATTAAAATATAGTTTTAATGCATTTTAATCTTAAATTTGTGCTATTATTGGAAATTTAAACTAATGATGCTATTTTTGGAACAAAAACTTAGAAAGGTGCTATTTTAGACATTTGCCCAAGTTTTAATTCCAAATATAACATTAATCATTTAAATTTCCAAAAATAGTATAAATTTAATACTAAAATAATTAAAAACTTCTTCCTAATGAAAAAAATTAAACCCTAAATTGGAAAAAGTGAACCCAAACATTATTTTTTAATTTTATATATAGTTTATTTAAGGTAAATAATTATTTTCACATAATAATTTGTGCTATTTTTGGAATTTTATTTTTAGGATGCTAAATTTAGAAGATAAACTTAAAATGATGTTATTTTAGGGTATTACTCTACATTAAAACTATATTTTAATAGAAAAAAATTAAACCCTAAATTGAGTTATTGTATAATTTATTTAGAATAAATAAATATTTTCACATAAGTATTTGTGCTATTTTTGGGAATTTAATTTTATGATGCTAGATTTGAAAGAAAAAATGTAAAAAGTGCTATTTTAGGGTATTACTCTATCCTCCCCTATTCTCTAAAATATTTTTGCATATTTTTACAATGTCGTTTAATTAGTATTAAATCCGTTTAAATAAATCTAAAACCTAATTAAAAATATAAAAAAGTCTAGTTAAAAATATAAAAAAGTCTAGTTAAAAATATAAAATCTAGCAACAAAAAATGGTTTATCTCTTAACCAAACTTAAATTAAAACCATAATCATGGGGAACATTCACATTACTTTAATTTTCTCTAAACTTATTTGGAAAACAACATTAGTTTCATTCATATAGAATTAAATATTCGTATGGATCAGAAACTGGATTGAAAACCGGATTGCCTTATGGTTTTAATTGAAATTCAGTTAAAGATTAAACCAATCTTATTTATTCGATTTACCTAAGTTAAAAATTTATTTAAATGAAAATTATTAATAGGTGTTGTGGAAATAACCATAATATAGAAAGATAGAATGGTTTACAAAAAAGTATAATGGATTGTGTAGCTACTAAAAACCACTAAACATTAGTTAGATAAATTTGTGTACACCACGAAAATGAACTCTATTCTCTAAATAATCAAAACAATCAAATCAATATTGTATCCGACCAATGATTTCAAGGACAATATAATTATTAAATAGCCATCGAATTATTCAACAATTGACAAAAATAATATTGTTTTAAGTTTTTAAACCAAATATAGCATGATTAATTTAAAATTTTAAAATAACACAAATTTAATATTAAAATATTTTAAAACTTCTTTTTAATAAGGAAAAATTAAACCCTATTATAAAAATTGAACCCAAATATAATATGTTAATTATATTTGTAATTTATTTATGGTAAATATGTATTTTTAGAAAATAATTTGTGTTATTTTTGAAATTTTAAATTTAAACTACTAAATTTGAAACAAAAATTTGAACAAAATACTATTTAAAGATATTATTCTATGCTATCTAAATTTTCTAATAAATTTAAAACCGGATATTATTTGGAATGAACAAACGAAAGTGAGTAATTTTATAAAAGTTGGATATAAAGCGAGTTTATATTTTACCAAAGCAACCAATGGTTGTCTTCAATAGTTGCTTTTGTTTGAACTTGAACATCCATGACAACCTCAGCTTCTTCCTTTTTTACAACATGTGGCTTCTCTTGGGCATTCTCTCAAACACTTGATGTGCACCAGAAGTGGATTGAACCACATTCTGATTTCTTGTTGAACTCGACCACTCCCAACTTATCCAATACATGCATATTCTTTTCTCGATTAACCATAACATCCATTGACTCCTTTGTAAATCTGTGGCATGGTTCCACCAAATTTAACTAGTTTGAAAGTTACAATCTTTAAAGACATTATAAGTTATTTCCTGCAAGGTATATTTAAACTACTGTTTTTGAGGTTTTACATTTATGTTACAAAAAACTTTCACTCTTCAACCCAAAAACTGTTTCTCCCCACATTGTCAACCATTATATATACACATACATGTGTGTATACATATATATATATATATAGAGCTATATGTACAAAAGGACCCACCTGCTTTCTTGAAACACAAGACTGAACCCAAAACAATCAAATCAGCTGCTTCTTTTCATCTTTTTGTTGTTGTTATGAGCTCTCATGGAAATTTGCTGACCTAGAAAGAGCAGCAGGATTCGCTTGTAACTCCGGTCTTCTTCTGGGAAGTTTTCCCTCAGAAAGACTGCTTTTTTCTTTGTTTGATGATCTGAAAGCCCCGAAAGTTTCCTCTTTTTCGTCCTTTTTGATCCCTAATGTTTCCCAGATTGAACTTTTGGCAGCTTCCTCTGGATCGTCGATCCTCAGCGTCTTGGGAACCCACAGGGATCTCTCGGGTTTGCTTTTCTCTCTACCAAGTGGCTCTGTTTCTTCAAAAGCAGTTCCTGGTTTAACGACGGTCTCCTCACGTGAATGTTTGCCTAGTGTTGGAGAATTTGGACCGGACCCAGATGGTGAATTGGGTTGTGGCATCCAGGTAAAGCCGTTCCATGTCCCCGGTGAAACCCCCAGGCAGCTCCAGTATGCAGGCGGAGGGTAAAATGGTAAAACTGTCCATGAAACTCCGTTCCAAGCGTACGGCCAAGTTGGTGGTCCTGGAAAGCATGGAACTTTTGGTAATGGGCTGATTGTTCCTACCTCCTCGTTTGATGGGTTTATAGGAACTGTAATCTTCATGCCTTCACTGGATTCTTGCGATCCAGTTTGTGTCTTCAGAACTGACTTATCAGCAAGATTCAATCCAGATGCCATTGATTCACAGAGGACTGAATCAGAGCCGAAAGTGAGTAGATTGGTACCATTAGGGTGTTGAAGATCAGTTCTTGCTGCCTTCTGCATAGCTTCTGCAGATGTTATGCTTACATGACGGTTATACTGAGAAGCTGGGTTCTTGTTCTTGCGTCTCCCTGCACCAACCGGAACATTCCTCATCGTTCCACCAGCTGTCCAATACCTCTGACATTTCTTGCAGAAATGGCGAGGTTGGTTAACGTTGTAGTTGTTGTAATAACAGAACTTGGTTTCCATGCTATTACATCGCGGGCACGGCAGAATCTTGTCGGGTTTCTTTAGCTTCATCTCTTGAGAACAAGCAGTACCACCAGTCTCATTCTGTGACGACTCTTCAGTCGTCTTTGCAGCCTTTGCTGTGTCCGTTTTTTCAGTTATACCCGATGTCGTAGCAACCTCATCAGATTCATGCCTCAATGAATCTTCTACATGCTCTTCCAGACACTCATTGTCTTTTGCTTCCTGAATATCCTAGCACAACAATGAATTGATCAAAACAATCACATCAGTATGCTAAACAATGTTGTTCAAAAGGGATCATTGTTCTGCATCTTCATCAAACAAACCACAAACCAAAGCTAGGAGCAGCAGAGAATCAACAAACAATGTATTCGGAAAGTAAGAATGAAACTAAAGACAATTGTATCAAAATCACTGTATAAACCACTCCTCGCATAGAATATGATTACTAATCTGCCAGCTAAAAGCATCTCGAATCAACAGAATCAAAGAAACTAAAAATGCTAATTTGTTAATAGTCATCTTTTTCAGCTATTTGTATTTAGCTTAGAACGGAATAAACCCTAACGGTTCTTCAGCAATTCAATAGCGAGAACTTAATCTGAAGAAAGACACAAAGCTTTCACCATCGAATAAAAAACGAATGGTACTAATAAAGATCTCGAATCACTTAATAAGAACCTCATTTGATAATCCAGATTTACAATTTTCTATTTTTTTCAAAAAGAGAAATCCCTAAAAGCGGTGAAACCTAGTTACCAAAATCACACCAAACAAGAATCTCTTTTATTTTAAGAAACTATGATTTCAAACAATCTAACATCGACCCATCGGTCATTTCCATGTCATAAATAATGGGTGTTCTTCAAAATCGACAACATAATCGATTTACATATCCAAAAAACCTCACCTTTTTCTTACTCTCGTTCTCACCGCCGCGAAAACCATCATCATCTCCTCCTCCTAAACCGGATTCGCCTATCTCTTGATCATCATCTCCGGTATACGAATCTGATAACCGAACGGGATTCTGGTCTTGATGTTCGACTAAAACTCCGGTATAGCTCAAACAAGAATCAACACCAAGCTCAGGCAAAGGAATCGTCTTCCCAAACAGCTTAATCGCTGGATCAGACATGGATTTTTTTCTTCACTTCTTCTTCTCGGCAAGAAAAAAAAGCGGAAACTTTTGAGAAAGAAAGAAAGCTAATAAAATTTTAGAGAGAAAGAGAAAGAAACGACTGTCTTGTTTTCGGTGGTAGTCTGAGTTTTTCCTTTTTTTTCTCTCGATTTGTTTATTTGTTTTCTCTTTTCCCTTTTTCAATGCTTTTTGTCTTTGCGAGAAAAAAGATTACAGTTTTGCTGTGATCTCGCGAGTTATACAACCTTTTGATTCGTCCAGAGTGCCACGTCACTACACGTGAGGATTTTAAGCCACAAGTTTTATTTAATTTTTGTTTTTGTGGACTTTTTTAAAGAAAAAGGATATCTTTTTCTCTCCTTTTCCCCTCTTTTTGGCTTTTCTTTTTTATATATTAATTTTTTAAACTTTTTACGTTTTCTCAATTTTTATTTTTATTGTAAAAGTCGGTAAAAAATTTTAAATGTGTTTCCCATGTCGTCTCAACGTGGCAGATACCTTCAAGTCTTTCAAAGGACTTCCGTTTTACAAAGGTTGACTTAAACAAATTAATACAATATTTAAGATTTAATACAATATTAGATTTAGATCCACAAGAAAAATATTTATATTATAATTAATTATTTATTTAATAAATATAGATTATATATATACTTAAATTTTTTATTTAAAATATTTTTTAAATAATTAATATTAATTATATAAATAAAATATACCATTAAAATCAGATTATATAAATAAATTGAAATTATTTATATTTTGAAAAAAATATTATTATTAAATAGGTAAAAAATTATACATATGAGAAATATTTAATTATTTTAAACTTTTATTTTATATAACTAATCTTTTTTAAAATATTTTTTTAAAAAAATTATATTAATTATAAAAATATAATATAAAATAAAATCAGATTATACAAATAAATTTAAATTGTTTATATTTTGAAAAAAAACATTATTATTAAGTAGATAAAAAATTATAGATTTGATAAATATTTAATTATTTTAAACTTTTGTTATATTTAGTTTGACCATTTTAAATATTTAATTATTTTAAAATATTTAATTATTTTAATTAATTATAGATGTGATAAATATTTAAAAAATTATAGATATGATAAATAGTTTTAAAATTTTTAATATTTTATTTCATATTGTACGTGTATTTTATGTCGAAATATTAAAAATTTATATATAATATATTGGTAAATATTTGTGTAATATCATTTTCATCATGAAATATCTGTAAATTACATGTAAAAATAAAATTATTTTGTTAAAATATTTTTTAAATAATATATTAAAGATTTTTGCATCGAAGAACGTATTTAGTGGATCTTTAGTTTTATTATCGCTTTTCATGTCATAAAATCTTCAACAACATCAGAGATAAGTGGTTGTAAGAAGTCTATGTTAGGAAGTGTGGTGACTAATGGATTTCAAGTCGATTTGGAGAAAGTGCAATATTGTGGATAAGTCATAAGTATATGATACCTTTATCACACACTCACCACCCCAAATCCCCAATATATAAATTTATTTCTTATTTATATAATATTTCCCACTTGGAGGCACGATTGAAAACACTTATCTTAATCTTCAGAAAAGATTCTTAAGAAAACATTATTTACCATTTTCTGAATGTTGTTCCTCAAACTTAAATTATAATGTTTGGTTCCGATTTTCTAATTGAACATTGTTGGAGGTGGAATATACCCTCTAAAAAATTCGAGTTCAGTACAATATAGGTTCGGTACATCATGTCGAATGTTTAATATCGAAGGAGCAGATTCATCTTTATCGAAGAGCCGTCAAGCAATTTAGAAACACGTCCGATCTCACCAACTATTGACAACAGCGGACGAGCTTCTTTATTGTCAGCATTAAATAATATTTATGAACATTTATGGCAAGTAATGATTAATACGTTGAAGATTAGGCGAGCTGCGAGTATAAAATAAGAGGTTCGTGCCATAAATAGAAAAAAATTAATAGATCGGAGGTGATTTACAACTGAAAGTTATAACCGATCTCATTAATAAAACATTCAAATCTCTTTGTTCTCTTCTGTTCCCCATTTGATTCTAACAAATATCTAAAATTGATCTTGTACGTTCTAATACAAGAACTAAGATCAAACAAACATCATAATATTTATATATAGTGTTGTTCGTTTGGTCGTCGTAGGCGGCTGTAGTTGCGGCTGCGGTCAACACTGCGGCTGCGGTAGATGTTGTTCGTTTGTATACCGCCGGTGGTTTCGGTTGTGATTGATCGCACATTTTTAGTCGCACCGCTGTTTTAATAAGCGATCGAAAAAATTGCGACGCAAAATGCAACATCTAATCGTTGCGTCTGCCGAAGATATCTACGGCAGATAAACGAATAACAATCTGCCGCAATCGCAGCCGAAAGAATCTACGACTGCCACCAAACGAACATGACGTATATATATATAATCATTTTGTAGGTAGGTGGAGGAATAATTGTGGAAAAAAAACTTTGAACAGAAAGAAAAAGTTAGAATTAGTTTGAGTCCACAGGAGCATCTTTATAAGTTCTATACCACACATTCAACAACTACGCATTAATGCAAAGTAAAAAAACACGTGGCAAATCCACGTTTGTTTTCATAATCAACAGAAAAATTTGAGCCACAAGTCACTAAATGTCGTTTTCGACGCTTTTTTGATTTGCTTTCTATCGAGAAAATGAGCTGTTATATCCTAATCGTGTGAACACGAGTTTCGTGGTTAGGGGATACGCCGACGTGGATTAACTTTCTTTTTATGACTAAGCCGAATATACAATATATATATATATATATGATGTTTGTATGTGAAAAAATAGATATTTAGAAAATGTTTTTGGTAATTGGTGCACAAATACTTAACTGAACTAAAATTAATAGTAATGAAATATTGTTTGACTAAAACAAATGGATGGCTAAATGGTCCACAACACTCGGTCACCCTAAAATTCTTTGATTAAATGAATGTAGTTGAAGTTGTCCAACGCCGGCGATTCTTTTAACATTGCTATTTGTGAGTTTTAACCCATATTCTACCCCCAATAAAATCCAATTGTTGTCTTCATAAAATCTTAATGCTTTCTCGATATAAAAGCTGGTGAAATTTAGGTTTGTGACTAACCCTAAAAAGAAAAACAAGAAAAACAGAGAGATCTTGTCGTGAGAGAATTTTTTGCAAATAGAGAGATAATAAAAGAGAGAGAAAGAGAGAGTTTCAAAAATCTGATTTGTATTGCAACTCTTCTAAGTGTGTTTTTTCTAAAGTTACTATATTGTAAAAGCTTTATTAGATTGATAGTAGAAATTTATAGGAGACATATCATACCCGATAAGTATATTAAGTGGAAACTCGGTAATCAAATTGTGTCTTATTAATTCTAAGCAATATAAAACCAACACCAAAGATAATCAGAAAAGATCATAAAATCCTAACATTATTAGAAGTCGTTTTTGATTCTTCTTTGTTTTAATTCTTTCCTTTACCCATTTGGTGAAGAGAGTGAAATCAAGAAAAAACTTGTTCTGTTCTGGTTTAAGATTTGGTGTAGGAATCCATTGGTCTAGTGGAGTCGGAAAGGTGGTCAGATTGTTATGTCCAATTTTGCACTCATGGCAAATATTTCTCCTCTCAGTTGTGCGTGTGGTGGTGGGAGTGCATGGACATTTAGGCTGTCTTGTGAGGTGATGTTGCTCTGCCAAAAACCTACAATGTTGGAGGTGAACTTCTCATCCCTAATAACAGATTTTATCTAAACATAAATCGGCCCGAAAATTTAATTTCGAATTTCTACGGTACGGATGATTTCCATATATAGATTTTGACAATCTCGCAAAATATCTGATGTTTTCAAATCTTGAGATGCTACCGAATATTCCAAAATAGCATTTACGATCCGAAAATCGGGAGATTTTGTTACTCTTTAATTCTTCCATTCTGGATTCTTTACATCGAGTAAATTTGGTTACTCTTTCTACTACTCTTTTATCTCTCAATGGTTGATTTTCCTCCTGCTTTGTTTTTGGTTATGGGTTGCCCTATTCTGAGAAAGTTCCGGTTTAGTTGTGTATCTTAGTTAGGATTTCAACTGATTAACCTTGTTATTTGTTCGTCGCATATTTATATGAGTACCTTGCCTAACTCCTTAGTGTAGTACAATGATAGGTTTATATTGTGGTCGTCTCTTTGCCTGTTTTTGTAAAGCTAACCACATGTGTAGATGCAAAATCTGATATTTAGACTTTTCAGATAGTTAACTAGGTGTTTAGGGGTTGAATACGTGTTTTGTGATCTTAATCTAATTTTATTTAATTTACTAGATAATTTTTTTATGGTTTCTTATTTTTTACAATCTTCGTTTTCAGTAGGTATGTACAAAATATCCGAAAACTAAAAAATGAAACGAAATCAACCCCAAAAATAGATAACGAACCAAACCAGAACAAAAAAATATCTGAACGGATCCGACATTCTTTTATCTAAAAAATTTAAAACGAATTTGAACCGAAACAAAAACCAAATAGATATCCTAATATTCTAAATATATGCGTAAAATATTAATTTTATTTTGACTTGAAACAATATAATTACCCGAAAGTTAAATTATAAACTCAAACATATTAATTACCTTTAGACCAAAATAAAATAATTACAATAATCGAAATATCTTAAAGTTTTTAGTTATATTAGTCAAAAAATTACTAAAGTTTATTCATATTTAACCAACCTTTTAATTTTTATTGATATTTTGAATATTTAAAATTAGATGGAACCGAACCGAATTAACATTTTAAAATATCCGAATAGATCATAAATTTGTAATACCGAAATATCTAAAACCCAAAATAACTGATCCGAAATCCAAACGTATATCCGAATACACATGTCTACTTTTCGGATATAGATGTTCAAGGTAACAATTGTGAGTGTGGTAGTTGTGCATCTTTTGCCTACTTATTTCATGTTTTAATATTACGAGATGAAAAAACGTATCTGTTATAAAATTATTGTTAGACTAAAGAAATTAGTATTAATATTCTAAAATATGACATTCTAATGTTCTTTAATCACATATGTAACTATTTGATTAAATATTTTACTCTTATGGTTTTCAGTATATAATCCACATTCAAACCATATAGATATGCTAATATTTTTAATTATTTTCATAGTAACTTCCAATAATATTATATCCGAACGTTAAAATAAATTAGAAATTATTTGAGCTAATTAATAACAATATTTATGTCTTAATATAGTGCACAATGTAATCTTATTCACTGAATAACATTTTCTAATTAAGTTTCTAAAATAATTTTAAGGCTCCATTATCTTGAAAAGGTTAAAATGATGTAATTAATTATACGGTTTAGTATCATATTGATACCTTTCTATATACAATCCACTTTCAAATCTTGCTATTATAGCAATATTTTAGAAATAAGTTGAAAATAATTTTAAAACAATCTTACCTTAAAACTTCAAATCAAATAAGTTATTGGTTATATTTTACTTGATTTATTTTTATACATAGTGTTTTCAAATCTTATTAACTTAATATTACAATAACCATTGTATATTTGTATTCATTAGAAGAGTAATTGGTGTAGAAGACAATGGCAATTGATGTGTTTTGCTAAGTAATAAAAAGGTTTCAAGGTCATGTAGACATCATTATATCGATTAATTAAGCATCGACGATCTATTTTTTCACCTGAAATATCATATAGCATCATATTTGTCAAACTGAACATTTTTTCTATATATTTTTGAAACCAAAGTTGAAAACATATTTCATCCCAAAAGAAAAGTTTGAAACATGTATACCCATAGATATCGATTTTTACTCTTTGTATACAAAACTGAGACGAAACCATATCTCCCTAAACTATACCCGATACTATCTAACATGAAACTCGACCCGTATACCCATCCTAAAATACTCAATTTCCCACAAAAGTCTCTCATTTCGTATACGAAGAACCCTAAAATTCTAGTTTGTGAAATCGACTCTCCTAATCTCATACTTCCGAAATCTAGTGTAAGTGGGTTGCTAGATTTTGAATTTCAAATGCGCAATTTTCAATTTCTTATAGTAGAAGCTCGATTTGGTTTGTAGTTTGGTTGTGTGTTTTGATTTAGTTGTAGTTTTGACTATCTTTTCGTCAAAATCCGCTTTGCCCACTCCTTCTCAAACAATAAGTGCCATGTCTAGACATCGCATTCACCATGATCGCCTTCGATGTAAATTTTAGCACCTTCGATTTTAGAATCGCGCTTTTTAGGGTTCTTCAATTTTGTAATTTTGGATTTAGAGGGATTTTTGCACTAGGGTATAATTTAGGTGTAATGGAGTCTTTAGTTAGGTCTAAATCAAGTTTTAATCCGGTTTACTCTTGGTTTAAATGATAAGTAATGTTTAACAAAACTTAAAACCGATTAAAACTAAAGGTTATGGATACTAAGATTTCAAACTATCCTTTCAGGGGTGTACACGTTTGGAACTTTTTTTCCGGGATAAATTATATTTACAACTTTGGTTTCCATAATATATAAAAAGATGGTTTAATTTGGAAAATATATGATACTATATGATTATTCTTGTGGGGAAATAGATTGCCGATCCATTAATTAATTAATAATTTTTCACCTCAGTGTTCATTACAAACAATATTTTATTGCAAAATTTGTCTCTTTGATATATATATATATTAATCGTATAAAAGTATTTTCATTAATGATTTTTTTCTTCAATTTCACAATGCAAACTAAAAAAATATCATGTGAGAAATAAACTTTTTCAACTATGATCCATGAAAATTAGCTTCAACTACGTTTAGGGCTTGAAACAAACAAAAGAGAAGTCTTTGTATCCAATTATATAGTTTCTAACTAATTCTATTTGATATATTTCATTTTAAAAATATATATGCAAATCATTTTTATGATGAAGAACAAAATATATAATTTTAGGGAAACTTACTAAAATACCCTAAAAAATTAGCGTATTTACTATACTGCCTAAAATATTTTTTAATTACTAGAATACTTTTCGTACCGAAAGTGCCTTTATTTGCCTTTGATAAGAAAACGTAATTACAATTATGTCATTACTTTTGAATTTCCACATCAGCAAAAATAATAATATTTTATTATTACAGATAGAATATTATGAAAATCTGCCAAATAAATCTGCTGATGTCTTTACGGCAGTTATATAGCAATGACTGATTTACTTTAGCTGATTTTTGAGGTCGACAGATTTTTTTGTGCTGACTTATGGAAAAACAGACTTATAAACTTATCGATGTGACAGATTGACGGAAAGTGATAGACTTATGTGAAATCTCACAGATTTATCAAATAGTTATAGCAGATTTCTGAAAAATTTGACTAATTTATGAAAGGTGGACAGACTTATGTCTTCATGATGGCGGCTAATTTATGTAATAATTTCTTTTTAACCGCTGACTTATGAGCTAATGAATTTTGGATTTAATAACTAAGATACTTTTACGTTATGACTGACTTACTATATGATACCGGATACTTATAAAATATAGTAGATTTATTGACTATAATAACATATTTTCATATTGAAATGATATAAACAAAAGTTTACTACACTATCCTAATAACCCCAACAGAGTTTAACTGGCAGATTTATGAAACAAATTTTATGGCAGATTTTCATTACATTTGCTCTGTATTTACATATTAGATCCTCAAAATTCGAATATTACGTGAAAATTCCAACGTCTCTAACCTAAATTAGGATTGCCGCCATTCACCTCCATTGTTGCGAGTAAGCTTATTTTCATACATAAATTTGTGGTAATACCATTAAAACAAAGACATGGGAAGAGATTATCCTTGTTTGTGGTCGATGAAACTTGAAAAAAATATATGGGTCTTTATCGCTGATAAAGAATAAGGATGTCGAATTTTACATGTTAGTGAAAGTACGAGTATAGTGAATTTATTGCTATGATGTATGAAGATTTTGAGTTGGATAGTAGATTTTGTGAATTAGAAGTGAGGTATATATTTTCGAAAAAAAACAACTCCTGAAATTTTGGCTCAAGTTTGTTTGTCACATTTGGTTCTTCAACAACCTGGTAGGCCCAAGAGTGGGTGAATGAAGTTTGCTTTAGAAAATTTAATAGAGAAAAAATGCCGCAGAAAAGAGTATACTTGTTCGCATTGTAGTCAAGTTGGACATAATTACAAAAGTTGTACTATCACTTTATAAAATTACATGATAAGTTTGCCATAACGTTATTAATAATAACTAATTCTGCCCAAATATCATTAGAAGTATGCTATGATATATGCCCAAAGTCTGTCACATTGTAAATACTAAATTTAAAATTCTGCCACAAAGTCGAACTTAATAAGTTTGCGTGCAATTTAAGATATGTCTACCATAATATATATACAAATTTGAAAAGTTTTTCACAATGTGTATACTTAGTTAAAATTTTGTCTACACTTGGTTGTTGCACATAATTGGTATCCTATCGTTATTTTCATCTCGATGTAGTGGATTAACTCCTAATTTCTTGTGCATGGCTTGAATGTTGTTGTGTATTGCTTAAATAAGTGTGCCGCCAAATGACTATAAGTCAGTCATGAATGTAAATTCTCGTCAATGTAAATCTGTCACGACAAACAACATAATTAATAAGTATATCGATGTAAGTCAACTATATCCGTAAATTATCGTCAACTTAAATCTACCACAATTAAATGATAAATCTGCCATAAATATATAATAAATATGCCATAAATACATGATAAATCTGCCATGACATAGATAAAAATTCAAAAAGATTTCAGTAATAACACATCAAATAATCCGACAAAAACGTAAATGATGAATTCGCACACGATTTCGTAGACGAATTCACAGCCACAGCGGAATCGCTGGGTTACGATGGAAGACGAAGAGGCACCCGAAACAACGACACTGGAAAGCACGACAAATGCAACAATGGAAGACGAAAAAACACTAAACATAAACTAATATTTTACCTTAACTGAGTCACAACGATGGCGAGGAGAAGAAATGGGGAAAAGAGGGGAGAAACGAAAAAGAGAGAAGAGAAACGAAACTTACGGCAAGAGGTGACATGACGAGCGCACGACGACGACGTGAAAATAGAGAGAAAGCACTGTGAGAAAGAGTACCGTGAAAGAGAAGAGAAAGAGAGAAGATGAGAAAGAGACAGAGAGAGAGAGAGAGAAGAGAGAGAGAAGAGAGAGAAGAGAGAGAGAGAGAAGAGAGAGAAGAGAGAGAGAGAGATAAGAGAGAGAGAATAGAGAGAGAAGAGAGAAAGAAAAAAATGTCGATTAAGTGAGGGAATAAGGAAATTATCGATTTTGTTTCTTTATTTCATTCTCCAAATATTTTTTATTAAATATTTTAAAATATATTATTTTATTAATTAAATAATTTAAATATAAGTAAGGGCAAAAACGACTTTTTACAAATATATGGTAGTATAATAAAACATATTTTTTGGTTGGTAACATAATAATATCGGATAAAATTTAGAATATTTGAAATAATTCCTCATAATTTTATGGATAAACTTTCATCCCAGCAATAATCAAATTGTAATAAAATCATGATAGAATACAACAACATTCACGAACATTTATGTGAGGTACACATATAGCATTATTAAAAGGTGGTTTGTTCACTCCACATCTATCGTAACAATCTTCTTTCTTATTACATGGTCCTTTAAAAACACAATCCGACGAAGCATCCATTATTCCTGTATTAACCATCATAGTAAAACAATAATATTTGTTTGTTATGTTTTTTCATTGATAAAAAAAATAAAAATAATAACAACTAGATTCATACCCACGTCATGCGTGAGGAAAAATATTCGTAAATTATATTTTATTAATAAATATAAATTAAATATTTATATAATTTTAAATTTTATTTAAAATTACTTTTAACATTAATTTTTGTATATACAAATTAAGAAAAGAAAAATAGTTATTTTTGACGAATTTAATAGTATTTTTTGTTAGTTTAATAAAATATATTAATTATATAACAAAATTAATAACAATGATATACTTGTAATTATTCTAATAAGTTAAACTCATTTATATATTTATTTGAACTTTACTTTTGTAATGACACATCAGCATGGTATTTCTGTTAATAACACGTCAGAGTAAAATTATTTTATTAAAATGTTTTTCAAATAATATATTAGTAAAATTATTTTATTAAAATATTTCTCAAATAATATATTAGGGATTATGGTAGTAACTTAAATATAGTTATATTTATTTGAAAATATTTATAAATTAACATATAAAAATTTAAAGAAATAAAAAGTATTGTTTTGCAAATGTAATCGTATTTTTTGGTTAGTTGAATAAATTATATTTATTTTCTAACCAAATTAATATCAGTGGCATGTATTGTAATTATTCTAGTAAGTTAAACCTTTTTATATATTTAAGCTGAAATTCCATGTGATGTTGACACGTCAACATGGTATTTTTGTTATTAACACGTCAGGGTAAGGTTACTTTGTTAAAAAGTTTCTCAAATAATATATTAGGGATATATATTATTTATAAAAAAAACATATTTTTAACTAGATGTAAAATAACGAACTTACGAGTAGATTGAATATTGACAAATAGTGAAGCAGTGATGAGAAGAACAACAAAACAAAGTTTTAATGATGCCATCTTATATTTTCCACAGTTTAAAATTATGTTTTGAGTCACAACTTGAATAATCTACAATTCCATGGTTATTTATAGTCAAACAATCTTTTAAAATTTAAATGATATAAATGTCTTAAAGATATTGTCCAAATATGATTACCTTTAAGAATTCAATGTATATGTAACAACTTCTTTTTTTAAAAGAATTCAATGTATTTAAGCCCACATTAATTAAGAGCAGATTTTCTAGATAATCTTTTTAAATAATTAAAAAATAATATTAATTTCTATAAAAAATAATAATATTACCTTAAGAATGTTAAAATACCAAAATTTTAAAATTTTGTTCCAAAATTGCCACCACTAGATTTTTTTAATCCTAATTAGCACAAATTATTATATGAAATTAATCTTAGACAACTTGCAAATAAAAATAAATACTATGTGTGGGTTCTTATTTTCCAATATTAGGTTTAATTTTTCTTTGTTTGAAATTTATATTTATCTCTAATATCAAATATGTGGTATTTTGAGTAAAAACTTTAAAACATTATACTTTTGAGATTTGCCTAAAATAGTGAATATTTTATTTCTCGTATTGTTTTGAACATATAGTCTGCAATCCAACCATGTTAATAGGTTAATATTCCCATCTATTTTCATAGTAATTTCCAATAAAATTATATTCAAAAGTTAAAATAAAGTAGAGTTTGTTTGAACTAATTAATAAATAAATATATATATATATATATAGTGCACACTGTAATTTTATGAGTAATATTTTTTTAACTAAGTTTTATAATATTTTTAAGGTAAAATTACCTTTACAAATTAAAATTGGCATAAGTATATAATATTTTGTTGATATTTTCCTATATGTAGTCTACATTCAAATCTTACGAAGATAGAAATATTTTTTAAATATGTTAAAAATAATTGCCAGAACATATTACCATATTTAAATAAGTAATTGGTTGATTAAAACTTTTATTGGATTTTTTTCTATATGGAGCCTATTCAAATAATATCCCTAATATATTATTTGAGAAACTTTTTAACAAAGTAACCTTATTCTGACGTGTTAATAACAAAAATATCAGCTGACGTGTCAACACCACAGCGAATTTCAGTTTAAATATATAAAAAAGTTTAAATTACTAGAATAATTACAATACATGTCATTGATAGTAATTTGGTTAGAAAATAGATATATTTAATTCAACTAACCCAATAATAATATTACATTTTCAAAAAAAATAATTTTTATTTCTTTAAATTTTTTATGCGTTAATTTATAAATAATTTCAAATAAATATAAATATATTTAAGTTATTACTGTAATCCCTAATATATTATTTGAGAAACATTTTAAGAAAATAAGCTTACTCTGACGTATTATTAACAGAAATATCATGATGACGTATCATCACTACAGTAAATTTCAAATAAATATACAAATAAATTTAAATTATTAGAATACAATATATGTCATTATTATTAATTTAGTTAGACAATTAATATATTTTATTAAACTAACCAAAAAATATTATTAAATTCAAAAAAATAATTATTTTTCATTTCTTAATTTATATACACACTAGTGTTAAAACTAATTTTAAATAAAATTTAAAATTATATAAATATTTAATTTATATTTACTAATAAAATATAGGGCAAATATCTAAAATAGCACATTTCTAAGTTTTTATTCCAAAAATAGCATCATTAGTTTAAATTTCCAATAATAGCACAAATTTAAGATTAAAAGGCATTAAAACTATATTTTAAAAGAAAAAATTAAACCCTAAATTGGAAAAAATGAACCCAAATACAATAATTTAAGTTTATATATAATTTGTTTAAAATAAATAAGTATTTTTACATAAGTATTTGTGTTATTTTTGGGAGTTTAATTTTGAGATGTTAAATTTGGAAAAAAACTTGAAAAATGCTATTTTAGGGTATTACTCTAAAATATAATTTGCGAATATTTTTTCCCACGTATGGCGTGGGTATAAATCTAGTTAGTCCGGTATTTAAGTAATCATTTCGAAAGATAATTGATGTATTTAACTATGTAAAAAGATTTTCAATTATTTCGAATGCTTTTGTATGTATTGTTACAGAATATGTGAATTATTTTCATAACAAATTAATCTTGATGCAAAAATCTAGTTTATCAAATAAAATTTACATTTATGCGGAATTATAGTTATATAGAAAATATAAAAAATATTTTTATAACTCAAATGTTGCATTTATGCAGAAATTTGTTATTTCTTTATGTCATCGAATAAATTTAATATGTTAGATTTGCAATAAAAAATTTAAAATATGTTATTTTATTGTATTACTAATAAATTTATATCTTTACATTATTATTTGATAAATACATTTCAAAAAATAACATTTAATTTATAAAATATTACATTAAATACTATTATCAATAATTAATTTAAAAAATAAATACAAAATATATAAAAAGGTTAAAATAGATATTAGTAATATAAAATATAATATATAAATTTAGATTTTTGTTAATCTATTTGAATAATGTTTACCTGAAAATATATAGTTAACTATATTAATATATCTAACAACTTAATAAATTATAACATTTAATTTACATTCATATTTTATATATTATATTTATGAATATTATGAAATATAATATTTAAAATTCAAATGTTTATTAATATATTTGAATATAAATTTTTACTGATATTTTCCTATATATATATATATTCTACATTCAAATTTTACTAATAGAGCGATATTTTGTAAATAGTATTACGTTTAAAAAGTCAAATGCTGATAGTAATTGATAGATATTATAATATTTTATATATAGTCTGCCATTGAAATCTTATTAAACTAATGTTACAAAAACATTGGTAATTACTCACTTGGTACCTTAAACCATTAAAGAAATTTAAGTCCACAGCCTTAAAGTTTGTATAAAAAGATGAGGGTTCAAATACATATAGGTACTCTTTACACACAGAATCAAATAGGGCTATCCTATCAAGTTTAGGATACCCACAGATTTTTTTTTATTAATTAAACAAATTAAATCCCAAAATTATTTTATAATAAAATATTCATCAACTTTTTATGATTTTAAAAATCATCAAAGTAATTTTTTAAGTTTGAGAATAATATTCGATAATTTATGATTTCTTGTTTTCTCGAAATAAACATAAACTATTTTTTCACCAAAATCTTAAAATCATATTTTTGGTTAAAAACATAAAAAAAATTTCGTTCAAATCATAAAATTGTTTTTTTATTCATTTTCCAAATACAATTTTTATTTTTTTTCCACCCAAAAACATAAAAATAAATAAATAATAATGTGACATACAAACTTAATTTAAAATTAACAAAAAATAGATAAATATGTTAATCTATCATAAAAATGTTTTAATCCACAAATACCATGATAGTTTAACTTTTCAAATTCCAAAATATCACAAACATTAAAATATTTTTAAGGATTTATAATTTGAATATATTTATATGAGTTTAGTATTTTGAATTTAGAGTTTAATTTTTAGGATTTACGAGGTAAATTTTAAAGTTTAATGTTTAATTTTAATTTTGTGAATTTTTTTGTAAACAAGTTTTAATGGTTGTAAGAAGAAAACTATTGATGGTATTTTTGGAAGAAATTTTGTTTGGTATTTTTAGGAATTGCTCAAAAATTAATGATAGCTAAGCATAACCAAAAAAACATGAAAAATAGATAGAGTATACGTGAGTAACCCTAAATTTTAAGGTGTTTTGAAATACCCTAATAGTGTAGGGTGTTTTTTGAGCTTTTCAAAGCATTCGAAACAAAGTTTTTTTAAGCTGAGAGGACTTCGGTAAATGAGTTGGAGTATTTTGTATTGATTTAGAGTTTTGGTGTAGCCTTTGTGGTCAAGCCTTTGGAGATTCATCTTCTTAATTAAGTCTCTTCTATGGTGTAGTTTTTAGTTGAACTGAATTATAGACAAATTAACCATTTTGAATCCTAACAACCACTAATGCATTTATTGTTGTCCTAACTCGGAGAGGAGTAAATGGTTTACTGATTGTATCATTTTTACGTCCATCTCAAAGATGTGAATTTCGACTCCACCTTCCCTCGTATGAGGGTGATAAATATTCGTTTGAATATGTTAGACTATTGAGCCGACCCGTTATGAATATGTTAGACTATTGGGTCGGCCCACTGTGGAATCATGTTTTTATATTTGGTTTAATTATGCAAATTTTCATACATTATGTATAAGACTAGTCAAGTTAGGTTGTAGGGTTTCAATTTTTGTTTCTTGAATTACTTAATCAAATCTGGTAGTTTTTCATAAACTAGACTGATTATTTAGGTTCTGATCTTAGAATTAACCTAATCATCAAAATTGTTGATACATTCTCTAAAAGGAACATAAATGAACAACTTCTCTTTAGCCAACCAAATTTGATACTAAGACAGTATGTAATTATATTAATTCTTATTTAAAATTCTAAGTACAATCGACAGCTTAGAATCATTGATTGTATGGATTGATAGACATAGTACTAATGTCATGACAGTGTATTGGTTATGAGTTTACATCAAACTATCGAAATTACAAAGAAAATATATATATATATATATATATATATATATATTCCTAAAAAATGACACAAAATGCAAAGTAATGACAAAAAATCAAGAGGCCATGCATCCAACACCATATCGAGTGGTCGGAAAAACAAGAAACAAAGCACTACAAACAATTCCGACCATTAATGGAAAACTTTCCATAATTTGATCCATCTCTTTCTCTTTCCCTGGAAACAAACATCTAGTGACTCTCCGATCCGAAAACGCAATCGCCATAAACACCAAAACGCTCATCATTGCATGAACAAAGTCATTAACCCTCACCTTATACCTCTCATCACTCACCGGAATCTCCGCCTTCGCTATCACATCTCCGCCTCCAAACTCCGGAGGTGGCGGTTTCATAAACACCGCGAGTCCACGTGGCGTCACGAAACCGTAATAGATTTTCCCATCTGATGCTTTGAAACTGTCGGTGAAATGGAAGAAGAAACAAGACACTGCGCATAGTAGCAAGAGAAGATGGATCATGAGTGTATTGATTCCGTTACAGTCTCCGTCACGGTAGATTGATGGAAGAACCATTTCGAACATCAAGAGTGTTCCTGTCGGAAGGAAATTGACGAGCATTGATGTCTTTGAAACCGTTTTTTGAACTCCTTGTGCCACCATGCGACGTTTTCGACCCCTTCCTCCTCCAGCGGCGGCTTTTGCCGGAAGTGTAGGCAATGAAGAGATTGAAACAGATTTTGGTGAACGAGACGGTGGTGGTGATGGTTTTTGCGATGGAGTGTAAACTCTGATTCCAACGCTACCTTCTGTTTTCTCCATTTTTGTTTGTTTCGGCTCAGTCTTTATTTTTTTGTTTCGTTTGTATTGGTTATATGGAGATCAAGAATTTTGCAAATTTATGGCGGTTATTTACGGTTATTGAGTATTAATCCAACGGTTATTGAAAGGGTAAAGTTGGAAATTGTGTTTTGTTTAATAACAAGCGACGTTGTCCACTCGATTAAAATTACAAAACCATATTTCGTGTATATATTATTACACCCAAAACTACTTTTCGTAGGTATCAAAATGTTGATTGGTCTGGTCGATAATTCGACTGTTATTTTAAAAATGTTACTGCAGAAGTTTTGGTTGATAGCTTTTATATATATATATATATATATTGTCATTAAGGAAATACACTGTTCCTTATGGCCAAAATCATGCGAATCAACAGGTTTTCGATAAAACTGAATCGTTGAAAGTGTCTCATCGAAAATCAAAATCTATTTCAAAAAATTTAGCAATTTTCTATGGATTCCCAATAATTAATTACCGATGACTTCCTGAAAAATGTTTTTGACATAATTTCAAAGGATAATTTACGATAGATAACCGAAAAATGTATTCCTAACAAATTCCCAAAAGAAATTATACCGATGAATTTCTGATAGATTATTTTCGAATGATTATCAAGTGATAAATTATCGATGGATTTCACATTTGCTTATTCTAGAAGATATTCTGACGGATTAATTCCGACAAAATTATTTTCAATAGTTTTCCGATAGATGATTTTTCGACATATTTTTGACGGATTTATTTTTAACAGTTTTTCGACGAATATAATTTATTTTTATATTAATACAATAAGTTCAAAATTATATTAAAATATATAATAATTAAAATAAACACATTCATTCATAATTTAAATATTTTTACAATAAAATAAAATTATCTTAAATTTAAAATACAAAATTTATATAGATGAAAAATTAGGATAATCTTGAAACTTAGATTTTATAAAATACAGAATGCGTTTGAGATTGTATAGTGACGAGCTGCTCTTGCATTTGAGGTATCGATGCTTCTAACACAAACACTTTATCTTTAAATTTTTCATTAACCCAATGAGGTATTCATTGTAGTTTAAAAATCTAGTCGAACATGATGTACTGTTGTTAACCACAACCTTACTTAATTCCCAATTAAAATATTTTAAAACGAGTACTCCTGCAAAAATTTAAATATGTTAAAATATTTACAAATTTTAATAAAAAAAAAAAATTAAAATGTAAATTAAAAAGGACAATTGACTAAAATAGTAATATTTCAAGTTTTTGTTCCAAATATAGCACTAGTCATTTAAATTTCCAAAAATATCACAAATTTAATACTAAAATAATTGAAAACTTATTTCTAATAAAAAAAAAATAAACCCTAAATTGGAAAAAGTGAACCCAAACATTATGTTTTAATTTTATATATATTTTATTTAAGGTAAATAATTATTTTTACATAATAATTTATGTTATTTTAGGAATTTGGAAAATAAACTTAAAATGATGCTATTTTAGGATATTACTCAATTAAAAACTTATATCAAAAACTAAACGGTTGATTTTGTCTCGAGGCAATTCGGTAAAAGAAGAGGAGCAGTCTTATAATTGTTGGGTCAAAATGTAGATTTTTTTCTTTTTCACATTTTAGATGATCTCGTGAACAAGACTATTTTTGATGTGATCAGTTTTTTTTTGTCAATGTGCACACTTCCAAAAATTGCAAATGATTTGAAAACACAATTACAAACTCTTTCGTATGGAAATTAATAAAACTAAATTAGTATAAAATAGTTAATCATCTAAACAATAGTTGCATTTATATCTACTCCGGTGTTGGCTCCTTTGTATAACCGTAATATTAGCTAACATTTCTAAAGTACTACCATAATATCGTACCAATAAATTAGTTTGTTTATGTGAATATCAAATCTTGTATAACCCGATATAAATCTAATCTTATACAAATAATTTCATATTTCTCTAATAGAGACTAATATATGATTTCGACGTGTACTGTATTCCGATATCATGTTATTGTTTGATGCAAATATTATAAATTATTTGACATTTTGTGCAAATTCATCTGCTAATTGATACATCGTTGAATCATGTTAAAAATTATTTTTATTTACAATTGAAAATAATCATAAAAGTTTGAATAAAATATTTTTAAATGTTTGTTTTAGTGAAGTTGTAAATGAATTGTGGCGATACAAGTATTTATAATAGATTTTTAATAATTTCAACGGATTCCAACAACTAGTGTAACATATATATTAACGGCTAGATATCTATTAGAAATTCGACAACTTTTTCGATGATTACTTAGCTATTAGAAATTTCGATTGGTCATCAATAATTTTGACTGGTTGTCACAAATTTATCAGAAATATTTGATGATTTTTTCGACGATTTTATTTTTGTCGAAAATATATCGAGAATTCGTCGGAATTTCCTGATGAATATTATGATGTGGGGAATTCCGTTGGAAAATAGTGTCTTTTGGTGGCGCCTAATACGAATGACAAATCAAGTTTTACTTCTAAGTTTTGAGCATTATCTAGTTAGTATACCTTTTAACATTCGTTTCAATTTCATTGGTTAAATATCTTTAGTATATCTACAAAATTGTATCGCCTAACTTTTCTTTTTTATTGGAATGTGGATTGCCTAACTTAACATTACATAATTTAGATTATCTTCTTTGTAAAAACATAATAACCAATGTAATCTCCACGTGTGTCTTGTTCCCATCCCCAAGTTCATGTTTCGCCGTAGGAAGCATTGGTCAAACTTCAAATCCCACTTAAGTAGTTAATCAACGTAGTTAGTTCTTTTTAACTAGGGTTTACTTCCATCAACTACATGAATTTATGCGAATAAACTTATTTTCACCTGTACTTTTTGGTTCTTTTCTAAGTTACATAAACTGTGTTTTTCTTCCGTAAACTACATAAACTTAATAAATTATTTCAATTACAGAAATTTCGTTAATGTTTACACGTTAAATAGCTACTAAATCTAGTTCTAATTCGAAAATTTAGTTTTATTATCAAAATAAACCCAAATTAAAACCAGATTTTCGAATTAAAACAATATTTAGTAGCTATTTAATGTAGGTTTAGACCCAAAAAGTACAGGTGGAAATAGGTTTAGTCGCATAAATTTGTGTAGTTGACGGAACTAAACCCTTTTAACTATTTAATTTAAGATAATACAGTTTGATACTTACATTTCCATCCACCATTCATTACTAACCACGTGTCCGTCAATACTTGTGACGTGTCCAAGACAAGGTTGGCAATTCCAATACGCTTGAAACTCTTGCCGTTTCAATGAACGAAACGACATATGTTTTTTTTCCTCTTGGGTCACCAAAAATTAAGATATTTATAAAGTTTTTTTTTTAGTATTTCCTGAAAAGGAAAGGACTGCTAAAACAAAAAGGAGAAATGATTACGTTTATAATTATTTGAGTTTTTGTTTTGTCACTGTTAATTATTGATTATTTTTAATATATTATTCAAACAAAATAATTTAATTTTATCATATTATTAACAGAAATGTTTGTTTACGTTTTATCAATATAATAAATTTCAAATAAATATATAAATAAATTTTAATTTATTAAAATAATTATGCATTGTTATTAATTTAGTTAGAGAATCAATATATTTTATTAAACTAACCAAAAGTATTATTAAATTCGTAAAAAACTATTATTTTTATTTACTTAGTTTACATATAAATATTAATATTAAATATAATCTTAAATAAAAATTAAAATGATATAAATATGTAATTTAAATTTACAAATAAATAATATTACATTTAAACAAGTTTGACAATTTAAATAATATTAATATTTTTATTCTTATAAATCTAGTTTAAACAATTAAAAGTGAACCATTATTACAAGCCAAGATTACAAAATATCTCAATGACTGATTGCTTTTAGTTTACAGAAATACCCTTACCCGTCAAGCTGCATCACATGGATTAAGAAGGGTAGTTATGGTAATTCCTTTTATTTGTTACTTATCTTCAATTTATTAGCAAAATGATAAGCCCATAATACTTATTTGAATAAATTTAATAATTTTATATGATTTTCAAAAAATTTATTATTTTCCATTATAACAAAATATAATAAAAAGAATAAATGTGTTAGTAGTTCCACCACTTCTACATTCATTTTATATTTGTAGAGTTCAATTGCACTTTTCCTCGTATACGAGTGTTAAAATGTTAAATTTTTGTATGAATATATTGGTGTATTGGACCGGCCTGTTGTAATCAAGTGACAAAAAAACAAAATATAATGTAAAAGTTTTATCTAACCTTTTTTACGGTTTATATGTACTACAAATTTAATGATCGATTTTTTAAATAAAAATAAGAATCACAAGCATGAGTTTTTCTAATTTTATCCATGCCAAAACTATGACGAAAAACATCTTAGTGATTTTTAAAAAAAAAATGCTTTAAAGTATGATAGAAACTAAAACATAAATACGTGAGACGTTTAACAAATTCAATATTCTTTTTAAATCAATGAATTTAAAATGAAATAGAAGAGAGGAAATTAGATAAATAACTTTACACAAAAATAGATTGATCATTCGTTTGCCATCGATCCTAATTCCTGAAAATATTGTAAACATATATATGTATTTATATTTTAACAACATGTAACAATTTATCGTAAACTTTTGCATATGTTACGTTACTTTTTATTAGGCTTAAATAATGAACAAAACAATTGTAAAAATGCATCGAAAAAGCGTCGGTAATAGTCGACGGGATTCAATCCATCGCATTTTCGTCGGTGATTGCCGACGGGTATTTTTTATCGCATATTTTTCGATAATTATTGATGATTTTTTGATAAAACTCGTTTTTTGACGAAATAGTTTCGATGCACTATTTATGTCGGAAATCCGTCAAAAAGTACACTTTTTAACAGATTTTCGACAAATTTTATCGTCGGAAATTAGATATTTACTTGTAGTGGTTATAGAGCAGAATTATTAGTGTTTATATGGTAACATTAGTGTTTTTGTTTACCCTTTAACCAAGTCTTCTAACTTCTGTTGAATTCTAAAAAAATGTCCAAAAGAAGAGTTTCTTTCAAAAAAATTTATTAATTAATGAATTTCTTTGAAAAGTTCAATTTGGATTTTCTTTATTATCAATTTAAAGATGACAAAACACAAAACTAATGACACCTATATATTTATAAGAATCTAGACCAAGTCAATTTCCCTAATAGAAACGACCAAAAATAATCAGATATAATACAAAAATAGTCTAGTTGTGGATAAATATTACTCAACTGGATAAAAAGAAAAAAAAAGGCAAGACTAAATGGAAATAGACATGAGTTTTTGATTAACAATCTCTTCATCATGTCCATTACTGAACAAGTTCTTGACAAGAAAGAGATTCGTATTTATGAATGTGTGTTGGATGTTTCAATTGGTATGTATTATTAGACAATATCTAACATGTGATCCAACAAGTCCAAAAAGATCAACCATGTGTTTTAGCAAGTAGATAAATAAATAACATAGTCGGTCCTGAATTTATCAGGGTCGCAAACGAAAAAAAATAATGCGCCGTTTTATATTATAAAAAAATGGACCGTTTTAATTTTTTTTTAAATATGTTGTTATAAGGATTCAAACTAAATAACTCAAAGAAGCAGTCTATTTTTATTTACTATTGTGATAAAAATACTTTTGAAATAAGTGATGATTTTTTGTATTAATATTGAGGACCGTAAGCACGAGTTTATTTTGCTTGGGCCTAGGCCCGACCCGGTAGATAATATAAATATGTTTGTTATGTATTTGAAATTGTAAAAAGATGTCTCAAATTAACTTTTCTCTCTTTTCATTTTCTATTTCAATAGCTTTACAAGTTTAAATCGTTACTTTTTTATTCAATTCATATGTATTGTAATTTATGTTTATTGTACTCACGAACCGGAAACCGGATTTTGGTTAACAAATTCCACATTCGATTTTGGTTAAGACAACCTTATCATCAACACAAGATTTTATATCACTACTCGAAGTTAACAATACAAATCAAGGTGAGATTCCTATATAAATTGAGATAAATTTTGAAAACAAATATGCTTAATCAAAATGGAGATGTTAAATGAGCTCTTAAGTAAAATTAGCAAAAACTTTAAAGATTACGTTTTTGCAAACTTGAAAGATACTACAAAATATCTCAATGACATGATGGTCGGATGTTCCAACTAATTTAACCCTATTAATTGTGGTTAATAGTTTGGATGATTTAATCGATTTGATTTGATGATTAAGTATAATGTTGTAATGATGATTTAGTGATCAAATTAATATAATGCTGATATTTTGAAAATTTATCAGATTAACGGGACATATTGCTATCTGTATTGGTATCTATTATAAACTAGATAATTTTTCGTATGGATATAACGTATTATAAATTTAGTTTATTATTACATTTTATTATAATATTATATTTATTATATAAAATAAATTATATTTGTATTTTATATATTTAAAACTATTAAAATTAGATTTTTTAATTTTTAATATGTTTATCATTTTAAATCTATATTTATACTATATTTTGGTACGATTGTATATTAAAAATTATGAACTTATATATAATATAATCCTTTAAATAATAGTTTTGTATTTTTTAGGTTTTTTACAGTAAAAGTAAATTTTATCTTTAAATACCAATTTTTTAAATTGCCAATTATATAATTGGATGTTAATTAAAACATGAATAGCTCAATAGATATGTAAAAATAATAACCACGACTGATATAAATTATTTATCATAATTTGTCAAACAAAATTAATTATTTAAAATAATTATAAAGATATAAAACCTTAATTAAACATACAATTGAATATATATATATATATATATATATATATTTTCTAACTCACTTCTAATTGAATATATATGATTTATTTTATTTTTGTAAAGAAATTTATATTTAAAATTACAACGTCACATTTGACTAAATATCATGTCATAATTTTTTAGTCGTATCATCTTTTTAATGATATGTAAATATTTTTGCTAAATTCACTTTTAATTTAATATATATGATTTAATTTATTTTTTACTTATGTTTAAAAGTGTCCTGTTATATTCGATTAATCTATTTTTTTAAATAAATTTGTATTTAAAATTGTCATGTCACATTTGACTAAACGCCATATTATAATTTTTTTGTCATGTCATCATTTTTTAAACTCACTTCTAGAGGATTATACATTTTTTATTAATTAATATTTAGTTTCTTAATCATCTTAGATTTCATAACTTAAAATTGTGTATACATAAACCTTGTTCGTTTGCTCGCCGGCGGCTACGGCTGCGGTCAACATTATGGTTGCGGCTATGATATATGTTATTTGTTTGTCTACCGCCGGTAGTTACGGTTGTGATTGAACGCAAATTTTTAGTTGCACCACTGTTCTAACAGTAATCAAAAAAATTATGACACATTATGCAGCGTATAACCGTTGCATTTAGCCACATGTACATGTGGTAGGTAAACAATCAATAATATGCCGCAGTCGTAGCTTCTTGCGGGACAAAAAACATGACTATAATCTAAGAGTTTGTGAAACATATAAGAAAAGATCATCAATTCATAAACTTGTCTAGAAAATGAGATAATCGACTGTTATTTTCATCCTAAAAAGATTAGCCGAGTCTTGAACTAAAATCTATCGTTTCATTATAAACTAGATTTAGACTCACTCTTTTCACGCAGAAAAATATTCGTACATCATAATTAATTTTTTATTTAGTAAATATTAATTATATACATACATAATTTATTTATTATTTTAAAGTTTTTTTGAAATTTTTAATATTAACTATGCAAATAAAATAGATTCAATTAATCTAAATTTTTTTTTGTTTGATTAATTTTTAAATTATTTTATATTATATTTAACTTTTATGTCGGAATATTAGAAATTTATATATAGTATACTATTAAATATTTGGTTCATACTCTTTTTGTAAATACTGTAATAAACTATATTTTAGATAATATTTATTTTAAATGGAGTAATAATGTGATATATGAGGTTGATACACTTATAAATGATATTTCTCGATTAGTATATTATAGATATTTAATGTTATGTTGTGCTTCACTTTAATTGCATTGTAGTTTGTCTTAAATAGTTATGAAATTGTTGCGAGGAATGGCTTCCACTAATGACTTAGGCATATGCCTTCTAGAATTTTATATCCTTTTATTTTACTGTTAATATATGTGTATATATATATTAAGTTTATACAATTTTGAATGCACAAACACGTGATTCAATAATGGAAAAAGCAAATAATTCACATATGGTTGTTCAAGTGTCTTCACTTTTTAACAGATTTTCATCATCACCATCCTCATCCATTCATCATCATTACCATCTTCACACATGTAAATCGTTTTCCTACACAATTTTGTCATTCAGCTTTACAATATAATTTTAGATATTAATATTATAATTTCTTATAACGGTTGACACTGGAATAGGACAAAAGAAACAGTTCCTTTTTAATGTATATTTAAAAAAAATCAAGTTTCCAAGGTTCATGCATGCATAAAATTTGCATGAGAGATGGATAACATTTGTTAAGCAAATAATATCTAACCATTGGAACTTTTTCTTATAGTTATCTAAATAAGAAAACCAATAATGGTGGCTCATGCCGACATAACGTAATATTACTTAATAGTATACTAAGCTAATTTTCTATACACGAGTAAAAGTAAAATTAAGCGACTTATATAAACAATTAATCTATGAAAAATAAAAGAGTTATAAAATTACAATTTGCGTGTCTATAATATATGGTCATTTTCGTTTGTCAACTTTAAGAAACTACGTTGCATCCTTCATAGCAATTTTTTCGACCGTTGATTAAAATAACGATACGAATAAAAATTTACGATCAATTGTAAGTATGAGCGTCGACGCTACACAAACGAATAATATATACCGCATCTGTTGTCAGAATGTTGACGACAGCCAAAATTGTCTTCAGCGATTAAACGAACAAAAATTATATTTTTAATATTAATATTAATTTAAAATTGCTCGATTAATGTTGAGATATCACAAATATGAAATTAAATTTTTTTTTTAGAACCATAATATATATTTTTAAGAAAATAACTATAGAAATTTAAAGTTTTTTTTGTTATAATATAGATTAAGAAACAAATAAGATATATTTTGTGATTAGATTATAATAATTATAATATTCAACTTTAAATGTTTGTTCAAAAGTAAATATTAGTTATTTTTATGATATATACACATAGATCTTTTTGTATGTAAATTTAAAATCAATTCAAAAATATATGCAGAAATTTGACAATTAGAGTAGTAGTAGTATCATTAAAAAATTAAATTAATGAATTAATAAAAAATTGTGTTTGGCAATGAGAAAAAATAATAATTAAATCAATTTTTTTATAAAATGCCAAAACAATATGGATTTTACACGTAAGCTCTAATATTTTTAATATATAAAATATATTCAAAACTAAATTTTTATTTTTTAACACAAATTAATTTTTATTAATTAAACAGCCATTTTTCAACCACTCAAACGAAATTATTGTATTTACAAAATATAATAACCTTACAAAATTTGTGTTTGGCAATGAGAAAATAGTAATTAAATTAAAAAAATTATAAAATGGTAAACAATATGGATTTGACACATTTATGATACTTTTTAACACATAGAAGGTATTCAAAACTAAATTTTTATTTTTTTAACAAAAATCCTTTTTCAACCATTGAAACGAAATTATTATATATATTTACAAAATATAATAACCTTACATATATTAGTACAATTTTATAATTCCAAACTTCTATATTCATGCAATTGTAATTATAAATTGCTCATATATCAATAATCATAGTATTACTATATATTTCTAACAATTAATAGTTAGTTAAAGAATGGACAAAAACATCAAATTTAATGTGATAAGATTGTTCTTATCACATGAACAAAAAAAGGGACAGGCAGCCACAGATGAAGTGTTTCTGGTCAAATTGAAACTTGAAAATATTAAAGTTCTTGAGATAGAAAGATTTGTTTTTTATTGAAAAAGATTTTGAAAAATTTACACATCTTAAGTTGCCTAACAATCTACGCATCTTTGATCTCTCTCTTTCTATATATATCCTATTAAAAAAACTAAAAATAGTAATGTATTTACACTATTTTTCTGATTAATAATTTGATTTGATTGTTGTACGAGATTAAAATGTGAAAATCATAAAAAAAAAATATAAATTTAGAACGAATATTATCATATTTTTTTCTTCTTTATAGTAGGTAAAAATCTTGAAATATAACACAACTAATTGTTTGAATTTACCAAAAACAAAATTGACCAATTATTGGTCAATATTAACAATAATAATTTTTTTTTATTTCTTTGATGAAAAACTTGTATATAGAGGAGAGTTTGGTTTCTCAAACCCTTTCCTCTTCTCTTAAAACCCCCTCAAAGTTTCTTCTTTGTCTTCATCTCCAAACAACAAGCAAAAAGATCAAAGAGAAACCCATTAGGGTTAAATGGATAGCGAGGTATCAAGAATGAGTGAAATCGTAGAAGATGAAGAACAAATTGATCTACCACCTGGATTTAGATTTCACCCTACTGATGAAGAACTCATTACTCACTATCTCAAACCAAAGGTTTTCAATACTTTATTCTCTGCTACTGCCATTGGTGAAGTTGATCTCAACAAGATCGAGCCTTGGGAATTACCATGTAAGTTTAATATCTTTATTGTTCAGTGTATTCAAATCGAAATCCAAATTAATGATTTGAAAAGCTATCTTCTTTCTTTTCGGGTAATTGATCTTTTAGTTTTGATGGAACAGATAAAGCTAAGATGGGAGAGAAAGAATGGTATTTCTTCTGTGTAAGAGATCGGAAATATCCAACCGGTTTAAGAACAAACCGAGCTACTAAAGCCGGTTATTGGAAAGCCACAGGAAAAGATAAAGAGATTTTCAAAGGAAAATCGCTTGTAGGTATGAAGAAAACACTGGTTTTCTATGAAGGCAGAGCTCCTAAAGGAATAAAATCCAATTGGGTTATGCATGAATATCGATTAGAAGGCAAATATTCTATTGAAAATCTTCCCCAAACAGCTAAGGTAATATAATAACATTTTTATGTTTTTTTCTTCTTTTTTTTGTGGATTTGAAAATTGATATTTTGTTGTTTGTGAATGTAGAACGAATGGGTGATTTGTCGTGTTTTCAAGAAACGTGCCGATGGTACAAAAATTCCAATGTCCGGTTTAACGATGCTTGATTCACATATTAATCGAATCAAACCGGCTGGTTTACCTTCGCTAATGGATTGTTCTCAACCCAAATCGTTCCCTGGTTCGTCCTCTAACGTGACATGTTTCTCCGACCAAGAAACCGAAGACAAAAAACTCATCCACGAGTCCAATAACGGTTTTGGTTCTCTGTTTTACTCTGATCCTCTGTTTCTACAAGACAATTATTCGCTAATGAAGCTGTTGCTCGACGGTCAAGAAACCCAATTTCCCGGTAGATCAGTTGATGGTCATAATCCTTCCGGTTTGGTCGGTACGGAAGAATTAGATTGCTTTTGGAATTTGTGATTTTGTAATTCTGTTGTAGACATGTAGTCATGTGTTCGTGTGTTTAAAATGCAGATTCTTGTGATATTTTGTAAAAAAAAAGAGACAAATGCTAGAAAGTCAATTTATTTAGTAATTTTTAATATAGTTGATAGATTTCCTAAAAAAAATAATACGATCATTTTGTTTATTATAATATATATGACAATATATTTTTTGGTTAATTTCCATTACATCTTATAAATACAGGTGTGAGATAAAGATAAGGTGTCTATGATGTGAAGTAATTAAATTGACATTAAGATCCAAAATTGTTTACTGTTATTTTCAATGAAGAAAATTTAAATGACATGTGTTAGGCCACCAACCAAAGAGTTGATATTACGACTTGTGAAATATTTTATCAATATTATTGTTATGTCAAACTTAAGATGATTAAATGATCTTGTTTTCATACGTACTACCTAATTTTCCCAGTTTGTAATTTTGATATTTTCGTTTAGCAAAATGATAATTGTGGGAGGTGGGCCAACATCGAATTTTAAAACGAAATGAGTACAATAATTCGAACACGTAATTTTTTTATATGTTATTCTCACAATTTTAATTGGCAGAATAAACGCAAACCTAAAAGTTGTGCAATGTATAAATAGAAATTGTCAACTAAGTCAAAATTCATTCTAAAAAGTGGCAGCGAAAAGGGAGGAGATAAGGAAGAGAAAAAAAGGGGAGAGAGAGAAAAAAAGGGGAGAGAGAAGAGAAAGTATAGGTTCTATTGTAATTTTTCTGATCTTACTCTTTCTGTAAAGTTAATTATTTATAAAATCTTCATTCAGATTTATATTGAAAGTTTATAAGAAACAAATCATATTCGAAAGTTATCTTAATTGGGAACTTGGTAATCAAATTGTGTGTTCTTGTTGTAAGCAATCCATTTACCAACACCAAAGGCAATAGGAAAAAATCATAAAATTCTAACAAGTGGTATCGGAGCTTACAGGTTTATTGCAAGGGGTGTGTTGGAAAACAGTGATTTTTGGGGTTGCTGGGAAATTCAAAAGCACAACAGATTTGAAGACCTAATGATGAGTTCACGTATCGAGGTTGACAGGTTTGATGGGACATAAGATTTTTCTCTATGGAAAATGAGAATTATAGCTCACTTTGAGGTTTTAGGGTTGAAAGATATCCTAACAGATGAAAAATTGCTCAAGGATTCAGTGGTTACAAAAGGTAAATATGGTGAATAGGCAAAAGGAGACATAGAAGGCACCAGCTCACAGATTGACCCGGTAAAGTTTGAAAAATCAGAAAATGCTAAGGATCTGATTGTTTTGAACGTGGGGAATCAGGTGCTCAAGAAAATCTCTAAGTGTGAGACAACGACATCCATGTGGTCTACTCTAAACAAGTTATACATGGAGACATCTCTTACGAATCGAATCTACCTACAGTTGAAGTTCTACACTTTCAAGATGAATGACTCCAAAAATATTGATACCAATGTAAACGACTTTCTAAGGTTAGTAACAAATCTCAACAACATAGGAGTTGAAATTTCAGAAGAGGTATAAGCAATTATACTTCTAAGTTCCAAGTATGATTAACTCAAGGAAACCCTAAAGTATGAGAGAGATACTTTAAAGTTGAATGAGGTCACAACAACAACTAAGTATAAGGAAATGGAGCTAATCGAAAGGGGAAAAGTAACAAATTCTCAGGATGAAGGTTTGTATGTGGAATCAAGGGGTATGTCGAACAACAGGTTTAATAATGATAACACATGGGGAGACCGATCGAAGAGCAGAGGCAAGTCAAGACAACAATCTGTTAACAACAACAAAGGATGTTTCATATGTGGAGATGAAAGGCATTGGAAAAGAGATTGTCCTCAGAGAAAGAAACGTGCAGAATCTGCTAACATGGCAGAGCGTACTCAGCTAGTGGTCTTAACAACCAGTACTCAAGACACAAGGGAATGAGTAATGGATTTAGGGAGTTCTTACCACATCACACAGAACAAATATGTTTTGTTTAACTTCAAAGAAATCAATGGAGGTAAGTTTCTAATGGCTAACAACACTTATAACTACATCAAAGGAACATGTAATATTAGAATTCAGAACTCAGATAGTAGTATGATGATACTTAAGGATGTGAAATACATGACAAAGGTGAGTAGAAATTTGATTTCATTTGGGTTGTTAGAAAAATCAAGTTGTTGTTATCAAGGAGGTGATTAAGGATTGTAGTTTTATAAAGACGACAATAAGGTAATATCTGAGAAACTTAACAACGGGTTATATTATCTTCAAGGTAGAGTTTGCAAGGCAGGGATCAGGCTAGGAACGAAAAAGCTGAGTAAGCAGATAGCTACACACAAGGTCGAATTAGTGGATAGAGAGTCAAAGAAAGTGACTTTCAGTGAGAACCTAAATCAAGGACCTACACCGAATGGTTTTAAGGCAGGTTCAACCGTTAAAGGTGGAGACTTTTCTATTGAAATCTCCAGAGAAATTGTAGCAAGGCAGAATGTGGTAGATGTTGATGCTAAAACTCACAAGAAAAGTGTTTCACAAGGATTACAGAAATTCAGTAGTGGAAATGGAGTTTAAACATGGAATCTAAGATAAGGTTTCTGTATAAAGCTTCGCAGATATTAGAAATTGATAGGTTCTACAATATTGTTGCTAAAAACGGTGTGATTCTACCTAAAATTCAACTAAGCAAAGTTCCAAAAACCCTACCTACCAAAGACATACCTGATCTGAATTCACAGTTTTGCTGTGAACTTCTCAAGACCCTATAGAGAAGGAGAGGGTCTTTAAGATAACATCACTAAAGTGTATCGTTCTTCCAGAGACAAGAGGAAACAAGCTAGTTTCGGATATAGTATTTAAGCAGTGAGTAGGAAAGTATAATCAAGTGTTACCTGTAACGATGAATGCGAGGGGAAAAAGCAACAGGAAACATCTCTCAATGTGGAGCTCACCAGGAAGAACGTGTAGTAGATGAACTACAACGGAGGAAAAAGGGTGAGAAATGGTGAAAACGTTGCTGGAAAAGTGGCCAGAAAAGTGGCCTGAAAAGTGGCCAAAAAAGGTTGCCAGAAAAGGTCGCCGGAAAAGGTCGCTGGAAAAGTCACCAGAAAAGTGGCCGGAAAGATCGCCGGAAAAGTCGTCAGAAAAAGTCACCAGAAAAGTGGCCGGAAAAATGGCTAGGAAAGTGGCCGGAAAAAGGTCGCTGGAAAAGTCATCGGAAAAAGGTCACCGGAAAAATCGCCGGAAAAGGTTACCGGAAAAGTCGCCGGAAAATGGTCGCCAAAAAGGTTACCGGAAAATGGTCGCTGGGAAAGTCGCTGGGAAAGTCGCCGGCGGTGGCGGCGCATGGACGGAGGACGGCAGCGCGTGGCCGGCGGTCGGTGGAGCGTGGCCGGACAGACGGCAGCGCGTGGTCGGCGCGTGCCAGTGCGTGGGCGGTGTGTGGCGGTGCTAGGTGGCGCGTGGAGGCGCGTGACGATGCGTGGAGGCGTGAGACGGTGCGTGGGTGGCACGTGGTGGCGCATGGCATTGCGTGGAGGAGCGTGACGGCGCGTGGGCGGCGCTTACGGCGGTGCGTGACCTTCACTCGCCCGCGAAAAAAAAAAAGTTAGGCGAAAGAAGAAAATGGCGGGTCCAATAAGAAATGTGAGAAATGTGCAGAATTGTGAGTTGTATTGGCCCAATAAGCGCAAATATAAAAGTTGTGCAATGTATAAATAGAAATTGTCAAATAGGTCAAGATTCATTCCAAAAAGTGGTAGCCAAAAGGGAAGACGTCCCAGAAGAGAAAAAAGGAGAGAGAGAAGAGAGAGAAAAGAGATAGCTACAACAGTATTGTAATTCTTTTGATCTTACCGTTTCTCTAAAGTTAATCATTTGTAAAAGGTTCATTCAGATTTATAATGAAAGTTTGTAAAAAACAGATCCTATCTGAGAGATATTTTAATTGGGAATTCGGTAATCAAATTGTGTGTTATTGTTTTAAATAATACATTTAACAACACCAAAGTCAATAAGAAAAGAACCTAAAATTTTAACATGTACGATCTTCGTCACTTTCATAAAACTAATATAATTTTCTGAAAACATCTGATTTCGTAGGATATCGAATGCGACGTTAGATGTTTCGAAGCAATATTTATAAATATTAATATGCTATTTAATATAAAGATTTTAAAAAATTTAACATATTAGAAATGTATAAAAAATGGTTGTTAACTAAGATGAGATATCCAAAATTTAATAGAAACATTATTAAATAACTCGTTATATTAACACTCGTCGAACTAGTCGAACTAACATATATTACAATTAGTTTTCCTAAGATCGTATTCATTAACTCTAAGTTACTTTGATTTTGATATGAGAATATAGGTTCAACAATAATCTTCCCAAGATAACCCAAATAATCAACAAGTTGGCCTTTTGGATCATGTGTGATAAGAACCGAAGAGATAATTACAATACCATTTGGCTCCATCACAAATCCGAACCGATGCTAAATCAAACCGAACCGAAGGGAATAAAATTAAGGGTAATAACGTCATTTACCACTGAGTAAACCCTTTCTTCAATCCGTCTTCACCTGCCGATCACTTCTTCTCCACTCCCCTCAGTTATTTTCGCCGGACGATCGAACGGAGAGCTTCTGCCGATCGGTGATTCAAAGATTTCTGCTTTTTTTTTACTATTAACTTTCACTAGGTGCGTGTTATGCTTCATTTTCTATGTGAAGAAATCTTATTAGGTTTGGTTTTGGATGCTCAGATTTGCTAGAAATATCTTCGTATCTCTGTATTTCTTTACGATATGTAATTTTGTATATCCGATGATATGGTTTCTGTAGATTTTGCATCGTTTTGCTTTTTCATTTCTCGATTGATTTTGCGTCGACATGTCTCAGTAATCATTCTTCAATTTCATGGAATCTAACGTGGAATTCGTAGGAAAATTAGGGCTTTTCGAATTTTTTTCTCTGATAATCTGATTAAGTAAGAGATTTACATTTCTTCCTGTTTGGTTAATTGCTGATTTAGGTCAAATTTTTAAAAGAGGTAGGATGTTGAAGTTTCTATCAAAAGTTAGAATTGATTTCAACACATTGGATCCAAGACTTGCGTCTTGTGTTGAGTTCTTGGCTCAATGCAATGCAAGGAAGGCCAAAGAATCAAACCCGAATTGTCAAGTCGTGGTGAAACGTAGAACCGATGATCAACCACCAAAGATCACAGTCACATTTGTCAATGGTGTTGAAGAAGCTTTCGATGCAGCAGAAACCTCAGCTCAGTCAATCAGAAAGATGATTCTCGACAAAGGTCAGTATCTCGAAACAGAGCAAATGTTCCGTGAAGCAGGAGAACAGTGGCCTGTGATCATCCCTGATGAAGAACTTCACCAAGAGGCTCCTGGTGTTAAGGTCTGTCTAATTGCACTTTTTCATTTTTCTCATTTGAGTCCATAAAGTAGAAAACTTTGGAAACAACATATATCGAATTTACTGATCTTTGCATCTGCTTTTCCTTGTTTTTTGCAGCCGAGAAAAGCAGAAGAAAAGAAGTAATGCTGCTGCATAAATGTGTTATCGATATCTCTTGGTATAATCCCATTGAATTGACAAAGTTAAAGATCAATTTTATATAATGTTTTCTTTCTACCTGCTTTGTCAAATATTTATCCCACACATTGATTCGATGCTTCTTGTATTGCACTTTTTTATTGAGATAGACCCATCTTTGAATTCTTTCCCAAATGGGTTGAAATCTTCAACAATGTTTCCACTCAAATTATGCAACAAAATCATATTCTTATCATGCGATGTAATCATAAGCACAAAACGAAACAGAGTAGCAAAGAGTTACATGGTGACACAATACCACTTCAAGATCTTATTATGTCTGACACACAAAGTGATGCGACACAGACTCTGTTGTATCTATAGAGATTCAAACAAACACAACTCTGAAATATATTATGTAGAAAGATATATGTGACTTAGCTCTTTATTTACTAGATATTAGAAGCTAAGCAAAAGAACTTTCTCATTTATCATTGAGAGGGTTTAATCATAGTCTTCATCACGCCGCCTCTGGTGGTGATTTATGTAACGATACGGCTTCTTCTCTTCATCATCAGCAGAGTCATTTCCACCCTGTAAAATTGTTTACAGAGATGATACCATTAGTTAATGTTCTATACAATGACATCGAGTTCATGATGTTGATCTGCTATGAACTATGACCATAAGAAAGGAGAGAGTGAGCAATAATCCTACAAGATTTCCAAGTTCAATCTAATAGACGGGTCACGGGTAGATCAGGAATGAACATGAAGCATCACTAAAGATATACACTTTAGTTCAATATGGAGACACTATGATCAGCAAGAAGTTTTCACCAATAAAACTAATTTTCAACACAATCTAGATGTAGACTAAGGAAAATTTTCACTAAGAGAAATGTTAATTTCTTGAACTTACATAGTTCTTGCGGCCATAGCTACCTTCCTCATCATCACCATCATCATTGCGACGGCCATAGCTAGGCTTTCTATAACTTTCTTCATCTTGCTCCTCCGATCTTCCATAGCTGGGCTTTATGTAACTTTCTACCTGTTCTTCAGACCTTCCATAGCTAGGTTTCCTGTAACTTCCTTCCTCCTGGTCTTCAGCTCCTCCATAGCCAGGCTTCCTATAACTTTCTTCATCTTGCTCCTCAAATCGTCCATAGCTAGGCTTTATGTAACTTTCTACCTGTTCTTCAGACCTTCCATAGCTAGGCTTTCTGTAACTTCCTTCCTCCTGGTCTTCAGCTCCTCCATAGCCAGGCTTCCTATAACTTTCTTCATCTTGCTCCTCAAATCGTCCATAACTAGGCTTTATGTAACTTTCTACCTGTTCTTCAGATCTTCCAAAGCTAGGCATCCTGTAACTTCCTTCCTCCTGGTCTTCAGCTCTTCTATAGCTAGGCTTCCTATAACTTTCTTCATCTTGCTCCTCAAATCGTCCATAGCTAGGCTTTATGTAACTTTCTACCTGTTCCTCAGACCTTCCATAGCTAGGCTTTCTGTAACTTCCTTCATCTTCCTCAGACCTTCCATAGCTAGCTTCTTCTTGTTCCTGAGACCTTCCATAGCTAGGCTTTCTGTAATCTTCTTCTTGTTCCTCAGACCTTCCATAGCTAGGCTTTCTGTAATCTTCTTCTTGTTCCTCAGACCTTCCATAGCTAGGCTTTCTGTAATCTTCTTCTTGTTCCTCAGACCTTCCATAGCTAGGCTTTCTGTAATCTTCTTCTTGTTCCTCAGACCTTCCATAGCTAGGCTTTCTGTAATCTTCTTCTTGTTCCTCAGACCTTCCATAGCTAGGCTTTCTGTAATCTTCTTCTTGTTCCTCAGACCTTCCATAGCTAGGCTTTCTGTAATCTTCTTCTTGTTCCTCAGACCTTCCATAGCTAGGCTTTCTGTAATCTTCTTCTTGTTCCTCAGACCTTCCATAGCTAGGCTTTCTGTAATCTTCTTCTTGTTCCTCAGACCTTCCATAGCTAGGCTTTCTGTAATCTTCTTCTTGTTCCTCAGACCTTCCATAGCTAGGCTTTCTGTAATCTTCTTCTTGTTCCTCAGACCTTCCATAGCTTGGCTTTCTGTAATCTTCTTCTTGTTCCTCAGACCTTCCATAGGTAGGCTTTCTGTAATCATCTTCTTGTTCCTCAGACCTTCCATAGCTAGGGTTAGGTTCATACTCGTTCGTCTCTCCCTCACCGAAGCTCGGTTTCTTTTCATACCCGGATCCATACCCGGTGTCAGTACGGCCACCATACTCAGTCTCCGATCTCCCACCATAGCCGGATCCGAACCCCGATTCCGGTCTCCGACCATACTCAACTTCAGTTCGTCCGTATTCCGATTCAGTCTCACTTCTACCACCATAGCCGGATCCGTAACTCTGTTGCGGCTTTCGACCATATTCCGTCTCCGTTTCCCCACCGTAGCCTGATTCAGGTCGCCTACTGTATTCAGTCTCCGTCTGGTCACCGTAATCGGATTCCGGTTTTCGACCATAACCGGATCCAGATTCATAACCAGGATTCGGTCTGCCACCGAATTCACTTTGCACATGACCGGCACCCCCTGAATCGGGTTGAAATGCGGGTCGAGGCTTGGGACGTGAATAGCTACTGTACTCGGTCTGAAGAGCCTCAGCGCCGTAAGCAGAAGGCTCATGGATCGAGGTAAATTCAGGTCTCTCATATTCAAAATCTTCATCGGCGGCAGATGATAAAGGGTAACAAGTCTCATCCGAAGGAGGAATCGGGCGACCGTAAATCACGGTGATATCGTAGCCACCATTGTACGGCGTTGGATCAAATTCCTCGAAATCGTCGACGTCGTTCTCGTCATTGGTGTAGTATGGCATCGTTTCAAAGCTTCTTTATGTTTTCTTCCGTTTTTCTTGTGAAGTCACAAAAATGAGTAAAGAAATATTTATACACAAGGGGGGAAGAAGACGAAGACGAAGACCCGAAACGCTGCGTTTTTGTAATGATCATTGAGGACCTCTTTAATATGTGTCGGCATTTTACGTGTGGACCAATACGACGCGGATAAGCTTTGCAACGTGGCTTATGTGAATTGGTATGTAGGCCCCCCTTGTACGCGCCATCAGCAATCTTGTCGTATCGAGTGTCGACTGATCGAACCGGAAACATAATACCATATTATATGAATAGTCTGGTATTTTTTTCTATACATATATTGTAAATTTCACCACTAACTATATTCTATAAGAACATGAACAAAAAGTATTTGTTATTTGGAGTTAACATTGATACAAACCAATAAATAAACTAGAAATTTGTATATGTTAGAACTATTTTTGATGCGAATTCTTATAGTAAAGTTGTTCAACAGAATAACTGGATTATAAATGTATAAGAAATTTGATAAGATTTGAGAGAGGGAAAGAGATTTGGCAATTATTTGAAATAATATTTTTTAAAGTTTTTGTTCCAAAATAATATTATTAGTTTAAAATTTTAATAATAGTATAAATTTAAAATAAATATAAAATACTTAAATTACTAGAACAATTAAAAATATATGTCACTTATATTAATTTGGTTAGAGAATCAATATGTTTTATTTTATTAAACTAATCAAAAATAACTATTTATTTTGAAAAATAATCTTTTTTATTTGTTTAAGTTACACATACAAAAAATTATAAATAATCAATATTCAATTGTATTTTAAATCATGAGTATTTGAATTAAGTAAAAAAAATTATCGTTTCTAATATTTTATGAATAAAATATATTTTACATATAAATAATAAATTATTTAAATAAAATAAAAAACTATTATTATATTAAAATAATAATAATTAATATTTTTGTTAGATATAATAGTATTTTAAATCTCAAATATTAATATTTTGCAAATAACTATTGGGCAAATGTCTAAAATAGCACCTTTTTAAGTTTTTGTTCCAAAAATAGCATCATTAGTTTTAATTTCTAATAATAGCACAAATTTAAGATTAAAATGCATTAAAACTATATTTTAATAGAAAAAAATTAAACCCTAAATTAGAAATAATGAACCCAAATACAATACTTTAAGTTTATGTATAATTTATTTAGAACAAATAAGTATTTTTCACATAAGTATTTGTGCTATTTTTGAGAATTTAATTTTATGATGCTAGATTTGGAAAAAATATTTTAAAAAGTGCTATTTTAGGGTATTACTCATAACTATTTACACATTTTAATATAAACTCCATAAATATCTTTTTAATGACGTTAAAAAGAAGAAGAAAATATCCAATAAATTTAAAATTTTATGAAAATTTTACTTATAACATAGAAAGAATTAGGATGTAAATTTAGATTACGTTAATAAAATTATAATACGGCAAGACTAAACACTGAAATTTGAAACTCTAAAAAATATTTATATCGCAAACTTAAATAAAAATTGACTAATATATAAAAAATATGAATCAATTTATTCATTATCAATTTTAAATTATATATTAATAATAAATCTTAATTTTATATAATTTACATATAAATTAAACGTTATCTAAATTGAATTAAAATACATATATGGTAATAACATAATAAATTCACATATTTTATTAATATATTGACTAGTATATTATAAATATATTTTATAAATTATAGAACAAATTCAAATTAATATTTAGTTTATATAATTATTTACTAAAATTAAAATTGTTATATATATAATCAAATATATTATTATTTCATGATACATTTGGTCATTTTCCGGATATAGCAGGAAGACCGGAGTGAAGAGTGAATGACGAAAAGCAATGTGAGCCTCCTAGATTTCAAATCTCGATGACGTGTAAATACTCATGCTACGCCACGTGGACACAGAAGGCCATAAGGCCGATATCCCTTATCTTCCATATCTCTAACAACTTTACTCTCTCTTTCTCTTTCTTCTAAGCTATCACAAAGTGTAAACATTCAAAGAGAAAATTTTCCGCAATGGGTAAAGTTGCAGTTTTATCGTCGGGGATGTTGGGAAGCTACCGGCCGATGAAGACGGAGCTGAGATCAATTACACGGTGGAGAGTGAAGTGCCAGTTGTCATCCGTAAAACCTGCCATGTATTCGTCCAGACTCTCCACAGATATACCTCTGCACGAGTCTCCTCAGGTCTCTTCTCTCTCTCTCTCTCGTAATGCTCATCATTGTAAAATTGTAGTCTTTTTGATGGGTTTAATTGGTGAATTTACAGGCGTTGTTCGATGAATATTTAGAAGATAAATCGAGAGTATTCAAAGCGATGTTTCCAGATAAATCCAGAAGCTATAGGCTCAATAAGGTACCATTCCCTTTCGAGTTAGAAAACTATAAAGGAAGAAGTCTTTTAAAATGGGCATTTGGTCTAGTGGTATGATTCTCGCTTAGGGTGCGAGAGGTCCCGAGTTCAATTCTCGGAATGCCCCTTTTTTTAATTTATTTGTCTTTTTCTTTTTTCTACTGTTAACTTGAGTCAAAATTTGTGCAGGAAGAGTGGAGAATTCAGATGTTACCAATAAACTTTCTCTTCCTCACTGTATGGCCTGTGGTGGATATGCGATTAAGATGTAAATCCAACGGTCAGGATTATCCGCCAGATATACCTTTAGACATAACCAAAGTTCTTGAGCTCAACATGGTAATAAACGATACATTTTCCTCTTTCTTTGTTTCCAGTATTTGATAAATTTTTACATCTATGTTTCCAATATAGCATCGGATATCTGTAAAACTAATGCCACGGTTTGTATATCTACACCGAAAAAGTTGAAAACATATTTTCTGTTCGATTGAAAGTTTGAAACTAATTTCCACCATATTAAAAGTTCGAAACCAATTTATTCCCGCATTAGAAGTTCGAAACCTAATTAGACATGACAGTAGTTAAATGTGTTAAATCATTAACTTTAATTAAACCAACAATTACCCAAATTAAAACCAAATAACCCAGAATAAAATAAAACAAATAATTATCCAAATTATGATCTCTATTGGAGAAGATTTGATTTTCTTTTATCGTGGGTTATCGGGTTTTAATTTAGGTAATTGTTAGTTTAATTAAGGTTAATCATTCTCATAATAAACGATAAACCACATTTAACTACGATCATGTATAATTAGGTTTCGAACTTCTATCCTAGGATAAATATATTTTCAACTTTTCCGATGTGAATATACAAAACGTGAAATTAGTTTTATGGATATCTAGAGTTATACTATAGTTTTGATGGGGAAATATATCGTCAGCGCATTTTTCTGCATAATATATGTTACTAAAAAAGTAAGAGGAGTCGTGAATATATTGTAGTTGGTACAAGAATACACACAGACATCTCTTTATTAAAAATCAAATCAGTTTGGCACTCATATATAAACTTTGAATTATGTTTTTGTTTTTCAGACGAGATGGAAGCTTCAAGGGCTTGATCGAGTAATGGAACCATCTGATTTCAGTTTGGGAGTCAAAGGAGCATTGTACCCTGATCGAAGAGGAAAGCACACAAGACTCAAAGGTCAATTAGAGATGAACATAAGCTTTGTTCTTCCTCCGGTTCTCGAAATGATACCCGAAGATGTTAGGAAAAACGTGGCCAATACGGTTAGAAATTGTTTACGTTAAACTTTGTTTGTGTAATTAATCTTTAAAGTCAATAAAGACATCACGTTTGTGTTCTGATTTGAACATATTTTGCAGGTTTTGACAAGTTTAGTGGAGAATATGAAGCATAAGGTTAATGGGAGCTTGCTGGCTGATTATAGCAAGTTCAAGAATGAGAGAAAACTACAAAAGTAATTGAGAGTTTATATAATTTCTGTAATTTAACAAATTTATTTTATTCAATTCATTATCTTAAATTCTGGCTCCCTTATATACTAATTTTATAGATTCTTGACTTAAAATTAATTAGAGTTAGCATTCTTGTAATTCAGAAATACCATTTCAATAAACTATAATGTATAATTTGTTTTTCAAACGGTTTTTTCTTTAAGATACAAAACCCTTTTTTTGGCGAAGCATCCGTTTTCTGATGTCTTTGTGTCTAGGTCCGAGAAATAATTCGAACCGAATAAACTGAATCGCAACCATATCAAAAACAGATTTTGGTTAGTATTCGGTTATAAAGAAATAACCAAACGGATATTATTTTGGAAAATTATAATTATTGGTTATTAACCGAAACCAAACCGAAAACTAAAACAATATCCGAAAAGATCGAATTATTTTTGGTTATTTTCGGTTATCCAGAAATATTTTGGATATTTCGAATATTTCGGTTATTTCGGTTATTTTAGGTTATTTTAGGTTATTTTTGGTTATTTTATGTTATTTACCGGTTATTTTCGGTTATTTTGAGTTTTTTTTTATTATTTTCGGTTAGTTCGGTTATTCTGTTATTTCGGTTATTTTTTGTGTTATCCGAATTATTTTCGGTTTTTAAATTTAATAACCGAATCGATCGAAATCGAAGTATAATCGAATCAAAAACTGAACCGAAATATAAAAATAACTGAATGAATCTTTAATCTTATCAACCAAAAAAACCGAAATAAAAAATAACCGATCGAAACGAAACGGAATATTTGAATACCAAGAATAGTTGTGTCAGTCTAGTCCAAGACCACGAATGCGTGAAAGAATGACTAATCCAAGACTAATGACTTTACATCACGCCACGTGGACATACTATAGTATTTTCAAATTTTTATCGTAATTCTTTTCGTCTGTTTCTCAAAAGTGACGAGAGAAACCAATACGCAATCTTTCTTCTGCAAGTATACATAGAGAGAGAGAGATATGTGGAAAAGATCTAATCTTGGTGAAAATGGTGTTCACAAGCTCTACGGTTTTACATTCGAAGGTGTTCGGAAGTTACCGGTAGGTGATGACCGAACTGAGATCAAAACGGTGGAGAGTAAAGTTCCAGTTGTCACCTGTAAAACACGCCAATTGTTGTATCTCAGTTCTTAGATTAGAACTTATAAGATCAACTTTTGACGAGAATAAGAGAGAATAGAAAGATTTGAATGATTGATTAATGAAATCAATTACAACTTTCTAGCATATGAGTACTTTCGAATTAATAAATTCTATCCTCTCATTTATGACGCGAGTCTCATCTCTTATACCCTTAGATCGTCTAATATTCAATGTAGTAATCATTACTTACCATAAATGATCATAAATATTCATAAATGATTTTCCTATGAAAGCTCACTGACGCCATCGATGATTGGTGAGATTGCACGTGTCGATGAACTGTCCGGCAGTTTCTCGATAACGATTCATCCACTTTCTGACATTGGGCATTCGGCATGATGGACCGAATTCTTGGTGGGCCGAGCTCGGACTTCATAAAGGGCATAGCCCACCTTCAAATGCCACGTATTCTTTTAGAATCTCTACAGATATTGATCTCCATGAGTCTCCACAGGTTTCCTTCTCACTTCATATATAAGAGTTTTCATAGAGTTAATATAGACACATCAGTGTATAACGAATCTCTTTGGGGTCGTTTGATGAGTATTTGGAGGAGAAATCAAGAGTTTTTGAAGCAATGTTTCCGGATAAATCCAAAAATCATAGGCTTAACGAGGTACCATATTCCTTATAAATCTGAATAATCTTCTCACGAAAAAAATCATATTTTTGAATCAAAATTTCTAAATGGTATACTTTTACTAACAACTTCAATAATACATTTCGAACAAAAATTTGAAATATTATTATTTATACAGTTTTCTTTATATTTTAATAAAATAAAATATTATAAATTTATTATATTTATATTAATAATATATAAATGATATCTTATCTTTTATTTTTTATTTTGTATATTATAAAATTTAATGTACAAAATATTGTCACGCCAGCGATGAAGCGTGTTAGAATCTTGTATTGATTTAAAAATATATTTTATAAAATATTAAAGGGCAATTGACAAAAATATTAGTATTTTAAGTTTTTGTTTTAATGTAATACTATTAGTTAAATTTCTAAAAATAACAAAAAAAATTTAACATTAAAATAATTTAAAATTTTGTTTTAATAAGAAAATTTAAACCATAAAATAAAAAATTAAAATATAATATTTTAGTTATATTTATAATTTATTTAATAAATATGTATGTTTAGAAAATAATTTATGATATTTTTAAAATTTAAAATTATTAAAAAATATTATTTTATAATATTACTCTATATTAAATGACCACCACAGAATGTGAAAGGATCATTTGATTTTGTATATTGTTAAAAAATTTCCATAGGAATATTAGTGTTCGATAGGTTATATTGCATTATATGTTGCCATTTATTTATGATTTTCCCACATGTTATTGGTGAATGAGAGTTTATCAGACCATTTTATATCTTATAAAACTAATAATATATCACTTCTTCAAAAAATTTGAATTTTTTTATTCAGTATGAACGAAAAAATATTTATGTATGCACTTGAATATTTTCAAATTTTGGGTATCTAACATATTCATACTTGATTAATTAACTGTGTAGTAATATAAAAAATCATGGTCCAAGAATAATTCTAGAACCTTTAAATTACAATTCATAATAAAACTCGTTCAACTAAAAATGTTGATGTCAACAACAACAAAAAAGTCAATTAAAAATGTCTCATCGTTGTCTTATGCCTCTCTTCTTATTTGATTGATCCATTGGAAAATTTTATACCTTGCTATTGATCTGAACCGGTTTATTTTTGGCTCAACGGACCCGATTTCGATTCAGCAATTAAAATTTAATTTTATATTTCACAAAATAAATTTAAATATATATTTTATTTAAAATAAATAAATATTTTTATGTAGTTATTTATATTATTTAAAAATTTTATTTTTAGGATATTAGATTTAAAACAACTTTTTTTTATAAAAATACTATTTTAGAATATTATTTTTCAGTTTATTTCAGTTATAAAACTCAAAATCGATTCAAATTTGGTTTTAGTAATTTAGTATAAAATTTTCTATCTATTTCAGTTATTTTTATTATTCAATTTTAATTCATCTTTAGATATTTCGATTTAAAGACTATTGATTTGGATATTTTGGTTGTTTTTTGAAAAAGATTAGAATAATACTTTCCAATACCACTCTTTTAAATTTATATTCTAAATTTAAAATAATAAAATTAAAATTTCAAAAAAAATTTATATACAAAAGTTTATTTATCATAAATAAGTTACAAATAAAATTTATGATTTATGATTTATGATTTATTTTTTTGTATTAAATGTATGATTTAAAGTATTTTAATATTAAAATTTACGATATTGTTGGAAAAATAAATTAATAATGTTAAATTTAAAATAAAAATTTAAAATATTTAATAAAAAGTTTAATAAAAAGATATTAGCTTTTAAAAAAATGGGGAAATTTAGTATGAAACCACGATCTGAAATCGTATATCATTAGAAAAATCCCACCGGAAGATAAGTTATATTTCAATATATGTTGCCATTAACAAAAAAAAAATCCGCACGTTGTTGAATGAGAGTTGAACAAAAACTAATAAACATATTCATATCTTCAAAAGTTTCGAATTTTTCTTCTTCTTATAGTAACAGAAAAATATTTTGGTATGTAGTGTAATACTTTTTCAATTTCGAGTATCTGACATATTCATTCTTGATTAATTAATTGAGTAGTAGTTGTTTTGAAAATAAGAAAATCACGATCCAATAATATTAGAACTTAGAATGGGTTTTTGGTGAAAATCGAAATAACCGAAATGACTGATCCAGTTTATTCGATTTTTAGTTTTAATTCAATTTTAAATGATAAACTGATCGGTATAGTTTAAATGTACAATCGGTTTTTAGCTTGGTTTGATATATTGACCGTTTGGTTTTTAAACAATATAAAAAATAATCGAATTAGTCAAACTAACCGATTTTTATTTTAAAAATCAATTTTTTTATTTTTGGTTTATTTTGAAACTAATTTTAACACCTACAACTAAACCGAAATACTCTAATTTTGAAACGAACCGAACTGAATTTTATTCGGTTTAATTCGATCATATTTTTGAAAAATAGAATATTCTGTAAACCGAATAAACCCATCTGAAAAATCCGAATAAACTGAATGTCCAGTGCTAATTAGAACCATTAAACATCTAATTTATTTCAAAACTAGATTTATACCCAAGTTTTGTGTGGATAAAAATATTTACAAATTATATATTATTATTTATTAGTAAATATAAATTAGATATTTATATAATTTTAATTTAAAATTATTTTTAATATTAATTTTTATATATATATAAATTCAGGAAATAAAAAAAATTGTTTTTTATAAATTTAATAATATTTTTAGTTAGTTTAATAAAATATATTATTTTTCAAATCAAATTAATAACAATAAAATATATTGTAATTATTATACGAAGTTAAATTCATTTATATATTTATTTGAAACTCAATTATATTGATAATACGTCGGTATAATATTCTATTAATAATAGATTATATCATTTTTTTAAAAAATATTTCTTAATAATATATCAGGAATAATTAACTAAAACAGTATTATAGTTTTGAAGCAAACAAAACGATTGAGCCGTAGTCAACTAAAAAATGCTGATGCCAACAAAAAAAGTCAATTAAAATGTCACATCATTGTCTTTTGCTTTCCTCTTATTCTGTTTTGTGATTCTCTAAACAAACTCCATACCACTTTTTTCATTTGATAGGTGACTGGAAAGTTTGATTCTTTAGTGTGTAAACGAGAATAAGGCTGCATTTTTATTTTCAAAGTCTAGATCTGGTAAGACCCTTTTGATCTCATTGCGAAATTTGATTTCTGAGATCAGTTTTTCATTGTTTAACATGTTTCATTCGTAAAAGAATATTTTTTTCTGGGTTTAGTTTTGCCAGGTTTTTTTGTAGCGAACTTGAATTTATTAATTACATGAAGATTGAAGATTCTATGGTTGGGACTTGCTTGATTGTTTCACTTCCAGAAGATGTGTTCGTTGTTATATCTCGTTTTCTTTCTCCAAGCGACATTTGCAATCTAAGCATATGCTGCAAAAGTCTATGTAAACTTGTCGATTCTGAAAAGACGTGGCTTGCACAATGTGAAGTAGTAAAGGTTCTTCCTTTATTTGAAATAGTCCAATGGAGAATCGGGATCTCTTCTTACAAGGCGCTTTTTCGATTTCTTGTTGAGGTAATGAAGCCTCTTGTTGGTATTTGGGTTCAACAAAACCCTGAAGTTGGGAATGTTGTTTATGTAATGCCTGGTTTCTTGTCTGTTGTTGGGTGTCGGATAATTCCACAAGAAGTTGTTGTTGGTCCATTGGGAATACAAGAAGGTGGAGTTATGTGGTCACCTGTGTTTGAGATAATCTGTGGTTTTGATGGCTCCACCCAGTTTTTCCTCCATGGAAGAGACAAGAAAGGTAGTTGCTTGAATCCTGGTTTTGTTATGGGTATTGAGAAGATTAGCAATGTGCTTCTACTCGAGGTTGAGCCGAGGCGAGAGAAAAAGTTGTCCAATGAGACTGAGAGAACAGCTTCTACAAAAGCGTTATTGGGGGAAAACAACAAGGGATATGTTCCATTTTGGAAGCTTGCTTTTAGCGATAGAAAAAACTTACTTGATCTAGTGACAAGCCATGTAGGTCTACATGTACTTGAACCAATAATTGAAAAGTTATTTCCCACATCAAATGAGGATGGAGCAATGTTGTTGGAACGAAGAACCATGCTTCTTAAAATGCACAGGTTTGGTAGGAAGTGGAAGCATATGAACTTGGAGGAGGATGAGCAGTTATCTTACAATCCTAGGCTTGTACACATAAACGACTCGTGGGAAAATCTTGGTGATGGCATTGATTACATGGATGACATAGATTATGAGACGGAAGTCACACCTAGTTCTTCAAAGAACATGCTTACCAGTAGTGAAATTAGGCATCTAAATCGCCAAAGCTTTCTTAACTCTGGTGATACATTTGGTATTAGTCTCAAAGCTTCCTACACTGAGGTATCTTCTTACCAAGGGTGGCCAATCATGTGCGTAAACAGCTTTTCTCTATATAAACTACCGATTAAGGATCCTGTTGATAACCAAGAATATGCCGGTTTGTGGGGAGGAACATTTGGCTGGCCACAAGGAAAATATACTCAAGATAAATCAAGAAAGGCTCTTTTCTTATTAATGCTCAGTTATGATGAATCTCGAGAGCATAGTAATGGGAGAATTCTCATCGGGACGAAAATACTCGAAGGCACATACTATGTGTCTCATCCCAATGGATCTGCATTGTTTCTTGTAAACATTGATATGCCTTCCCTTGAGCCTTTTCCTTTTGATGCAGATGGAAGAGATTTTGAGAATTCTTACACTGGAGAGGGTATCACATCTGGTTACGGATTCCGCTATCCTAGTTCAAAACCTGGTACCCTTTTCGTGTTCTCTAATGATCTTCTTGCATTCGTTTGGAAAGAAACTAAAAATGTGTTTACATTGCAAAGACTAAACCTTGGAGAGATTTTGAAGAAAAGTTCAGGTTTGTGTGTGCCGCGTTTGCCTTCAATTATGAACTTTACGTATATGGAAAGGTCCTACACAAACGTGTTTGCCAATTCTTCAACCTATTCATCTTCCTTCGAGTAAAGAACACATCAATGTTAGAGATGGAACACTTTGCAACGGATACGAAGCTCTCTCTTTTCTAGTTTTTGAAATATTGTTTCATAATTGTGTGTTGTGAAAAAGACCTTTTGATGTCACAAAGAAAGGACACAGTTTGTACCCAAGATACCGAAAATCATACATTACCTTTTGCATGAAAGAAAGAGCTCAACGGAAGCCGAATCAATCCTTACAACACACAGTACAGTTCCATTAGAATGCATCATATAGTGAGTTCCTTTTGTCCATGATAAGAAGTTTCTCACTGTCATCTTGAGATTCTTCATTAGTGAGCATCAATAAGATAAGAGTTTTGCCAGGTTCATCTTCAGTACATTTTCCAGGTGGTAATCAAATGTTCCTTCCCAAAAACTGGCACACGAAATGGTTTCCTGCATTTTGGCCAACATTGGTAAGAAGACATCTTAGTATTAAAAGCTTTGATACTAAGACATACCAAACCACCAGAGCTAAGAAAGCTTTGGAGATTCAAACGTTAAATCTCACTGTTCGAAGACTTGTTGGAACTAGACTTCTTTAAAAGATGTTTGATGCTAGCTCTGAAAAACATGCTATAGCTCTTTAACTTTTGTTCCTTTGTATCTCATTCTCATCGTGAAAACCGTTGCCATAACCAAGATTCTTCATCGCGTTTATGTCTATATGAATTGGACTGTTAGAAAAATGAATTCATCCTCCACCATGTTCATGTGATTCCATTTGCCACCTAACTTGTGCATTTTAAGGATCATGGTTTCGCGTTCCATCAACACTGCTTCACCATCTTTTGACATGAGATACAGGTAAACCTACACAGCCATCACTATTGTATCACTTAAAGCTAGGTTACAGAATGGAAACTGAACCTCTTTCTTTCCAAGCGACACATTCTCAATTTCACAGCAAGACCTCTTTTCCCACCTCGGCTCAACCTCCAGTAAAAGCACATTGCAACTCTTCTCAATGCACATAACAAAAGCAAGGTACAAGCTAACTACATTCTCTGTCTCTTCCATGGAATACAAATTCCGTAGAGATAGGGTAGAAGAGAAACTCGGTAGAAACAATAGATTATCTCAAACACATGTAACCATATAAAATCCAACCCTCTTCCTAAAGGTACCCAACAACAAAAAAGAATCCAAATCCGACCAAAGGCTTCATTTTACATAAACAACATTCCCAAGTTTAAGGTTACAGTGAACTCAAATCCAAACCAGAGGCTTCATTACCTCAACAAACTACTGATAAAGCGTCTTGTAAGAAGAGATCTCAGTTCTCCATTGGAATAATTTCAAATAAAGGAAGAACCTCTAATACTTCACTTTGCACAACCTAGATTTTCTTTGAATCTACGAGGTCACAGAATTTTGCAGCATAAGCTTAGATTTTGATGGCAACCCGCTGATCCTCATCTATTAAAAGTCCAATATCGCTAGCAAAATAATTAAAGCTAAACCTAAATGATTGATTTCACCAACGATCGTGTCAATTTGAGGGCTTTGAAGATACTCAAAAATCAAAATTAGCAGTAAAATTGAATAAAAATCAAGAAAATGTTGTAAAGAGAATCCATGCATTCCACAAAAACTCATGCAAATAGACAAGACAAATGTTTGCTTGCTAAGAAAGGTAGCTTAGTTCAAAAGTACAGAAACAAACATAGCAAATAAAACTGAGATCGAAACACTGAAGCAAGGATTATATAAAATAAATCCAAGCTTTAGATCACACCTAGCTCTGTGAGTAAAGCGTCAGACAGATGTAAGAAGAGAAACTGAGGTCCATCAATCCTCTGGATGTCAACCAAGTATTTGTCTTCAGATACTTTATATAGCTATAACAAAAAAAAAAGATTGTATGAAGAAGAAAATACAATATAATCTTGTGTTCATATATATATAGTCTACACAAAGAGTTTTTGGTTTTGGTCATAGTTATAATTATAGTCTATAGTTTTGGTTTTACATATATCATATTCGTTTGTCAGCTGTAGGTCATGTGGCTGCAGATATGACAGATTGTTGTTAGTTTAACTTTCGCAGTTATCTACGGTAGACGTAGCGATCAGATGCTACATATTGCATCGCAATTTTTTCGACCGCTGATTAAAACAGCGGTACGTCTAAAAATTTGCGATCAACCGTAACTACAACCGTCGGCAATAAATAAACGAACAATATCTACCACAGCCACAACCGCATTGTTGACCGCAGTCGCAGCCGCAACCGCCTATGGCGACAAACGAACAATACTATAGTCATGAAATAATAACCAACAATCCTTATTAGTAGTATTATAGACTCATTACATAACTCTTAGAATAGTGTATGACTGAAAAAATATCTCCAAATAAGCAATATAGTATAGTATGGAAAGAAACCTCCAGTTTATATAATATTTATTTTTTATCTTTAGAAGAGATTATGCAAATCAAGAATTTCTTTTTAAAATTATTTCTTTTCTCATATAAGATGTTTTATTTTGATTTTATATACTTATATCATCATTAATTTATGGAAATTAAAACTATACATAATCAAGAATTTCTTTTAAATAATTTGTAAAATAAATTTCATTTTGATTTTCTATAATTATATTATGAGAAGGTAATTTAGAGATAATTTTATTCTCTCATCATTAATTGATGGAAAATAAAATTATTTTTTCCTGTGTCTTTCTTCTATAGATTTTTTTTGTTCTCTGAAATATTTATTTTATAATTTTTTAGTCGAAAAAATATCTTGCAAATATGTACCTGAAGTTCAAACTTGATGCCAGTTGGTGAGATTATGGCACATTCATCTTCTTCCACAATGCTAGAATTATCTTTGAAGACATCATTCTTCTGAGTCTTGTTGTTAACAAAACTTGGAAACCATCTGCATTTCATGTTGTAGGGTCCAATCTTTTTCCAACACACTTTTAGATTCAGAAGAGCCTTAAAAATCTCATTCATGATTTCAGCAGGTGTAGCTTCAGACTGCCAAAAAAATAAAATAAACATGATTCATATTAATCACATGTTTTGAGTAGTAAAAGTATTAGAGATTTAAAAGTATTTGAAATAATATTTTTATAAAAAGGAGAAATTTCGAGTTTTTTTTTACATTTCTATTTTTTTTTGTCATCTGATCATAATAATCTTAGTTATTGTATATATCGTAAAATATATAAGTCGGCGGAAACATAAAAATCATTAAAAAAGAAAATAAAATCCACGAAAAAATAAATACGAATTAAAAATGAAAAATCGCGAAATGTAGAATTAACTTATATTTCTATTCAGAAAAGACAATATATATATTTAAGAATAAGAGAACTTTAATGAATATATAGATGAATGTGAATTGAGAAAGATTCAACAACCATGGACTAACCTGAAGTCCTAGGCTCCAATTTTTCTCAAGGTTGATCTGTGATCTTAGTCCAGCCTTGTGGTTATCAACCAATGCATCAAACTGATGGTCTCCATGTGCAGCAACAACTTGAAATGGAATCTTGGAATCAAATGTAGCATTCTATATTTACAAGGAAATATGTAAGTGGAAACCCTAAACAAGACTTATTAATTTATATTTCATACACATGATACAAAAGATTACAAAAAATAATATATAATAGATATGATATGTGTGCTAAATGGAGTAATGAATAACAAAAAGAATTCAGTAGAAACATTTGAATTGAACAAAATTTATGTTAAATAATGTTGACAAACTAAGTTTTACTATTAATAAATTTTTATTTCTTCTAAAAATATTTTAACCATGTGTATCATATGCCGTATATGTTATTATTTTTATACAAAAAAATTTGAAAAACGAATATAAATAGTAAAAGTAGCAAAATCACGTGTTTTTTATAACTAAAATCACGTTTTTAACCGAAATCACGTGTTTTAAAAAATAAAAATTTGAAATAAATGCTAAGTTTTCCGATTGATAATTTTTTTATTTCTTCTAAAAATATTTTAAGCATGTGTATCATATGACATATATGCTATTATTTCTATAAACAAAAATTTGAAACAAGATTATAAATAGTAAAAGTAGCAAAATCATGTTTTTTTTAATTTAAATCACGTGTTTTTAACCAAATCACGTGTTTTAAAAAAATAAAAATTTGAAATAAATGCTAAGTTTTCCGAATGATAATGTTTTATTTCTTCCAAAAATATTTCAAATATTTGTATCATATGACATATATGTTATTATTTCTATACGAAAAAAATTTGAAACAAGATTATAAATAGTAAAAATAGTAAAATCACATCCTTTTCAACCGAAATGACGTGCTTTTCAACCGAAATCACGTGCTTTTCAACCGAAATAACGTGCTTTTCAACCAAAATCACGTGTTTTAAAAAATAAAAACTTGAAATAAATGTTATACCACTAATCATTAATGCATATATCAATTAAACAGGATTTATATTGCATGTTTTTAGGTTTATTTCTTTAAAAAATTATGTTGTAAAGAATGAGACAAAAATACCGATATCCCTTTGAACTTGGGTTGGAAATAGTCACTAGGATCACATTTTTGGCTGTCCACAATTAGATAGTATGCAACAGTCGCCTAAAACAATGAAAAATAAAACTTTAGTAATCATTTTTGAATCTATTTTATAGGAGAAAACACACTTAATTTATACCTGGTTTTGGATTCTATTGACAAGAGATTCAATAATATGGTCTCGATCAAATCCTATCTTGACAACTCTTTGAACTATCTCCTCATTAATCTGGAAATAGTTATTGGAAACTTATAAACATTTCATATGATGTCATTGTGCTACATAACAATGATGATAAAGTCCTAATCTAACCTCTCTAACTTGTTCTGTAGCATCTAAAGGAGGAACAGTAAGATAATGAGGAAGATTGTTATTGAACCAAGGATGTTGACGAAGTTCAGGAATGGTAATTCTCATCAAAGGATCAACCATAAGTAGCCTTGGAATCAAATCTTTAGCATCCTTTGATAAATGATCTGGAAGAGTATATATTCCACTCTAAAAACCAAAAACAAAATGATCATATATGTTTGATTTCATTATTGCAATTTATGAAACATAGTTATATAATATATATACCTTTATTTTCTGAAATAAGTTAGGAACATTTTCATCATCAAAAGGAAGAGTACCACACAATAACCCATATAATATCACTCCACAACTCCATATATCTACTTCTGTTCCAGAATAAGGTTTTCCTGAAATAACCTATATAACAAAATTTTAGATTTCATTAAATAAAACATGAAATAGATATCCAATTTATTGTATATATATCTCAAATAATATACCTCTGGAGCAGCATAGTTAGGGCTTCCACAACTTGTCTTTAAAAAGTTACCATCTTCCATAACATTACTTAATCCAAAATCTACAATCTTTATGTTCTTTTTGGAATCCAAAAGCACATTCTCTGGTTTAAGATCTCTATGAGCTATCTTATTTCGATGACAATACTCAACACCAGATATGATCTGCTCAAATATAATATAAATAAAATAAGAATATCTACTCAAAGTATAATGTTATTAACTCACAACATTTCGTATTTCATTAATATCAAAATTCTTATCACTCAACAATTATAGCTATTCCCATATATCATTTATTTCAAGAAAAACATGCAAACCTGCTGAAAAAAATGTCGAGCTTCATCTTCAAGTAATCTGCCTCTCTCTACAATAAAATCAAATAGTTCTCCGGACTTGACATATTCCATCACAACATAAATGTCATCAGAAGTCTCTATAACTTCATATTGTCGGATGATATGTGGATGCATCAACAATCTCAGAATTTTGGTCTCTCTTTGCACTATAAGAACAAGTGTATATATACATTAAGACTAAAGATAATAATCATGAACACATATATATAAGTTTATTCTATCCCCCTCCCAAACTAGTCCATATGAGAAACTATTTATATTGTTAAGAATAGAAAACCCTTGAATAGGACCGGTCCTGAGTTTAAGAAAACCGCAAGCAAAAAAAAAGAAAAAAATGGCCGTTTTATATTATTTTATCATAATATTTTTATAATAAAGACCGGTTCTTTTACAAAAATATAAAGGATCGTAAGTATGGGATTGTCCCGTTTAGTTCCAGAACCGGCTCTGATAGTTGAAGACCATAAATTTTATAACATTACAAAATTTGTGTAAAATATATATACCTTTTTCCTCCATTCCCATTTTCTTAACCTTAACACGATTAAGGATTTTGATAGCAACTCTTTGTCCAGTAGGTAAATGCACTGCTGATTTCACTTTCGCAAAAGATCCATTTCCAATAGTTTTACCAACTCTATAATTTGGTAGAACTGATAGCATTTTACTGTATTTACTCGATGACCCGACCATTTTTGCTCTTGTGAACAATCTGCAATATATACACAAAAATACTCTTTCATATATTATTGTTTTACTATACAAACAATTGTTTGAAATCCATGAGAAGTTTTTGGAAAATCTTTTAACTTAGATACATATTTTGATAAGTTTTTCTCCTCATCCATCCATCAGAAATAACTTTGAAACTATGAATATACAGTCTGAGTTATAGGATAGGTTAAGTTGATGAAGAAACTTAAAAGCTTTGGAAACCAATAATCAATATATAAAATCCATGTAGTTCTCTCACAAACATCTCGAAATTAAACAGTGAAAAATTGAAGAGAATTATTCAAATGCAGAAGAATCATTGAAAAGAGTCTTTATTGATAAAGAAAATTGAAATCCTTGAGATGCAAATATGAACACTTACTTGGAAATTTGGTTTTTGGCTGTCGACTAGATTTTGTAAAGAGAAAAGGGAAATTGGATAAGAAAAGAGCAATTGCTTACTTTAGTCCATGAGAATTTATAATAAACCTATCTCTTTTAGTTCTTGTCTAGATTTTATGAAGTAAAAATTCATTCACATTTTTTTCATGAATATGCTGAGTCATGATAATAATGAGCCACTAGGCAACAAAAACTTAATTTCCATATTTTAACCTAAAAAGTCAATTTTTGTTTTAGCATAAATAGAAAAACTTACCTATTTACAAAAAGAAATTTTAAATATATTAGTGAAATGATTAGCTTTTGCATGGTTGTTAGAAATCTACTCATTCAACATTTTTAAGGTAAAAATATTTTTCCTTAAAATTACTATTGCAATTAATACTATAAATGGTTTGACCAATAGCAATGCAGTAGAAAATTTATATTTCTTAATATGGTTTATTATAAAAAATTATGGTTATATACGTGTAATATATATATATACATATATATATATGTGGGTGAGAATCATGATAGAAAATAATATATAGAAATAGTTTATAAAAGCATGTTTATTTGTTTTCGATATGTTTCCAAAAACGGTTTTAAAATTAAGGTAAATTTCTTTTTGTAGATTTAAATTTTTAGTAAAAACTAAAATTTTTATTATTTATTAATTACTGAATTATTATTAAATTTTACACATTTTTGGAGTTTATATAATAATTTTAAATGTGGAATTATATTTTATCAATATTTTTAACATATTTTATATTCTATGAACTTAAACTAATAAATATTTATAAACCAAACTATACCATGAGTTAACTACAGCATACTAAAAAAATCAATATTTTTATTTTTTTTCTTAAAAATTAACCACACATAGAAATAAAATCGATAGCAATTACCAGCTCATACCAACCTGGCTAATCACCACAAAAAATTGAAATAATTTAAAGTTTTACTTTTGATTTGAATTATAGAAGTTAAAAGTAACTTAAAAAACTTGATAAAATTTTTTAAACATGTATAAATTTTGCACACTTTGAAAATATAATTAATTAGACGACAATAACAACATAGTAATTTAAAAAAAGTATATGCATTATATAATCTTTAGGTAGATCCTAGTTGAGAATTTCTTAAAGTTGTTCATGTATTTTTCAAAGTAAAATCTCGTTGTTGATCCTAGGTGCTTAATCGAAAAGAAATGTGTGACGGTTTTTTTTGTTGACAAAAAACTTGTATTAATTATAAAATATATAAACATTCAATCATATATGAGTTAAAAATTGACCAGAAATTTTAGAGATTAACAAATCCAAAAAATAAACATATAATTCATAAATGCATTAAAACATACTCCCAAATCGATAACGGTAAACGTTCACCCAAAGGCTTGGTCTTCCACAGAAGCGGAATACCGATCACTTTCTATTGCTGCTTCTAAGTTAAAATGGATTTCATCAGTCTTACTTGAGCTTCATGTACCTCAATCAACACAACCTCAACTGTTCTGTGATAATTTTAGTGCATTGTTCTTAACGGCAAATCCCACGCTACATTCGAGATCTAAGCACTTTAATGTTGACTTCCACTATGTTCATGAACGTGTAGCTCTTAGCTTATTGGTGGTAAACATATCTCTGCTGTTTCTTAATTAGCCGATGTGTTTACTAAATCTCTTCCTCAAAGAACTTTCTGTTCGTTGCGATACAAACTGGATGTCTCGGCTCCACCCGCCACCAGTTTGAAAGGGTGTATTAGTCGGAACGACACCGAATCGCAACATAAAAAAGAAGATCGGCTGGTGGGCTTCAAACAGTGTGCAGCCCAATCAAACGAAGATGGTGAAAATAAAGCATCGACGTTTTACAAATCGTTTGAGCTGAGTACGGTAAAAGTTGATCACAAAATTCTATGCAGCAAGCGATTTGATACTCTTGGATAATGTGCATAGGGACAGCCCGAGCGACTTCATTTGTGGCATCTTCCTTTAAATATTAGAGATGTGTAATCGTTTTCATTAAGCTGAATAAAAGTGAGAACTTTTCACCTTGTTCATTTCTTCATTTTTCTTTAAGTTTCTCAAAGTTCTTCACAAAATAGTATCATTTCTTTCTATTTTTTTACGAAAATGATGTAAAAATTTAGTAAAACTTATTCGAAAATGGTAAAATCCTATTAAGATGTTAATCATATTAACTTATACAAGAAAACTTGTGATATATGGTCAATGTAAGTACAAATGGATGATTTTTTAACTAAAAAAATGTTAATATTATCATTGTTTGTTAAGATTTTGACATGTATCAATGAAATAATATGAATAAAAAATTAACATATAAAATTATTATCTTTGCTATGGATTATATATTTTTAGTTAGATATTATGTTAAGGGTTTTTTCAATTTTTGCACGTACTATCTCAACAAAAAAATCTTTTAGTCTGACTTGTTTTTTTCATATCACAATAGATGATCTAATCAATAGAACGGTTACATTAATTTTACTTGTTTTACGTAATTAATTTATCTTTTTTAGTTCATTTCCCTAAAATTTCTCACATCAATCCACAATTTGTGTACAACTAGAGAGAAATTTTTTTCATTCAAACTTGTCTCTTCTTAATTACCAAACCTAATTGGGATCAAGAGAATCAAGAACGTTTTCAAATGACAAGCAACCTAAAATGTATTTGCAATGTACTTTAGAAAAAGTGTGTGTACATATAGAAAATGAGAAAACTCGTGAGGCCAAAGAAAGAACATTTAAAATTTTCTAAGAGGATAATTAGTTATTTCACATTAAATGAATCTCATATACGAATGGGAAAAGATATTTTAAAAACTATATAAATGTGGGAGGTGTTTACACAAAGAGAAATGTGTGAAGGATTTTTTAGGCAACCAACTTGTACTAATTATAAGAAGCAATTACAAACTCAGTTTGTTTCGATTCATAGATGGTTCTAAGACAGCAACGAAATGGCAGGAGTCGGTTGGATTTTCAAGCCAGAGGATGGCATGAGCGATTTGTTGGCTATGAGGGGTACTCATAGAAGTTTATCTCCATTACATATGGAATTCCTCATTCTTATTTGAACTATGTCTAGTTTGCATATATATATATATATATAGCGAAATTGTGCTAGATTCATTACTGATTATACCGAACTAAACTGATTAATATCGGACCAAGATGGATTGCCAGCTTTTACTTTGGAAATTGAAGAGTTCAAATTAATCCATCATCATTTCTCAAAATTTTCTCTTACCCACCAACCGAGGGAGACAAATACTGAAACAGACATGTTGGCGAAGAAAGCTCGTGGAAGAAATTCTATTTTTTGTATATTAACATTTCAATTCCATTGTGGTTTGAAGATACATTGGGTATTTTCTCACTTTGTAAGTGTTGAGGTATTCTTTTCAAAAGACAAAAAAAATATTTCATCATATATATGTGGCAAAATTGACATGTAATTTAAAGATTAACAAATCCAAAAAATGAACATATAGCTCATAAATAGACATAAATCGATTCCGAAAATGATAACAGTAAACTCTAAAAATAATATCATTACTTTCAAAAAGTAATCTAGTATTTAAATTAGAAAACTCCAATAAAATTCATATATATACCAAAATGATTCCGTAAACAATCGTCTAACAATCATTTCACAAAAAAAGACGTAAAATGATAGTGAAGATTGCACAGAAATGGTAAACTTTATTAAGATGCTAATCCTACTAATTTATACAACAAAACTTACAATCCTAAACTACAAAATTCTAACATACATTTTATCTTATTATAGAAAGATGAATATTCTCGATTTAAGTATAAAATGCATGATTTTATAACTCTCAAAATATTAATGTGTATATATCACCTTTAGTTAATATTTTGACATGTATCAATAAAATAATATGAATAAAATAAAATAAAAATATAATTTGTTATAATTTCTATAGATTATATATTTTTAGTTAGACATTATGTTAAGCGTTTTTAAAGTAGTGGAGGTATCATTCAACAATAAAATCTCGTTGTTGGCTTATTTGTTCTTTTCATATCATAATATTTATGATCTAATCATTCAAATGGTTATGATTTATTTTTTTGCATATGGATGAGACGTAGATGGCGTAACCAATGTTTTCTAATTTATTTTCCTATAATTCCTCATTTCAATCAACAATTTTTGAGAAAAATTTAAAAATATTCATCTAGTTTTGCATGTTCTTAATTACTGAACCTAATTGCAATAAAAAAAGTCAAGAACTTTTCTAAATGACAAGTCAACTAAAATGTATTTGTACGCATGATTGTAAGTGTATATATAGAAGAGGAGAAATTCGTGAGGACGAAGAAAAAACATCTAAAGTTTTTTTAATGATTTTAAAGATTATAAGAGAATTAATTACTTCCCATTAAACAAACATCCTATGGGAAAGAAAAAAGTATATTTTAAAGATTATATAAATGTGATCCTATTGAAATGTTAATATTATTAACTAATATAACAAAATTTATGATCCTAAATTACAAGATTCTAACATACATCTTATCTTATTATATAAAGATGTATATGGTCAACATTATTTTGAAATGCATGATTTTTATAACTCATGATATGTTAATATGTATCACCATTTTGACATGTGTCAATGAAATAATATGAGTAAAAGAAAAATTAACATGTATAACTATTATAACTTTTAAATTATGACATATGCTATTGTTAGTTTACATTTTAAAATATGCATAATGATGCGAATAAAAAAATATTAAAATATTTAACAGTATTCTAAAGTAAAATATAAAAAAATAGAAAAAAATCAATGTTATAAAAAGAGAAGTGGGTTTTAAGTTACAAAGGTTAAATATATGTAGCAAAAATAAAAATCAAACTTTTTTAAAGACTCATAAGTGTTGAATTCTATATGAATTTCACAAGAGAGAAAGATCATTGCGGGGAATAAGTTTTAGAAATTTGGAACTAGCTCTTAACAAAAAAAGTAAATATAAACTGAAGATAGAACTAAATCTTGATCTTCCATTGATACTAGCTTTATCTAGCTCTCATATATAAAAATGCAGATAATAAAAAAGGTTTATTCATAGACATACCAAGTATTTTATCTGAATCAAGCCAAAACCATAATAAATAGAATATGTTGGGACGATTAAATGGGTTAATGGTTGTACCACCTCTACGTTCATCCCAGAGGTATGGAGTTCGACTCCACCTTTCCTCATATGATAGTGTTAAATCTTCGTGTAAACATTGGGTTATCGTACCGGTTTGTTCTGGTCGAATGACAAAAAAACGAATATGCTCAATGTAAATACAAAATAGATGATTTTGTAACTTACAAACATTTAATATTTATCACTGTTAATTAAGATTTTGACACGTATAATTATTATCTTTTCTATAGATTACATATTTTTAGTTAGATATTATGTTAAGGGTTTCTTAAAGTTTTGCATGTAATATTTCAAAAAAAAAAATTCTTATTTGTTTTTTATATCACAATAGATGATCCCGTCAATATAATGGTTACACGATTTTATTTGTTTTGCATCGGGATGAGATATAAATGAAGTAATTAGTTTCTCTTTCCTAATTCATTTCCCTATAATTTCTCACATCAATCCACAATTTGTGAACTAGAGAAAAAAAAACTTTCATTCAAACTTGCCTCTTCTTGATTACCAAACCTAATTGGGATCAAAAATAAAATAAAAATTCAAATGACAAGCCAACTAAAATATATTTGCAATGTAGTTTTAGAAAAAGTGTGTATATGTATATAGAAAATGAGCAAACTCATGAGGCCAAAGAAAGAACATTTGAAGTTTTTGTCAGATGATGATTAGTTATTTCACATTAAACGAATCACATATAGGAATGGGAAAAGATATTTTACATATAAATGTGGAAGGTGTTTAAATAAAAAGAAATGTGTGACTGATTTTTTCTTAGGCAAACAATTTGTATTAATTATATGAAGCAATTATAAAAGATATAAACAATTCATCATATATAAATGTGGCAAAAATTGACATGTAATTTAAAGATTAACAATCCAAAAAATAAACATATAACTCATAAATGGACATAAATCGACTCTCCAAACGATAAGAATAAACATACAAAATAATATCATTACTTTTAAAAAGTAATCTAGTATTTAAATTAGAAAACTCCAATAAAATTCATATATATACCACAATGATTCTGTAAATAATCGTCTAACAATCATTTCACAAAAAGACGTAAAATGATAGTGAAGATTGCACAGAAATGGTAAACTTTATTAAGATGCTAATCCTACAAATTTATACAACAAAACTTACAATCCTAAACTACAAAATTCTAACATACATCTTATCTTATTATAGAAAGATGAATATTCTCCACGTAAGTATAAAATGTATGATTTTATAACTCTCAAAATGTTAATATGTGTATATCACCTTTAGTTAAGATTTTGACATGTATCAATAAAATAATATGAATAAAAGAAAAATTAAAATATAAATTGTTATAATTTCTATGGATTATATATTTTTAGTTAGACATTATATTAAGCGTTTTAAAGTAGTAGAGGTACCATTCAACAATAAAATCTCGTTATTGGCTTATTTTTTCTTTTTATATCATAATATTTATGATCTAATCATTCAAATGGTTATGATTTTATTTTTTTGCATATGGATGAGACGTAGATGGTGTAACCAGTTTTTTCTAGTTTATTTTCTTATAATTCCTCATTTCAGTCCACAATTTTTATACAATTAGAGAGAAAAGTTTAAAAATATTCATCAAATTTTGCATCTTCTTATTTACTGAACCTAATTGCAATCAAGAAAGTCAAGAAATTTCCTAAATGACAAGTTAACTCAAATGTATTTGCACGTATGATTATAAGTGTATATATAGAAGAAGAGCAAACTCGTGAGTACGAAGAAAAAACATCTAAAGTTTTTTCCATAAGAGAATTAATTACTTCCCATAAAACAAATATCCTATGCGAAAGAAAAAGTATATTTTTAAGATTATATAAATATGATCCTATTAAAATGCTAATATTATTAACTAATATAATAAAATTTATGCTCCTAAATTACAAGATTGTAACATACATCTTATCTTATTATATAAAGATGAATATGGTCAACATTATTTTGAAATACATGATTTTTATAACTTATGAAATGTTAATATGTATCACCATTTTGACATGTGTCAATGAAATAATATGAGTAAAAGAAAAATTAACATGTATAACTATTATAACTTTTAAATTATGACATATGCTATTGTTAGTTTACATTTTAAAATATGCATAATGATGCGAATAAAAAAATATTAAAATATTTAACATTATTCTAAAGTAAAATATAAAAAAATAGAAAAAAATCAATGTTATAAAAAGAGAAGTGGGTTTTAAGTTACAAAGGTTAAATATATGTAGCAAAAATAAAAATCAAACTTTTTTAAAGACTCATAAGTGTTGAATTCTATATGAATTTCACAAGAGAAAAAGATCATTGCGGGGAATAAGTTTTAGAAATTTGGAACTAGCTCTTAACAAAAAAAGTAAATATAAACTGAAGATAGAACTAAATCTTGATCTTCCATTGATACTAGCTTTATCTAGCTCTCATATATAAAAATGCAGATAATAAAAAAGGTTTATTCATAGACATACCAAGTATTTTATCTGAATCAAGCCAAAACCATAATAAATAGAATATGTTGGGACGATTAAATGGGTTAATGGTTGTACCACCTCTACGTTCATCCCAGAGATATGAAGTTCGACTCTACCTTTCCTCATATGAGAGTGTTAAATCTTCGTGTAAACATTGGGTTATCGTACCGGTACATTCCGGTCGAGTGACAAAAAAAATGAATATGCTCAATGTAAATACAAAAGAGATGATTTTGTAACTTACAAACATTTAATATTTATCACTGTTAATTAAGATTTTGACACGTACAATTATTATCTTTTCTATAGATTACATATTTTTTAGTTAGATATTATGTTAAGGGTTTCTTAAAGTTTTGCATGTAATATTTCAACAAAAAAAATTTCATATTTGTTTTTTATATCACAATAGATGATCCCGTCAATATAATGGTTACACGATTTTATTTGTTTTGCATCAGAATGAGACATAAATGAAGTAATTAATTTATCTTTCCTAATTCATTTCCCTATAATTTCTCACATCAATCCACAATTTGTGAACTAGAGAGAAAAAAAACTTTCATTCAAACTTGTCTCTTCTTAATTACCAAACCTAATTGGAATCAAAAATAAAATAAAAATTCAAATGACAAGCCAACTAAAATGTATTTGCAATGTAGTTTTAGAAAAAGTGTGTATATGTATATAGAAGATGAGCAAAGTCATGAGGTCAAAGAAAGAACATTTCAAGTTTTTATCAGAGTATGATTAATTATTTCGCATTAAACAAATCTTAAATAAAAATGGGAAAAGATATTTTAGGACGATATAAATGTGGAAGGTGTTTACACAAAAAGAAATGTGTGACTGATTTTTTCTTAGACAAAAAATTTGTATTAATTATATGATGCAATTATAAAAGATATAAACAATTCATCATATATAAATGTGGCAAAAATTGACATGTAATTTAAAGATTAACAAATCCAAAAAATGAACATGTAACTCATAAATGGACATAAATCGACTCTCCAAACGATAAGAATAAACATTCAAAATAATATCATTATTTTTAAAAAGTAATCTAGTATTTAAATTAGAAAACTCTAATAAAATTCATATATATATACCAATATGATTCTGTGAATAATCTTCTAACAATCATTTCACAAAAGCAACGTAAAAATGTAGTGAAGATTGCATAGAAATGGTAAAATTCTAGTAAGATGCTAATCCTATTAACTTATACAACAAAGTTTACAATCCTAAACTATAAGATTCTAATATACATCTTATCTTATTATCTTATTCTAATATATATTTTATCTTATTTCATGATTTTATAACTCACGAGATGTTAATGTGTATCACTTTTTGTTAAGATTTTGACATGTAATCAATAAAATAATATGAATAAAATATAAAATTGTTATAATTTCTATTGATTATATATTTGTAGTTAGACATTATGTTAAGGGTTTCTTAAAATGTATGAAATATCCATTCAACATTAACATCTTGTTGTCGGCTTATTTATTCTTTTCATATCATAATAGATATTATCGAATCAGCCGAATGGTTACATAATTTTATTTTTGTGCATACGGATAATACTTAGATGGCGTAACTAATTTATCTTTTCTAGTTTATTTTCCTATAATTTCTCATCCCAATCCATAGTTTTTGTAAAATTAAAGAGAAAAAAGTTAAAAAATTTCATCAAACTATGCATCTTCTTAATTAATGAACCTAATTGCGATCAAGAAAATCAAAAACTTTTCTAAATGACACGCCAACTAAAAATGTATTTGTACGTATGATTGCAAGTGTGTATACAGAAGAGAAGCAAACTCGTGAGTACAAAGAAAAAACATCTAAAGTTTTTTAAGAAATAATTAATTATTTTGTATGAAACAAACCTTATGGGAAAAAAATATATTTTAAAAACTATATAAAAGTGGGAGGTGTTTTCTTGAAGAGAAATGTGTAAATATCTTCTTTGTTGACAAAAATTATATTAATTATGAATTAAAATACAAAATATATAAACATTTCATCATATAAAGAGAAAAAATTAACCAACAATTTTTTCGTCACATGTAACACAACGGACCGATCCAATAACTTAACATTCAATAACTCAACAACTTCACACGAAAGTTTAACACTGAGAAAAGGTAGACTCAAACTCCACAACTCTGAAATGGATGTAAAAATGGTATTCTACCACTAGCCCACTTACTCCGATCCATTAACCACCAATTTAAAGATTAACAACCCCAAACAAATAAATTTGAATGAGATCGATTCTTTTTTGAATTTCAAAAAGGATAATAGTAAAAATCAAAACAATATCATTACTTCCCAAAAAATGTAATTTAGTTATTAAAATAGAAAATTCTAATAAAAACGAATATATGAACTAACGTAAATAACTAGTTAGCAATTATTTCACGGAAACGACGTAAATAACTATTTAGCAATTATTTCACGGAAACGACATAATTTGTAATGAAGATTGTCCAGAAATGGAAGATCTATTAAATTGCTAATATTATTAACTAATAATATTAGCAATTTACTCCTCCCCATTAATAAGCAATTTAAAGATTAACAAACCCAAATAAATAAATATTCAACTCATAAATTGACATAAACATACTTCAAAAAGATAATATTAAACCCTCAAACCAATATCAGTACTTCCCAAAAAAGTAATTTAGTTATTAAAATAGAAAATTCTAATAAAAACGAATATATGAACTAAGGTAAATAACTATTTCTTACTTGTATAAATGCATGCATTATTTTATAAAAGAAAATAGTTGGTACTTGTATAAACTATTTCTTTTTTTCAAACATGGAAGTAGAAATTTCAAAAAATGCATATATTCGTTAATTGAATTTTTCGATTATATTTTTCATTTAATATATAAAAGATACTTAAGTTTGAGTATTCATAATATACTAAGTTTATGGAAGTTGATTTATATGAAAACGTAAATTATTTGTGTAATCTCCCGTCATGGCGGCAACACACCATTTTCTCATATATTAATTATATGATGCAATTATAAAAGATATAAACATTTCATCATATATATGGGGTAAAATTGACATTTAATTTAAAAATTAACAAATCCAAAAAAATAAATATATAGCTCATAAAATGGACATAAATCGACTCCGAAAAAGATAACAGTAAACCCTAAAAATAATATCATTACTTTCAAAAAGTAATCTAGTATTTAAATTAGAAAACTCCAATAAAATTCATATATATACCACAATGATTCTGTAAATAATCGTCTAACAATCATTTCACAAAAAGACGTAAAATGATAGTGAAGATTACACAAAAATAGTAAAATTTCATTAAGATGCTAATCCTACTAACTTATACAACAAAACTTACAATCCTAAACTACAAAATTCTAACATACATCTTATCTTATTATACAAAGATGAATATTCTCGATTTAAGTATAAAATGCATGATTTTATAACTCTCAAAATATTAATGTGTATATATCACCTTTAGTTAATATTTTGACATGTATCAATAAAATAATATGAATAAAATAAAATAAAAATATAATTTGTTATAATTTCTATGGATTATATATTTTTAGTTAAACATTATGTTAAGCGTTTTTAAAGTAGTGGAGGTACCATTCAACAATAAAATCTCGTTGTTGGCTTATTTGTTCTTTTCATATCATAATATTTATGATCTAATAATTCAAATGGTTATGACTTTATTTTTTTGCATATGGATGAGACGTAGATGGCGTAACCAATGTTTTCTAATTTATTTTCCTATAATTCCTCATTTCAATCCACAATTTTTGAGAAAAATTTAAAAATATTCATCCAGTTTTGCATCTTCTTAATTACTGAACCTAATTGCAATAAAAAAAGTCAAGAACTTTCCTAAATGACAAGTCAACTAAAATGTATTTGTACGTATGATTATAAGTGTATATATAGAAGAGGAGCAAATTCGTGAGAACGAAGAAAAAACATCTAAAGTTTTTTTAAAGATTTTAAAGACTATAAGAAAATTAATTACATTCTATATAGAATATGAGCAAACTCGTGAGGCCAAACAAAGAATATTTGAAATTTTCTACACAGGATAATTAGTTATTTCGCATTAAACGAATCTCATATACGAAAGGAAAAATATTTTTTAAAGACGATATACATGTGGGAGGTGTTTACACAAAGAGAAATGTGTGAAGGATTTTTTAGGCAAACAATTTGTACTAATTATAAGAAGCAATTACAAACCCGGTTTGTTTCGATTCATAGATGGTTCTTAGACAGCAACGAAACGACAGGGGTCGGTTGGATTTTCAAGTCAGAGGATGGCATGAGCGATTTGTTGGTTATGAGGGGTACTCATAAAGGTTTATCTACATTGCATATGGAATTCCTCAGTCTTATTTGAGCTATGTATAGTTTGCATATATATGAAGCGATATTGTGTTAGATTCATTACTGATTATACCAAACTAAAATGATTAATATCAGACCAAGATGAATTGTCAGCTTTTACTTCGAAATTTGAAGAGTTCAAATTAATCAATCATCATTTCTCAGAATTTTCTCTTACCCACCAACCGAGGGAGACAAATACTCAAACAGACATGTTGGCGAAGAAAGCACGTGGAAGAAATTCTATATTCTTGTATATTAACATTTCAATTCCATTGTGGTTTGAAGATATATTGGGTATTTTCTCACTTTGTAAGTGTTGAGGTATTATTTTCAAGTGACAAAAAAAACATTTCATCATATACATGTGGCAAAATTGACATGTAATTTAAAGATTAACAAATCCAAAAAAATGAACATATAGCTAATAAAATAGACATAAATCGACTCCGACAACGATAACAGTAAACCCTAAAAATAATATCATTACTTTCAAAAATTCATCTAATATTTAAATTAGAAAATCCAATAAAATTCATATATATACCAAAATTATTTCGTAAATAATCGTCTAACAATCATTTCACAAAAAAGACGTAAAATGATAGTGAACATTGCACAAAAATGGTAAATTTTTTATTAAAATGCTAATCCTACTAACTTATACAACAAAGCTTACAATCCTAAACTACAAAATTATAACATACATCTTATCTTATTATAGAAAGATGAATATTCTCGATGTAAGTATAAAATGCATGATTTTATAACTCTCAAAATGTTAATGTGTATATATCACCTTTAGTTAAGATTTTGACATGTATCTTAAAATAATATGAATAAAATAAAAATAAAAATATAAATTGTTATAATTTCTATGGATTATATATTTTTAGTTAGACATTATGTTAAACGTTTTTAAAGTAGTGGAGGTACCATTCAACAATAAAATCTCGTTGTTGGCTTATTTTTTTCTTTTCATATCATAATATTTATGATCTAATCATTTAAATGGTTATGACTTTATTTTTTTGCATATGGATGAGACGTACATAGCGTAACCAATGTTTTCTAGTTTATTTTCCTATAATTCCTCATTTCAATCCACAATTTTTGAGAAAAATTTAAAAATATTCATCCAGTTTTGCATCTTCTTAATTACTGAACCTAATTGCAATAAAAAAAAGTCAAGAACTTTCCTAAATGACAAGTCAACTAAAATGTATTTGCACGTATGATTATAAGTGTATATATAGAAAAGGAGCAAATTCGTGAGGACGAAGAAAAAATATCTATTACTTTCTATATAGAAGATGAGCAAACTCGTGAACCCAAACAAAGAATATTTGAAATTTTCTACAGAGGATAATTAGTTATTTAGCATTAAACGAATCTCCTATACGAATGGGAAAAGATATTTTAACGACGATATACATGTGGGAGGTGTTTACACAAATAGAAATGTGTGAAGGATTTTTTAGGCAACCAACTTGTATTAATTATAAGAAGCAACTACAAACCCGGTTTGTTTCGATTCATATATGGTTCTTAGACAACAAAGAAACGGTAGGGGTCGGTTGGATTTTCAAGCCGGATGATGGCATGAGCGATTTGTTGGTTATGAAGGATACTCATAGAGATTTATGTCCATTGCATATACAATTCCTCAATCTTATCTGAGCTATGTCTAGTTTGCATATATATGCAGTGATATTGTGCTAGATTCATTACTGATTATACCGAACTAAACCGATTAATATCGGAGCAAAATGGATTACCAGCTTTTACTTCGGAAATTGAAGAGTTCAAATTAATCCATCATCATTTCTCAGAATTTTCTCTTATACTCAAACATACATGTTGCCGAAGAAAGCTCGTGGAAGAAATTCTATTTTCTTGTATATTAACATTTCAATTCTATTTTGGTTTGAAGATACATTAGGTATTTTCTCATTTTGTAAGTGTTGAGGTATTTTTTTCAAGTGACAAAAAAACATTTCATCATATATATGGGGCAAAATTGACATTTAATTTAAAAATTAACAAATCCAAATAAATAAATATATAGCTCATAAAATGGACATAAATCGACTCCGAAAAAGATAACAGTAAACCCTAAAAATAATATCATTACTTTCAAAAAGTAATCTAGTATTTAAATTAGAAAACTCCAATAAAATTCATATATATACCACAATGATTCTGTAAATAATCGTCTAACAATCATTTCACAAAAAGACGTAAAATGATAGTGAGGATTGCACAAAAATAGTAAAATTTCATTAAGATGCTAATCCTACTAACTTATACAACAAAACTTACAATCCTAAACTACAAAATTCTAACATACATCTTATCTTATTATACAAAGATGAATATTCTCGATGTAAATATAAATGCATGATTTTATAACTCTCAAAATGTTAATGTGTATATATCACCTTTAGTTAAGATTTTGACATGTATCAATAAAATAATATGAATAAAATAAAAATATAAATATAAATTATTATAATTTCTATGGATTATATATTTTTAGTTACACATTATGTTAAGCGTTTTAAAAGTAGTGGAAGTGCCATTCAACAATAAAATCTCATTGTTGGCTTATTTGTTCTTTTCATATCATAATATTTATGATCTAATCATTCAAATGGTTATCATTTTATTTTTTTTGCATATGAATGAGACGTAGATGGCGTAACCAATTTTTTCTAGTTTATGTTCCTATAATTCCTCATTTCAATCCACAATTTTTGAGAAAAATTTAAAAATATTCATCTAGTTTTGCATGTTCTTAATTACTGAACCTAATTGCAATAAAAAAAAGTCAAGAACTTTCCTAAATGACAAGTCAACTAAAATGTATTTGTACGCATGATTATAAGTGTATATATAGAAGAGGAGCAAATTCGTGAGGACGAAGAAAAAACATCTAAAGTTTTTTAATGATTTTAAAGATTATAAGAGAATTAATTACTTCCCATTAAAAAAACATCCTATGGGAAAGAAAAAGTATATTTTAAAGATTATATAAATGTGATCCTATTGAAATGTTAATATTATTAACTAATATAACAAAATTTATGATCCTAAATTACAAGATTCTAACATACATCTTATCTTATTATATAAAGATGTATATGGTCAACATTATTTTGAAATGCATGATTTTTATAACTCATGATATGTTAATATGTATCACCATTTTGACATCAATGAAATAAGATGAGTAAAAAAAAATTAATATGTATAACTATTATAACTTTTAAATTATGATATATGCTATTATTAGTTTACATTTTCAAATATGCATAATAATGCGAATAAAAAATATTATTCTAAAGTAAAATATAAAAAAATAGAAAAAAAATCAATGCTATAAAAAGAGAAGTGGATTTTAAGTTGCAAAGGTTAAATATATGTAACAAAAATAAAAATCAAACTTTGTTAAAGACTCATAAGTGTTGAATCCTATATCAATTTCACAAGAGATAAATATCATTGCAGGGAATATGTTTTAGAAATTTGGAACTAGCTCTTAACAAAAAAATAAATCTAAACTGAAGATAGGACTAAATCTTGATCTTCCATTGATACTAGCTTTATCTAGCTCTTCTATAGAAAAATGCAGATAATAAAAAATGTTTACTCATAGACATACCAAATATTTTATCTGAATCAAGCCAAAACCATAATAAATAGAATATGTTGGGACGATTAAATGGGTTAATGGTTGTACCACCTCTACGTTCATCCCAGAGGTATGGAGTTCGACTCCACCTTTCTTCATATGAAAGTATTAAATCTTCGTGTAAACATTGGGTTATCGTACCGGTACGTTCTGGTCGAGTGACAAAAAAACGAATATGCTCAATGTAAATACAAAATAGATGATTTTGTAACTTACAAACATTTAATATTTATCACTGTTAATTAAGATTTTGACACGTACAATTATTATCTTTTCTATAGATTACATATTTTTTAGTTAGATATTATGTTAAGGGTTTCTTAAATTTTTGCATGTAATATTTCAACAAAAAAAAATCTTATTTATTTTTTATATCACAATAGATGATCCCGTCAATATAATGGTTACACGATTTTATTTGTTTTGCATCGAGATGAGACATAAATGAAGTAATTAATTTCTCTTTCCTAATTTATTACCCTATAATTTCTCACATCAATCCACAATTTGTGAACTAGAGAGAAAAAAAACTTTCATTCAAACTTGCCTCTTCTTGATTACCAAACCTAATTGGGATCAAAAATAAAATAAAAATTCAAATGACAAGCCAACTAAAATGTATTTGCAATGTAGTTTTAGAAAAAGTGTGTATATGTATAGAAGATGAGCAAACTCATGAGGTCAAAAAAGAACATTTGAAGTTTTTTCAGAGGATATTAGTTATTTCGCATTAAACAAACCTTATATACAAATGGAAAAATATATTTTACCGCGATATAAATGTGGAAGGTGTTTAAACAAAAAGAAATGTGTGACTGATTTTTTCTTAGACAAAAAAATTTGTATTAATTATATGAAGCAATTATAAAAAATATAAACAATTCATCATATATATATGTGGCAAAAATTGACATGTAATTTAAAAATTAACAAATCCAAAAAATAAACATATAACTCATAAATGGATATAAATCGACTCTCCAAAGGATAAGATTAAACTCTCAAAATAATATCATTACTTTCAAAAAGTAATCTAGTATGTAAATTAGAAAACTCTTAATAAAATTCATATATATACCAAAATGATTCTGTGAATAATCGTCTAGTAATCATTTCACAAAAGCAGCGTAAAATTATAGTGAAGATTGCATAGAAATGGTAAAATTCTATTAAGATGCTAATCCTATTAACTTATACAACAAAATTTACAATCCTAAACTACAAGATTCTAATATACATCTTATCTTATTATCTTATTCTAATATATATTTTATCTTATCTCATGATTTTATAACTCACGAGATGTTAATGTGTATCACTTTTTGTTAAGATTTTGACATGTAATCAATAAAATAATATGAATAAAATATAAAATTTTTATAATTTCTATTGATTATATATTTGTAGTTAGATATTATGTTAAGAGCCTATTTATTCTTTTCATATCATAATAGATATTATCTAATCAGTGGAATCGTTACATAATTTTATTTTTGTGCATACGGATAAGACTTAGATGGCGTAACTACTTTATCCTTTCTAGTTTATTTTCCTATAATTTCTCATCCTTAATCCATAATTTTTGTAAAATTAGAGAGAAAAAAATTATAAATCTTCATCAAACTATGCATCTTCTTAATTAATGAACCTATTTGCAATCAAGAAGATCAAAAACTTTTCTAAATGACATGCCAACTAAAAATGTATTTGCACGTATGATTGCAGGTGTGTATACAGAAGAGGAGCAAACTCGTGAGGACAAAGAAAAAACATCTAAAATTTTTTAGGAAAGAATTAATTATTTTGTATGAAACAAACCTTATGGGAAAGAAAAAATATATTTTAAAAACTATATAAAAGTAGGAGGTGTTTTCTTGAAGAGAAATATGTGAATATCTTCTTTGTTGACAAAAAAATTATATTAATGATGAAAACCAATTACAAACTATATAAACATTTCATCATATAAAGAGAAAAACTAACCAACAATTTTTTGTCACATGGAGCACAACGGAGCGTTCCAATAACTTAACACCCAATAACTCCACACCTTCATACAAAAGTGTAACATTCTCATAGAAAAAAATGTGGAATCGAACTGTACACCTCTGAAATGGATGTAGAGATGGTGTTCTACCACTACACTACTTACTGCTCTCCATTAACCACCAATTTAAAGATTAACAAACCCAAACAAATAAATATACAACTCATAAATTGACATAAACATACTACAAAAAGATTATAGTAAACTCTCAAAACAATAACATTACTTCTCAAAAAAGTAATTTAGTTATTAAATAATAAATTCTAATAAAAACGAATATATTAACTAACGTAAATAACTGTTTAGCAATTATTTCACAAAAGCGACGTAATTTGTAATGAAGATTGTCCAAAAGCGGAAATTCTATTAAAATGCTAATGTTAGTAATTAATAATATTAGCAATTTACTCCTCCCCATTAACAAGCAATTTAAAGATTAACAAACCCAAACAAATATATATACAACTCATAAATTAACATAAACATACTTCAAAAAGATAATATTAAACCCTCAAAACAATATCATTACTTCTCAAAAAAGTAATTTAGTTATTAAAGTAGAAAAATCTAATATATATGAACTAACGTAAATAACTATTTAGCAATCATTTCACAGAAACAACGTAAATTTGTATTGAAGATTGTTCAGAAGCGGAAATTCTATTAAAATACTAATATTATTAACTAATACAACAAAACTTATGATCCTAAATTACAAGATTGTAACATATATCTTGATCTTATTATATAAAAATGGATATGATTAATGTTATTTTGAAATGCATGATTTTTATAATTCATGAGATGTTAATATGTATCATCATTTTGATATGTGTCATTGAAATAATATGAATAAAAAATTAATATTTATAACTATTACAACTTTTAAATCATGAAATAACCATTATTAGTTTACATTTTGAAAATTGTCGATGTGATGATATGAATAAAAAATATTAAAATATATTAACATTATTCTAAAATAAAATATAACAAATAGAAAAAATTCAATATTATAAAAGGGGAAATGGGTCTATAAATTGCAAAGGTTAAATATATCTAGCAAAAATAAAAATTAAACTTTGTTAAAAACTCATAAATGTTGAATTCTATTGAATTTTAAGAGAGAGAAAGATCATTGCGAAGAATAAGTTTTAGAAATTTAGAACTAGATCTTAACCAAAGAGTAACTCTAAACTAAAGTTAGGACCAAATCTTGATTTTCCACTAATACCAACTTTATCTAGCTCTCCTATAGAAAAATGCAGTTAATTAAAAAAAGTTTATTCATAGGCATGAAAAATATTTTACATGCATGAATCCAGCCAAAGCCATAATAACTAGAATGTCGTTAGAGGTGGGCTTCGGACCTCAAATAATAGGTCCGGTTCACGCATGCATTGGCTCAAAGATTCGACCTCGAATTCTCGCAGTACGGATGATTTCCGTAGATTTCAAAGTACTGCCGAGGATCCCACAAAACTTATGATCTCTCTAAATCTCGAGGACGCCGTTGAGTATTGCAGAATAGTCCCTATGATACGGAGATCAAAAGATTTAGTTAACCAGATATATATAAAAAGAAGAGTCATTAGTTTTTAATGAACTATCTAAATTAGAGAGATAATTAAATAGTTGGTAATCACTTGGTTTTTGACTAACTCTTTTTAAGATCTCCTTTTTTTGTAACCGTTGCTATCATTAATATACTTTGAAGTTGTTCAATCTATTCCAAATTACGGACTAAATTTTCAACAAATGTGATGCATATGTCTCCACTCACTTGTGTACAACAAACTTGGATGTGTAGAATATGTGTATAATGAAAATATGAAAATGGAAAATTTAATCATCGATTTACCTTTAAATTATGATACCATTTCGATTAATTATATAAGTGAAAATGTTTCCAATAGAAATTAAATTTGGGATGGGACTGAATATACACTATTTTCCTTAACCTTTTACCACCACTTGATAAATTTTTTGAACTCAAGTTTTGTTATTGATTAAATGGTTTGTGCTTACTTTAAGTTTAATCTCGAATGAAAATTATATTTTCTATACGAGGGTATGTTATCATGCACTGATACTGTGATACATTACTACATGATTTGCCACTAAGATGAAATGATTATTACATGATTAATGATAATGGATTAGCTTTATGTCCCAACATAACAAAGCTTGGAGTGAAACAAAGCCTTATATGTGCTTCTTTTAAATTTTTTAACATGTTATACCTAAAAACTTTCCTATTAGAATTGTTTTGGGTTGAACCCAAAATAGTTGAATACTAGTTTAGAATTTACACATTATAATTAATTATTTAGTTAATAAATATAAATTAGATATATATATATATATATAATTTATTTCTTATTTAAAATATTTGGTTTTGAAAATTTTAATATTGATTATACAAATTAATGAAACCGATTATATAAATAAATTTAAATTGTTTATATATTATTAAATAGGTAAAAAATTATAAATATGATAAATATTCAGTTAATTCAAACTTTTGTTTTATAATTTGTTTGCTAATTTTTTAAAATTTAAAATATTTTTTATACATTTTGTTTGTATTTTATGTCGAAATATTAGGGATTACATATAGTATATTGTTAAATATTTGTCTAATATTATTTTTGTAAATATTCTATTAAATTATAATGTAAAGATATATGTTTGAGGATGTCACAAAACTTTAGAGAAAAGTAAAATATCTCAAATTATTTTTATAACCTTTTTAGCCTAAACGTAATGATTTATGTTGTTTTTAAAAAACTTAAAGAGAAATAACTTAGATTAGCACTAAATTAAATTTCTTAGACAAATATAGCACTAGGTTTATAAAGTCCAGGATCTAGTATTATAAACCCAATCATAAGATTCTTTTACCTTCTTTTATTACGTGTATTTGATTTGAGAAATACTCTATATTAGCAGTAAATTAAATTTCTTAGACAAAATATAACTCTTTTACCCTCTTTTATTACATATATTTGATTTTTATAATGTTATAAAAAAAAATAAGAGGTGATGTGAGGTGAATAGAAAATGTGACGTTCGCGACGACCATCATCTCAGGCACCAACGGACGGCGAGATCTCTTGTGATATTTTTCATCTCTGGCAACGTTCGTCATCTCCATCGACGTTCATCATCTCCGCTGAAATCGATTGCCAACGCCATATTCTTTCTGATTTCGTCTCCTTCATCTCTGGTGAAATCTATTTTGGTGACTTCTCCGGCGAAATCAGCAGGTTTCTTCTCTTTCTATCTCTCTGCTCTCAATCCTCTTCGCCGTCTGCTCATAAGGCAAAGGTTTCAAAAAGTTGCTAGGTGAAGCGTCTAAGGTATATCTTTTTAATGAACCGGATTTCTTTTTTACTTTAAGCTACCTTACTTAAAAAATTCTATTATTTGAGACTAGATTTTCTCAACTTCTATATCTCTTGTGGAAATTTATTATCCTCATGATAATTTTCAGAACATTGATCAACACACTGATCATCGTACTTTTAAAAGGAAATGGGGGAATGATATGCCGTTCGAAACACTTGAAGGGAAGGAGAGGGAGACTTTATTGAATGAAAGGTAACAATCTATATTTTGCAATCAAATTTCTATATATGTGGAAACTTTTGCTTATATTTTGGATGAATTTTTCTGCCTTGGTTCTTATAGTTTTCCCTTTATTTGCTGCAGAATCTTTGGTTTGAAACGGACTTCGGAACAAAGGCCCAAGAGTCCCATGCAGTAGCTGCCTCTGATTTCAAGACAATGCTATACGAAAGAGAAGTATCAATAAAGTCACATTGGTCTGAGGTTGGTGACATACATGTTTATATCTTTTGCGAGAGGGATAGAAAAAATGGAAACTTTTTGCATTGAGAAACTGACCATATTCTAAGTTTTTATTTCAATACCAATACAAACATTAACCTATCGAAGCTGAGATCACACCTGTAACATAAGCTAGAGAACGGAGAAGATGAAGAAGCTCTCAAGCTTTTAGAGAAACTAGTAACCACACAATCATAGGAAACAGAGTGGAAGTTTTTAATGGCCAGAAAACACACGCCAAGTGTTCGAAGAAATACTACAACGAAACCCACTCTCGTTCGAGGCTTTATTCGAGAATGCATTGCTCATGGACCGGTCCGGGGAGGGAGATGCAGTGCTAAAAAAAGCTAGAAGATGCATTAGCAGTAGCCGAAGCTGAGAAGATGGTAAAATGTAATGAGTTTATATTCATGAAGGAAGCAAGGGACGTGAGATTGATAATTGCACAAATATAGTTTCTTGCAAAAGAACATGGATGGAACAATGAAGAGCTATGAGGAGCTAACAAAAGAGGATCAAAAAGATTTCAAGCCGTATTTTTGTCGAGGTGTGATTTATAGTTTGTTTGACAGGAACGCTGAAGCCAAGGAACAGTTTGCTAAATACAGAGAGCTTTCTCCCAATAAATTTGAAGTAGAAAGGTAATTGAGAATTGTATTATCTAGAATGAAATTGTTTGATACTGGTGATTGAATTTGTGAATTTTGTTTTGTTTGAAGTCTCATATATGAGGAATAAGATACGGAAAACTACATTGTTTTCTACGGAGAAATTCTGCTGGATTGATACCTTAATAAAAATATAAAAAAATTTCCTAAATTTTAGGAAGTATCTCTTATATTTTAGGAATTTTTTCCTAAAACGTAAAATTGCACAAGGTTTATTAAATTTTAAGAAAATTTTATACAAATTTAGATAGTATTCCTTATATTTTAATAATTCCTTCCAAAAACGTAAAATTGTAAAGGGTTTATTAAATTTTAAAAAAACTTTATGAAAATTTAGGTAGTATCTCGTATGTTTTAGGAATTTGTTCCTAAAAGGTAAAATTGCAGAGGGTTTATGGAATTTTAACTTTTAATATGATAATACAAATCAAGAACATATATATTTGATTTTTCTTGAACGTATGTTATTTACACTTCTTATCTATAGGATATGATCGTGTATTCTACTATATAGTTTTTGTAAAGTAAATGAAAGGGATGACGCAACAAAAGAATGTTTGAAAACATAATTCTATTAAGTTTTTTTCCCGCTCGTAGCGCATTCAAGAAACATGCCATTGCTTCAGGTACAGACCCTTCTGAAATAGCTAAGCTCTATCATAGAATTCCAAAACACATGATCATGCCATAGCATGAAGGAAAATATTTTACGACATTCGTTGAGATAGCCGGTCTCTGCATACATTATGATAAGCGCATTTGAAACTGAAACGCTAAAATCAAACCCAAATTTGAGGTGTTCTCCGTGAATATGTTGTCCTATTTTTGCCCATTTCAAGTTCGCACATGAGCTTAGTGAATTAATCAGTGTGAAATTTTCAGGGAAGATTTCATGTCGTCTCATACTCTGGTAGTTTTTTCAAAGCTTCTAGAAAACAACCGTTTTGGTCCAAACCATTGATCATGGATTTTCAGGAGACATAATCTTTCTCCATCATAAAACAGAAAACACGTCTAGCATCATTTACTGAGCCGCATTTAGCATACATATTAGCAAGGCCATTTCCAATGTCAACCATGAAGTCAACTAATCCAGTTGTTATTACATGTCCATAAACTTCTCTACCTTTTCTCAGACCAACTTGCTCAGCTAGAGAATACTTAGGAAATGAGCTTTGGAGATTTACGTATGACTCATGACTAACATCATGCTATTCATATCCACAAGAGCTTAGTTGTTTTTTCTCCCTGTTTTTGTTGCACCAAACCAACCATTAAACCATTTAAAGTGACTGCATTTCTGGTTTCCATCTGATTAAAAACTTTCCTAGCATAATTTCATGAGCCAACTATTCTATTTATGCTTCTTATCTCAAATGAGTTCCATATACATGATACATAATTATTTTAAATATTGTGACCAGTCTTGAAGCATCACGAAAACTTAAATTGTGGTTGTAACTCGTGAATTTGATGTTAAATAGAGATTCCATAGAACAATTACTTAAATTTTCTAAAAGAAAAAGGTGACATTTTAGGTGGAAAAAAGATTACATTTAATTTCAGAATCCGATTTAGATAGATGGATCTGAGAAAAAAAATTTCATAACTTCCTCGGTTATCCAAACAAGTGAAGAGTGAACAAAACTAAAATTAAGAAGAACAAACCAAAATAATCACAGAGTCGTAAAACCAAAAAGAGGAACAAACAGAAAATTTCACATATTTCACATATACAACCATCAACAACAAAAGAAAACGACAGGAAGATTCTTTATTTAACTGAGAGCAAGACAAAAAAAAGAGTTTAGACAAAAAAATATCACAAAATTTATGTTCAGAAACGATAAAGCAAGATCTCGAAATCATACATTTGCTTCAAATTCTGGCAGAAGCGACGAGGAAGACGACGAAAACGGTGACGAAGAAGTCGCTGTAGCAAGAAATTCTGATGGATGCGACGACGAAGATTTATTGCGCAGCGACGGAAGTGGGGTAACGAAAAGGAATTCCGGCGAAAGACTTATCGCGTACGACTGTGAGAATGAGAAAATGAAAAGATGGACTAGGTTAAATGTAAATAAAGATAATTTAGTCTTTTTTAATAATAAAATGTTGTATCTGGGAGTTTAGCATACTGATACTAATTTATTCACTAAAACTTGATTTAATACTAAATTAGTCAATTGCCCAAATTTACAAGCGATATTTTTTAAAACATTTTAAAAATATGATTTTTAAAGAAAGTAAATTTACAAAACATTTGGAGAATTTTTAAATAAATACTTTTTATTATTAAACTACTAAAAATATTTAAAAAAATTTATTCTTGATTATTTGGTTATCTTTACTGATTCGAAAAATCAATAAATTATTATCATTAACGAGTTAAGTATAAAAATAAAAAAACCGTCAAGTATAAAAATAAATAAAATTGTGTATTTCCGTTATTTCGATTTACTATGTGTTTATTGGATCAACTAGAATCCATTACGATTCAACTCTGGTTTAATTCCGGTTAAACCTAAACCGGTTGTCCCAGTTCGGTTTTATTATACAAAACGGTGCTAAACCGAACTATGTGATCAAAAGTTAAAAGAGTTCCGTACATTTTGCAACCCCATAAGGCCACAACAACTCTCTCTTCTCTCTGTATAAAATCTAAGATAGGCAAATGGTAGATATATTAAATACGTTTTGATTCAGCGTCGAAAGCGGAAAGCGAAAAGAAGAAGAAAAGTCCCCACTAACGTAAATCTCCCAAAAGTCGGAGACACAGAAAAATTGTAAAAGAAAACCCTTTTTTTATCTCGGCGAAGCAAAACACCGACCCAGCAGAAAAAGGATTAGCAAACTTTGCAACTTTTAATCTCAAAAATCTGATTCCACCATTGTTAAAATTACTGCGTTGGAAAAGGGGAAAATCGCATAAAAAACCTCGAATATGACAGCCACTAACACTTTAAACCTCAAGATTTTGTCACTTACATTTTAAATATTCAAACATTTATTTAGTACACTATTAACCTTAAATTGTCACTTTAGATAACATTCCGCTATAAATCGGAAACGGACTTCATAACGCCGTTTAGTTTAAAATAACGTCATTTAAGTGAAAATAACGCCGTTTAACCCCGTTTTAGTTGGCATAACTCCGTTATTTCACAAAGGAGTTAGAAAAATCGCATAAACATCCCCAAAATCAATTTGGGATTTTAGGATTTTTCGAAAAATCAAGAACAAACAAAATTCGAGTTTGGGAAGAGCAACATCGCATCGAGATGAGGTAAAATCAATTTTAAACTTAAAATCGTAGGTGATTTTCGACTGTAATTTGTAGGGTTTGCGTTTTTGCTAGGTTTTAGTGTTCGATTTTGAGTATTCGGTTGGATGTTGTTCATTTGTATTTGATTTTTCGTTGTTGGGGTTCGACGTAGTGTTGTAGGGTTCGATTTAGGGTATTTTCGCTTGGGTCTTGTGATTTCGTTTTTGATTTTTCGTTTTTGGGGTTCGACATAATGTTCTAGGGTTCGATTTGGGTATTTCCATGGGTGTTGTGATTTCGTGTTCGATTTTTCGATGTTGGGGTTCGGCGTAGTTTCTAAGGTCCGATTTTGGGTATTTGAGGTTCGATTGTGTGATTTCGTGTTGGATTATGGTTGTTAGGGTTCGGTTTTTTGTCTTTTGGGTACGATTTTGTGTATTTTTGGTTGTAGGATTCGATTTCGTGTTTGATTTTGGTGTGTGGGTTCGATATTGTGTGATAGGGTGCGATTTTGTGTATTTGAGGTAGGAGTTTGTGTATTTCCGCTTCGTTGATATAAGAGTACATGGAAAACGGAAGCGTTTGGGATTGGTTTCATGAGGAGAAAGACGTGACCGGGAAAAAGAAGAAGCTTTTAGACTGGGAAGCAAGATTGAGAATAGCAGTAGGATTATGGCCGGTTATAAGAAGTTGTAAACTTGCCTGCAAACTCTAAAATTCTGTATTAACTTTCTGTATTTTTTTTTCTGAAATTCTGTATTAACTTCTTCGTATATAGTGGTAGTTCCACAAACACTTCTTGTTTTGCCTACACATTTGCATATATGTATTGGCCACTAACAAGTAACAAGTCACGAAATCAAGTGTGAGTTGCTTTCCTATGCAACTCGAGCCAAACTATAAACCTAGTATTTTTTTGTTTACTTTTCCAATCTAGTAAAAGATGTAGTTGTAGGCCATAAAAGCATTGAAAGGTTTCTCATTCGAAATTATTAGCGAGGTACAAACAGATTCAGACGATTCAGATTGTGAAAAAACAAATCTTTATGTTCATAACCAAAAATACTGAATGAAAGGAACTCTAATGCCAAAGCAAAAGAGAACGAGCTCTAAGGAAAAGAAAAGAAAATCTTTTACAGGAAAGATCAAACAAAACAAGCACTTTAGATAACTTCAGAGGAAGATAATTTCTTTTCTGGAGATTTCAAAGATCACCCGATAACTAATCCCGATCTTCATCTGCATTACAGCAAAAAACAAAAGAAAAGTTTCAATATTCCAAGTAACATAAGTAGAAGATCATAATATACGTATGCAAACTTATTCAATCCCATAATGTAAGTGTGTATCCCATAATGCAATAGTATTACCTGCAATTTGCAGCCTAACTCAATCTAGAACCAAATAAATGATCAAAGTATATATCTTTCTACTCTTATTGAGATCTTAGTAATACAAAAAAAATTTTATGTTGCTCAAATCGTCTAACTTTTCATAACAGTGCCTGTCTAAACAGATTTGCAACGAGCTACTTCAAAGAATTTTGCTTATTTGACGAACTTACAAAGGTTTAACCTCCAAAATTTAAGAAGTTTAAGGAGGAAATAAAAGCGATACCAAAATAACGACGCTCATTTGCAGCTCTGGCCTTATTGAGCATCACATCGAGATCTTCCTTAAGCTTCACATCCCATTTCACAAGCTGGTTCGCGAACACAACACCAAGTCCCATTCCGAGCACATGCTCCCAGGGATCTACCGATTTCATCATCCAATTTCACAAAAATATCAGAACCCTAAAAGCCCATAGAATCCAATCGCATTTACCTCAACAATCGAAGAAACGAAAATGGAAAAAACTTCGAAACTCAAACTTCATGAGAACAAATTCGAAACCCATAAATTAAATCTTCCCAAACAACTTCGAAACCCAGAAACCCTAAAACCCCGAAATCCTATGACACATTCAAACCCGAAACCCAGAAATTCAACAAGAACATGAAAATCCAAAATCATAAACATCATAAGAAAACCAAAATCGAAATCGAGCCCCTTTAAATCGCAAATTCGAACAAATTATCATCATTTTCACCAATCTTATCTCGTTCTATCTTCAATCTTACCTTCTTTCTTCGATTTCGGATCAATTCACTTTATCTTCAATTTTCCCCCTTTCTCACAAACCCTAATGCCCATTTGACAACTTTCCCATTTTAAATTTAAAACCCACGTGTTAATAACTTAAATTAAACGGGGTTAAATCGTTTTTAACGGAGGGCAAATCGTTTTTAACGGAGGTTAACGTCAGTTTATGTTCTGTTATATCTATTTAACGGAGAGTAATCGGGTATAAATTTCATTGTTAAAAATGATACAAACTTAACTTCAGATGTTTATAGTGTAAGTGACAAAATCTTGAGGTTTAAAGTAAAATCTTGAGGTTTAAAGTGTTAGTGGCAGCCAATCTCGATGTTTTTTATGCGATTTTCCCGTTGGAAAAGTATCTTGCTTTTCTGTTGAATTATTTCTCATGCACGTCACTTATTTCTTTGCTTTTTAACTTTTTGGGTAGAATTATTGAGTTGGGTCTTTGATTTTTTTTTCTTTTAATTCTAATTCAGAATGATTTCTTCATTCTGAATTTCTGTTCGTGCAAACCATTTTTTCAAAATTTGGATCTTATGCTTTTTTGGGTTGTTAATGTTTGAATATCAGGTTTCGATTTAAATGCGATTTATTTGGACGTTTTATTTAGAGATTTCTTCAAGCTACGCTGCATTGCCACTGTCTCATGACATTGTTCGTTTAATTTTCGAATAAAACTTTGTTGAAGATAACTTATTCCCTCTGAAATCTCCTTCGTGGTTTGGTTTATCAGACTTTTCCATTTGAGAGCCAAGACCCGAGCTGCTTAACTATATTTAAGCATCTTTGATAGGTGTGTTCTTTGGTTTTTCAGTGTAAAAAAGTAGTTTTTAAGTTACAGAAAAAGGGTTTAATTTTGGCATCTTGTGGTTGCTATTATTGTTGCTCGTAGTCGATTTTCATGGCTCAAGTTTGAGTTTTTATAAGTTTCTGTTAGGTTCTGTCATTTTTTAATCCACTTTTTACCTTTTCTTGATTGTATATGTGTGATTTAATATCATCTCGTTAATTTGGTGTCTGAAAATATGAACAAGTTGTTTCTTTTTGATGCTACCTATATGGACGAAGACCATGTGAATAGCTTAGGAACACCTGAAACGATGAATAAAGAAGACGTTTATACTTGGAGAGGAGACTCTACAGGGAAGGAAGTGGTTTCAAAGTCTAAAGAGAAAGAGCTTCCTCGTTACCTCAGAGCATCCACTGGTTCATGTCATGATATCTGCAAGTACGGGAAGAAACATTTATCTGTGGAAAAACCATGGCGTTCGACTACTAAAAAGATCTTCAAGAAAGCTCTTGATGATGATTTGAACGAAACTTTGAAAGCAGGTTCTTCTAAAACAAAGAAGGTAATGGAAGTCCAGAAGAAGGTTAGTGGTGATTCTTCTGTGATAATCAAAAGAGAGGTTGTGAAGTATCAAGTAAGCAGTGTCTCTAGTGCGCAAAAGAAGCAGGAGGCGTTGATAATATCATCTTGTGATGAACCTCCTGTGAAGCAAATGAAGAAGAAAATGACAGTAAGTTCCAAACCTAAACCTTCACCAGATTTGGGATCTCGTTCACCAGGAAATGTTGATGCCCTGAAATCAAGATTCTTATGGAAGTCTAATTCAGCACTAACAACGTCCAAATCTAAAGAAAACCATGAGCAAGCTGCTTCACCAGTTCTAAAACCCAAAATGGGTGAAAAAGGTGGAGGAAAAGATGAAGATGGAAAGAGAAAGAAGGCTGCAGCCATCTCTAGAGTTGTTTCAAAGAAGGTTCCGGTGACTCCAAAAGCTTCTCTTCCTCCAAGATTATCAATAAGACTAGCTGGAAATTCAGATTTGAGAAAGAGTCAGAACTTAAAGGCTGCCTCTTTGTCTTCTTCTCGACAAAATCAGAAACCAAGACATGTGAATCACGCTGATGAATCTAACAAGCAGTTAGATGGTTATCCAGTTGAGGAGAAAACATTGCATGTCGTGGAAATGGAAACAACAAGTAAAGTGTCTGAACTTGACCAGAATCAGCACTGCTTTGTTTTAGACTGTATTTCGGTTCATTGTATTTTGGTTCAGTAAACCGGATAATTTATAACCGGTTATCGCATTGTTTACTTTCATATAAATACTTGTACAGACGTCATTTGGAGAATTCAATGAAAGATAATCTGTTTATTTAGTTTTCTCGTTCTAAAATGGTATCAGAGCAACTAAAACAGATTTTATCTTGACAATTTTCTGCTGAAATTCAGCTTTCTTTTACCTCGATTTCTGCTCGGAATCTCCACAAATTTCTTTCGATCTTCACTCATCACTGCATGAATGGTGAAAAGAGGAGCGAAGGCGAAAATTCGTACAGCTTCACCGGAGCCGGATTCTGCGATTGCTTCCAGACAAACTCAATCTCCGATACCTGGAGATTTCAGAGTTCAGTCTGTCAATCGGGAATATACCGGAACCTATGTAGCTCGTGGATCAGCCGAGAAGATCTTTTATGGAATGGATTCTTTGGAGAGCGCTCATAGTCCATTTTTTCTTCATCCAGCTGATCATCCAGGTTTGTCGCTTGTCTCACAAAAGCTTGATGGATTTAACTATAATAGTTGGCAAGTAGCGATGACGATGGCTCTGGAATGTAAGAACAAATGGAGTTTTATAGACGGATCTCTCCCTAGGCCTGAGAATTCTGAGACAATTTTTCGAGTGTGGAATCGTTGCAACAGCATGGTTAAATCTTGGATATTGAATGCTGTTAGTTCAGAGATCTATGATAGTATACTTTACTATAATGATGCTGCTGAGATATGGGTAGATTTACTGAAGAGATTTCACATAAATAATCTCCCACGTAAATATCAGTTAGAACAGGAGATTTTAACTATGCGTCAAGGATCTCTAGATCTTTCAGCTTATTTCACGAAAATGAAGACTCTGTGGCAGAGATTAGATAACACTAAATCTCAAAAGATTTGTCAGTGTACTTGTGGAAAGGTTGAGGAATTGTTAGAGGATATTGAAACAAGTCGTACAATTCAATTTCTCATGGGACTCAATGATGGTTATTCGAATATCAGAAGTCAAATTATCAACAAGAAGAATAGACCAAGTCTGAATGAGATTTATAATATGTTGGATCAAGATCACAGTCAAAGAGTTGTAGGGAACAGTTCTAAGAGTTCTATTCCCTCTTCAGCTTTTCAGGTCAGCAACAAAGAATCTTCTGATTATAATCAAGTTTCTGAAAAGGTGGGGAATGTCTCGACTAATTTTGCTCAACGTCCGAGACATGTATGCAATCACTGTGGAGCAGTTGGGCATCTCAAAGACAGATGTTATAAACTTCATGGGTATCCTCCGGGATGGACAGGAAAGAAAAAGTTTATACCCAACAATAATGGCTTGACTAATCCATCTCAACAACGGCAGACTCCTTCACCTACTAATACAGTTGCTAAAACAAATTTAGCTGCTTCAAATGGTTCTGAAGTTGTGAAGGACATAAATCAAACAGTATGCGATCTCTCTACTGAAAAGATTCAAGACATCATTTCTTTTCTTAGCTCCAAACTTCACTCTCAGAACATCACACCTACAATGGCTGCCTCACAAGTTACCACTTCCAACCCTATGTCAAATACCTCACCCATATCTGGTACATTTCTAAACTTCCACACTCTCTTATCCTACGATATGCTTTCTCATCATGATAATCGAAATGGTATTGATCCTAGTTCATGGGTCATAGATTCGGGAGCTACTCATCATGTAGGTCATTCTAGGAATGCCTTCTTTAACTACCAGAGTCTAGAAAATACCTTTGTTAACCTTCCTAATGGTACTGTGGTTAGCATTGTTGGGATAGGATCTTTAAGGATTAATGCCAATATTGTTCTTCATGATGTGTTTTACATACCTACCTTTCGGTTCAATCTTTTGAGTGTTAATATGTTGGCTAAACATTTGCCTGCCATCATTAGTTTCACTTCGAATTCGTGTGACATTCAGGATCTTACTCGGGAATCGATGCTTGGTCAGGGTAGTCTCATTGACAACCTTTATATCCTGGAGTCACAGAATTCTTCCTTCCCTATCTTTTCAGGTAGTCCTAATCCATCTTGCTCCTCTGTTTCGATCAATGCCCGTGTATGGCATAATCGATTAGGACATCCTTCTCATTCTCGAATTTCTTCTCTTAGACATGTTCTGTCTTTACCTCAAAACACTAAAGATCACAGTGATCATTGTTCTATTTGTCATTTAGCAAAGCAAAAACATTTACCCTTTGTTTCTAATCAAAATCGATGTGATTCTTTGTTTGCCTTGATTCATATTGACACATGGGGTCCTTTTGCTACTCCTACTTATGATGGTCACAAATATTTTCTTACCATTGTCGATGATCATAGTAGAGCTACTTGGCTTTATCTCATGAAATCTAAATCAGATGTTCTTACTCTTTTTCCTGGTTTTTTAAACATGATTGAAAAACAATTTGGCATTAGTATTAAGGCTGTCAGATCAGATAATGCTCAGGAATTAAGATTTAGTGATCTTTATCAGTCAAAGGGGATTATAGCTTACCATTCTTGTCCAGAGACACCTCAACAAAACTCTGTTGTAGAACGCAAACATCAACACATTCTTAATGTGGCTAGATCTTTGATGTTTCAGTCTAAGGTTCCTTTAGAGTATTGGGGGGATTGTGTACTTACTGCAGTCTATATTATCAATAGGTTACCTACTCCTGTTTTAGACAACAAGTCACCCTATGAAACTTTACTTAATAAGGTCCCTGAGTATAACTCCCTTACATATCTACTTCACTTAAACAAAGGCATAAATTTGATCCCAGGGCTAAAGCGTGTGTTTTCTTAGGGTATCCATCTGGTTTTAAAGGGTATAAGGTCCTAGACTTGGAAACTAATACCATTTCGATATCAAGGCATATCATTTTCCATGAAGAAATATTCCCGTTTGCATCTTCCAATCAAACGGAGGATATATCCACCTTCTTTCCCCATTCCTCATCACCTACACCCTCTAATGATTTTTTGCATTCTGCAAAATCATTTTCTAGTCGTCCTTCATCTCCTGTAGTTCCTTCTTCTGAGAATCTTAAACTTTCTGTTTCAGATTCTCGTAGACAAACAAAAAGACCATCTTATTTGCAAGATTTCCATTGTTACAATACCACTCCTTTTACTTCACCTTATCCCATATCCCAGTACATTTCTTACAGCAAATTGTCTTCCCCCTTTCATTCCTTCATTCACAATATTTCTCTTCTTACTGAACCACGTAATTACTCTGAGGCTAAAAGTCATTCTGTTTGGTGTGATGCTATGAAAGAGGAATTGAATGCTATGGAAAGGACTAATACTTGGATTATTTGTCCTCTTCCTCCTGGAAAAAGAGCAATTGGCTGTAAGTATGTTTACAAGATTAAACATAAGGCAGATGGGAGTGTTGAGAGGTATAAAGCCAGACTTGTGGCTAAAGGATACACTCAGGAAGCAGGTCTGGACTTTATGGATACCTTTTCTCCAGTAGCTAAACTGGCAACGGTAAAGATTCTTCTTGCAGTTGCAGCCAAACTTCACTGGAACTTGACTCAAATTGATATCTCCAATGCTTTTCTTAATGGGGAGTTAGATGAGGAAATATATATGACTCTTCCTCCAGGTTATGAGCTTTCTGATGAGCTGAAGGGACAGCCTAACCTTGTTTGTAAACTTCAGAAGTCGATCTATGGTCTCAAACAGGCCTCTCGACAGTGGTACCTGAAGCTGTCTACTTCCCTTCATGAAATGGGTTTTGTCAAATCCTCAGGTGATCATACTCTGTTTACTCGATTACAACATGGTGTTTTTGTTGCTGTTCTAGTGTATGTGGATGATATTATCATTGCCAGCAGCAATGATACTATTGTGCCTCATATTATTCAACAACTTCATCATCGCTTCAAATTGCGTAATCTGGGTAATCTTCAATTCTTTCTTGGTTTAGAGATTGCTAGAACTACTAAAGGAATTTCCATTTGTCAAAGGAAATATGTTCTTGAGCTTCTCCAAGACACAGGTTTTCTGGACAGTAAGCCTTCTTCTATTCCGATGGAGCCTAATCATTCTTTACATAAGGATGATACTCCCATCATGGATGATGCTGAATCTTATCGACGGCTTATAGGTCGTCTGTTATATTTAAGTATAACACGTCCAGACATCTCTTTTGCTGTCACCAAATTGTGTCAATTCTCATCTCAACCAAGAGAGATACACCTTCAGGCTGCTCATAAAATTCTTCGCTACCTCAAAGGTACTGTTGGCTTGGGACTCTTTTATTCTTCAGCTCCTGACTTCACTATAAAGGGTTTCACAGATGCTGACTGGGCAGTTTGCCCGGCTACCCGTCGATCTATAACGGGTTACTGCATGTATATTGGTGATGCTCTTATTTCCTGGAAGTCTAAAAAGCAGCCTACGGTTTCCTGCAGTTCAGCTGAAGCTGAATACAGGGCAATGGCCTTTGGTTCGAAGGAGATGGTTTGGATTGACAAGATTTTGTCTGATCTGCGTGTCCCTTCTACACTTCCTGCTTTATTATTTTGTGATAATACTGCAGCCTTGCACATTGCCAAAAATCCGGTTTTCCATGAAAGAACGAAACATGTTGATTTGGATTGTCATTTTGTTCGAGAGAAATTGGCGACTGGTTTCTTGAAGACACTTCATGTTCGTTCTGAGCATCAACTGGCCGACATTCTTACAAAACCTCTTTATCCCTCTGTATTTCAGACTTTAAGGCTCAAGTTGGGACTTCTTAATCTTTACGAAGTACCAACTTGACGGGGGGTTTTAGACTGTATTTCGGTTCATTGTATTTTGGTTCAGTAAACCGGATAATTTATAACCGGTTATCGCATTGTTTACTTTCATATAAATACTTGTACAGACGTCATTTGGAGAATTCAATGAAAGATAATCTGTTTATTTAGTTTTCTCGTTCTAAAACTTTGTTGAACCTTTTCTTCCTCTTCCACCGACTCAATCAACTCGAGAAGATAATGACTGTATTGTTTCAGAAACAGAGTATGATTACCCTTCAGGAAGCAATGAAGCTGAGAGCGCAGAAGAAGAGATTGGAATCTCCAGTGGAAGGAAGAAACCAAGAGCGAAAAATGGAGATTCTCCAGGTGAAGATGCTTTCAAATTACAATTCAGAAGAGGAAAACTTGTGGATGCTGATACTGAGGGTGAGAGAGCAAGGAAGCTCAAGTTTAGAAAAGGAAGAAGTCTCGGAGAAGACAAAGCGGAAGATGCTCAAGGAAGAAGAAGAAGCTTTAAGAAGAGGAAAGATATCAGAGAAGAAGAAGATGAAAATGGTGAAAAGGTTGTGTTGAGGCATCAAGATGTGCAGGAGAAAGATGCACAGGGACTATTCAACAATGTCATTGAAGAAACAGCGAGTAAACTAGTTGAAGTTCGAAAGAGCAAAGTTAAAGCTTTGGTTGGTGCTTTCGAAACTGTCATCTCTCTTCAAGAATCTAAACCTCTTGCTAACTCCGGTGTGTGACTTGGGCATGAGCAAAAGCTAACACTGAATTTTAGATGTTCTACGAGTAATTTGATGGTTTTTGGTTTCGTGTTGATCTGCAGAAATTGGTAATCTTGATTGAGCTAATTAATCGTTTCGGTTTGCTGAGGTTCAAAAAGATTGATGCTTTATATGTCTCAGCCAAAAACATTGATATGGACTGCTTTACGAATAGTACCGATGGATTTGGGGTTTGGTTTTCTAAACCGGTTTACTTGAGTTGTTTAATGATGTGTTGGGTTCGATGCTTATTGAATATTTCGACATCGAAACTGAAACTAAGTATCATGTTAACATTAAAAAATAAGTAGGTATTAAAAAAATGATGACATATTATTAAAAAAATATATGGCTAAAAATTATGATACTACGTTTATTAAAATATAAAATGATAATCTTTTTAACATTAAAAAAAATAAGTTTTAAAAAATGATGATATGTCATTAAAAAAAATCACATGAATAAAAAAATTATGATAGATGCTTAATCAATGTGATATGATAATTTAAAAATAAAATTATTTCTAAAAAAATTAATTAAATATGATATAACAATTTTAAAAATAAATTTATTTTTAAAAAGTAAATTAATCAAATTTAACATGATAAGTTTAAATATAAATTTATTTCAAAAACTAAATTAAATCATATATATTGATTTAAAAGTAAGTTTAGAAAAAATGTTTACATATTATTACAAAAATTGATATGACTAAAAAATTAATATGACAAAAAATTATTATTCCTTATACATTAAAAGAAAAGTGAGATTTGAAAAAATATTTACATGCTATTAAAAAATTAACATAGTAAAAAATTATGAATTATCCTCTTAACATTAAAAGAGATGTGAATTTTAAAACAAATAATTACATATCATTAAAAGATGACATGGAAATTTAAACATAACATTATTTCCAAAAAATAAATTAATCAAATGTAACATGATAATTTTAAGCATATATTTATTTTCAAAAAGTAAATAAATCATATATATTAAACTAGAAGTGAATTTATAAGAAATATTTAATACCATGTATTTTTTCAATTTTAGAGTTTATTTAGGTTTTATGGATTTATATTTTTTTCAAATAATTAATTTGGTTTGACAAATTACTATGAATAATTTGTATTTTTCAATCTTAATTATTACTTTTACATGTCAGTTGAATTATTCATATTTTAATCCAAATCCAATTATTGAAAAAATAATATTTAAAGATAAACTTTATTTGTACAAAAAATATCCAAAAACATACAAAAATAATGGTTAATAAGTTGTATTATATAGAAATCTATTATTTTTAATATACAATCGTACCAAATATAATTTATTTTATTTAAAATAAAATATAAGCATATTAAAAATTGAAATCTATAATTTTAGTAGTTTTAAATATATAAAACACAAATAAAACTTATTTTATATAATAAATATGTAATATAATACATATATAATATTACTTAAATATAATAATGATATAAGTTTATAATATATTATATACACGCAAAACGTGTACATATTATCAAGTTTAATTTATTTATCTATTCAATGTTAGCTTTAAAAATCTATATTAGTGTAAAGCTTAGTTTAAAATTATAATTTATTGTTTTATTTTTTTTATTTAATAGTATTAGTTTCAAATATATTTTATTTTTAAATATCACTCATTTTCAAACTATGTTGTCAATGATAAATTGTTTTTACTATATTATAATAGAAATCATATACTTTAATTTGAGATTTCAAACAGTAAGAAAAAATTTTGTTATCGAAAATTTAGAAATTTGATTTTGTTGGCATCTAAATCATCAATTATAATGTTTTAGATGGTATGTGTAATATCTCGGTTTATGTAAAATTGTAGTGTATGAAAAAAGTTTAAACGAATTGCTTTCGATATTTTTATTAGTAAAATGTATTTATATTTCATCACTTGTCCTGAAAGAACTTTAGAAATAATAATGTTTGAATTGCAATAATGTAGTGATGGACTATTGTAAAGTGATTTCTGATATTTTACAAGTTAGAACAAAATTCGAAGAATTCAACAATCTCAAAATAAAATCGCAAACTTAATGGAACAAAAAAATATTAAGTTATTGCATCGATCTGTTATGATATAATAACAAAAAATAGAAATAGACTAGAAGCATATTACTTATAGTTTAATTATCTTCAAAAATTACCTGTCATTATAAATCTTTATCTGCGGATCTCATCCCGTTTGACCTATTGCGGAACAGGTACATATCGAATATAAAAATATTATGTAAGCAGGACGCTAGTACGGATCGAAGTTTCGTTGGAGCGGATGCGGGTTACTTTTTATTATTTTGCTTATTAACGAACATCCATAATTTTGGATCAAAATTTTGTGACTGATTTGTGACTACTTTGGTCCTGTAGTCACAAATCAGTCATAATTTTTTGTGACTGATTTGCGACCACATGTATCAAGGAATCGCAAATCGATGGCAAAAATTGCGACTGATTTGGGACTAGTTTGCGACTACAACTTAATTAGATTTAAAAATATATATAATTTTAAATTATTATTGAAATAATATTTATATTTTAAAAATAAAAATATTAATATTTTTAAAATTTAATTCCAAAGATTTAAATTATTTCAAAATAATTATAAAATAATTTTTATAAATATAAATTTTATTAATATCTTTCAAAATTAATTTCAATAATAATATTAATATTTTGTAATTAGAAATAGTAATATAATAATTTATATTACTATGTTTTCATATTAATATTAGTTAATTTTTTATAAATATTAATATAATAGTTTATAATTTATGTTTTAATATTAATATTATTTCATTTTTTATTAATTTATAATAACATTATTTCAAATATTTTTGAAAATTAATTTCCAAAATTATTATGTTTTAATAATATTTTTAAAATTTTAATTATGAATATTTTCATAAAATTATATTTTTGAAACTATTAAATATTATTATTAGTTTTTATTAATTAATAATAAATATTATAATATTAAATAAAAAATATATAACTAACTAATATAAAATATTTAATAAAAAAAATAAAAATTAAAATTGTAATATTTATTATTGTAAATTTAATTTACAGAAAAATAAAAAATTTAATCACAAATTAGTCGCTAAACTGTGGCAAATTAGTCGCTAAACCGTGGCAAATATGGTTGCAAAAATTGCGACCACGTATGTAGTCGTAAATCACAGTCGTAAATTGGCAGTTTTCTTGTAGTGATATATATGCGGGGCGGGTGCGAGTCGAAGTTTTGATATATCAGGGTGGGTGTGGGTTTGGTTTTTTTATGCGGGTTAGGAGTACCCGTAAATTTTGGGTCAAATTAGTTAATCGAAATTTAAATCAATTTAATCATAAACCAATACTAATTTTATACTAAACCAATTTAATACCAAACCAACACTATAAAACTAAAATGACCTAATTTCCAATCCTATTATATTGAGGTCCACCTACACGAAAAAAATTCTGAAAAAATCTCCACCTAATTCCGGTGACCTCCACCCAGTTCCGCTGATCTCTAGCCATTTCCGGCGACCTCCGACGGTGAGCATCTCTCTCTCACTCTTTGTCTCTCGATTTCTTTCTCTCGTTATCTCTATCTCGTTTTCTTTCTTTTTCTCTCCTTTTCTTTCTCTCTCTTAGACTTTCGAAGTCTCTCTCTCAAACTCTCTCTCGAAGTCTCTCTTAGATTGCAATATTATATTATAAGAGTTTATTTTACTTAAATATTTTTAAAAAATTTAGAAAACGAAGCGGGTCACGGATCATTCGCAAACCCGCTATATTAATGCGGGGCGGGTGCGGGTTTAAAAAAGATGATTCATGATTTTTGCGGGTAAAAAAGATTTATAAAAAAAAATCAACCCACCGAGGACCGGGTCATACAGAGCGGGTCCGACCCACTTGACAGACCTAGTAAAAATCACTCTTCCAAAATATAAAGTCGGTCTACGAATTTAAAAATCAGAAGCTAAAAACAAAAAAATATGATATTTTGAATATTTTTTTTATAAAAATAGACTAGAGTAATATTTGAAAATCTCATTTTGACATTTTTTTCAAATTTATCTTAAATTAAAAAATTTTAAATAGTAAAAATTATTATATCAAAAATTTTATTTATTCGTACAAATAGAATTTAAAATATTATATTTAAATAAAATTTAAAATAATATTATTTAAAAAATTTTCTGATATATTATTGTAATTTTCAAATTAAAAAATATAGGGTATCAAAGTTATATATATATATATATATATTAATACAAAATATTTTAAAAAAAAGCATTATACTTTTTTAAGAATATATTTGTTGGCAACAGTAGAGTTGTTAAAAGTTTTGTTGATTTCTTGATTTTTTTGTCATTTTGGTTATTATAGTTTTTTTGCAACATTATTTATTTATTAAGATTTTTGTTTCGGTATGCAATCATAGTATTTCTTTACGTTTTTTCTTCTTTTGTCGCATTACTACGTGATTTGAGGGGCAGTATCAAGACCACAGACACAGAACGTGATTTGGACGGTATCATTGCAGAAAAAAAGATCGAATGGCATGGAAAAAATGACTTATTTGGGCAACAAAAAATTAATATATAGACTCAGTAAAGCTTCTTCATTTGACATCTCATCGGCGTTATCGCTTGGAAGATTCAGAATTTCAGATTCAGGACCGAATAAGGAAGAAGGAAAAAAACATGAAATTTGAGCTTGTGTTTATACCATATCCTTCAATCGGCCATCTCCGATCAACAGTTGAGATGGCTAAGCTACTAGTCCAGCGAGAAAACCGCCTTTCCATCTCCGTAATCATCCTCCCTTTCCATTCCGAAGGCGAAGTCGGTGCTTCCGCTTACATCGCAGCCATCTCCGCCGCATCCAACGATCGCCTCCGCTATGAAGTCATCTCCGAGGGAAATCAACCAACAGCCAAGCCCACTACGCTGGACATGCATGTCGAGAATCAAAAGCCACAGGTGAAACGTGCCGTCGCAAAACTCGTAGACGAATACTCGACGCTACCGGGCTCGCCGAGGATCGCTGGGTTTGTCCTCGACATGTTCTGCACATCGATGATAGACGTGGCTAATGAGGTTGGTGTTCCAAGTTACTTGTTTTACACCTCGAGTGCAGGGATTCTCGCACTCGGATTTCATGTCCAGATGTTGCACGACGAGAATAAATACGATGTTACCGAAAGTGATTATGAAGAATCGGAGGCCGAGTTGATAGTTCCGAGCTTGACTCGTCCTTATCCGGTGAAGTGTCTTCCTCACGGTCTCGCGTCTAAAGAGTGGCTTCCGGTATTTGTAAATCAAGCGAAAAAATTTAGAGAGATGAAGGGTATGTTGGTAAATACTGTTGCTGAGCTGGAAGCTTGTGCGTTGAAATACCTCTCGAGTGGTGAGACTCCTCCTGCCTATCCAGTGGGACCATTGTTGCATCTCGAGAACCAAGTTGATGACGAGAAACAATCGGATATTTTACTGTGGCTCGATCAGCAACCGGCTGAATCGGTCGTCTACCTCTGTTTTGGGAGCATGGGAGGCTTCGTTGAGGAACAAGTACGAGAAATCGCGGTCGCACTCGAGCGAAGCGGTCACCGTTTCTTGTGGTCTCTCCGTCGTGCATCTCCGAATATAGATAAGGAACTTCCCCGAGAGTTTACGAATCTGGAGGAAATTCTCCCGGAAGGATTCTTTGATCGGACGAGGGAGAGAGGAAAAGTGATCGGATGGGCACTACAGGTGGCGGTTCTAGCGAAGCCGGCGGTCGGAGGATTCATAACTCACTGCGGGTGGAATTCGATGCTGGAGAGTCTTTGGTACGGTGTTCCGACGGCTTCCTGGCCGTTATACGCAGAGCAGAAATTCAACGCTTTTGAGATGGTGGAGGAACTTGGATTAGCGGTAGAGATAAGGAAGAATTGGCGTGACGGTCATTGGGCTGGAGAGGTGACGGTTATGGTGAAGTCGGAGGAGATAGAGAGAGCTATCACGTGTCTGATGGAGCAAGATAATGACGTGAGGAAGAGAGTGAAGGAGATGAGCAAGAAATGCCACGTGGCTTTAATGGACGGTGGATCGTCGTCGATTGCTTTGCAAAAGTTTATTAATGAGGTTGCAAAGAATATAGTTTCACCGGATAATTAATTTCAAATAGAAAACTCAGCATATAATGTTTCGTTACCTCATATTTTAATTTACGTTAATACATATATCTCCTAAATTTTTTTAAAAATTTAGATTAAACATAAATCATGAATACTCAACACAAAATATTTATATATAATTGTTGTATCTAAAAGTTTATTCTTCATATTATCCCTAGTTAAATTTACAAAAGATCATAGTTTTACAAAATTATATATCATATCTTTTATATATTACATGTCAAAACTTTGATATATTTGTCAAATCCACAGAAATCCACAGTTTTCTTAGTTGTGCATTTTCTATGTATTTATTTTTTTAACACTATTTCTATATCAATTTTAGTGATTAATAAGTTAATAATTTAATAGAATATTAGAAAATTGACAAAATATTACTATTTAGAATTTTTGTTTTAATTGTAGCATCATTAAGCTAAATTTACAAAAATAATATAAATTTAATATTCATATATTTTAAAATTTATTTGTAATAAAAAAAAATCAAATTTCAAATTAAAATAAGAATCAAAATATAATATTTTAATTATATTTATAATTTATTTAAAATAAATATGTATTTATTTAATTTCTGTCTAGATAATTCTTGCTATGGCAAAATAAAATATGATCTCAAATCAACATAAGCAAAACTATGGATTCAATCATATTTTAATTATATTTATAATTTATTTATCACAAATTAATTGAAATAAGAACCAACATATAATATTTTAATTGCTGATTCATTTGATCTCTATCTAGATAATTCTTGATAATTCTTGCTATGGCGAATTGGAGACATAAAGTGTGGCGAAATTTGAGCTCATTGCAAATATAAACCAACAATTCTTGGTGACAAATAGAAATTTTACAAACAATCCATAAAAATTAATTATTATATCAAGAATTTAACATTTTCTTTTCACTTTCATATTGTCAATATTTTCGAAAATTTTGATGAAGATTTATGTAAACAAAAAATATTGGTTAGACTAATTCACTTATAAAGCATAAAATTTTAACAAAGATAACATATTCATAAGTTTTAAAATACTATTATTCGACAAAATTTTTTTGTATATAATATCTTATTCTACATATTTTTAATTTACATTATTTCTAAAATTTAATAATTATTAGAAATTTATGATTGATTTAAACTTGTTAAGAAAATCTTTTCGCAATAGAAAAAAAATCACTATAACAACTAAAAAAACTGTTTTGTATTTGTGTTACTATTTATCAAAAGAAAAAATTTTGAATTAATTTTTAAAATAAAATATTCTAATTAAATAATATATTTAAAATATTAAAACAAATTTGTAGAAATGTATAATGAAAATAATAATAAAAATTAGAAAAATAATGCGTCCGTATCATGGTATAATATTGTTTCCATGTTTTCAGATCCGATCTTAAGAAATTGTAAAACAAAAAAACAAACTGTGGCCAACTACTCAAATTACAAGACTATACAATATGCAATCATTGGAAACGGGATTAATGAATTAGAAACTAAAAATTTATTGTTTTTCTAAGAAAACAACAAAAGTAATTCAACCGCATCAGAAAACAAATCGTCTCTTACATAAGAAGCACAGAGTAAAATGTAAGAAAAAAACAACTCTTCAAGACTTCAAAACTGAATCCTGAGACTAAAATTTATATGGAAATGAAGCAAAAAACACAGACAATAAAGAAAGATAGAAACAAGATTAAAAAGAACCGACCAGATTTACCTTGTCATTTTAGACAAAAGCAGGCATGTCCTTAAGCCAACCATCAAGTGGCTTACCAATGGAGTAAACGATGAAACCAATCTCTCTTAACTTGTCAACATTCATAATGTTTCTTCCATCGAAGATAAACGCAGGTTTCTGCATATTGTCGAAGATCTTCTGGTAATCTAACGACTTAAACTCATCCCACTCAGTCAAAACGCAAACCGCGTGTGCGTCTTTTGTAGCTTCATATGCATCCCAAGTCACACTCACTTGTTTCACTGTGGTTGGACTCATTGGCTGCAAGTGAAGTGGATGGTCCCAATCAAACTTTTTCATCGAAAGGTCTCTCTGAATCTGATCCTCTGTGACTTGTGGATCATAGATGCTAATCTGCGCTTTGTCTCCTAACAAACCTTTACACACATCAATGGCTGGTGTTTCTCTTGTGTCTCCCGTGTCTTTCTTGAATGCGAATCCGAGGATAGCAATCTTTTTGTTGGAGACAGTGTTGAACATAGAAGAGACAATTCTGTTCACGAACCGATTCTTTTGGTAATCGTTGATCTTGATCACTTGTTTCCAATATTCCGCAACTTCTGGAAGTCCATTGCATTGACAGATGTAGACAAGATTCAGAATGTCCTTTTGGAAACATGAACCACCAAATCCGACACTAGCGTTCAAGAACTTGGGACCAATTCTTGAATCCGTACCAACAGCGTAGGACACTTGAGTGACATCAGCACCAGTGGATTCACATAGAGCTGACATCGCATTGACTGATGAAATCCTCTGAGCCAAGAAGGCGTTTGCAGCTAACTTGGAAAGCTCCGCGGACCAGAGATTTGTTGTGATGATTTGGTCTTCAGGAACCCAATTGGCATAAACCTCCTTAAGTGTCTGGACAGCTTTTAATCCTTCTGGTGTTTCTCGCCCTCCGATCAAGACACGGTCAGGGTTAAAAAGATCAGTGATAGCAGTTCCTTCAGCAAGAAACTCTGGATTTGAAAGAATCTGAAATTTGATTCCTTTACTGTTATGCATCAAAATCTTTTCAATTGCTTCAGCTGTTTTGACCGGAACAGTCGATTTCTCAACAACAATCTTGTCAGAAACCGATACATCTGCAATCATACGAGCAGCACTTTCCCAATAAGTGAGATCTGCAGCTTTTCCAGCACCAAGACCAGTCGTTTTGGTTGGTGTGTTAACAGAGACAAAGACGATATCAGCTTCTCTGACATGTTTCTCCACATCGGTACTGAAGAAAAGGTTTTTGCCTCTGCATTGCTTAACGATATCATCAAGACCTGGTTCGTAGATCGGAAGCTGATCACTGTTCCAAGCGTTGATCCGAGGAACAGAGATATCAACAACAGCTACCTCAATGTGTGGACATTTGAGTGCAATCACCGCCATTGTTGGACCACCGACATATCCAGCTCCAATGCAACAGATCTTCACCATTTTTATGAACTCTCTCTGCCAAAAAAAAATGAATTCAGGTCAGATTTGCTTCCAATTCAATTGCAAATAGAGATTAGACAGTTAGATCTGGACTATAGAAACTAAGATCGACATTATTTGCCCTGAAAAGGTGAAAATTCCCAGTAATAACAAAGAAATATTCCAAAAATCACGCGGATCCAAACACAACCTAGCTTGACTTCGATAATCTGTTCATTCGATTGATAAATGAGTACGATTAACAAAGGATCTACACATTTGAACACCATCAAACACGAATCTAAACAAAGAAAGGACCGATCTAAGATCAAGTGATATTAATCGACGATTGAGAACAATATCAGCTAACAATCAACTACAGCTTCGCGAAAGAAAATCGAAAATGCAAGACAAAAAACGTAAAAGAGTAGGGAGAGAGAGAGATCAGCATTTACCTTCGAAGATCAGCAGTGAAGAAGGTATTCGCTTGGAAAATGAAGAAGGAAGAGAATTTCAACGACGATGAAGAAGAAGAAGGCTTACAATTTATAAGAGACGCATTTCCGAAATTGCCCCTTAAAGGCAGGCTATCGTTTTCAGTTATGGTTTAAGGAAGATCGAATCACAAGCAAGGGTAAAACGGAGAATATGTTGAAAGCATTGTTGAACACCGTGGAAAGTTGGCCCCACGGCTATTAGGCAGCCCGTATGATACTATCTTACGATTTACGATTAATAAAACGATGGTCAATGTGATAGTATAATACTATCTTGTCGGTGGATCCATTAGAGAAAATCATCTCTGGTTGGAAAAAACCCTCGACCTTCTCTGTAGGAATCTTCACCGAAAGTTCACAATTCCGGACAGTCTTAGGCTTCAAAACTCATTATTGAACGGATCGTCACCGCCTTGATTCGGCATGTTTATACATGGCCAAATAATCTATACGGAATCGAACCAAAACCAAAAAAAAAAATTTTGGTTGGTATTCGATTATAAATAAATAACCGAATATATAGTATTTTAAAAAATCATAGTTATTGATTGTTAATAATTGAATCAAAAACCGAAATAATATCCGAAAAAACTAAATTATTTTCGGTTATTCAAAAATATTTTAGATATTTCGAATATTTCGATTATTTTCGATTATTTTTTTGTTATTTTCAATTATTTTTAGTTATTTTTTGTTACTTCGATTATTTCGGTTATTTTTAGTTATCTGAATTATTTTTGTTTATTTTTTAAAAAATTTAATAATCAAACCAACTGAAACCGAGATAAAATCAAACTGAAACCAAATCGAAATATAAAAATAATTGAATAAATCTTTAATATTATCAACCAAAAAAAACAAAACAAAAAATAACCGATCGAATACGAACTGAATATACGAATGCTGAAAGCCTAATATTTATGTATGTTTCATTTGTTTCCTTTCTTCATTTTTAAGAATTTGTTTAGGTGAGGGTTCAACAGTAATTTTCTCGACCTTCTACTGAACGTCCCACCGCCATTTATAATCATTTTTATGGTTAGGTGCCACTGTCAGGACTTTGGCATTTTTGTTTTGAATTTTTGGTTATTAAGATTTGGTTGTAAAAATTCGGAGTGTTACTTTAAAAATTGTTAAAAATCTGATTAGTAACAAATACTATAAGAACTGTGAGTGTTATTTTAAATTATTTTATTTTTAATAATATTTAAAATGCAAGAACTAAACTGAAACGATGATATATGTAGATTGAATTTCTAAAAAACAAGAAAAATATAATAATGATCAGTCAATTAAAATTTCATATTTTTAACAAAATAGAAATAGAATTTTTTTTTTTTGAATTGTTTAAGGGAAGAATAGAATTAGAAAGAGTTTGGAAATGTTTTTCAAGCTTTATATCGTTATCAGACAATTTTGGCAGATTTTAATTTTATATACTTAGAGTTCCGTACAATACTTTTTTATAAAATCAAATTACTGAAATATGAATTTTTTAAAGTTTTTTTTTTCAAATCTAACACTATAAAATTAAAATTCTAAAATTAGCATAAATAATTAATAAAAATACTTATATACTATAAATAAATTATACATAAACTTAAAACATTATATTTGAGTTCTTTTTTTCAATTTATGGTCTAATTTTTTTTAATAAAATGAAATTTTAATATATTTTAATTTTAAATTTATGTTATTATTAGAAAATTAAACTAATTATGATATTTTTGGAATAAAAACTTAAAAATATATTATTTTACTCTATTGTCCTTTTTTTCTTTCAAAATACTATATTTCTTTTGTTGCATTGGTTCATTGTCACCATTTGCTTTTTGTGTGTTATATTTATTTTTTACCAAGGTTTTTGTTTAAAATACATGAATTATAATTCATTTGAATTTCTTATAGAATACTCTTTATTTTAGGGTTAGCCTGGTATGCTATAAAAACAACAGAATAGTGGAATAGCTAAATGATTTTAATAGCGCAAAAACATTTTAACTAAATAAATATCTATAAACTAATAATAAACTATATTTATACTCATGTCATCCCTAAGAAAAAATATTTGTAAATTATATAATATTGTTTATTAGTAAATATAAAGTAGATATTTATATAATTTTAACTTTTATTTAAAATTATTTTAATATTAACTACATATATGTAAATTCATAAAATAAAAATAATTGCTTTTTACGAATTTAATATTTTTTTTGTTAGTTTAATAAAATATATATATATATATATATATTTTAAAAAAAAAATAATAACAATATCATATAATGCAATTATTCTAGTAATTTAAACTCATTTATATATTTATTTGAAATTTATTGTGGTCATGACAAATCATCATGATATTTTTGTTAATAATATATTTTTTGTCAGTTTATTAATAACAAGTTAGGGTGAGATTATTTTATTAAAATATTTCTCAAATAATATATTAGAAATGTTGAAAGTTTGATTTAAGAGCATTGTAATGGTAACATACTCATTGTATCTCTCATCAATATAGTATTCATTTTAATGAATTTTATTTTGAGAACTTAATCACAAACTTTTACTCCATTGGTGAGATATTCATTAATATGTAATATACACTTATGCATAATTGAACTTGATATATAGAAAATTTTAATTTATTTAAAGATAATAAATAAATAAATAGCACCCAAATAAACTATTTAATTGATATTTAAACAATGAAGAATTTGATTACTATAAAGCACTCATTAAGAGATTTGTGTCTTATGTAAGAGTTTGTCATGACACCTTCAAATCAAAATGATGAATTCTCATCATTTTTCCAATAAAAAGTATTAATTTTATATTTTAAATGTTAATATGAGAGATTGGAGATGGCTAGTGCTATAATAGATTAATGGCGTTTCATTTTTAATAATATTTTTGACATATCCGAAATATATAATGCACATGTCCATAACATTCAAAATACACACAAAAACAAATAGAAACCTAAACAAACAATCAAAAGCATAATATTTTATTAATGAGTACATGTATATATTCAATAGAGGAGCTTGTAGATATGGTGATCTAAGCCACAAGGCTATGGTCTAGCCACAGCAGCATCGGGCAGAACGATTTTTAATAACGGGTATGTTGAACAGGTTGTTCTTGAGAAAATATTGAACAATTTGGATTTTGAATATGAGAAATCCAAATTCGAAATCCAAATTAAACAATTTGGATAGCAAAGAATGAGTAATTTTAAGCTATTTAATATTTTTTTGGATTTTTCGGATGGTTCATTAAAACTAATGACCATTTTTATTCATTTCTAATCTACTAAATCTTCCAATATCCGAGTCATAAATGTTGTATTAATACCACTAATAAATGCTACTTCGAAATACTTATTGACATCCTCTATATATAGTGAGATTGAACGTTTTGGAAAATCTCCGGCGGCACTTCAAAATCTATAAAAATCGTCTTTACTGCAAAGTTTTGAAGTCGAATTACTGAATTGATTCAAGTTTGGGTCGCATTCGATACTGGGGATTCGAAACCCACCAGTTAAAGAGCCAACGCACCAATGATTGATATAGTCGAAGCACCTAGATCTGAAACCCGCCGCACAACGGGTCAGACGGGACGGGTCTGACCTTCTTGACAGGCTTACTTTCAAATAACTATGCAAATGTTATGTTGTTCTTTGAATATATTCTCAGATTTTATATTATACGTTCAATAGAAGGAGCTTGTGGATATGGTAATAATCTGAATAGACAAGGCTATGGTCTAGCCACCGCAGCATTGAGCACGGTGCTTTTCAATAACGGATACACATGTGGGGCTTGTTACGAGATCATGTGTGTGAATGATCCACAATGGTGTTGGCCAGGATCTATAAAGATCACAGCTACAAATTTATGTCCATCAAATGACACCAAATCAGAGATATTTGGTGCAACCCACCGCAAAAACACTTTGATCTTTCTCTACCAATGTTCCTCAAGATCGCCAAGTACAAATCCGGGATTGTCCCGGTTAAATACCGACGTATTCTTTGCGCAAAAATTGGTGGCGTCAAGTTTGAAACCAAAGAAAACCCTTATTTTTTAATAATTTTGCCATATAATGTAGGAGGAGCCGGAGATATTAAAGCTATGCAAATTAAAGGAAACAACACAGGATGGATAACAATGAGGAAGAATTGGGGACAGAATTGGACTACCAATGTTGTGCTGACCGGACAAGGTTTGTCTTTTAGGATTATGACAAGTGATGGGATTACAAAAGATTTTATCAATGTTGCACCAAAGAATTGGGGTTTTGGAGAGTATTTGTCAACTAAGAGAGCTGCAACATAAACAGTTTTTCGACTTGGAGACTGGCGACCAATGGCTTAGGCAGAGTGGGTGTCGGCCTCCCACTCTCCCATTATGTTCTATTTTATGTTTCAACTTCCATCTCGAGTCAATGGGGATAAGTGGCCAATTGAATTTCTAGCTTGAGTTCACGGTGGTGCTTTGTAGTTTTTTCGATCTAGGGTTCGGTGTGGTTGTCGATCTCCTCTTCAGCACCGAGTTTTCTTTGGTTTTGCTCTGGTTCATAGTTTTTTGGAGGACGGGGAATTGAAATTTGGGTGATGCCTTGTCTCTCAAGGCGGTTCAGAGGTTCTTTTCTTTGCATGTCTCTAGGTTGCCAAGCAAAAGGTAAAATCTATGTGTTTGTATTCATAAACGTGAAGGATATATAGACATATACAAAGAGAATTTTATGAGAGAAGTTGTAATCTAAGATCTTTAAAAAATATTATGAGATAAAATCTAATATAAGATCTTTGAAAAATATTATGAGATAATCTAATATAAGATCTTTATAGAATATACTCAAATATACAATCTTATCTCAACAACAAAATATACATATGCCTATTAATTTATTTTTAACTTCGCCAAAACAATTAACATCTTTGAAATACAAATCACCATCTCCAGAAGTAGCCATGAAATTAATGAGAGGTTTTCTTATAGGAACGCTCTAACTGTCACTCACAATTGTTATTTTTTTTCTTTCCATATTGATTTAAACGGTTCTAATAACCTTTCAACATTGGTTTTTTCTTTTTCTATTAAGATCGTTATGAGTTTATTATAACGAAAAAGTACATAACCATCAATTTTGTTGGTAGCAGCAAACTAATAAGACCTATGGTAATGTGGATTTCTTGCAAGATTAAATGGTAGACCTCCCGTATAAAACATTCTTGCAATTTCTTCTTCAATTGGTCTCTCGTTTCAATACCAAATGCTCTTTCAATTGGTGAGAAACTATATTTTCTTTTTTTTTGAAGTCAAAGTTAATTTCGCATGGTAAAAAAATTTTTTAAGAACAGACTCAGTTTTTTTCTTCTCAAACTCGTTTTCCAACTTTTGCATTTCAAGTTTCTCGCTCTTGTTTGCTTTTTTACATAAAGAAATTCTTGCATTCTTAATTCCAATCAAATGCGTTTTAACTCTAGAATATGAGCATAGTCGAACTTCATTACAAACATTACATTTAAATCTCCAAATTCCTCCTCTTGCTCCAAGTTTCTCTAATTTAGTCACGTAATTCCATAGTGGAGATTCTTCACTTTGATTTGACAAATTAGTAGATCCACTACCAAAATAATTACCAATCTGATCGCTTTGTTCTTGAGAATTCATAATTTTATATAATCAAACTGTCTAATATCATAAAAAAAATAGAAAAAACTTTGAAGTGTGCCATATATATAATACATGAATGAGAACAATGTATTTTATGATGTATAATGTATAAACTCGAAAAAATAAAAAAATGTATAAACTCGAAAAAATAAAAGAAACTCATAAATTTTAAAGTAATCAATGCGTTAATTACAAGATTGGTATTAACATATGCATCAATGCTTTAACTTTTTTTTTAGAATCAAAACAGAATTCATATCCCTAATATATTATTTGAGAATTTTTTTAACAAAGTAACCTTACTCTTACGTGTTAATAACAAAAATATCATGCTGACATGTCAACACCATATCGAATTTTAGCTTAAATATATAAAATGGTTTAAGTTACTAGAATAATTACAATACATGCCACTGATATTAATTTGGTTAGAGAATAAATATAATTTATTCAACTAACCAAAAAATACTATTACATTTGCAAAAACAATAATTTTTATTTCTTTAAATTTTTTATACGTTAATTTATAAATAATTTCAAATAAATATAAATAGATTTAAGTTACTAACGTAATTTCTAATATATTATTTGAGAAATATTTTAAGAAAATAACTTTACTTTGACGTGTTATTAACAGAAATATCATGATGACGTGTCATCACTACAGTAAATTTCAAATAAATATATAAATGAGCTTAACTTATTAGAATAATTACAATTATATCATTGTTATTAATTTGGTTAGAAAATTAATATATTTTATTAAACTAACAAAAAATACTATTAAATTCGTAAAAAAAATAATTATTTTTCTTTTTTTAATTTGTATATACAAAAATTAATGTTAAAATTAATTTTAAATAAAAGTTAAATATTTAATTTATACTTACTAATAAATTATAATTTACGAATATTTCTCCCCACGCATGGTGTGGGTATGAATCTAATCAATCATTATTACAAGACTGATATATAAATATTTTAAGGCAATTGACTAAAATAACATTATTTCAATTTTTTATTCCAAATATAGCACAAATTTAATAATAAAGTAATTAAAAACTTAATCCTAATGAAAAAAGCTTAAACTCTAAATTAGAAAAAGTGAACTCAAACATTATGTTTTAATTTTATATATAGTTTATTTAAGATAAATAATTATTTTCACATAATAATTTATGCTATTTTTGGTATTTTAGTTTTATTGTGATAAATTTGGAAGATAAATTTAAAATGGTACTATTTTAGTGTATTATTCAATATTTTATGCATTAATGCGTTTTATGCATCAATGCGTAATAACATATGCATCAATGTATTTTATGCATCAATGCGTTAATTATCTAGTAATTAATATTGCAAGTAAGGATTTAAATTGCATGACACAATAAAAATTTCATATATCTGGCACAGTTCAAAGTAAGAATTTAAATTGTAATATAAAAAAACAGAATTAGTATAACACATACCTTTTTATCGAATTGTGGCTCGTAGGATTTTTAAAAATGAGAATGAAAACTAGGGATACAAATAGACTTATGAAAGAGTATTTTTTTCTTTTTTTATATTATGTATGATATATGTAAAAAGGAACAAAGATTTTACCTAATAATGTTGATGTTCCTTTTTTATATCACATAAATATTGTATAAGGTATTTATCTAATAAAATAATAATAGAGTATTAAAGAAATTAAAAAAAAGTGGCATTCCCTATTGAGTATCCGTCTCCGGGACATTTTTGGGACGACAGATGGCACCGGAGCGGAGTACCCGTGCATCGTAGGCGTGGAGGTCTCAAGCGTCCAACTTGCGAACTAGTAATGAATTTTTTTACGCCCTATGTCTTAATGAGAATGTGGTAAGTTGTTTTGTACTCTTAACATGCCGAGTTTGTAGGACATCTTATTGAACTACATGGCGAACTAGATGACAATCGATTTTTAATATGTTTTAATCATTCATGAAACACATGATTAGCAACATGATTAGCAATGATATGAATTGCTGCCTTTCTGACACAAAACAACGGATATGATCAGCAAATAATGAATTTATCTATTTGTGTTATCGATAGGTGAAAAAGATAGAGCGATATTCTTTCTTAGCAGAAGAGCAAGATACGGTGGACTGCTTCTTTTTCTTTCAAGAGACCAGAGAGTCCTCAAACATGATGACATAACGGGTTAAAGATCGCCTACTATAGGTGCATGATGCCCAATTGGAATCGCAATATGCGGAGAGAGATCACTTGTAAAACTAAGAAACATTCCTTGACCCGGGTGATCCTTTTGAGCTATCGAATAACTCGCAAATTTGCTTTCCAATGTATATGGCAAGGATACTGCATAAATTGAGCTAAGATGTCCACTATATAACTTAGCTCAGGTCGAGTGATGACTAAGTAAACAACTCGGCCAACCAAACGTTGATATAGTATAGGTTCATGAATGAAATCGCTGGCATCATGTGCCAAATCATGATTTTTCTCAATCAGAGAATCAATAGGGTTTGCACCAAGTAACCCACACTCTCACATAACATCTAAAACATATTCCGTTGACACAAATAAACCCCATTTCTGCCACGTGAAATCTCTATCCCCAATAAATATCTAAGAGGATCAAAATCTTTCATGTGAAAGTATTTGCCAAGATAACCCTTAAATTTACAAATACGCGTGGAATCATCGTCTCCAACAACTATATCATCCACATACGCTGGACCACATAATTCTCATTGCAATAAGTGAATAGCGAATAATCATAAGCACTGTTCGTTTGTCTGCTGTAGTGTCTGCGGCAGTGACCTGCGGTCAGACGTTACGATTAGACGCTGCAACATTGTTGTTCGTTTGATCGCCGGAGGTTGTATCGCAATTGTTTGATCGCAAACGGTACAATTTCGTAGTAGTTAAAATTTTTTACCGCAGTTTTCTACGGTCGACCGAAGCGTTTGACCGCAGGAATCTGCGGCGGTGAAACGAACAACGTTTGGTTGCAAAGATATTTCTTTTCACCCAAACCACCCATAAAGATCTCAAATTGGAAAAGAAGTTTCCTACCAGTTTCAGCCTGAAACCCACTTCAAAATCTTCTAATATAGCAGAATACCCAACCCACCTTCTTCTTTTGGTTTACATACAGATTTCCAAACAAATTTTGCTCTCTTCGCAGAAATTGTATCGTTTTGTCACAAGAAAAGCATATTATAAAGAATTCAATTTCTCACAGAAGCACTTTGTGAATCTATCTTATGTAGTTTTTCATTTGGTTTCAATTTCAAATTAACGTAGCAAATGTTTATTAAGTTCTGAGTCTTTTAACAGGGAATTTCAGTTTCAAGTTTATTTCGAGAGAAAATAGAAAAATGAAACTATTATTAAACAAAAAATAACATGTTGTAAAAAGATTAGTTTTGGACCAAAGGATGTTTGATTATACAGAGTTACAAACCTGAGAAAGTGCATTAATGGGATGATTAAAGAGTCTTTAACTCTTAAAGCTTGTTTTCACTTCCAATCAAGCATATCTAGAAGCCACAAAACCTCTTCTTTAGTGTCAGCAACATCACAGAAATCCAATTGAATACCGAAAACATCGTAGAGACCATCCTTTATATTCTCAACATCCATGAAAAGCAACGAGAACCATGCTCGAATACCGGAGATGAAAGGGTAATAAGGAGATAAGTCAAGATACTCAAAAGCAAGTGCTCGATATGATGAACGGTCGATATAATCAAAGATGGATCGGTTGATTATCCGAGCAACCTTATTGGAATCATTCCGTCCCACAAACACAGAGACACTAACCGGCTTGTTTAGTGGAATAGTGAATCTAGGCTGAGCAGGAACAACCATCTTGTAATCAGATCTCTCCAGACGAGTTCTAAGAACGTTGCTGATTTCTGATGGTAGGTTTTTGATTCCGCTGTCCAGCGCAACGCCTTGTATCAACCCTGAGAATACTGGTTCATCTTCTGACCAAATGTCAATGAAAAACTCCAAGTTTTCGAATGACAGTCTTGGAGGCGGGAGTAGGCGGTTTAGTCGCCGCTTACTAAACATTTGAAACATCTTGTAATATGTTTCAGTAGGAGGTTTGTGTCTTTTGCAAACCGAAGGCCATTTCTTTGCACATTGACATTTCCAATAAAAATCATCACTTGCTATATCTCTCCATTGTCTGGATACACCCATACATGCTGCAAGATCTTCTCCATCAAGCAATGGGAAAACATTCTTCAAAACTTCTTCAGAGAACATCTTATCTTAACAACTGCAAACAGTGAAGAGACAATCAGAACAGAGCCTCATTGATTTTTACACCTATAAACTGAACTTTCTGTAAGCAAATTCTCTTTGCTTAGATGATTCAGATGAAACATGAATTTTTCATCAACAAAACAAAACTTCGAATTTATGATCAGACAAGCTAATGGAACCAGCTAATATGACCTAATATCATCTCGATGTTGAAATTGTTAAGTATATTTCAATCCGAAATTGAAAAACTTTTTTCTCCTTAAATTTCATGATTCTTAGTTCGCTAAGACGGGTAAGGATCGAGCGAGATCCATCAATTTCAGCACAATACAGAGCAGCTAATTCCAAGGAGAATCATCGAAACAGGACACGATCATCATCAAAAAGAACAAAATTCTACATCAACAATAGAAAAATGAAACTAACCTTTCACACGAATCTAGTGTCGAAATCTGAATCAAATAGACAAATTTCAGAGGAAAATGGAAGAAATTTCACATATCGAATTTTCCTGGGAAAATAGGGAAAGCGATAGTAAATATTCTCAATATTATAATAAACTATATAATGGGCTTTAGTCCAATAAATAAATTAGCCCATAAATAAATGACTTTAGTCTCTTTTTTTTAAACAAACTAGATTTAAACTTAGGGTTTACCCAAAAAAATATTTATATCTTATAATTATTTATTTAATTAATAAATATAAATTATACATATACATAATTTCTCTCTTATTTAAAATAATTTTTTTAAATTTTAATTTTTAATATTAATTATACAAATAAAATAGACAATAAAATTGGATTGCACAAATAAATTTAAATCATCTCTATCTTAAATAGATAATATAATTTAATAGGTAAAGAATTAGATAAGATAAATATTTAATTAACCCAAATTTTTTTTGACTAATTTTTTAAAATCTCTAATATTTTATTTTATATTATATTTATCTTTATGCCAAAATTTACATATATTGTGACAAGATTTAAAACCGAAATAACTACGACAAAGATTCCAAATAATCCAATGTATCTCAAACTACATGATATCATGCATTATAATTCATTTGTAAACTTTTGGTCAATAAGATCTAGTGGTCAGTTTAAAATGATCAATTTAACTAACAAATAAACTTGACATGTCCGTAATAAATCGTTTTTAATTTTTGATTCTGAGTTTAAAATGATATAAAACCAATGCTCACGTTAACATATGTCAATTTTCTATATTGTAACAAAACTTAAGAACGAAATAGCTACGACAAAACTTTCATATAATCTAATTTATTTCAAACTGCGTGATGTCATGCATTATAGTTCATTTGTCTAATGTCATGCATTATGCTTCATTTTTCTAATGTTTCATTATATCATGCATTATACTATCAAATATTTGTATAATATCATTCTCATATATATTTTAGTAAATTATGTTTTATATAATATTTATTTTAAATACTCAATGGTGTAATACCTCAACGTGCTATATTTGTAAATCACATTTCAAAATAATTTTTTTTTCGATATTTCTCAATTAATATATTAAAAATAACCGGTCAACTCTAACCCAACAAAAAAGCTAATATAGAGATTGTTCTCCATATCTCTAAGAACCTCTTACTTGAAGACTAATCATGGTCACATAGCACTAACTTCAATTTGCAGTCTAGAAATTCAAAACATTAAGGTTGTACACAGCCTCAACATAACAATATATAGATATTCAGCTTCAAAACTTGATAGAACTATTATCTTCTACAATTCTAAGTGCCACAAAAAGTGTACACATGACTGAATATGGTCTTCTTGCTATCACTATAACTTTCTCAAGCATAACGTTGAAATATAGTTTCTCTTTTATACATAACATCGTGTAAAATTTATGAGAATACATCGATTTGAATTAATAAACCAATTGAAAAAAAATGTGGAAAGAAGCCAAATAGAGAAGAGAGCATGGGAGACAAGAGAAAGAAGGTCAGAGTGTGGGATCAGTCTTGAGTAGTCATTGTTCAGTGATTCAACTACGCACCTTTTGTCTTTTAATTAGTCTTATTCCCCCCACCAAAACCTATATATTCCTTTTTTCCTATTTCCTAGCTTGTAATTTTTTTAAATATAATAATACGTAATGAATAAAGTGAAAAAAACAAAAAAAATAATTAGAGTGATATATTAAAATAACATATTTTAAAATTTTTGTTTCAAATTTAGCATTTTAAATTTAAAGTTTCAAAAATAATACAAATTATTTTTTTAAAATACATATTTACCATAATTAAATGGATAATTGACTAAAATGACACTTTTTAAGTTTTTATTCTAAATGTAGCAGTAATCATTTAAACTTTAAAAAATAGCACAAATTTAATACTAAAATAATTAAAAATCTCTTGCTAAAAAAACTTAAACCTAAATTAGAAAAAATGAATTCAAACATGATATTTTAATTTTGTATATAGTTTATTTGAGTTAAATAATTATTTTATATAATAATTTATGATATTTTAGAAATTTTACTTTTAATATGCTAAATTTAGAAGATAAACTTAAAAATATGCTACTTTAAGGTATTACTCAAATTAAATTACATATTATATTTGGGTTTTTTCTAATTTAGGGTTTAAATTTTTATTATTAACAATATATTTTAAGGAATTTTAATATTAAATTTGTGTTATTTTTAAAAAAATTAAACTAATGGTGTTATATTTAGAAAATTTTTTTTTAAAAGTGTTATTTTGTCAATTGCACAAAAACTTACTACCTCACAAAAAAATGGAGAATTTTTAAAGAGAAACATGCATTGAGTTCATTTTGGATGATGTGTATTTTTTTCTCAAAATATTTTATTTAATTTATTTAATACAAATAATTTCTGTTATTTTAATTACGAAAATTCTATTTGATTCTGTTAATATTACATTAATTCCCAAATATTTTGACACGATTAGTAATTCTAAATTAGATGATCAATCCGAATGTTATATAGGTTATGAATTTTTTTTACAAAATAAAATAATTAGAATATATAAATACGTATAATACAAACGATTGCTGAAAAATATGTGTTGTATAAGTAATTTGTTGGATTGCCAAATAACATAAAAAGTAACAAAAAGTTTAATAACTGGTTGAGTTGTATTATTTATTAATTTAAGAGAAAATAAATGATTAGAATAATTAATTTTGGGTAATTGACTCATTTAACATTAAATCAAATTTATATTAGTGAATAAAAAATATTATAAACAATATCTAATTTATATTATAAACAATATCTAATTTATATTTACTAAATAAAAAATATCTAAATCAAATTTATATTTACTAAATATACAATATTATAAATAATATCTAATTTATATTTACTAAATAAATAATATTATATAATTTACGAATATTTTTCTGTGCATAAGATGAATATAAATCTAATATATATATATATATATATATATATATGATTGTGTTGCATTATTTATTAATTTAAGAAAAAATAAATGAATAGAATAATTATTATTTTTTATTTTTAGAAACATTGACACAAGCTTTTTATTCAAGAGACTTTATAAAAATTCCTTGTCCCATAATTGAATACTTTTTTTAATTTGGATTTGAATGAAAAATTGGTGGGTAGTGAAGGAAAAAAACACAAAGGGAATAAAAAGATGTCTGGTCAACATCTAAATTTCTTCGTAATATTTTCTTACTTATTTATGACAAAACATTAGAAATACATTGTCCCTTCTCTATATCATATTGTCTCTCACTTTCACTTTCATCAAAAGAACAAAGCAAAAAGCCAAATGATAAACCGACTGGTTTTATTACATTTCTGTATATGGAAATTACAAAATCAAATAACACAAATAAAATTATATTCAATTTTTTTTGCCAGCTTATTACGGATTGTTCGACATTAATTCTAATCCAGATGATAAAACATGTATGAACAATAACGTTTTTGGTTAATAAATAATTAACTAAATCAAATATATATGATTGTGATAAAGGAGAATAATTTTGGAATATTGCATTACTCGTTATTAATAATATAATTATTAAAAGATTATAAAAGTTGATAACAATCACGATGAAACACATGCACCTAATGAAAAAAAAAATTAGAATATGGAAAAACTATTGAACATAGAGAAATTTATACAAATACATACAAATTTTATTAAAAATCATTTAAATAAGTTTTTTACAATTTGTTTAATTAGTTTTAAACGATATCATACATATTCATATCTGACTCAAGTTCACTTGTGTAACGACAGTCACATATGCTCTTTTTTATTTACCGAATTTCACAGCTCATGTTATCTCTCTTTTGTTTTAAAATTTATTTAAAATTTTTTTATCATATTTCTATTAATATGAATCTCTAAATATTTCCACTTCTTTATTTCATGAATCTCTAATACATAATACATTATTTAAAAAATATTTTAATAAAATAACTTTATCTTGACGTATTATTAATAGAAATATCATGATGACGTGTCATCAATACAATAAATTTCAAGTAAATATATAAATGGGTTAAAGTTACTAAAATAATTAACATATATGTCATTGCTATTAATTTGGTAGAGAATCAATATATTTTATTAAACTAAACAAAATACTATTAAATTCGTAAAAAAATAATTACTTTTTTATCTTTAATTTACATATACAAAAATTAATATTAAAACTAATTTTAAATAAAAGTTAAAATTATATACATATTTAATTTATATTTACTAATAAATAATATTATATAACTTGTGAATATTTTTTCTCACTCATGACGTGGATATAAATATAATATTTCTTACTATGCAGATTCTTACATAATATTTCTAATTGTTCATCCATTTATAATATGTAGGGTCAAATTTCACGAGTTTCATAACGATTATACAATATGTGTAACATCCATCTTGACATTTTTGTGGTAACACCTAACCTGAAATAAATCGAAACTATACAAAAAAAAATCATCTCCTTTTAGCGATTAAATTAAGAGTTCAAATCAGAAACTATATAAAAGAGAAAAGAAGATATGTGCATGCAGGGAATATACAGAACATGCTCTGTTCACTTGCATGCTTCTTTCTCTGTCTCCTTTCCTTTTCTCTTCTTCCATGTGCCTTTTCACATGCTATTTCCTTCTTCTTCTTAACAAAATCGGTTTCTGGTTCAATTTTCCCGGTTTTCATATTTCAAATTTTGTTTTTCTTCTTCCAAAACAAATCTTGTTTGTTCGTCCAATGAGTAATAACACCTTCACATGCAACATCTCTTTACGAAGTAGATTTTAGTATTCTTATTCCCATCTTTTTATTGACCAAAATGCCCTTCACGGTTACGAGCTGTGACTTGAAGGAGAGAACAGTGAAATAGAGAATTATAAAAAAAGTTGTTTTGTTCGTTTGTTCGTCGTCGATAATTATTTGCAATTTTGGTTAACATTATAATTGTGTTATAACATATGTTGAACGTTTGTTTACCGCCGGTAGTTATAATTGAGTGCAGGTTTTTAGTCGTAATTTCTAATATATTAATTGAAAAATATTTTAATAAAATAATTTTACCTAACGTGTTATTAACAGAAATGTCTGCTAACGTGTCACCACCGCAATGAATTTTAAATAAATATATAAATGGTTTTAATTTACTAAAATAATTAACGTATATGCTATTATTATTAATTTGGTTAGAAAATCAATATATTTGATTAAACTAACAAAAAATACTATTAAATTCATTAAAAATATTTACAAATTATAAATTATAAGTATATAATATTATTTATAAATTACAAATTATATGATATTATTTATATAGTTTAACACTTATTTGTATATGTAAATGTAAATTTACAAATGATATAATATTAGTAAATATAATATTATTATTTATTAGTAATAATTATTTTAATGAATTTACATATACAAAAATCAATATTAAAAATAATTTTAAATAAGAGATAAAATTATATAAATATTTAATTTATATTTATTAACAATATTATATAGTTTGTAAATAGTTTTCCCACATAGAGCGTGAGTATAAATCTAGTTTCTGTTGTAATAGCGATTAAAAAAATTACAACACAAAACCCAGCATTTTATTTAAATTACTCGCAGTAATTGCAATAGATAAATAAACAATAATCTGTCGTAACTAAATCGCAGAAAACTATGAGCGACAAACGAACATAATTAAAATAGATTTTATTTTAAATGTGGAAAAAAAATTTAAATATTAAGGATGACTCTGGAGGGGTAAAATTGAAAAAGAGAATATAAACTTTGCTTTGTTCAAAACATTTATCATGTGGCAGCCATCAGAAGGCTCAGGCTTTTTACAGTCATATGGCTAATGCGCACTCCTCGCCACACTTCTCTTTTTTGCTACTAAATCGGTTTCTCGATCCCAAAAATTTGAGTTTCCTTCTTCGTTCGATTTATCAGTTTCGATTCAATGCAAAAAAAATTAGATAGCTATTATTTTACAAATCAAAACAAATACTAAAATTTTAAGAACATAATATAAATCATATACATAAAATATATATAATTATAATAGTTACATATAAGTTAGGGGATTGGTTTAATTTTTTCAAAATGTATATTTGAAAATCAACTAATTTTTTGAAAAGGTTTGAAAACTAACATTTGTATATATATAATTATCAAAAATATCTTAATCAACATGAAAAATGTTTATCTAATTTTTTTTAAATCCTTAATTTTTCTATTGTTTTGTGTTGAATCGAAACTGATAAATCAAAAGACAATTGATAAATAACACTATTTTAAGTTTTTATTTTAAATATAATATTGTTAATTTAAATTTCCAAAAATAATACAAATTTAATATTAAAATACACTAAAATTTATTATTAATGAAAAAATTAAATCCTAAATTAGAAAAAAAGAATCTAAATATAATGTTTTAATTTTATGTATATTTTATTTATTTAACTATCAAATTCAAAAATATTTTATAATAAATTTTATTTTGAATTAAATTGACCAAATTAGTTAGATTTATGAAGATTCCGATCAAAATTGACAAAAATATTTTTATATTTCGACTTAAATTCACCGAATTAATTTTAATTAGATTCTATAATTTTAATTTTCTTGCCAAAGAAATATATTGTTAACAAAACTTTTGTAAAAACCTTACTGTTGATATCGGATCAGAAATTTAAATAAATATGATCTTAATATATATAAGTTAAATTAATTTCAGTTTAATACAAGATTTTTTAGAAAAAAAATCCATAAACAATTACATACAAACTTTATCATTTGATCTAATGCCCATATGAAATAGAGTTAGACTTTGATTCAAATTCGCAATTATTCTCCTACTAATTTTACAACGAGCACGTGAGACTAAGATACTATCGAGATTTATTGCACTTTAAATACCACAAAGACCCAACAAAACAAAAAGAAGAAAAAAAAAACACAAAACGACAAACTGAGGAATGTAAACTCAATCAGTGGCATTATCGTAAAACTAAGTAACTTCAGGGGCATAAATGAATGGCCTATCGTACATAAACCCCGATTCTATTTCTTTCTCTCTTCGTCTCCAAACGAAGAAAACAACCAACATTCTAATCATCCTCTGTTCTTCTTTGCCATGAGAATTTTAAAAACTCAAAGATCCACAGGAGGAAGAACCAAGAAATTGGGAAACAGAAGAGCAAACGTTTTATCACGTGGAAAGAAGCTTCACAATTGCTGTGGAATCGGCAGTGATAAGTTCTCCGAGAAGCTCCGGACGCTTAAGTGTCTTCTACCTCCGTCGGCGACGACGGAGAAGAGTCTTAGAGATGAAGATATAAAGGAGGAATCCGACAGTGGTGAGACGGAACAGCTGTTCCAAGAAACAGCAGATTATATCGTTCGGCTTAGGAATCACGTCATGGTGTTGCAAAAGCTAATCGAGATCTATGGATCCACTACCTCTGATCAGAAAGAAGATTTTGTTTTATAATGTTTATATTTAATTATTATTTGTTTTCTAAATTTCAGTTCCTTTAAATATTTTTGTTTCTTGTATTATGTATTTTTGACAAAAATCGGTTTGCAATTCCGAATCCATACAAATATTTATGCATATATGTGTTTTATTTCGTAATATTTTTAAAATAATATTTTTTAAAGTTTTTGTTTCAAATCTATCAGTATAAAATTAAAATTTTAAAAATATCACAAATAATTATGTAAAATATTTATTTAATTTAAATAAATTATACATAAACTTAAAACTTTTAATGTATTAATTTTTTCTATTAAAAGGAAATTTTTAAATTTTAAATTTGTGTTATTGTTAGAAATTTAAAGTAATAATACTATTTTTTAAACAAAAACATAAAAATATGCTATTCTAGAGAATTGTCTTTTTTTACTTTTGTTATAATATTAAAAAAAGTCATTGACAAAACAGTATTTTTTTAAGTTTTTGTTTTAAATGTTATATCATTAGTTTAAATTTCCAAAAATAACATAAATTTAATATTAAAATATTTTAAAACATTTTATAATAAAAAAACTAAACTTCAAATTAGAAAAAATCAAATATGCTCTTTTAATTTTATTTGTAATTTATTTATGATAAATATGTATTTTTATAAAATAATTTATATTATTTTTGAAATTTTAAGTTTATAATGTTAAATTTAGAAAAAATAAAAAAAGGGCAATTGACTAAAATAGCATCATTTCAAGTTTTTGTTCCAAATATAGCACTAATAATTTAAATTTCCAAAAATAGCACAAATATAATACTAAAATAATTGAAAAATTATTCCTAAAGAAAAAAATTTAAACCCTAAATTGAAAAAAGTGAACCCAAAAATTATGTTTTAATTTTATATATATTTTATTTAAGTTAAATAATTATTTTTACATAATAATTTATGCTATTTTGGGAATTTTAATTTTAGTATGCTAAATTTGAAAGATAAACTTAAAATGATGCTATTTTAGGGTATTACTCTAAAAAAAATGTTATTATAGAATATTACTCTATTAAAAGTTCTTATTTCATTTGGTGGAGACTATTAGTGATTGATAGCTTTATAAGTTTGAATTTTTATCATGTAGTCTTCAACATCTATCCTTTTTTTATATAAACTGCAAAACTAAAAATAGAAAATGGACATAAAAGTAAAGAAGGAAGATATACTTACATCACTGTATATGTGCTGTCTTTTGTCTCTTTAAGATATCACACATTTAAAAATATATACAGAAATAAACAATATTTTATTTTGTCACTCCCATGTATATATATAATATATGTTTTGTGTTATATGTATATTGTATAAGTAATTTCATGGTCACCATGAACGTGACTTGTTAGTTCCATTTGCTTACCTCGACCATGTGATTTTTTTTCTTTAATATTTCATAAAAGTTTTAATGTCGAGAGGTGCTTTTTCATTTTTTTTGTATGTCTATCTTTATTTTATTTTTAGTTTTCTTAAGTTCATTGTGCGAATCGGATATATATAAGTTTTTTTTGTTTATCTGTATTGGTTGTGGTTGCAGTTACGGTTAACAATACGACTACAGTTGTATCATATGTTATTTGTTTATCTGTTGTCGATAGTTGTGATTACACTTGATCATAAACATTTAATCCATCGCTGTTTTAATTATCAATTAAAAAAATGTAACGAATGACACTATATTTAACCGATGCAATTGATCACAAATAATTACGACAAATAAACGAATAATAATTTATCGTAGCAACAACCGCAAAAAACTATGATCAACAAACAAACATGATTATAGTTGATATGATCAAGTTGATTCTCAATTTATGAGCATCCCAATCTTTAAGTTATAAAAACAATATTTTAAAATGTCAAAGAATCCCTGACTCTCTCCAACTCTCCTTGTGTCCTTGTATGCCGTTTACTTAACATAGTTTTTACCTTTAATATCATCAAACCATTTTAATATATTTTTAACTATTCATAATCACATCAATGCTAATTTTGCATCGTGTGACAAATATAATTTGATTCTTTTTGTATTAAATAGTATAATTCTGTTTTTCATATATATATATATATATATATATATTTGAGATTCATTTTGCTATAATTTTGGTATTTGTAGATCAAAAGCTTGTCGGCGTGAAAGATTTGAGTGCTGTTCTTTTCGTAGCCGCAGGAATATGCGGTTGCGTCATGTGGCCAAACGTTGTTCGTTTGATCGTCGCAATTTCCTGCGTTCAAACGCTGCGGTCGACCGTAGAAAACTGTGGTAAAAAATTTTAACCGCTGCAAAATTATAGCATTTGCGATTATACAATTGCGATATAACATGCGGCGACAATTTGCGGCGATCAAACGAACAATAATATTGAAACGTTTAACCGCATGGTCTGACCACAGATTGCTACCGCAGATGCTGCGATAGACAAACGAACAGCATCTTGGTTTCAAAATGATGCATGTAGATAAACAATTGTGGATAAATGGTAGTAAACGGATAACTAAAAGCATGAAAATTATTTGTTTCTCCATGCACATTGTGATTGATATTTGACATATATAAATGTTGCGTGGATAAATTTTAATAGACAATTCATTGAAAATTTATTAATGCTAATGTGTACATCTTATTGGTGTCTACAAAGTTTTCATCAAAAGTAACAATAAAATTGTAAAATATGTTTAAAAAAAAAATTGTAGTGATATAACAGAATTTCAAAACTCTGTCAAGGCACACTTTTTTAATCCTAAATTGATTTTGTCATTACAGGAATTCTGGTAATATGTCACAAATCTATAGTAACAAAATAAATTACGACTAAATTTCTATACCAGGATGTAAATATGTCAAAATTTCAAGTGTTTAATCCTAAAAATATTTAGTCATTATAGGAATTCTTAAACGTAGACTTAATCTGGTAAAGAAATTTAGTCGTAATTTATTGAGCAAATGACTAAAATAGTACTATTTCAAGTTTTTGTTCCAAATATAGCACCAATCATTTAAATTTCCAGAAATAGCACAAATTTAATACTAAAATAATTAAAAACTTCTTTCTAATGAAAAAAATTTAAACCCTAAATTAGAAAAAGTGAACCCAAACATTATGTTTTAATTTTATATATAGTTTATTTAAGGTAAATAATTATTTTCACATAACAATTTGTGCTATTTTAGAATTTTATTTTTAGTGTGCTAAATTTGGAAGATAAATTTAAAATGGTGCTATTTTAGGGTATTACTCTAATTTATTTTGTTACTATAGATTTGTAACTTATTTACCAAAATTTTATTTCAAAATAAAGCCATCGCAATAGTATAACCCAGATTTAATGTTATATTTCTTGAAATTTTCACATAACTATATTTTTGTATAATTATACCAACCGTTAAGATAATTTCAAATCATACAAAATAATGAATTAGAATGCATTTACAACTAAGAAAATGAATTGACATAGCAAAAATGAAAACAAGAATGTAACACACGAAACCCTAACTGTGATTTATGATAAAGTTTATGAGTTTCTAAAATAAAACCAATTGACAGTTAGCGGAATGGATTATATCTCTTATATATCATTTCACAAATTTTCTAACTACCGATGTGACAATTTTTTAGTTAAAGTGTTACATTGGTAATTGGAGAATTTGGAAAAAATTTATATAAAAAATAGAATAATACTATAAAATAAAAATTTTTAAAAAAATTTATCTTACAAATCTATCATATTAAAAATAAAATTATTAAAATATCACAAATTATTATATGAAAATAATTATTTACCTCAAATAAACTATATATAAAATTAAAACATAATGTTTGTATTCACTTTTTTCAATTTAGTGTTTAAATTTTTTTACTAGGATGAGTTTTTAAATTATTTTAATATTAAATTTGTGTTATTTTTGAAAATTTATATGATTAGTGCTATATTTGGAACAAAAACTTGAAATACTACTATTTTATATAATTATCCTAAAAAATATGGATCAATACATTTATTGTCAATTGATTTTGTGTTGAAAACCGATAAACTTTAACATAATATCAGAGTTACCGCGCCACTTTATAGATATTGTTCTCACAAAAAATTTCCCCTTGTACCAAATCTCGATCAATCTCGATCTTTTAACCTAATTATTCATGGCGACGCGACACGTATGGCCGTATTTACAAAATTATGCAAATCCGGTCAGGGACGGATTTAAAACACAATTTAATATGAGCCATACTAAAAAAATATTTAAATTAAATATAATTTAAATAAATTTTTATAATAATTTTTTTTAAAAAAAATTAGTGTGGAACACATGCCACACTCATCTTCCGCTTAGTCCCGCCCCTGAATCCGGTTTTAGATTTGTTTGGTATGTCTTCCGATTGCGGGTTTGGTTATGTTTTTCGTTGATTTACGGGTGTAATCCTGGTTGATCTCCGGTTTGGATCGGTTTAGTTTATAGAAAAAATAAGGAGTAATACCCTAAAATAGCACTTTTTAAAGTAATTCTTCCAAATCTAGCATCATAAAATTAAATTTCCAAAAATAGCATAAATACTTATGTGAAAATACTTATTTATTCTAAATAAATTATACATAAACTTAAAGTATTGTATTTGAGTTCATTATTTCCAATTTAGGGTTTAATTTTTTTTATTAAAATATAGTTTTAATACATTTTAATCTTAAATTTATGCTATTATTGGAAATTTAAACTAATAATGCTATTTTTGGAACAAAAACTTAAAAGATACTATTTTAGACATTTGCCCAAAAATAAGCCATCGTTGCACTCTCTCCTAACGTTATGGCTTACGTTCTTTGATATCGACCCATCAACATAAATGGCTAATCTTCCTAGACGAAATCCAACCACTGGTCTCTTTTTTCTTTAGTAAATGCTTCTTTGTACCTAAAAGTCTACTAAACTATGTGTAATCTCATCAAATTATATTTCCACTAAACATTTTGAACGGCCGGTAACAACATGTTATATACAAACAAATAGAATGACTTTAAACCATGTCAAATATGACTTATTATGTTCTTGTTCCTATAAATATATATATTAAGTCACTCATACAAAACAACACACCTTAAACAAATTTAGTGTTATCATTAACACATAACTTTTTTGTATTAAAAATGAGAGTTTCTAAGTCTCTTATCCATATTATCATATTGGCTTTTGTCATTTCTTGTGCCGATGCTTATGATCCAAGTCCACTTCAAGACTTTTGTGTTGCTATTGATGATCTAAATGGCGGTATAAAAATTGATTTACTTATATCTCTATTTCTCTCGTAATGACTAATTGGAAATGTGTTTTTTTCTACTTGCAGTATTTGTAAATGGTAAATTCTGTAAAGATCCGGTACAAGTCAATGCAGAAGATTTTTTCTTCTCAGGTCTCAACATACCAGGAAACACCGATAATCAAGTCGGTTCTAACGTGACTACGGTTAATGTTGATCAGATCCCAGGACTAAACACCATGGGAATATCATTGGTTCGTATAGACTATGCACCATATGGCCAAAACCCTCCTCACACACACCCTCGTGGCTCAGAGATCCTTGTCCTCATCACAGGAACATTATACGTCGGTTTTGTCTCTTCGAATCAAGACAATAATCGTTTTTTCACCAAAGTGTTGCATCCTGGTGATGTTTTTGTGTTTCCCATAGGAATGATCCATTTTCAGTTAAACATCGGAAAAATTCCTGCGGTTGCTTTTGCGGGACTGAGTAGTCAAAACGCTGGTGTCATCACAATCGCAAATGCTGTCTTTGGATCAAACCCTCCGATTTATCCAGAAGTTCTCGCCAGGGCATTTCAGTTGGATGCAAACATTGTCAAAGAACTTCAAGCCAAGTTTGGGTCCCTGAACTAAGTCCCAAGTGTTTATCATTGCAATAATGTGATACAAAGAAGATGTTATGTCTAATAAATTACAAGAAATGGTGTTATTCATCTTAATTTCTTTATTCTAATATTAAATATAATTTTCGTTTATATAATTAATCTAATATACATTCTAGAAATAAATTGTTATGGATAACTAATCAGATCTTTAAGAGTTGTTACAAAGATTAAAAAACAGTATTTCAATCGAATAAGGTTAGTAAAAGAAGCCATAAATTAGCAAACAGAAATTTTAATATTATTAAAAAAAACTTTAATAGAAATGTATCAATTTGATATTATAAGAATTTAAAAAAACCAACTTCGAAATTCTAGTCTATTGATTGAATCTTGAACTGCCCATTAGGTTTTTTAGCCTTTCTTGTTAATTTTATCTGCATTATTCACCAACTTTGATAGTTTAGCCATAAATCTACTTTTCCTATATTGATTTAGTCTTGGTGTCGATAAAGTATATTCATGCATGCAAATCTTCTAGATTAGTTAATATAAAGTATAAAGTCATGCAAATATTGTAAATTAATTAATAGACTAAACATTTCAACTCATACTTTGCAATATCGTAATATATTAATTGAAAAATATTTTAACAATGAAACATCATGTTTACGTGTGATTTATAATTATATTATGTTGACGTGTCATACCATCATATCATTTTAACACAAATATTACATAAAACATAATGTATTAGAATATTTACCAAAATGACATTAAACAAATATTTAAAAGTATACTATATGTAAATTTCTATTTTCACATAAAAAACAAACACAATATAAAATAAAATATTAAAAAATTTAAAATTAGTCAAACAAAAGTATAAAATAATTGAATATTTATCATATTTACAATTCTTTAACTATTTAATAATATTGTTTTTCTAAGATATAGACAATTTAAATTCATTTGTATAATATATTTTATCGTATATTTCATTTGTATAATCAATATTAATTTTTTTAAAAAATATTTTAAATAAAAGATCAATTATATATATATATATATATATATATATATCTAATTTATATTTAATAAATAAATAATTAATTATAATGTGTGTATATTTTTTCGTGTACATAATGTGGATCTATATCTAGGTTTTTTATCACTGGGCCACAACGGACCGACCCAATAGCCCAATATTTTCATACGAAGATTTAACACTCTCATACGAGGGAAAGTGAAGTCGAATTCCACATTTTTAAGATTGATGTAGAATTGATACAACCAATAAACCAGTTATTTTTTCCGGATCTAGCTATATCTAATTATAAATAAATATTGTATAGAATGAATTTGGACCACGTGAAGCATGACATACACTTTTGCCCTAGAAGTAGCAAGCACTAATATGCTTTCAAAAATACCACACATACAAGAATTCTTGAAAACAAATTAGCATACAAATAATATAACCTTTGTTTCAGTATATGAAGTTTACTAAGTCTCTCATCATCTCTATTAGCATTTTCGCATTGGTCTTTTCCTTTGCCAATGCTTGTGATCCAAATCCATTTCAAAACTTTTGTGTTGTTGTTGGTAACCTTAACAATGGTGGTATGAAAATAATAAAAATACATGTTTTTTTTGTTATAACTAAATTTCATGCGATAATATATAATTTTCCAAACAATATTTCTAACATTTCAGTGTTTGTGAATGATAAGTTTTGTAAAGATACAAAGCAAGCAAAGGTAGAAGATTTCTTCTACTCAATACTCAACAAAGTTGGAAGTACTGATAATGATGTTGAATTCAACGTGACAACCGTCAATGTCGATCAGATTCCAGATTTAAACATTATGGGAATATCCTTGGTTTGTATAAACCCACATCACAGGCATCCTCGTGCCACCGAAATCCTTGTCCTTATCGAGGGAACGTTATGTGTCAGGTTTGTTTCTTCCAATCAAGACAATAACCGTCTATTCACAAAAGTTTTGCATCCAGGAACGTTTTCGTGTTTCTCATAGGAATGATCCAAAACAAGTAAAGGTAGAAAATTTCTTCTACTCAGTACTCAACAAAGCTGGAAGTACAAATAATGATGTTAAATCCAACGTAACAATCGTCAATGTCGATCAGATTCCGGGTTTAAACATTATGGGAATATCTTTGGTTCGCATAGACTATGCACCATATGGCCAAAACCCGCTTCACACGCATCTTCGTACCACCGAAATCCTTGTCCTTATCGAGGGAATGTTATATGTCAGGTTTGTTTCTTCCAATCAAAACAATAACTGTCTATTCACAAAAGTTTTGCATCCAGGAACGTTTTCATAGGAATGATCCATTTTCAAGTGAATTACGGGAAGGGTTGCTTTTGCGGAACTAAGTAGTCAAAACGCTGGTGTTATTACAATCACAATCACTGTCTTTGGATCAAAGTCTCCTATTAATTCAGATGTTTTGGCTCTGCCGTTTCAGTTAGACACCAATATCATCAAAGACCTTGAGGCCAAGTTTGCATATAAGAATTGAGTCTTTGAAGAGTGTTTCTTGTTGTCACAATTAAGTAATAACTAGATTTATATCCACACCATACCTGGAAAAAATATTCGTAAATTATAAATATTATTTATTAGTAAATATAAGTTAAATATTTATATAATTTTTTAAATTTTATTTATAATTATTTTTATCTATGTAAATTAAAGAAAAAATAATTATTTTTAACGTATTTAATAATATTTTTTGTTAGTTTAATAAAACATATTGATTCTATAACCATATTAATAACAATGACATATATTGTAATTATTCTAGTAACTTAAGTCCATTTATATATTTATATATTTACTTGAAATTCACTGTGGTGATGACACGTTAACATGACATTTCTGTTAATAACACGTTATGGTAAGATTGTTTTCTTAAAATAATTTTTAAATAATATATTAGGAATGTAATACTACGAAAACGTTTATTAATGAAATAAAAATGGTGTTCTTTACTTAGCTTTATATTTTATTATTAAGTTTACTTTTCTTATATTTATTTGGTCTAACATATTATAATCGTTAGTATATGATACTTAATAAAAAGATGTAATCCAACCTTGTAAAACTTGAGTCTGCGAGATGAGTAAGGGCTTCACTGGTTTAAGTTTAAGCCTTACATTGTATTTGTGACTAACAAACAAAATTTGGCTATGAAGTTGTAGCATATCAACACGAATTGCTTTAAGGGTGAATTATTTTGGATGCTCTTGGCCAGAATAGTTTATGTAAGACAAGCCTCTAGATCATACAGAAGGTCTCAATGCGAAAGACTAAAAGCCTCAAATTATAAGAATTGAGTCTCAAAATCCAATCTTTGATCTCTTCTTTGTATTGTTGTTGCCAGAAGAATAATATTATCTCACAAGTTTGTTACAGAGGAAGAACTCTGAAGCTGCCTCTTGACAAGATTAGTGTAGATTCCATTAAAGCTTAGAAGCTCATCATGAGTGCCTTTCTCAGCCACCTGACCATCTGATATGACCGCGACACAGTCTGCAGTCTTAACCGTTGATAACCTATGAGCTATCACCAAAACCGTTCTTCCCGCCATCAATGAGTCCATAGCATCCTGCAAAAACATGATACATTAGGATACGACGAGTAAGCTGCTTTTTTTGATCTTTTGGTCGTTTGAGTTTTCTTTCCAAAGGTCTTTTTTGATTACCTGAACAAGATATTCGCTTTCAGCGTCGAGTGCACTTGTTGCTTCATCAAGTAGCAAGACTCTCGGGTTTGTGAGAAGCGCCCTCGCGATTGCAATCCTTTGTTTCTGTCCTCCTGAGAGACGTAATCCACGTTCTCCAACAACTGTTTTATATTTATCCGGGAATGCTTCTATGAACTCGTGCGCATTCGCCATTTTCTGCCACAAACATTTCGTTTCAATCTCAATCATCATGCACCAATAAGGGTTGGCACCATGTTTTGTTTCGAATTCTAGAAACAAAATAGGTTTTCAGAAAGGACTGATTCGTTTCTTGGATGGTTTCACTTTATACAAATTGAATAGCACTGCCCGCCAATGAGCAGCAAAGAAAAGTAAGAAAGAAAGTGACTTGTCATGTACTTACAGCTGCATTTTCTATATCGGAGACACTGGCTTCCCCGTCAAATCCATATGCGATGTTTTCTTCCACTGAACAGTTGAAAAGAATCGGTTCTTGGCTTACGATGCTGATCTGAAATGAAATGAATCAGAATAAGAAAATTTCAAGATTTCAGGTTCTATCAAATATAAGGAGACACGAACGATTCAAGAAACAGAGAAAGTTACATGTTTGTGAAGGTATTGATGAGATATTTCCATCAAAGAAACTCCATTAAGCAAAATCTTTCCCTTTAGAGGATCATAGAATCTCTCAATCAAGTTGGCTATGGTCGTCTGCACATGGCAAATGCAAAATATGAAGAAGAGAAAACATTAAATGTACCTGGCATGAAGTTGCTCTCATTACAAGGGTGCTCATCCTGGCTTATCCGATCCAAATTGAATCGTAATATACCAATAAAATCGATCCATAACCAAAACAAAGAACTGGAAACAAAAACCGAATAAACTGTAATTTCTTTCAAAATTCTTTCATATTGTACATATGTATTATAACTAAACCCAAACCAAATGACATTTGCTTTGAATTTATATTCTATACTTCACAAAACGAAAATTCCAGATCGAAAACCGTAAGGTCTGAAGTCTGAACTTACTTTTCCTCCACCACTTGGTCCTACAAGTGCAACTTTTGAACCTGGTGTCAACCTCAACGATATTCCCTGCAAATTTCAGGTGTTTAAGTGATGGTTGATATTGTAACAGCATCATGAATTCAGCTATCATCCTCGGAAATTTATAGCTATGGTTCAAGAATCTGCTATTTTTGTAGCTCTCGACTCTAGAGTCGTGAAACTAAAAAAAACAAACAGACTTTTATTTGTTCAGCCAAACTTTCAATCATGCTAAATGTATATAAGTTAAAGGATATATGTTTCCTATGACAAAATTGTGATCTAAGCTGTACAATAAATACAAACTATGTTTCATGTTACCTTAAGTATCATGTGACTAGGTCGAGAAGGATAAGCAAACCAAACATCATTTAATTCCACATCTCCATCAGGATCACTGCAACCACAATATTCACAAGGCATAAACGAAACTGTTCTTATGATATAGAAAATTCATTTAGGAATACGAGAAGAAATCTCTCACCCAACAGGACACTTATCCCCCGAATTTGGCATGCTAGAAACACGATCCAAGATCTGAAAAACCCGTCTACTAGCGCCTGCAGCTTTCATGGCTGTTGTGTACAGACTGGACAAAGAAGATACCGATGAACCAACTGCAAGAACATTATCTTAGTTTATAACACAATAGTTCTTAAGAGATCCATATTGAGAAACAATAATGCAAATGGAACCTGTGAGGCTGTAAAGAATGAAAGAAGTGAGTGCCCCAACTGTCATGGAACCAGTTATTGTTAAGTATGCTCCATAGCTAACAACCGTAATAACAGATAATGTGAAAGCTGCATTTAGTCCTCCAAAGAACAGCCCGACAAGAACCTAAATCACCCCAAAAAAACAAATATATCCTCTCAAAGAAACATCAAACGTTTAATTTTGATGAGATGGTTTATTCCACAAAAACTCACAGCTTGTTTGAGTCCTAGCTTCAGAGTCTCATCAACTTTTTTGGAGTACTGTGATACCATATAACTTTCTTTGGCGAAAGATCTAACCGTTCGGATTGCACCAAAAGATTCCTAAATATTGATGTAGTCAGTTCAAATATTTACTGAGAAAACATTGATAAGCATTGTACGAACAAAAAAGAAGAGAAAATTAAAACCTCAGCAATTGATGCAGCAAGAGCAGCTGCTGCTTGAGTTGTGTGTGAAAGCTCACGGAGATAGCGACCAAATTGTTTCACAGCAATTGAAATTACCGGAACTACTACTAGTGCCAACACTAGTGATCGATGAACAACAAGATCAGTCAGTTTGTTTATTCCATCTGTTAGTACAAAACCCGAAAAATAAAAAGAGAAGCTTCTTACATGTTAATTTCCAAGATGATGTAAACATGAAACCAACACCAATAAGCGCAGTTGTTACATTACGGAGAGCTTCAGAAAGGTTTGTAGTAGCAGCATTTTTTATGATTTGAGTGTCTTCAGATAGTCTACTTAAGAGTTCTCCGGTTTTTGTGACATCATAAAATGCTATTTCCTATTAGCAGAGAACAACAACAACAAACATTCTTTTTTCAATTTATTTCTCTGACAAAAGTCGATCATAATCTCTTGTTGAGTCAGTTCATTAGACATCCAAAAGTCACATAAAATGCATGAAAGACTAACAAAAGGAATAAAAGCAACAGATAAAGGAAATCATTAGAATCTTGAGAAATTTGTTGAGTAAATTATCTACCTGATGCATTAGGTGTCTGAACAAATCTTTTCTCAACCGCGCGACGACTCTTTCGCTGGCAGAATTAAATAGCCAGGCTCGCAAAGCAGTGCACAACGACCTGAAAACAGAAAATAGAAATGTAGAAGTTAGACAAAACCAAAACTCTAAAGATCAAGGGAGGAATAAGGAAGAATTTGCAAGAGCCACGATGTAATTACCCGATTACAACAATAAGCAAAATGACTATTACAGCGTTTCTAACAGCAAGAATGGAATCCATTTGCTGTTCAGGCGTCTTGACATCTCTGGATACAATGTCTATAATCATTCCACCAAATTTTGGCTGCATAAACAAAATTTCGCCTTTCTTAGTCCTGACAAGAGATATGAATCCTTCTAAACTATGATCACAACTAGCCAACTTCAGAACTTAACTCCTAAAATGGTGACAGATAAAATTAAATAATTAGATAGGAAGTTGAAGATCAGAAAGACTGAACATACAACGAGGAGATTAGTTGTTGAAGCTATCAACAAAGCAATGGTACCAATCACTAGCTTTCCCGCATCAGGCTTTGCCTGCAACCATCATATTTGAGTATTGACATATCTTGATATAAGAATGCTATACGCTTTTTATAGCCAAGAATCACTCACCAGCGAAAAGACTCTGCCAAATCCGACATTTGCTGCCTGAAAAACAAAATAAGACAATGTCACTTCTGTATTTGAAAAGTTTCTGCAAGAAATTCAGAAACAAATACCTCAACTACACCGTGCTCGAGATCATTTGGACCATTCTCGCTTATCTGCTCTCCATTGGCTTTCGGTTTATCCTGCATACAACAATTTAGAATAATAAATAAACCACTTTAACAGTTAGAAATTGTTATTTGGAATCACGGTTTTCACTGAAACACATTTATTCAAGCATATAAACACGGAAACTCATAATTTGACGAAATCAAACTTCAAAGGATAGCTCTTCACTAGGGACAATCTAACTGTTCCAATCGAGTGATCATTTGTCAAGTGAAAACCCTATGCTTCAAAAAACTATCCAGAATTCTTCGAATTGAAGAATAATTTAACTCACATGACATTTGGAAGTGGTCACAATTCTACCAATAACAGTAGGAAACTAAGAAATGTTCTTATAAATTGCCTCAATTTCCAGAAACTGAGTCAGCAAAGTACGAAACTTTCTATCGATCATGAAACTTCACAAAAGCAAGAATCATGGAAATAAAAAGTGAGAAACAAGAAAGGTTCATGGAACTGAAAATAGAAAACCAAACCTGATTCTGCAACAGTGGATCTCTGTAACTTCTACTATCATAAGCTCTGCTTGACGCACCAGTCAACAGTTTCTTGTTGCCCATCTAAAAATCTCAACTTTTGTTTTTCTTGGGATTTTTTAGTTCTTATTTATGTAAGAATCTTAAGGTTTCAAAAGAGAATTTTAGGATCTGATTTTACCAGCCATGAATTGATGTTTTATGGTTCTCAAAGTATAAGGTCTCGAGACTAACACGTCATAATTTTAGTATATAAACTACATTACTTTTTCTATTTTCAAAGACTTGACCGACCTCAAATGTTTCGGGTCAATTCGGTAAACCTATTTTTATACGACCAAACCACATTTTCAAAATCTCTAGCCAAACCGAACAACAATTCAATAATAAAATATTTATTTAAAATCTCATACCGAATCACTCTGACTAATTAAAAAAATAACAATTTTTTTAATTTATTTTAAATATAATATTATTAGTTTAAATTTTTAAAAATAGTATAAAATTAATATAAAAATATTTTAAAATTTATTTTTAATAAAAAAATAAAAACTAAATTAGAAAAAATAAATTTAAATATAATAGTTTAATTATATTTATAATAAATATATATTTTCATAAAATAATTTGTGTTATTTGAAATTTTAAATTTAAAATATTAAATTTAAAAAAAAATTTAAAAAAATTTATTTTATAGTATTATTCAATAAGTATATCACAATTATTAACTAATATACGTAAAAATCAATTAAATTGTTTTTTGTCACGTCCATCAAAATAGATCGATCCAATAATCTAATATTTTATACAAAAATTTAAAATACTCATATGAAAAAATATAAACTATACCTTTAAGATAAATATAATACTAATGTAACCAATAATACATTTATTTCTCTCCAATCAATTAAATTTGTTATCACATCAAATATCAAAAATATAATAATTATATTATCAATATAATCAACAACGCTAATGCATAAAACAATTCCCAATTGATACTTTATTGTTGTCTTTCTTTCATTCAATTTACAGTCAAAAGATTTCTGGTAGCTCACAAAAAGTGGTTCATAATTTTTTATAAAAATAAACATTATTTAAGAATCAACAACGGTTCGAACTCTAACAATAACAGAAAAAATACAATATAACGGAAATTTCATATATATATATATATATATAATGGTTTCTCTAATCCAAAATCAGATTCACACAAATATGTTTTTATTGTTCCTAAATTCTTCACATAATTCAATAAATCTCTTATAAATTGATTTGTTAGTAAGTCAAAGTTAGAATCAAACACGAATAATAATATAATAAGACCCAAAGAAATATGTGAAATCCAACAAATCTTCCCTCACTTACAACAAACATATCCTTAATATATTATTTGAGAAACATTTTAGCAAAAAAACCTTATCTTTACGTGTGATTTACAAGTATGCCATGCTGACGTATCAAATCATGAGAGCTTTTTAAAGCAAATATTATATAAGACATAATTTACTAGAATATTTACGAAAATGGCATTAGACCAATATTTATTACTATACTATATATAAATAACTAATATTTTAACCTAAAAAGCAACCATAATATAAAATAAAAATATTAATTTTTTAAAAAATTAGTCAAACAAAAGATAAAATCAAATTTTAGAATAATTCAATATTTATCACATATACAATTTTTACCTATTTAATAATATTATTTTTCCAAGATATTGATAATTTAATTTATTTGTATAATCTGATTTTTATTGTATATTTTATTTGTATAATCAATATTAATTTTTTAGAAAATATTTTAAATAAAAAAATCAATTATAAATAAATAAATAATTATAATATATGAATATTTTTCCCCACACAATGTGTGGGTCTAAATCTAGTCTCTAATATATTAGTCAATTGTGATAATACTAACACCTACAACTTTAAGTTTATGCAAACAAAAACTTAAAAGGTTTAGACAAAAATTAAGTTCATGTATATTAATACTTTTGGCTATTGTTTTAGGTAAAACTTTTGATCACAAATAAATTATTTTCTTCGTTAACAAATTTCTATAATTCTAAAATTTTTTCGTTTTTCGTTTGGTATAGCATGTTTCCAGCAGAGAGTCCGTTACACGAACTATTAGTTCGGTGGTAAAACGTGTTTCTGGTAATTGTGTCGTTATGTCTCGATTGTGAGGAATTTCATATGCATATATAGTTCAAAATGTTCATCAGCACTTATTTTGATATGTGCATCATCCAAAGCACATTATCATAACATATTTCTCCTGTTCGAACTGGGATTTGAAACCAAGCTCTTTTTCACGAGAATAGATGGAGCGATTCAATTGAGTTCCAATGTACATCCAACTTTTTTTCACTTACAGAATTTGGGCGGTCCGGAGAGGACCAGCACGGCTAATCTTTTCTCGAGAATCTATACATCCCTTATTAGTGATGGACATCTATTTCTCAAACACAAGTTTAGGTTCGGCCTCAACGGAGAAATAAAATAGAGCACCTAACAATGTATTTTCATAGACCGAGAACTACGGACTCGAGTTTATTGCAAAAATATCTTACGGCAAAAGACAAAGCTATTTTTTTAATCTTTCCAAAAACTTATTATGCTTCTAAAAAATTATATCACTCATAGTGATCATTTATCAAAAATGATTCTAGTTATCAAATGATTGAACAAACGAAAACAATTTATTTACTATACTTATTTGACATTCATAAAAAATCTATAAACGAATCATAATTTTATAAAAAAAAATTAAATGATACAATCAACATCATTAATTAATAAAAAAATACATTAAACTTTTTGAATTTTAAACAGAAAAACTAAAAAAAAATGCGAAACGGAAAGAGTGTATTATATAAAAATATGAAAAAAATATAAACAAAATGAACTTACCCTTTTTATTGTTTTGGCATAAATATAGCAAATGGGCGAACACTAAAACAAATTAAGGTCGGCACTGTATTTTCAAATTTATTTTTTTGTAATTTATATTAATTTCTGCAAAAAAAAAATTCTTTTTATGTTTTAAAATTTATCTAAATATTGATTAGATTTTTGGTGATTTTATAGGAGAATAATTTGAGCACATGTTTATTAAATCACAACTTTTTAATTTTTAAGAATTATGTATGTTTAATTACTTAGGTACTTAGGGTAACTATTCATTTTGACAATTTCAAAAATGCTTTAGAGAGAGTTGTATCTCTTAATTGTGAATCTTAATTGAAAAAGAGTTCGTATTTTCTTTCATAACCTTTTAATCTTTTCACATTTTCACATATAACACAATTTCAAATCGTTATACAAATCTTAATAACATTATGTGTTATTGAAAATGGCATCTTATTATTATAACTATTTATTATTTTTTCATTTATAATCGTTTCTAAAATTTATAAAAAATATATATATATTTTAAAATACCACGCCTTATTATAGTTTTTAGCATTTATAATTATAACAATCATAAGAAACCATTTTAGATGCTTGTATTTTCGTATGAGCATTTTGATCCTAACATATAAGTCTCATATATCTTTTAAAACATAAAATATCTAATAATTTTTTTTTTCAATTTTCTAAATAACACTTTTTAAGTTTTTGTTGCAAAAATAGCATCATTAGTTTAAATTTTCAATAATAACACAAATACCTAATATATTATTTGATGAATATTTTAAGAAAATAACTTCGCCCTAACGTATTATTAACAGAAATGTCACGCTACGCTAACGTGTCATCACCAAAATGAGTTTCAAATAAATATACAAACAGGTATAAATTATTAAAATAATTATAATATATGTCATTAATATTAATTTGGGAAGAAAATCAATATATTTTGTTAAATTAACTAAAAATACTATTAATTAATTTATTAAATAATTAATTAATTATAATATACAAATATTTTTATGTTGCACAAGGTGCGGGTCTAAATTTAGTTTAAGATTAAAACACATTAACATTTCTTTTTAATAGAAAAGAATTAAACGCTAAATTAAAAAATAGAACCTAAATATAATGAGTTTAAGTTAATGTATAATTTATCAAGTAATACCCTAAAATATTCTTTTTAAATTTATCTTCTAAATTTATCACATTAAAAATAAAATTCCTAAAATGCACAAATTATTATATAAAAATAACTATTTACCTCAAATAAACTATATATAAAATTATAATATAATGTTTGGATTCATTTTTTCCAATTTAAAGTTTAAATTTTTTTATGCGGAAGAGATTTTTAATTATTTTGATATTAAATTTGTGATATTTTTAAATGATTAGTGCATATTTGAAATAAAAAAAATTAAAAAAGTGTTATTTTAATCAATTGCCCTAATTTATTTAGATTAAATAAGTATTTTCATATAATTATTTATGTTATTTTAAAAAATTTAATTTTAAAATATTAGATTTAAAATAAAAATATTAAAATATGTTATTTTACAATATTATTACAACTTTTTTCCTGAGATTTTACCAATATTTAGGTAGTTTTAATTAAACAAAAGTTTATATAAAACACCATTTTCACACAACAATTGTACACATAAAATAATATTATTTTGATTTATTTGTTGTATATGCATCAAATTTACCGTGCTTTTGGTTCGTTAATCTCCGAAAAGACTCCCCAATTGGATCCACTCCTCTCGTTACCAAGAATCGGAGCAGAATCATCATCTGTCGTGCTAGATATCGCCACGTGTCCTGTAGTCTTACTAAATAATTCATCTTCTTCGTCAGTAGTCGTACCAACCAGACCACGTGGCAGATTATCATTGTCTCTCTTCATCAAATCAAGAGACTCCACGTCATCATTCTTCTTCTTGGCAGTTTCGTGAAGCTGAAGCGCAAACTCGAGCTGCCAAACGACGTCGTTCATGGATGGCCGATCGATTCCACGATCTTGAACACATCTCGCAGCTACCTCGCAAAACTTCGCCAACGATGTGGAAGTGATATCACCTATTAGATCTGAATCAACGATCTGATCAACGGTTCCTTTATTGTAGTTTAACTTCACCCATCTGATCAGATTTTCTTGTTCCCGTGGAACATTGAGGAGTTTGACCGGTCTGCAACATAAAACTTCGAACAGAACAACTCCAAAGGAATACACGTCCGATTTTTCCGTCAAGACTTGACGGCGATAATACTCAGGATCCAAGTAACCAAACGATCCTTTAACGAACGTCGTGACGTGCGTTTGAGAAGCACTAGTAGGACCAACTTTAGACAAACCAAAGTCAGAGACTTTAGCTACGTAGTTCTCATCAAGAAGTATGTTGGTGGTTTTGATGTCTCGATGAATAATCGTGTGCTTTGCGCCTGTATGGAGATACTGTAGTCCACGCGCAGCTCCGATGCAGATCTCTAGTCTCTGTTTCCACGACAATGGAGGATCAAAAGCCTTGTTCCTCTTGTAAAGATGATCTGAAACAGTACCACGTGGCATATACTCGTATACAAGCACCATCTCGTTTTCATCGTCACAATATCCGATGAGAGAAACGAGATGTATATGTCGAAGCACTGAGAGCATTTGAAGCTCTGTTTCGAACTCTTTAGAGCCTTGGTTCGATGAAATTTTCAGCCGTTTAACTGCTACAAGCGTTGCTCCACCGTCGATTCGACCTTTGTAGACCGAACCAAACCCGCCTTCTCCAACAATTAGCTTTTTCTCGAAATTGTTTGTAGCGGATTTTATTTCGAAGATAGAGAACCGACGACATAGATCTGAGGGAAGAGATGTAGTCGAACTTGTTTTCGTAGAACCTGTGTTGTTCGTAAGAGGAGCCCATGATTCTGTAGCCTTGCTCGCGGTTTTTTCACTAAAGTCATTCTTCTTCTTCTTCTTCTTCATGAACAACATAGCAACAACAAAGATCGCTAGCACAATTGCAGAACCAATCACTGAAAGTATTATCACCAAAACATGTGACTTCTTGTTATTATTATTACCTTTACTTGTCGGAGGAGTTTCAGGGTTTTCTGTTAGTTCCGGAAGAATTGGATTAGGTCCGGCGAGATTACCATCAGAATCATTAAGCTTTAGAATCTCTACACCATTCAGAATAACATCATAATACATTGGACTAACTTCGGGTAAAGGATGCAAGTCAAGTCGAAGATTAGGTGTCACGCTAGTTCCAACGTCGGCAGCGTCGACATATATATAAAAATCTAGATACACCGGAATCCGAGAGCCACCACTCAAGTAAATCACGTCCGTCTCAAGTTTAGCAATCTGATTTTCGATGTAGATGGAGAAGATGCGTTGGCCCTTTGCGGTCACTTCTTGAAGAGTCTCACAGAAATGAAGTCTAACGAGATAGCTAAACCCTGCGTCGACTGTAAAAAGCCATGTGAGGTTGAAATTCAAGTTGATTTTAGGGTTCTCGGGATTCCCCATCATACGATAGGTGGTGTAGACATTTTCCGGCGCAACATACGCCGGAGTCTTCTCTGTGTAATTGATCTTTACTCCCTCGTTCCTCTTTATTCCAGAATTTTCACCAAGGAAGACATCATCATCGGAACGCCACTGCCGGAACATTCCTGAATCGTCGACATCACTGATCATTTGTCCGCCGACGTTTAATCGGTAAACGGTCTCGAAAGCCGTCGAATTTTCTATATTGTAGTCAATGTTGCTACCGACGTTTGTTATCGTATCCTCAAATAACCGATTAGGCATGGAGACAAGTTCGATTCCGTTAACGAAAGCTAGCGAATTTGGAGACGGCGTGAAAGTGAGATTCAACATCGTGTGTTCATCCAAAACAGGAACGACAAACTCTTTGATGAAGAATTCTGTGTTGGAAACCTTCGCCGTTAAATCGGCGCTGAAGTTCTTCAAGAGAGTGAAACCGTTTGCAGTGACGGCGAAGTAGGAATTGACGGCGTCGAATTTAGATGTATAACGGGTCGGGTAAAAATGTAACCGGAGAAATTTCCTACCCGGAGTGACTGGAAAATTGTAGGTGAAAACAGATTGAAAAATCCGAGCTTTCATGTACGGAACTCGAGGAACCGATCCTTGGTTTAACACGTCTGAAGAGAACGACGCATTGTCTGAATTGGACGGTAAGAACTGCGGTTGCTCCGCCGTCCAATTCCGGCCATTGATGTTGATGTGGTCGGAGGTATCACCGCAGTTGAAGAGAAAAACTTCAGTGGGATTGTAAGCCGCATTTTCTCCTTCTCCTGCTACAGCGGCAGAAAGGAGGATGGAGAGTATTAAGAAAGTTTGATGGATCATCGGAAAACAGAAAACTGAGAATAATCGAAATGATTGAGAAGATAAGATAATTGAATGTATCATATAAGACATGGGTGGGCTTAATGAGTCTACGGGTCAAGCATTGACTGACTTCTCAAGGTAGGTTTCGATGATATTTCTTTGGTAGGGTCAATGCTGAATATTATAATTTAGTACGATTTACGTCCAACTTGCTCATGTTTTTGTTTCTCGTGAACAGAAAATTTTATGTTTGATTGAATATTAAGCCGAAATAATTACAAAAATTAAATAGTAAGACCATAAAATAGTATTTTATATTTTTTTTTTTTAAATTTAACATTTTAAATTTAAAACTCAAAAATATCATAAAATATTTTTTGAAAATACATATTTATCACAAATAAATTATAAATATAATTAAAATATTATACTTGAGTTTTTTTTTAGGATTTATTTTTTTTTTATTAAAAAAATTTGAATAATAACCTAAAATAGCATTTTATTAAAATTTTTTTTTTCCAAATTTAGCATTTTAAAATTAAAATTTTAAAAATATCACATATTATTTTCTGAAAATATATATTTAATATAAATAAATTATACATAAACTTAAAACATTATATTTAGGTTTATTTTTTCTAATTTATAGTTTAATTTTTTTAGTAACAATAAATTTTAGTGTATTTTAATATTAAATTTATGATATTTTTAGAAATTTAAAATAATTTGCAATATTTGAAATAAAAACTTAAAACAGTGCTATTTTGTCAAATGTCCAAAACGTTTTAAGTTATTTTAATATCAAATTAACGCTATTTTGGAAATTTCAACTAATTGTGTTATATTTTAAAAAAAATCTAAACCAGTGTTATTTTTTGTCATTTACCCAAAATTAAAAACAGAAAATGATTGCATTAAAAAAAAAAGTAATACCATAAAATATCACATTTTTAAGTTTTTGTTCTAAATATAGCATTGTAAACTTAAAATTCTAAAAATAACATAAATTATTTTTAAAAAATATATATTTACCATAAATAAATTATAAATATAATTAAAATATTAAATTTTGGTTCATATTATCTAATTTATGATTTAATTTTTCTTTATTCAAAAAGTTTTAAGTTATTTTAATATTAAATTTATCTTTTTTCTAAAAATTTAAACTAATGATGCTATATTTGGAACAAAAATTTTAAAAAGTGTTATTTTTATCAATTGCCCTTAAAAAATACTTAACGGAGTTATTATTTATAAAATATTAATAATATTGGTTTTTTGGATAGAGAAAATGGATATTTTATAGTCCATATATTGATCTACAAAAATAAAGTTAGATGTTTTTAAAACTAAAATAAATATAACATATAATAAACTTAAATAATTATTATATTTTATTAAAATATAATATGTATTATATTATATGTTTATTGTATAATATAAATTTTATTTGTGTTTTATATATTAAATTTTATATAAAAAATATATATTTAAGTTAGTAATATGATAATATTTTTATTTTACATTCAAATTATACTTTAACTAAATATGAACTTCTTTATAATATATTTTATAACTATTAGTTTTTTTACTATATTTTGATACAGTTAAACTTTATCTTTAAATGTTAAATTTTTTTTCAATATTCTGAAATTGAATTTTGATAATAAAACATAAACTTTCAGTAAAATATAAAAATAATAATCATGACTCAAAATAAAAAATATTCAACGTATTTTGTCATATAAAATTAATTATTTTGACAAATATAAATGAATAAAAAAAAGCAAATAAACCATAAAATTGAAAAACTACATTCTATTTAGAAAAATAAAACTATCAGATATTTCGAAATTTGTACACAACATATAATGTTTTTCTAAGGTTTTTCTACTTTGTTGGTGATCAAATCATTCGTAAATTTAATTCGTGATCTAGCAATATATAATTTTTTATAAATAAATATTTTTTAGTAAAAACAAATTAATTTTTAGTGTTTGTTTTTTATTTTTTTATTTATGATTATTACAAAAACAAAAGACATGAGAAATTGTGTACCACGCATTCTTAGAAGAAATTTAGTTTGGACGACGATACAAACATCATAATGACTAATATATTTTCACCAATTACATCATCATTTTCTATTGTAATCCTATCCTCAATCATGTGATTAAGCAACTGAACAATTTGTAGTGATGTTAGAATGTTAAAAACGGTTTAAAAATTTATAGTTAATCCGATCCGTTAAAATAAGTGGAAACCATAATCCTCAATTATTGTATAGAAAATTTATAAGGTTAATTTACGACCAGATTTAAAATACTAGGATTAAAAAAAGTTAGCTCTCTTATATCTTAATTTTTCTTTACTTAATTTTTAATTAAGTGTTTTTCTTTGGAAAAAGAGTTACATTTGTTATACCTTAATTTTCTTTATTTAATTTTTAGTTAGTGTTTTTTTTTTCAAAACTCTAACATTTTTTTATCAAAAATGCAAAATAATGTTTCTCATCAAAACCAAAAATAATATTTTTTATCAATACTGAAAATAGTGTTTTTTGCCAAAACTAAAAGTAATGTTTTTTTTGGCCAAAACCGCAAAATAGTATTTTTTTTGCTAAATTCAAAAATGATATTTTCTCGCAAAAAAACACAAAATAGCGTTTTTACGCAAAATAAAATTTCCCACCGAAACTAAAAAACATATTCTCGCCAAATCGGAAAATAAAAAATTATTTTTCTTAACTTAGAAAACTAATAATTTAATTTATATAATATTTATATATAATTCAATGTAAAAATAATTATGTTCTATAATAAACATATATAAAAAGATAAAAAAAAATTAATGGATTTAAAATGGGTTACAGGCTTTAACCCTATTTCTTAAAATTTTGGTGAGATAAAATAGAGTTATGGTTTATTTAGGATCGGTTTAATTCACAGTTAGGTCGGATTGGGTTTAAAAACTCGTATTAATATCCCTAAGTGTTGTGTTACTACATAAATCACATCGATGATCAATATTATTTATCAAAAATAAATTTAAACTATGCATTGGCAATTAGAGATACTGATGATATAAAAAAAATTTCAGAATATAACCTGTTATTTGTGGTAGCAAAGGCATATGTTTATATAGGATCAGAATCTCAAATGCTTTTTGTTTTTGGCAAAAATGATTAATTAATTGAACAGATCATTGTTTACAACCGAATGTAAAAATAACGGATAAAATTGAAATAAATTCCAGTCAACATTCATCGTAATCGATATAAAAGCCAATAAATCAGCCGTGTTATTACTTGAGCGAGGTTGATAAATAAACTTGATTCACCCGAATTTAGTAATCCACTGTCGAATTGTTTGTATATAATGTTGTAGTTGTAGATTATCCGCTTTGTAATTGAGAAGGTTATTAAGTGTTTGATTATCCCCTTCGAAAATCACATAATTATATCCTAAAGACTAGGTTGTTTGTAGAGCCCATATATATAAGTGCATTAAATTCTGCTTCAATAATCGAGAATCGACCCTGAAACTTTCATTTGCCCGCATGTAGAAATAAACTTTGTTCATTACGGATAATCTAACCTAACTCTAAAGGAGTATTACCGGTCCGATGTGTAGTATCGTAATTATATTTAACCTAGTTTTGCGGTGGAGCCTTCCAATGACGACTTGTAGTTGAAACTTCTGTGGCTGAATATTTAACGTCGACGTCCATTGTCGTTAAACTTATCCATTCATTAACATCCTCAGTGCTTTTTGTAGAAGTGTATCATCTAAAATATTCTTGTTGTTAAATATTCTTGTTGTAGAAGTGATTTCGTACTCCTCTCGGTAGATGTTTCTGTTCCCCAATAGTCTGTCATAATTTTGTACAAACTTGGGGAAATCCATCGGGGACGTTTTCCAGTTGTATGAACCGTGCTCACCATCCCTTTCATCCGCCTTACGCAGACGGCCTCGAACTCTTTTCGTACCACCGGGGTGATCAGAGGATCTCAGGTGTACGATTACTTGAAATTAAATTAGAAAATATTAATATATATTATTTATATTTTATAAAATATGTACACAATTTAAAAAACAAAACTTACCGCAAACTCTATGAAATATTTTTCCTGCCTCTCAGGAGGTACGACGGTCCAACTGTAGTACGAACCGTCAAATTTATTTTTCAAAATTTTTGCGATTTGACGAGTAATAGCCCTGTTATCGTGGTCAAACCTAATATTTCAATTATACAGAAAAATTTAAATTTATATTAATATAATTACAATTATAATAAATATTTATTTTTTTCTTACCACAATGTATTAGGAGCCGCTTCTGGAGAAAACACAGTCAAATACTGCTCGCGGCCCAGAGTTTGTAACAAACTATCAAGAGTGATAGTTTGTTCATTTGTTCCCGTTTCGCAGTCGGGAATTTGTTCATCCTCATGTTCATCCGATTCTTGAAACCGTGGAGGTATTTGGGTTTCAGGAACAGAGTGAGGGATAAAAGTATATTGGGGAGGGAGGCGGGATGCCGCTCTATTAGCGGATGGTGAAGGGTTCGAGGAGGCCGAAGAGGTTCCTCGGCCGGAAGATGATCCGAAAGATCATCTTCCACGACCTCTTCATGACCTACCACTACTTGCCATTTTTAGAGAGTGTTTTTACAAAGTGTTTAGAAAGTGTTTTGAGAGATTTTGATTATGAAGTTTTGAGAGATTTATGAAAAATGAGGGAAAACCTTCGTATATTTATAGTATTTTTTGCGACCACGGACGTGGTCGCAAATCAGTGGCAAAAATGATGTAGTCGCAAATCAGTCGCAAATTTACGTGATGATTACCAATTAATTTGCGACCACCAATTAATTTGGTGGGACTTTGAATTTCCGAAAACTTTCAAACTCCCACCAATTAAATCAGTCGCAAATTTGCGAGGATTTGCGACCACTACCAAAGTTTCGATAAATTAATTGGTGGTCCCAAATCAGCAAATTTGACTGATTTGCGACCACAGATTTGCGCAAATTTGCGACTGATTTGTGACCACATTTAATTTTTGTGACTGAAATGCGACCACATTAGCAATGTAGTTGTAAAGTGGTGGCAAATCAGTCACAAATAATACCATAACCCTAAATTTTGAGATTTTGATGAATGCATATAATTATATAAGATTGATTAATTGATTATAAGTTATAAAAATTTCAATTACTATGAAAACAATAACATTTTCCAAATTTTCAAATAACTTACCTAAAATACTTAACAAATTTACTTAACCTTATACTTCTTATATACATTCCAAATGTTATCTAAATATGAAATCATTAGAAGTATGGTTTTCAATATATGTTATCACTTATAATGGTTAGTAGTCTTATTAGAATAGAAATACAAGTTTTAAATGTGGAAAATACTTAGGGGAAATGTGAATTTACCATATGTGGTCGCAAATCAGTCGCTATAGGTTGACTACTTGCAAAATTCATGAACGGCTCTATACCTTGTGCAAATTCCGCCGAGATATTTCTTGTTTCATTATCAATTCTTCTGTACATCCAATCTCTCGAATTGTTAAAATTTTCCCACATGTTTTACATAAATTTTTACCTTTGATTTCACAAATGAGAGAATGGAATGGTGCATATATTTACAACATTTTGCGACTACTTTGCGACTACTTTGCCACTGATTTGCCACTATTTTGCGACTACAGCTATGTAGTCGCTTAAATGTCGTTATACCTAACACGCACATGTTTTTTATGTTGGCACTTTGCCACCACTTTGTGACTGCAGAGCCACTACATACCGTAGTCGCAAATTGGTCGCATTTTTAGCGACCAATAAGTGACTACCACCTGATTTTCCATATGTAGTCGCTAATCAGTCGCTATTTTGCGACTTATTAGCGACTACCTGTGTCAGTCTCACGGCAGTCGCATTTCAGTCGCTAATTGGTTGCATATTGCGACTGATTTGCGACCACACTTATTGGTCACATTTTTGCGACCAATTTGCGACTACTTCGCCGTGGTCGCAAATTAGTCGCTAAACCATGGCAAATGTGGTCGCAAAAATTGCGACCACGTATGTAGTCGCAAATTACAGTCGCAAATAGGCAGTTTTCTTGTAGTGGTCATCCATTGTCGTTAAACTTATCCATTCATTAACATCCTCAGTGCTTTTTGTAGAAGTGTATCATCTAAAATATTCTTGTTGTTAAATATAAGATCATTCTTGCATTTCCAAAGACGCCATAGGAGATAGAAAGGAAGATATTTTTGAGGTTTCTAACCGAAATTTTTTGTAGCTTGCGATTAAAAATCTGATGTTGTCATGTATATTAGAGTTGGGGTCACAAATGGATGAAGTTAAAATACCTAACTTCCTCCATAACCATTGGGCATAAGGACAGAGAAAAAAAGTATGAAGTTCAATTTCTTCAAAATCACAACATCGGATACAATTATTATCTGTAGTGATTTTTTGATAATATAAATGTGATTTTAAAGATAAAACTTGAGACAGAAATCGCAATAAAAAATGTTTGATATTTGGTGGAAGTGTAAAGGTCCAGATGATTTTGGCTAGATCTTGATGATGTACCAAGGGAGGATGACATACATTTGAATTGGCGAAGGAGCTATCTACCGCAAGACGATAACCTGATTTGACTACGTATATACCATTGTTTGAAAATTTCCAAAACCATCCATCTTCTATCGCGTCAGACGATAGAAATCTTTTGTACATTAGATGATGGTGTTCTTTCTTAATTAGATCTTGTATAATATCCTCCTTCCAATTACCATTTTTCTGATTAATAAGAATCAAGTTTGTCCAATTACCATTTTTCTGATTAATAAGAATCAAGCTTGAGTGAAAGATTTGTATACGAAAGAAATCGCGGAGGACGAGAAAGTGTAATTGGTAACCATTTTGAATCTCCAATCAATATGGTAGAACCATTCCGAATATTCCTTTGTATTCTGGATTTTAGTAACAATCGTCCATGTAGTATTGATACCATCCAAAAGAATGCAGAGAGTCCAATGTAGCTGCTAGAAAATCCTCATTTCTAAAATAACAACTTCTAAGGATTTGTGAAAAGAGACAGTTTGGCCTTTGTAGAATTTTCCAACATTAGTTAGCTAATAAAGTTTGATTAAACATTTGGAAATCATGGAATCATAATCCACCAATTATCTTCGGCGTAGTCATTTTCTTTCAAGAAACCCATGATATTTTTCGTTGGATATCAGACGATCCCCATCAAAAATGGGACAACGCTTTTTCCATTAATTGGCATATATCCTTTGGTAATTTAAACACATTCATACAACACACAAGCATCACAAAAATAATAGCTTTGATGAATATTTTTTACCAGCTTGGGATAAAAACTTAGATTGCCATCCAACTATACAAGATTAGACTATATCCATAATATATTTAAATTTCTGTCTTCTGTTGCGTTTAATCTTAAAATGCTTTTTATAGTATACACATGAGGTCAAATACCCCACATATAATAATTTATTTCTTGATTATTTATTTTTTTTAAAAAACCATTATAATAATTACTTTTTATCCTTCAAAATATTTAAAAATTACCAAAAAATCACTGAAAAACTAAAACATTTAACAGTTTTAGTTGGAGATTCGAACTCTTTACCAATTAACTAAAAAATATGGCCTCAAGCACTAGAACAACAAAAAATTATAATATACAAGTTTAAATATAAAATATATAAAAATTAAAATTCAATATATTTACTCTATTATAAAATCAATATATTTACTCTATTATAAAAACCATTCTATAATAAAATCAATATATTTATTCTATTATTGTATTATAATTTTTAAATATAATATATAACCATAAAAGAAATAAAAATTTTAAAAAATCTTCGTATAATAAGTAATTAGTCATTAGAAGCATAAAATCTCCGTATAATCTACTCTATTTAATAAAATAGATTTACTATAGTTTTGTATATTAGAATGATTTAAAATAAATATTTTAATAGTTTTATATAATATTATGATTAAGATTTCCACACTAATCCTAAAATGTAATAGAGATGATGATATCATAAATTTGATGTAACTAACAATAAAATTTTTTACTTATTAGGTTAATATATATGTTATATATGATAAGATGAAGTTATTATTTACTATGTGCAATAGATATTGGTTTAAATACGTTGTAATAGGATTTACAAAAAAATTGGTACAATTTATAATTAGTTATACATAATTATATCAATACAGAACTCAGAATTCCACAATTACTAATTGCATTAACATATAGTTGTACCAAATTTAAAAAAAAAAGAATTGTATCGATATAGAAATTAATTTCAAATAATTTTTAATTTGGAACTATTAGTATTAATTTCCTAACAGTTATTTTAAAATAATATGCATTTTAGGTTGAGTTTAAAATATTTTAAAGATTAAATTTTATATTTTTAAATAATACAAATTTATACAAATTCTAATATTTTTTAATTTATCTTTCTTATCTAGTAAATTAAAAATTAAATTCTTAAAATATCACAAATTATTATGTTAAAATAATTATTTATTTCAAATAAACTATATAAAATTTAAAATATAATGTTTGGTTTCAATTTTTCTAATTTAAGATTTAAATTTTTTAATTAGAATGAAATATTTAATTATTTTATTATTAAATTTATGTTATTTTTGAAAAATTAAATAATTAATATTATATTTGTAATAAAAATTTAAAATATTACTATTTTACACAATTACCCTAAATATGAAAATTAAGTTGGGTGGCAAGTGAATATGTGGGGTCAACCATTGACATTTCAAGTCAATCAAAAGAAGAAGGTTTTGATGATAAGTAAGTTGTGTGGTGTTGTTTTACAACTTTCTCGTGTTTCTTTGAAAGACATCTAGTGGGACATTATGTTTTATCAGTGTCATCATATTTTATCAGTGTCATAATAACTACAAATCATTACATTTTTTGGTTTTAATTTTACAAAATGATTCATATTTTACATTTATCGATAAATTAATATGAACTTAAATAGAAATTAATACATAAATTATCATGTTTCAATACATTAATACGCAACAAATAAAAATTAGCATGTAAAATTATCATTTTATGAGATTTCGATATGCGTTATTGTTATTTTAAATTTTGACATGTGTTCTAATATAAATAAAAGATTGGACAATTGCCTAAAAATAACACTATTTTAAATTTTAGTTCCAAATATATCACTAATCATTTAAATTTTCAAAAATAACATAAATTAAATTAATTAAAAAAAAATTTCTAATAAAAAATTAAACCTTAAATTATAAAAAGTGAACTCAAATATTATATTTTAATTTTTTATATATAGTTTATTAAAGTAAATAATAATTTTTATATAATAATTTTTATTATTTTTGTGTTATTTTATTTTTATATATTAAATTTGGAAGATAAAATTAAAATAATGTTATTTTAGTGTATTACTCTTTTAACTTACACTTTTAATTGCATTCTAAAAATTATATCGGTGTAGAACCGTAGTTATACCTAAAGCCGGAATTGAGATTTATGGGACTACAAGTAATTACGATTTAAAAAAAATATGCCTATACATATTGATTTGGAGACAATATATGCATATTGATTTAAAGTTATATTATACCATTCACCACGTTAATAAAAATGCCAATTGACAAAATAATACTTTTTATGTTTTTGTTTCAAATATAACATTATTAGTTTAAATTTTTAAAATAACACAAAATTAATATTAAAATATCTTAAAACATTTTTTAATAATTAAAAATTAAATCCTAATTTGAAAAAAAACACTTAGATAGAATATTTTAATTATAATTTAAATTTATTTATGATAAATAAGTATTTTTACAAAATAATTTATGTTATTTTTAGAATTTTAAGTTTAAAATGCTAAATTTAAAATAAATTTTTAAAATTTACTGTTTTATGATACTATTCTAATAAAAAAAGTAATTCACAATAAAAATGAAGACACAATAACCATTTTTTTATTTGATAGAATATTTAACACATTTGCTACAAGCATTCATCATTTCCATTAATCACAGCCAGAAACATAGAACATTTAGAAAGACACAACAGAGGAAGAAATACACAATTTACTAATAGTTTTTCACTGTCTGAACGAATCACACAACGTACCCAAAAAGATACAATATTGAACCATTCAGACTGTCATATAGAAAACTCAGAATATGTAAGTTATCACATAGGCAGTGCTCGTTTGCAATATGTGTACAAAGGACACGTACTGTATTTCGCATTAACGATTCCGATACAAGGACCATCTTTGGAAGAACCACATGAACCTTGAGGTCTCTCAAGAGCTGTATAAGTTACGTAGGTATCACTCATCTTCGATGGAAGAAAGATCGAAGTCACTTCATCTTCATGAACAATTGTGAGATTATACCAACCATTTGTTACGTTTTCCGAAGTCGCAACGCCAAAGAGTAAGAGGAGAAAGAAGACTATTGACTTCATATTTCTTCTTACTTTTCTAAATGTGGTGTGAGGAGGGATTTGGTTTTTGTAAGCATGGATAAGGAAGATAGGAATAATGGTTGATTGGTCCATATTAAATATGAATTTAATTATTGATATTGTAATATTGTGGTTTGTAGAACAATAATTGTCCATAGGAATAGTTAAAACTATTGATTGGCGATGATGTCACTATAACATATTATATTATTTAAGAAATATTTTAATAAAATAATATCATCCTAACGTATTATTAATAAAATATCATATCGACGTATCATCATTACAATAAATTTTAAATAAATATATAAATGAATTTCAATTATTAAAATAATTACAATATATGCCATAATTTGGTTAGAAAAATAATATATTTTATTAAACTAACCAAAATACTATTAAATTATAAGCAATAATTATTTTTATTTCTAAATTTATATATACAAAAATTAATATTAAAAATAATTTTAAATAAAAGTTAAAATTATATAAGTATCTAATTATATTTGTTAATAAACAATATTATATAATTTACGGGGTTTCGGCCAATTCATACATGAACTTTGACCCGTGGTTATGATTCGATAATGAACTTTGTAGCTGTGCACTTTCATACATGAACTTAGTGTTTGACCCCGTAACATGCATTGACTGGATTAATTAGTATTAAACATACATTAGCGGTAAACAACGTTTAACTCACCGTTAATCCTAGCTGACTAGGATGACACGTCAGCCACGACAACATCTTAATAAACAAGCTAAACGTCGATGTTTTGATAAGTGGAACTTACTCTTCATTATTTTCCTCTTCCCTTCTTCCCCGAGCTCTTTCTTCCTCTTTGCAAAATTAGGGTTTGCAGAGGCTTCTTCTTCTCTTATTCTCCTCCGCGAATGAAGATGGCAGAAAGTGGCTCAGGTATAATGTGTGGAACTAGAGAGGCATTTTGTGAATTTGACCCAAATCTAGTGGTGAAATAAGAACACGTTTTTCTCTCTAAGCACAAAGATGTTAAATCTGGAGTAAGTAATTCCTAAAACTATCTCTAAACCCACTCCATTTTCCACTCCAGAAACGTCATTGTATGAAAAAAAAAAGAGCATAAGTTCAAAAACATTTTCGCAAACACTTGGTAGGCAAAAAAAAAACAGTTACAAGATTCTACCCAAAAATTCGAACACTTTATCATTTTAAACAAATACGATGTCGTTTTGTTTATTTTCTCCGTAATGTTTACACGACGTCGTTTAGGTTAATAGTTAAATGATTAATTAAATTTATTTAAACATCTATTATCTGACTAAGCAATTTTTTAGCGGTTTGACTAACACCGTCAAGTCAATGCATGTTACGGGATCAAACACTAAGTTCATGTATGAAAGTGCACAGCTACAAAGTTCGTTATCGAATCGTAACCACGGGTCAAAGTTCATGTATAAATTGGCCGAAACCCCTATAATTTACGAATATTTTTCTCAAGACGTGAGTATGAATCTAATTTTAGAATTAAAGATTTTTGAGCGGTATCAATACAGTGATAAATGATCTATTGGCAAATGATTTTCGATAACATTGTAGTAAAGAAAAAATCCGGAAAAAAATCATGTAGTAATTTGTAAGTATGTTAAATTGATGTACTATATTTAATAAACAGTATGTTATAAATTTTTAATTATATAATTTTTAATAATGATATATAACCATTTGAAATATGCAAATCTAGCTACACATTTTGAATCTACTTTTATAATTGTTTTACAATTATTGTTTAGTAAAAATTTCATAACCATTTTACGACTGTCTAAATTAGTTGCAGATTAGTTGCAAGTTTGGAAAGAAAGAAGTTACAAAATAATCTTTTCCCAAGTGGCGACTAAAAGTTACTATTTTGCTATTTCAATGAAATTATTCATTTGTTAATCACACATTAATAATAAAAATAGATGTAAAATAGTCATTTTTGTGATTACCAAAACGAAAATTTTGTGACATGTGTAGTGTTAAATGTAATTTCATATATTCTTTTTGTTTGTTTATCTCATCATAATTTTTATAATTCTGTTGATTGCAAAAAAATTCTTATGTTGGAAAAAACAAATGATTTACTGATTGTACTATTTGTACGTCCATTTTAAATGTGTGAAGTTCGATTCTACCGTTCGTCGGTAAAAGGTGTAAATCTTCATATAAATATATTGTGTTATTGGTTCGATCCGTTGTAATCTAGTAACAAAAAAAATAATTCTTATGTTCTGTTGGAGTATCTTAGAATTCCTTTTTTCGTTAAGATAAAATGTCTTCAATAGAATTTCATAATAACTAAATTATCTGATGTTGTTTTAACTGCGTTCTCTCATAAACTATCTTTCAAGGGTTATCACTGCCTAAATTCCATCAGTAGTGGAAATCAATATCAAGAAACTCGTTGAAGAAAATAAAAATAATGACAAAACTCTACTGAAAAATCAAGAATATCAAGAGATCATTACAAGAGAGGCTTATCATGAGCAAGAGACATTGTAAAGATAAGAATGGAAGCTCTTGTAATCTAGCAAGTGATTCAGAAGACTTTCCAGTTTTTTTCTTTATGATTTGGTTTTAAATATGTATTGATTGATAATTGATATAAAATATTACTAGAAATGTTTTGAGAAAAATGTGTTCTTATTTTTAATAATATAGATAAAAATAAAAATATTAATGAGATTTATACATTTGGTTTTGAATTAATAATCTCGTCACGCAACATATAATAAAAGTTATGTTCGTTTGTCAGCTTTGATTTTTTTTACCGTTGATTAAAACAACGGTATAATTAAAAATATGCATTAACCGCAACCGCTGACTATACACAAACAAACAACATATGTCACAAGCAAATCGCAGTGTTGATCGTAATCTTAACCGTAACCACCGACCACGAGTAAACCAATAAGGCTAACATTTAGCAATACAACTAAAAATGAAATTTCGTTTTTATTTCCCATCAACGTTAACAGTACATCATGATTTCATAATAAGATGAACGAACAATAGAAAGATGTTTTATTTAATTAGTAGAAGATACATAATATTTTTTTACTGTTTAAACCTGTTCTGTAAATTCATCACAATTCTAGGATCCAACTGGAAAGCTCTTGCAAGAATATTCGGATTTATTGGCGGATTAGACCCAAAAACAGTATTGGCAATAGTGATAACACCTGGGTTTTGGCTGCTTAGAGCAGCAAATGCAACTGCAGATGATTTTCCAATATTTGCTTGAAAATGAATGAGTCCTTCTGGAAACACAAATACATCACCAACGTTAAGTGTTTTAGTGAAGAGTCGATTTTCTGGGTTTGATGTGACAAACCCAACCAATAGAGTTCCTTCTGCGACAACCAATATCTCGGTGGCACGTGGGTGAGTGTGAGGTGGGTTTTGTCCGTTAATCCCATAGTCAATACGGACAAGTGAGATTCCAAGAGTGTTTAAACCTAAAATCTGGTTAACAGTAACCGGTGTTACGGTCGAACCGGCAGGACTAGTTACTGGTCTTGCATTGTTAAGTCCCGAGAAAAAGAAGTCATCTACTGTGACGAGTTTTGGGTCTTTGCAGAACTTTCCGTTTACAAAAACTAAGCATAGTAATAAAAAAATAAAAATAAAAAGTTAAAAATATGAATTAAAAAAAAAAAAAGAAACAAATAGTAGTATTTTAAAATATTATATTTTTAAATATTTATTCTAAATCTAACACAATAAAAATTTAAAAATAATATAAATTATTATGTAAAACTATTTATTTATTTTAAATAAATTATAAATAATCTTAAAATATTATATTTGATTTTTTTTAATTATGGGTTTATAATTGAGTAATAACACTTTTTCAAATTTATCTTTCAAATCTAGCACACTAACAATAAAATTTCTAAAATAGCACAAATTTTTATGTGAAAATAATTATTTATCTCAAATAAAATTATATATAAAATTAAACATTATATTTGGATTCAGTTTTTTTTTTAATTTAGATTCAAAACTATTTTTATTAGAAATAGATTTTTAATTATTTTAATATTAAATTTGTGGTAATTTAGAAATTTAAACTATTGGTATTATATTGGGAACAAAAACTTAAAAAAATATTATTTTAGACAATTATTATTTAAAATTACCTTATTATAAATAAAAGTTAATTTATTTTAATTTTAAATTTGAGATGTTGTTGGAAATTTGAACTAATTGTACTATTTTAGAAAAAAAAATAAAAGATGCTCTAAGCCTTTAAAATATCATTAAAAATTTTATTTTCCAAAGATATTCACAAAACTAAAATTAACCTCTAAACCCTTATAAAATATCTCATCCTAAAAAATAAATTTTAATCCCAAAGCCATTAAACCCATCTAATTATCTATAAATCTTTAAAAATCATTCTTAATGTTTTGTTGTATTTTTAAAGAACAAGTTAATAATAGTTTTGAAATAGAAACTTATTTAAGTGAAATCTTAGGATATTTTTTCTAAAACTAATTAGTAATTCACCATGTACATACCACCATTTAGTGAGGAGTTGGTGCTGACACAAAAGTCTTGAAGAGGGCTTGGATCAGAAGCAATGGCTATTGAAGCTAAGAGAGCTATAGCTGCAAACAATGAGAGACTCTGCATTACCATATATTACTTGAAGCAATTCTTTGAAGAGAGATAGGTTTGAAGAGATAAGAAACTTATGAGACATAGACCTCAATTTATAGAAGAATTTAAGTGTTGAATTAGTCCATATAAATGATTAACTTAATATTATTTGAAATGGTAGAAGTTTTATCTATTCATTCAACATTTTATATATGTTTATTGTGATGGTACTATTTATATTCCACAAAATTAAAAAATTAACATGTCAAATTATAGTAATATTTGTTTGTTAGTCGTATTTTTCTTTAACTGTGGATGTGGTAGATTGTTGTTTGTTTATCTGCAGTAGCTATATACAGCCAATCACAACAGTTAGATGATATGGTCTGCGTTGCAAGTTTTGTCTAAGTTTCTTCCTTCAACATTTTAAATATGTTTATTATGATGGTACTATTATATTCGACAAAATTAAAAAATTGAAATTTCAAATTATAGTAATGCTCAATCGTCAGTCGAAGTTTGTAGATTGTTGTTCGTTTATCTGTCTTAGCTACATACGGTCAATCGCAACGGTTAAATGATATTGTATGCGTTGTAATTTTTTGACCACCGAATAAAACAGCGGTGCGATTAAAAATCTATGATCAATCGCAACCGCATCCAGCGGTGATAGATAAACGAACAACATATGTCATAACTGTAGTATTAACTGCAGCCGATAACAGTAGACAAACGAACAAAAACTATATTTTCCTAATGAAAATGATGCATTTAGAGTTTGAAGTGGTAAATGTTGGCGATCATATATGAATAATTCAAACAAGTTATACGTTAAATGTTTGATTATTAATGATTTCATTGTCTCAACTTGTTGCATCATACGTGCTCACTCTTAATTAATAATTTTCAATTTGCACATATTATTTTTCCGTTGAATCGTCAATGTGATATGTTTAATATTTTTTAGGGTTTTTTGGTTTGATTGTTTCTTTATATGATAAAACACGACCGCATCAACAAATGAATATGATAAACTTAAATGGATGTTGAGAATTACAACTTATAAAAGATAAAATATCAAATCTTTTTGAAGAAGATTTTACTTTTTTTACATAAATTCAAATTTATCAACTCTAAATTAATTCGTGGTCGAATACAAGTCAAATGAACCTATTAGGTAAGACCAATTGTCTAAAATATCATTATTTCAAGTTTTAGTTCTAAATATATCAGTAATCATTTAAATTTCTAAAAATTATAATTTTAATAATAAAATAATTAAAAATCTCATTGTAATAAAAATTTTTAAATCCTAAATTGAAAAAAATGAACCCAAACATTATATTTTAATTTTATTTGAGATAAATCATTATTTTTACATAATAATATGTGCTATTTTAAAAATGTTATTTTAAATGTGTTAGATTTGGAAAATAAATTTAAAAATGATATTTTATGGCATTACTCATTATATAAAACTCATTATGTTTTCATTGTAAACACACACCCTTTTGCTCTTATGTCTAAAAATTGAATTATTCTCTTTAAAGTTTTAAATGCTCTATATCTTGTTTCTCTAGATTTAGGTGAATTATTTAGCTTAGAAAAAAATCTTAGATATCGATTTCTTGAATGGATTTTCATAGGGTAAGGATTGTGAATTTATTTAAAGGCTTTCCACACCTTTAAGTAGCACTTTTCGATTCATAGAGGTCCTGTTCGTTTGGCAGCCGCAGGAATCTGCGGCTGCGACTGCGGCAGATTTTTGTTCGTTTAGCTGCCGCAGGTACCTGCGGCAGACGCAGCGGTCAGCTGCGACTAAAAATCTGCGATCAACTGCAACCGCAACCGCCGGCGGTAGAAAAACGAACAACACATTATTAACTTTCGATCATTTTGTATCATTTATATTGATGAATTTCAATCTTATATCATTTGGTATCAACATAAAATCTATTATCATCTGATTTTTAATTATCTTTTGTTTTCATATTTTCCGCTCACATATTCAGTCATCATCTCTTTTATAACATAAGCACTACTTACATTACTAAAAATGCTCATGGACAACATGTTATAAGAAGCAATAATCTATAATTATATAATTGGACAATTGACAAAAATAACACTATTTTAAATTTTTTATTTCAAATATAGTAGCATTAATTTAAATTTCAAAAAATAGCACAAATTTAATATAAAATACAATCAAATTTATTGTTAATGAAAAAAAAAAAACTTTAAATTGGAAAGAATTAAACTCAAATATATGTATAATTTATTTATAGTAAATATGTATTTTTAAAAATAATTTATGTTATTTTTACAATATTAAATTTAAAATACTATATTTGAAAAAAAATATTTAAAAAATTTGTTATTTTATGATATTACTCTATATAATTTGGAAATGCATCCTATAACTATTTAGGCATATATGAAAAAGTCCTCCACGTGGAAAAAAATGTAATACCTATTTTAATTTATTTATTATTTTAATCATTTATTATCAACTAATACTCTAAAATAACATTTTTTCAAATTTTTCTTCGAAATTTAGCATCTCAAAATTAAACTTCCAAAAATAGCACAAATACTTATGGAAAAATACTTCTTTATTTTTAAAAAATTATATATAAACTTAAATTATTATATTTGGGTTCATTTTTTCCAATTTAGGGTTTAGTTTTTTTCTTTTAAAATATAGTTTTAATTCATTTTAATCTTAAATTTGTGGTATTATTAGAAATTTAAACTAAATTGCTATTTTTAGAATACTTAGAAATTTTAGAATAAAAACTTAGAAATGTGCTATTTTAGATATTTGTCCTTTATTATCAACTAATTAAAGTTTGCAATTATATTAAAAGCATATATTTTCTGCATTTACATAGCTTAATTTTGGAAAATTTTCTAACATAACACTATTTTAAATTTTTATTTCAAATGTAGCACTTAATACTAAAATAATTAAAAATATCTTCCTAATAAAAAAATTTAAACTATAATTTGGAAAAAATAAAGCCAAATATTATATTTTAATTTTATATATAGTTTATTTGAGATAAATAATTATTTTTACGTAATAATTTGTGCTATTTTAAAAATTTTATTTTTAATATGATAGATTTAGAAAATAAATTTTAAAATATGCTATTTTAAAGTATTACTTTTTAATTTTTTAAAACATACACATATTTCTCTTAGAGTTAATAGTATTTGAACTAAAAACATATTGTATTATTTTAAAAAATACATAGAATAGAACGATATATTATATTTTTTTACATCACAATTATTACATATATCAGATTTTATTTTATAAATAGTAAACTTTAAACACAAAAACGTAACTGCAGTCTAGAAAATAAACACTGAAAATAAGTTTAAACATTTGCTATTCACAAATATGGATTATTTGTTTTAAATAACACTAAAAAGTGTCATACCAAAAAATTCTTTTTTTTGTCATCGTATCACAACAAATCAATCTAATAATCCAACATTTTCATACGAAAAAATATGGAATCGAACTTCACACTTTTAAAATAGAGGTAGAAGCAGGGCCGGGCCTGGGCCCAAGCAAAGCAAACCCGTGCTTGCGGCCCTCAATATTAATATAAAAAAATCAGCCCTTATTTTAAAAATACTCTTAGCACAAATAGTAAATAAAAGTAACTGCTTCTTTGAGTTTTTCAGTTCGAGTCCTTCTAACAACAAAAAATTTTAAAAATTAAAACGGTCTAATTTTTTTGTAGTATAAAACAGCCTTTTTTTTTGCTTGCGGCCCTATTAAATTCAGAGTCGGCTCTGGATAGAAGTGGTGTAACTATTAGATCAATTATTCCTTTTCATCTAAATAATTCACGTAGATCATTTGATATATCCGAAAAACATGCAATAATACAATTTTTTTTTTAAAAGTCTGGATCATGATCATTTAGAGGTTTTAAGATTAGTGAAATGGGAGGCATTGACGTGGGATGAATGCTTAAAACGACACTCCTGTCAATGATACGCTTTCATCCCCACACAAGAACACAATGGAACACATAACACCATGTTATTATATAGACAGATCTTGGAATAAGACAAACTGTTTCACTGGTTTAGGATAGTTTTGTTATCGAAGAAATATAATGAAAGACTTTTATTACGAAAGCACTAGTTCAATCGATTTTACGTCATTGATATGTATAATTCTGCTTTTAAACATTTTTAAAATCCATATACACAATCAGTGTCTGTTATCGATTATGTACTAATTCTTCGGTTGATGTAGTGACATGTATGTAAATTATGTTAAGTCAATTTTCTATGTACAAGGACTTTCGACATTCTCAGCAAAATAAATAAAATCGAGTAAATGGCCCATGCAGGTTTCGAACCTGCGACCTTCGCGTTATTAGCACGACGCTCTAACCAACTGAGCTAATGGGCCAGTTGTTAATAACATATAGTAATATTTTATAGACTTATCTTTCAATATTAAGTCAAAGGAAATGGCAGAATTCATGAGTTATTTGGTGGGTGATTATGTATTTGTGACTTGTTCCTCCATTAGAGAGCTTCACGATCGTTTTCGTTCCAATCTATTCCAGGTAAAACCAAGAAATGTTTTAGATCATATAATACACAATATTCATGTAATGATTAGATTTGTACACTTTGGAACAAATCTTTCTTTTAATCTGAAAATTTTCATCCCAATAACAAATTTGAAGCGTAAAAGTCCGTTTCTTGGAGAATTGTTTAACAGTTAATATCATAATCTGTCAAAACTAGAAATTGGGGTGATTTAAAGAATTGATGTTTTTGATAGATCAAATTTACAAGTTTTGTTCTCTAAGGGCTGAATACAACAAAAATACCAAATCCTGGAAAGTCCAATCCTAGAAATCTTTTGATGTGAGTGGAGATGACACTACAATATGTAGTTTAAACACTTTTATCCAGTTTATATTGAAAGATCAAGTTTTTGTTCAGTTTCTGAGTTTAAATGGAATTTTATGCTCTAAAATTAGATTCCAATCTAGAATTTTTGAGATGAATGTCTGAATATGGCACAACAATATGTAGTTTAAACAGTTTGGATTCAAGTGATGGTGTTGTCTTTAAACTGAAGATCAAGTTTCTGCCTTGTCTTGTTCCAGTATCTGAGTATTCTGACTTGTGACTGAAATTGGTTAGAAAGAGTCTCAATGGCGAAGTCTGACAGCAACACAGCTTCGAAAAAGCTCATTCAAATTGATGTCATCTCGGATACGGTGTGTCCATGGTGCTTTGTGGGCAAGAAGAATCTTGACAAAGCTATTGATACATCTAAGGATCAATACAACTTTGAGGTGAAATTTTTCATTCTCTGTATTTCTTCTTACTTTGAGAATGATTGAGATGCTTATTGTAATCATCTCTGGTTAAAAAAGTGTAGATTAGATGGCATCCGTTTTTCCTTGATGCATCTGCACCCAAAGAAGGTGTGAGTAAGACAGAGTTTTATCGACAGAAATTTGGAAGCAGATGTGTAGGAATGTTCACCAGAATGTCCGAGGTTTTTCCCTTAATCGATTCTTTAAGAGAGCTTATGTTCTTGTTGAGAAAAGTCTTGAGATAATCTTTGATTCATTACACAGATCTTCACAAGTCTAGGCTTAGAGTATGACACATCTGGTCTCACGTAAGCACCAAAATTATCCTTTTACATTTAGTTTTCGTCTGTTTTTTTTGGGTTCTAAATGTTTTGTTGATGCAGAGGAAACACTTTGGATAGTCATAGACTTATACATTATGCCAGTAAACAAGCTCCGGAGAAACAGCATAACCTTGTTGAGGAACTGTGTCTCGGTTACTTCACACAAGGAAAGTTCATCAATGATAGGTACATGTTTGTATTCACAAAACATTCTTGTAGGCAAAATATGTGAAACAGTTTGCTGAGTTCTTGATTTAGTGCTTGTGATGAACTAGCTTTTAAGTATCCTTAGATGCTAATCTGGAAAACAAAATCGGTAACTTATGACGCATGTGGATAAATTTAGGGAGTTTTTAGTTGAGACAGCCAAAAAGCTTGGGATAGAAGGAGCAGAAGTATTTCTCTCAGACTCCAACAATGGTGTTACAGAGGTGTGTTTTTGCTGAAACATTTCATCATTAGTGTTTTCTTCTATAAGTTTCTGAACCTTTTATGTAATGAAGGTGAAAGAAGAGGTGGAGAAGTATTCACGAAATATCACAGGAGTTCCACATTACATTGTAAGTTTCGTGGTGCAGATTGATTGCCACTGTAAAATCCTGGCGAAGCTCTCTAATTACAGTGAAACAGAACGTGTTCTTAGTCTTAAATCTTGTGTCTACTTTGTATCTTCTTTGTTAGATCAATGGAAAGGTGAAACTGAATGGTGCACAACCGCCTGAGACATTCCAGAGTGCGTTTAAAGCAGCTTCAGCTTGAACACAAATCTGGTCTGTTCATGGATATTATGTCTGTTCTGTTATTTTGAGCTTTAAACTTCTGACTTTTTGAGAACTTGTTGTAATAATAAGTACAAATTTGATCTTTGCTGGTTTATTTAATGATAAAGAGAAGTTAATCTTACTCATTCTAATTCTTGCTCTGATTTCAGAAATCATGTCTTTTTGAGGTAACAATTTCTTGCAAGATTCAAACTTTTTTCAATCCAATAATCATCTTGAAGATAACATATAATAGATATGAGTTTACAAATAAAGAGATAATCACAATTTCTCATATTTACTGTTAAGGCATCTGGATATTCAGAGAACTTATATGTACAAGTGATTTCTCTCTGTTTATTTGCCTTTTTTCCTTTTGACTCCAATCCTTATAACAATACTAATAAGTTTCATCAAAGGCCATCACCTGAAAGATTATATTGAAAATTGAGTAAGGATGATGCATTATCTCCAAAAAGTAACTTAATGTATGCTTTTCTCTTCTATGACCAAACATAAATGGGCCATTTCATTTATGTATGCAATCAATGTAGATGCTTAAATGCAAATGATGCCCATTAATTATCTATGAAGGAGATTGATGGAACATTCGACCAAATCTGAAGTTTAAAGCTTTGTAGAAAGCAAACGAGTTACCTTTCCACAGACTGGACAAGTTTCACTTCTCTCCATCCATTCATAAATACAGCTAAGGTGAAAATGGTGAGAACACTTGGTGATTATCTTTGGATTATCTGGGGTGTAATCTGCACATTGTGAAACGATGATTACTGAAAATTGAAAACAAATATTACCTCAAAGGACTCGCAACGATTGCTTTATGAGTTGACTTCTCCAAATTCAACATAAACTACAGATCATATGCAAGCTGTTCCTCTACTTCAGATTACACTAGAGATTGCAATGTGTTCTTTTATGGTGTTGTAAGTTTTACTAGAAACACCTTCATATGGCCCCTCGAGAGTACCTAAATAGTTTCATTCTAAGAAATTTGACGTAGACATATCATAAGGACTAAGACTATTAATGGCCTAACTACTCAGGAGTGCATTGACTAGAAACCAAGAAACAAGAAGAAAGGTACTTATAGTGATCTGCTAGCAACCTAACACACTCTTTATCATGCCGCACTAAGCAAAAAAAAGAATTCAGAATGGATTTAAAGAGAATAATATAGCATCAAACTAGTTTTTTGGTTTCACCATCAAGGCAGGTTGGACAAATATCCTCATCATCCGAGTCTGCATAAGAAATTTCCATCCCCAGCATTGTCTTTGACTTTGTATTGGTTGGTGCACCTTTTGAGTACACTTCTTCTGAACCATCATCACAATCAGACTTACTCCATTTGGCTCCACCACACAAAGCTTCAGAACTCATTTCAGTATCACCTCTTAATGGTTCCATTTCTTCACCCGAATGGCTTGAGCCCTTCGCAGAGCGAAAGCGCCTAGGATCAGCATCGTAAGGCAATGGTCTTGGAGGAGAATGAAACATACTAGACAGAGAGTCATCAAGCGCACTTGTTGAATTCATCACTGTAGCAGTCTCAACAGTTGAAGGTATTGGATGCATTCCGCGTCTGTTAAATAATGTGGTATACTGCAAAAAGGTATAAAGTAAGCTTTGACAAAACCTGTCATCAATTAAACAAGCTAATAGTGTTTCTCCGAAATTTGAAACATGAGACTGAATTAGTGAAACAAAGATATATGCTTGCAATGGATACAGAAACGAGAAAACATTCAACATACATGAGAAGAGATTCATGTTTTGATGCAATTGTCAGAAATTTGGAATACAAATATCGTTGCTATTTCACCACAAAGAATACATGATCTTGAAGAAGGTGAGTAACATACCACATCCATGAAACTCTGAAGGAAGCAATTTAGACATGGACAGTTCCTAGTCATGGAACTGTTTGGATTCACATAAATCTCAAAGAGATCAGCTTGGAAACAACAACAGAAAGCGCCCATGATCAAACTCTTCCTTTGTTCTTTCCCAAAACTAAAGAACCTTGAAAATCAATACTCCAACCTCAAGAATACGGATCAAACTAGCAAATTTTCAAATTCACAGAAGCGAGTTATAATGGGAGAGGAAGCCAATTTCACAGAAGATTTCACTGCCTCCCGCAAATCAGAGTCCTCTCTCTTCTGTACAATAACTCTTGTTCCTACAGTTGTATCACCTGTAAAAGAAACATATAAAATCACATTCCTAAAAACCGATGAAAAAATTGAATCAGCTACTTCACATCACAAAACAATACAACTAAATCTTCATCCATCATCATAACTTTTTGGTTATCAAAATCTAAACTATAGAATTTTTATTTAAGGGAAAACGAATCATTCTTCAATATACGATCATAAGCATCTGATGAAACAAAAAAAACAAAGGGATCATAAGCTCATCAATAGCTTCAGAAGAAAAGGGTTTTCGCAAAACGATCTCCTTGATCATCAAATACAATTTTTCTAAGAAAGAATCGAGGAGCACCGTTGAGATAGAGGCCTGAGAAAATCCAGAAGCAACGAAAAAATCTATGAGAAAACCCTTGAATTTTCTGATATAAGAGACTATATTAATCTTTTGACTAATTCTTGATTGAAGGTCAGGTTCCTCGAAAACTTTCCGGCGCAAAAGTGCAAAATGATTTTCCCGGAATAATAGCGATCCTCTCCCTCTCTCTCTCTTTCTCTCGCGTCTTTGTCTTCTTCTACCTTTTGATCCACAGGTTTTGGTTGAAATATAACCAGGAAAACAGAAAGTTTTGGAAACCGTCCCTTTAGTTTTATATATATTCAAATATAGCCTAAAGGTTTTGATTAGTAAACTATTTTAATTTTGACTCGTATTTTTTTGGACTGACAAATCAATTTTTTCTTTCAAAACGATATCACCAAATACCTTTAAAACTAATAGTATAATTTATATATTTATTGGAGAAACTGAAAATATATTTCCTTTACCGAATAGCTTTAAAACTATTGGTATAGTTTATATATTTATTGGAAAAACTGAAAATATATTTCCTTTACCGAATAGTTTTAAAACTAATGGTATGGTTTATATATCCACACTTGAAAAATTGAAAACATATTTCTCATTCGATTAAAAAATAAAAACATATTTTCTCCTTAATTAAAAACTGAAAACATATTTTCTCTCTATTGAAAATTCAAAACCTAATTACATATGATACTTCCTATCGTAAATCAATTAACTCAGCTGTTCGGGGAAATTAGTTTCGAATTTTCAATTGAAAGAAAAATATATTTTCCAGTTCTCCAGGGTGGAAAAACAAACTATGACATTAGTTATAAAGATATTTGGTGCTATACCATAATTCGGAGGAAGAAATAGATCGTCACGCCTATTTTTTTATTACATAGTTCGACCCGTTTCACCTATTAACAGAGTCCGACCCGATTCACCTATTAACAGAGTCCGACCCGATTCACCTATTAACAGAGTCCGACCCGATTCACCTATTAACAGAGTCCGACCCGATTCACCTATTAACAGAGTCCGACCCGATTCACCTATTAACAGAGTCCGACCCGATTACACCTAATACCCAACCCGGTTAAAATTTTCAAATCTGGGAACAGTCGACATTTGCAGAGAAGTTCGAGTTGATTTTATTCTTTCAATTGCAAATCCAAGAAACAAGCGGGACCTCCCTTCTCAACTCTCTCTATCCAAATCCGTTTCTTCGTCACAGTTTTTCTTCTTACCGTCGCCGGTACCGACGAGATTAGTCTTCGTGACACCAGATCTGTTCGTCTTACTTCTTTCTCATATTGCTTTGCTCAATGGATCATCAATCGCTCGCTCGAATCGGTTTTTGAAAGGGATGGAAATTTCTGCGAGGTTTTAAACCTTCTTATCATTTCGCTTTCCAATACAGGTGATTATGGAGCTGTTTCGAATTGCTTTTGAGTAACCCTAGGTGTATAGCTACGTTTCTGTTCTGATTGTTTTGGATTTGAATAAAAATACGCAAGTAAGAGTAGAAGATTTGAAAGTTTCCTGAAGACTTTGAGTTATTAGTGAGATATCGACTTCTAGAGAATGCAGAGTTTATCGAACTCAGCTCCGACACCGGAGGCAATATCAGAATGGCTACAGAAGGAAATGGGATATCGGCAATTAGGTCCGTATAATGGATCTAGTAAATCTCATGTCCCCTCCATTGATGCTATAAGGAAGATTTGCAGAGGGAACATGATACCTATTTGGAATTTTTTAATAAACCGAGTGAAATCGGAGAAGACAGTGGAAAGAATTAGGCGGAACATTACGGTTCATGGGGGAAGCAGCAATGCTAGCAATGGGAATTCCGTAAATCTCGGAAAGGAGGAGAGTAAGGGAAAAGGAAGGCGGAAGGAAAAGGCAGTGACTGGGGAGAGTTCAACTTATGCAGAGGGTAGAGAGGCTGCATTGCAGGAAAGGGAATTAGCTGCAAAGGAGGTGGAGAGATTGAGGAACATGGTGAGGAGGCAAAGAAAAGATTTGAAGGCTAGAATGTTGGAGGTCTCTAGAGAAGAAGCAGAAAGGAAGCGAATGCTTGACGAAAGAGCAAATTACAGGTTTGTTTGAGTCTTAATTTTGGATACTGTTTTTTAATACTTTGCTTCTCGCTTGTAAGGGAATAATATAGACAATACCTGCACCTGCCAGCTAAAGATCATTTAATGCTTTCTCACATTAACCATTCTTGAGTTTGTATTCACACTTGGTGATATTGATGTTCTATCTGCCGCTTACATGAAACTTTATCAACAGCAACGTGCATTCAGGAAACTGGCTCCACTAAAATGCATTGATCTGTTGCCACAAAAATGGCATTCATGGTTTCTGTTATGTAGAGTTGATGTTTCAAATTGTTTGGTTTGGTGACTGTTTCTTATTTCAGACACAAGCAAGCGTTGTTGGAAGCTTATGATCAACAATGTGATGAAGCAACAAGAGTATTTGCAGAGTATCACAAAAGGTTACAAGTCTATGTTAATCAAGCAAGGAATGCACAATGCTCTAATGATTCGTCGAGTGACGTATCTAGCATTCCCAGTGCCAATAGTGAGAGGGACGCTATTTATTCCACTGTGAAAGGAATTAAGTCTGCAGATGATGCTATTCTCATGGAAACAACCCGAGAGCGAAATATCAGGACAGTTTGTGATTTGCTTGCATCACGCATGATTGAAAGAATACGTAACTCCTTCCCTGCTTATGAAGGAAATGGAATTTGTTCACATCCTGAGCTGGAAACTAGCAAGCTGGGTTTTGAATATGATGGAGAAATATCTGATGATATGAAAACTGTTATAGTAAATTCGCTGAAGGGTCCTCCTCTACTGCTCCAGGCTATTGCTGCATACACTTTACGCATTAAGGCCCTAATATCCAGAGAGATGGAGAAGATTGATGTCAGGGCAGATGCTGAAATCTTAAGGTGCCTCCTGCCTTTCCCTTTTATGCCATTCTCTGTTATTGTGCACACCTTGCTTCTGCCGGGTGTGGTTCACTCAAATTGTCCTTGCATGCTTTTTGCTCAGTTCTTGTTACAGTGAAGTGGCAGATTATGAAACTCATTATGCAAATTGGTACAAATTCTGAGTTCGTTGCAACTATCTTCTATTCAAATGTGTTTGCTCTGGTTGATATGAGCTGTTCCTGTACTTCCTTTAAACATGTTTGATTAGTTGTATCTCTATCCCTGTTCAAGTTTCACTGAATGAGAAATTCTATGTTAAATATGTTTGGTTGCTTTAGGCTAATGTAAGAAATGGGATGTCAATCTGTTTACAGGTATAAGTACGAGAACAACCGGGTAACAGAAAATTCTTCCTCTGATGTGAGCTCGCCTTTAAGTTATCAGTTTAATGGTAATGGGAGGATAGGCACAGATACTCATTCCCAAGGATCTAACAACCAGCTCCTTGAACGGCAGGTTGCTTTCTTTTTCTAGTTTGATGCTTTCTTCTTGTTAATTTGGACATACAGAGACAGGAGATATATGATTGATATCCAGCAATGTTTAATTCTGACAGATATATTCAATTTGGTCTTCCAGTGCTGCATCTGTATGTGTTGCACTGTATGGCCATATGTTTAAGGTCCGTTTATCTTACCTTTTACCGATGCTATTTTGTCCAGAAAGCACATGTGCAACAATTTTTGGCTACTGAAGATGCACTAAACAAAGCTGCTGATGCTCGTGATTTATGTCAAAAATTTATAAACCGTTTGCATGGAAGGGCTGATGCAGCTTCTTCACATTCGCTTGCTGGAGGCACAACACAGAATGTTAGCAATCTTAGGCAATTTGAGGTGAATGCCAAATTTCCCTAAGTTTATTTCATTTTCTTTCACTTGTCTTCTTGTACAAATCTCAAGGCACTCTTATTTTAGGCTTCACTTGAGCTTTCTTTATGTATTTGGCACCGCGTTGCTGATTCTCAGTTATCATGAATGTTCATTGGATGTTTGATGTACATGGTGATATAATTGCTTAGACAAGCTAATCCAATTTTTCCTTTGCAGTTGGATGTATGGGGAAAGGAAAGAGAAGCTGCTGGTTTGAAAGCTAGCCTAAACACATTAATATCTGAAATACAACGTCTGAACAAATTATGTGCAGAAAGAAAAGAAGCCGAAGATTCTTTGAAAAAGAAGTGGAAGAAAATTGAAGAATTTGATGCTCGCAGATCAGAACTTGAAACCATATATACAACTCTTCTAAAGGCCAACATGGTAATATCCCAACTGCTCTGTCATATAATTAAATAGTGGTGATTATCTTAGGCCTAATCTGTATTATGACTTCTTTATAGGATGCTGTTGCATTCTGGAATCAGCAACCACTGGCTGCAAGGGAATATGCCGCAGCCACTGTAATTCCAGCTAGTGAAGTTGTAGTGGACATTTCAAACAGCGCAAAAGATTTCATTGAGAAAGAAGTGTCTGCCTTCTTTCAAAGTCCTGATAACACTCTCTATATGCTTCCAGCAACTCCTCAGGTATGTTAGTTTTCAGATGACATTCTGCTGTATAATATCTATTTATTTATGCGTGATCGAGGGTATTTCAGTTAATTTGTAACACATATTGCACTCATAGTTGAATTCTGTTATTTGTTAAATAATACAAAAACAATAGGAGGTGCATATAGAAAGGTTGTGGTACATGTTCAAGGTTATATTTTGGTCTCTAAGTCAAATAATCATGTGATGCCTCAATTCTGTACATTTATTTGGACATTTTCTTAATCAGGGACTTCTAGAGTCTATGGGAGCTAATGGATCGACAGGACCTGAAGCTGTTGCCTATGCAGAGAAGAGTGCTGCTTTATTGACAGCAAGAGCTGGTGCAAGAGATCCATCAGCAGTTCCTTCTATATGCCGCGTTTCTGCTGCCCTTCAATATCCTGCGGGTGAGATTTTCTTCTCTTCTTTATGTTAAAAATAATTGATGGCGAAAGTTCATCTTTCATGTGCATTGAAACATAGATAATCTTGATTGCCAAGTTTCAAGAAGCCTCCCAGTAAAACCATTGTTCACTGCTTCATGAATGGCACTCTCTTCCATTGCAATGCAGAATCAACCAAAACAAACATAGCAAGAATTTTCGTAGTTGGTTCATCTACTTACAATGTAGATTAAGGTATGCCAGAATAGCCAAAGGGTTTGATAATGCTGGTTAGTTGCACATTATTACTGTGCTTCGGATCTGCTGCAAGTTGTAACCATGGAAAGTGGGGCATTGTCAAATGAAATACTTAGAACTCTTCATTGGTCAACTTCTTAGTGGCTTCTCAGTAGGATTTTCTTATAATCAATATTCTCTTCTCTTAAATAGGTCTGGAGGGTTCAGATGCAAGTTTGGCCTCGGTTTTAGAGTCTCTTGAATTCTGCTTAAGGGTGCGTGGTTCTGAAGCATGTGTGTTAGAAGATTTAGCAAAGGCTATCAATTTGGTACATATACGGAAAGATCTAGTTGAAAGTGGCCATGCTCTTTTAGATCATGCTTTTCGTTCCCAGCAAAAATATGAAAGGTAAAGCATGATCCTGCATACGTTGGTATACACCGGCCACCATTATCTTTATTTATTTCTGCCCACGCTAGCTTATGTAAACATTCACTGTACTAACTATGCATTGTCTCTGTTAATTACTATATGCAGAACAACAAACTATTGCCTAAATCTGGCTTCTGAACAAGAGAATACAATATCGGAGCAATGGTTGCCTGAACTTAGGACTGCAGTCCTGAATGCTCAAGCTTCCTTGGAGCACTGCAAATACGTCAGGGGTTTGGTAAGAAACTACTTTTTAAGTATTATATTCTTTTTTCTATGATTAATACGCTATTTCTCAAATCATAAGCACATTTCCAAGGGTTAACATTGAATGTGTTACATTTACATTATTATTAGAAGATGATTCTATCAACTAATGGTGAACCAACTTAATATGTCATCACTTGGATGTTCTTAAGTTATATACTTCCCATATTATGGCTTGTCTGAACCATAAACTGAAAAGCATAAAAACTGTCTGACAATGTTTTTTACGTGGTTTTTTAGATTTCTGTCTTAGGATTCGTAATCCTTCTTATTGTTGCTGCTCTTTGACTAAGCTTACCTTTTTATTTAGTTTCCTTTATGACTAGTTAATCTATCGTATAAAACATTCAGGTTTACAGTTGACAATGGCTTATTCTTTTTGTTATCAACCGAAGTCCTAATTTTACCATCTTTCACACCAATGCAGCTTGATGAATGGTGGGAACAGCCTGCATCAACAGTTGTCGATTGGGTCACTGTAGATGGTCAGAATGTTGCAGCTTGGCAAAACCATGTCAAACAGCTTCTCGCCTTTTACGACAAAGAATCATTGTGAACGTCAAAATGGTGAATCAGCACATCTTCAACAACAATGTGTTTACAAAGTGAGAAAGCTCTCAGATGTTCGATTTGTAAAGAAAATGGTAACTTTTTTCTCTTCTATTAAATAACATTTTCTTACTTCTCTTGTGTGTCATTATAGTTCTTCGGGTTTTTCCAATTTACGTAATTGTGAGGGCAAAACAAAATCATGTTTCGCCATTTGTGTTTTGTGGATTTTAGGAGTTTCTTTTCTGCGTTTCTGATTCTCTTAATCAGAGTCTTTAGCTTTGTATCACGAGGTTTGTGTTTCCTTCATTATTAGCTTTTGTTATGGATCAGATATCTGCAAATGTTTCTTACTTTGTAATTTTAGCTTCAATCTTTTGAAAGTGAATGTTGGGAGTTGTGTTGTGTGCACACAAACATTAAACTCTTTTGTTGGTATTGTTTCGGACAACGGTTTCTTTCTGGTAGATTGGACATAAAAATATTTGTAATATTTCTGGAATTATGTCAAATTAGTCTTTGTTTCTTATCAAATAATTGGTTAACTAAAATTAAGAATGAATATAAGATAAGATGTGTGAAGAAGAATGTGTTGTGATATATATTCATTAGTTTTGTAACATTAAAATAAAAATTTAATGTATTTTAATTTTAAATTTTTGTTATTATTGAAAAATTAAATGAATAATGCTATTTTTAGAATAAGAAATTAAAAAGATACTATTTTGATAAAAAAATTTAAAATTTTGATTATTATATCTCAATCTAGAAAAATAACATTTTTGTTTCTATATCTGTCATTAATTTATTTAACATGTTAAACAAAAATATAATTAGTTATTAACATATATATTATTAAAATAATAAATTACAATATCAAATATTATGTTTTCTAATTCAAAGAAAAAAATATAAAAAGATAAATAGTTGAAAAATATACATATATATACATATATATGTAGATTTTAAAATGTTCAAACCGTATAAAATCCTCTATTTGTTATTTTATGAAGTATGTTTATATCTTTAGTATGAACGCAAATTTCTCAAAATTAAATACCAAATCTTGTGTTTATTTGTTCCTTGTCTCCACAGAAACTGAAATGCACTGTGGAATCACGAGACAGAAGAAAACAAAATTACTTTTTTGGAAAACCTCATGATTCTGTCTTATAACAAAACAAAACCACTTTCAACTTTAGAAAACAGAGCTGCAAAAATGTCTCCTCTTCTCATCTTCATCTCCATTGTCTTAACCATAACATTCACTAGTTACTCTTCAAAGGCTACAAATCTACCTGCAAGTATCACTGACATTATCCATTGCAACAACAATAAACTATTCCCACTCTCAGGTATCATCAACACAAACTGATTTAGTTGTTAGAAACTTTTCACCTCTCTCTTATGACAACTTTGTCTTCTTCTGTGTGGATTATCTGCAGGTTCATCAGGTGAGCTCAAATGCAGATTCAGACAAATAAAACCAAGTTTCAGACAAGAGACAAAAGGTCATCAAAGAGAATTTCAGGTTTTGTTTCCTTTCTATGAGGTCAGATGTGCAAAGAAAATCAAAGTGTGTTCAAGGAATGGAAATATCTTATTCACCGGAAAGAAGCATCCAGAGAAAAAGTCTAGACGTGTTCTGAAACAAATTAGAAAGGCAAGTGAGGTTCAGTTTCAAGATAAAAAGAAAAGATCATCAAGTTACCTGCAAAATACAGCAGACAAGAAGTTCTTTTTCCCACCTCCATGGTTTCTTCCTCCAAACCCGTTTGTGCCACCACCTTCGATTTTTCCACCTAATCCGTTTCAGCCACCACCTCCTTCGATTTTCCCACCAAACCCGTTTCAACCACCACCACCTTCAATATTTCCTCCACTCCCATTTCAACCTCCTCCTGCTCCACCTCCATCGATATTTCCTCCATTATTTCCTCAGCCTCCTCCCGCTCCTCCTCCATCGATATTTCCTCCGATATTTCCTCAGCCTCCTCCTGCTCCTCCTCCATCAATATTCCCTCCAAACCCATTTCAGCCTCCTCCAGCTCCAGCTCTTCCTCCTCCATCGATATTTCCTCCAAACCCATTTCAGCCTCCTCCAGCTCCAGTTCTTCCTCCTCCATCGATATTTCCTCCAAACCCATTTCAGCCTCGCCCTCCTCAGCCTCCTCCAGCTCCAGTTCTTCCTCCTCCATCGATATTTCCTCCAAACCCATTTCAACCTCGTCCTCCTCTTCCTAGTCCCCCTCCTCCACCACCACCGCCAAATTTTCCTTTTCCTCCATTTCCATTCTTACCACCACCACGCAACCCTGGCCCTCCTCCTGCTTCATCATCTTCAGCAAATAAACAGTCTCCTCCTTAATCGAGAAAGAGTATCATAATACCATTTAGTTGAGAGATGCACTATCTGTTGTATATGACAGTCATGTTTACGTAAGGTTTAAGAAATAAAAATGAGTATTCTACTTCTACTTATAATCGTATATGTTGTTGAATTTATCGATATGAATACACTCTTGGCTCAAATCCAATTTGGATACACATGAATGAATGAATACCCATGGAATCAATTTGGTTGGGCCTTCATACCACATTAGGTTAGATCCTTCATACATTTGAACATCTTCTTGTAGAAAGTGAATATACTCTATAACCTGACACAAGTAAGAAGAGAAATTGAAAAATATACTTTTTAATTCAGAATTAAATTACTTCTTCTTATATAGTTCATAAATATTTCAATATATTCTTTTAGATTTAATTATCACATATAAATAAAATAAACAAACAACTTTTTAACACAAAATCGTGAATATTGGTAAAAAAAAATATTTAATATTTTTTGCATTAATTTAATATTTAAAAAACAACATCGCTTTAGTGATAACAAATTTAAATCGGTTTAGAAGCTAATGCGAACTCTATCTTTCGGTGAGTAAAACGACGTCGTTTTACTACACACGCACTACCACGTCAACTATACCGTCCACGTCCTATGTCATGTCATCTATTATTAACGGAAACCAGACTTCGTCAATGAAAATATCGAAAAAAACACGTATTTATTAAATCGTGTCTAAAATTTGAATAAATATTGAAATCTGCACGACGACTTCATAATTGTATAAAAACACAAGGTGAAGATTGTTTAGATTGAAATTGACTATTTTTCCTTTGTAAATACCCTATAGGACAATTATTTAAAATAACATGTTTTTAATATTTTTATTTCAAAAATAGTTAAATTTTCAATAATAACACAAATTTAAAATTAAAATACATTAAAATTTTAATAGAAAAATTAAATGTTAAATTAGAAAAAAAAAGAACTCAAATATAATATTATTTAAGTATTTTTACATAATTATTTATGATATTTTTAAATTTTTAATTTTAAAATATTAAATTTGGAATAAAAACTTTAAAAAGTATTATTTTACAATATTACTCTAGATTTAAATATAAGAATATTTGAATTTTTGCATGTAGGTTTAGTTTTTTCTCTAGTTTGATGATTGATCTAAGGAATGTTCTTGGATTTGGCATTTATTATCTCTACGTCTACTGGTTATACACATGCCAATATACTTAAAACATTTTTGTTTTGAAGGGAATTTTCTTCGGAATTTCACAAATGTTAATGACAAAGTATGATATTTTACTTGTTGTATAATGTTTTGATTATAGAACAACTAATATCTTCCGGAATGTCTTGTTTTGATGCGGTTGTAAACCATTTATATGATTTGGATTTGCTAGAATTTGCTAAGAATATTACGAAAACTATTATCCTTAATATATTATTTGATAAACATTTTAATAAAATAATTTTATTTTAAAGTGTTATTAATAAAATATTATGTTAACGTGTTATTACCATAATGAATTTAAAATAAATATATAAATAAGTTTACATTATTAGAATAATTACAATATATATGTCGTTGCTATTAATTTGGTAACTAGTTAGAAAATCAATATATTTCAAAAAAATATTAAATTCATAAAATAAATTTTATTTTTATTTTTAATTTAATTTACATATATGATAATTTATAAATAATTTCAAATAAATATATAAATAGATTTAAGTTATTGTAATATATCCCACTAATATTAATTTGGTTAGAAAATCAATATATTTTACTATAAGATCAATAAAATATGTAATTTAAATAAATTATAGAAATAGTTTTTGAATTCAATGACATAATATATATATATAATTAATAATATATTATATATATAATTATTTAAATACATTATAACAAAATAAATTATGTATTAATAAATAATTAACATATAAAATATAAACTATTTACGTATATTTGTTGTTTATATTCAAAATTAAAAAAAATTATATAAATATTTAATTTATATATATTAAATAATTAATTAATTATAACATATGCATATTTTTTCTCACCGCAAAGAACGGTCTAAATCTAGTTTTTATTTGGTTGTAGTTATGTTTACGTGCATAGAATATGGATTTATCAAAAACGGTTTTACAAATAGTTTTTGATAATAGTGTCTAAACTAAAACATATTTTACTATAAAGGAATTGATATATTTGTAGTTTTGGTTCATATTCAAATTTCAGATATACTCTTTCATTTTAATTAAATTTTAGTTTTAAATCAATTTTTTTAAGTTCAAAATTGATTGTTTGATTAAATATTATATATTCTGGTTTTGTATTTTATAATATCTATATTACTATATTTTTAATATAAAATATATTTTTAATTGAATTACTTTGGTAATATTCAAAATCTTGCTAATCCTAAATTTAGATCTTAGAATAAAATATTATTTATTTGATTTAAAAATTTAAATGAAGTATAGGGGTGATACGTTGACAAAACAAATTGTAACGGTGTGTAATGTTTTGTACATTTTAAATTTGTTTTTCCGAAGATTTTATAATTATAAAATTCTATAAAATAGCATATTTTAACATTTTTATTCTAAAAATAATATTATTATTTTAAATTTCTAATAACAGTAAAAATTTAATACTAAAATACATTAAATTTTATTTTAGTAAAAATAAATTAAACCCTAAATTAAAAAAAATTAACCTAAATATGATATTTTAAATTTATGTATAATTTATTTATAATAAATAATTATTTTATATAATTATTTATGGTATTTTAAAATGATAAATTTAGAATTAAAACTTTAACATATATTATTTTATTGTTGTAATTCATATGTATAGTTATGTAATCTAGCAAAAAAAATTCCACAAACAAAAAAAATTAATACGGATATAATGATTATTAGAAATATTGGATTTTTTTTGTCACTGGTCCTCAGCGGCGGACCCAATAATCCAACATTTTCATACAAAAATTTAACACTCTCATACGAAAGAAGCTGCAGCCGAATTCCACACATCTATAATAAATATACAAGTGATGTAACCATTAAAACACTTACTTTTGGGATCTTTACTCAATAAAGAATGGTAAAACATACATATTTTGGCATCTAGACAAATTTTAACACATTATTTTTTACATTAAATTTTGAAATATTTGATAGAATATTAGTTATTTAATATTGAGTTTATGTGGAAGAGTTCCCATGTTGGTTTGCATGTGGCTGCGGTGGATCCATTAATACTTTCTCTTTACACCACAAAACTAATCACATTAGAGATTTTTTTGGGCAAAACACACACAAAGTCCCAATGTGACAAATAATTGAATTTTTTCTCTGGAAACACCTCTCACTACACATGGCAGTATCTTCTCTTTCCATATGGACATATAATTTAACATTTTAATTACTAATCATCATCATTAACTTTATTTAAATGTCTCTCATGTTTCAAAATAGTATTATAATATGATATTTTCTAATTTTAAGTTGTTGTTGGAGTTTAAAATTTATACTAAAATTATACTCATACCTTGAACAAAAAAATAGTATTCCTATATTATATTTACCATTTAATCAATATAAAGTATATATTTACATAATTTATTTTTGGTAAAAATAGCACTTTTAAGTTTTTATTCCAAATATATCATATTTAGTTTAAATTTTTAAAAACAACATAAATTTAATATTAAAATATATTAAAAATTATTGTTAATAAAAAATATAAATCATAAATTGAAAAAAAACCAAATATAATGTTTAATTTTATATATAATTTAATTATCGTAAATATATATTTTCAAAAAATAATTTGTGTTATTTTTAAAATTTTAAATTTAAAATGCTAATTTAGAAAAAAAACTTTAAAAATTTGATATTTTAGGATATTATTCGCTATTTTTCTTTCAAATTTATGTATCCTATGTTTAAATTGGGATATTTCCTTTCTCATTTTTTTGCTTTATTGAAAAGTAAATCGAAGAGGAAACAATTACAAAAAAAAAACAGAATGATGTAATATCAATAACCCAACTAGTTTTTTTCTCTTTGAGAAATATCGATTTACAAATTAAAAAACAAGTAATCAAATTCAAGAACAACATTATAAACATTAATCAATTAAAGCATATCCCAAATAAAATAAAATTACAAAAAATAATAATCAACCTTTTCCTATCTTGAGGCATCAAAGAACTTCAAACTAATTATGAAACCATAATAAATAAAAATCTCCCAATACACAAACAATAATTACAATATTCAAACATGAATCATTTCATTCTATACGTACTTTTATTTTCTTTCTTTTTCTTCTCTTTTTTCCTGTTTGAATTAGTATTTTTATCATCATCATTACTCTTAGTAATACCTTCATTTTTCAAATCGAAATCCTCTCTTCCTATACCTTTGTTGTTCTTTTGATGATAGCGTTGATAATTTGGTCCAGATGAAGCATCTGAAGCCATCGAATCATCGCTATCTTTGTTCTTCTCTTCTTCGTTTTCACCTTTTCTAAAGTAACTATATATGTTATTATACCCTCCTTGATGATAGTCCTCATCCACAACCTCATCTTCATCTACTTTAATCGGCGACGAAATATAAGTTGTCCAACCAGATTCACTACTGCTGCATTCTTCCTTCTCCATCAAGAACTCAAGAACCCAAGAACCCTAATCTTGTTCAGAGAGAGAGAGAGACAGAAAGAGAGAGAGATAGAGACAGAGACAGAGAGAGAGAGATAGAGAGACAGAAAGAGAGAGAGACAGAGAGAGAGAGAGAGAGACAGAGAGAGAGAGAGAGAGAGAGAGACAGAAAGAGAGAGAGACAGAGAGAGAGAGAGATAGAGAGACAGAAAGAGAGAGAGACAGAGAGAGAGAGAGGGAGAGAGAGAGAGAGAGAGAGAGAGAGAGAGAGAGAGAGAGGATTGTGAATTAGAGTTGTGAATTTGCTAGGAATAATGCTCTTGTGGTATGTATATATGTGCATGTATATGAATATAAGGCTGCTGGTATGTCTTTATTAGTTTAATTACGTGAAGTACAGCTTTTAAATAGCTATATCCGACATGATACGAAAAAGAATAATTGTTCTTTCATATGGAAAATTTTGTATCTTTCTAATTGTTTATGTGTGTTGTGTCTTTCTCTTTATGACCCGATTAATTAGGTTGAGCAGTACTACGGTAGTTGAGGGGAAATTATTCTTTAAATGTACATTGATGTTTATATATATATATATTAACTATTATCACTAATTAGTTCAATTAATGAGGTGTGATTAAAGAGGGAGTTTACATTATAGCATGAGATGAATGTATCTTTACACTTAGAATTCTCTGTAATGAAACCAAACACGAACCTTCATGGAGATTGTTGTTAGGTTCTGATCAAACCCATGTTCTATAACATGTTAGGATAATGCCCCTTTTTATCTTTTTCTGAGCTAACTTCATCATTTCCTATTTCTATAATAAATATAATATATATTAACCATTCTCAATTTCTATTCAAAAAATCGGTCGTCTAAACACTATACACCATTCAACCGTGGTGATTTTGTTCAAATTGGTCAGACAAATCGGATATCCAATTTTTTCCGTATAATCTGCTTAGACATACGCTTTTTTAAAAAAAAAATTAAGATGAAAATTTAGTTTAACTTATATTGATAATTTAAATAAAAATTATAATATATTATCTAAAATTAGCTTTAATGTGTTTTATGAAATTCTAAATGTGAAATTATATTATTTATAAATAATTATAAATTATCATATATATAACACAATAAATAAACCAAAAATTAGATTCTATGTAATAGTAATCTCCGGTTTTATTGTTAGGCGCTAAACTCATTTCAACCGCCCGACTAGCGCATAGCGTCTAGCACGTATTCAAACATAGTTCGCATATTCGAACATGATTCTCAACTAAAAGAAAAAAAATGTTTTTCAAACTTATCACAAAAAAATCCAAAAATTACAAGATTTCCAAATTTTAGTTTATGAAATATTTCTACAAGCTATTTAATTGAATGATTAAAGAAACATTTCAAAAAAAAATAAGTCAACTTTTAATAAGTCTTCTCTAACGTAAATGAAACTTGGAAGTGAGTTTAAGTGCTAGTGAAAGGCATTAGGCTGATCATTTGTTGCTCTTCTTGTTGTAATATGTATCTGCTAAAGTGGATCAATCGATTCCGAGAGAGTCTCCTCGAGACATAGCGACTCTCATTAACGGGTTGGAACTTCTTAAACTCTTGTGTGTGCTACTCTGTTTCTTTTTGTCTCTCAGAGAATCATTTTTTTCACTCACACAATCTTCAGTCAAATATTCCTGACAAATTTCCGATTGTCTAACGCATTCACACAATTTTCAATCAAATTGAAATTCGTATTTATAGTTATCAGTCTGTTTGTTGTTGATAAATATGATAATTCATCTCTGTATTATATTTTATAATAGATGTTTGGATGCATTTACCATATCAAAAAATGGGCTTTTAAATAAGTTCATCTATTTTATTCCCATATTCAACGCATGATATATGTTATATGTGCACGAAACGCATTATTCACTATTTTTACATAGTACTTGAGTTTATATACATATTTGGTGTTGGTTCTTCTGTTCTAATAGTGGTACTAGATAATTTCTTCGAAATGCTATCATAATATTTTACCATTGCATCACTTTCTCCATATAAATATCAAATCTTGTAATTTGACATAAATCGAATTAAATACAAATAATTATATATTTTTCTAACAAACATTAATCTATAATTCTGACATTTAGTACAACTACAATACATTTGACTGATATTTTGATGCAAATGTCAAAAAATTTTGATAACTTGTGCAAATCTATGTGTCAATTGACACGTTGCTGAATTACGTCAAGGTTTATCCATCAACAATCGAAAATATCATAAGAGTTTAAAAACCATATTTTCTAAAATTTTTATTTTGCTGACATTGTTAATGAGAGTTGAGGTATTTTAATGAAATTTTTAAAGAATTCTGACAGCTTTAAAAATCAACACCTATATATTTGTTAGAAATTTGTCAAAAAAAATTGTTAGAAATTTGTCAAAAAAAATTGTTAGAAATTTGTCAAATTTTTTTGATAAAAATAGTATTACAAAATCCATTGAAAATTTTTGGCGATTCTTTCGACAATCTATATTTTATCGAAAATCCGTCACAAATTATCGATAGAATACAACTCATCAAAAAGTCGTCTGGAAAATCTATTATGATTTTGTAGTGAAACCGTTTGCGTTTGATTAAAAAGTAGTATGGCTTTTTTTTGTTAAAGAAAACTAGCTAGTATGGCTTTGAATAGTACTATAGAAATACAAAGAGTGAACTTCTTTTCCTGGCTCACAATATAGACTTAGTTAACATACTTAATAGTAACTTCAAACTTTAAAATAATCTCAACCACGATATTTTAATTTGGGTTTCAAGATTTAAAATCAAAGATGATCATATATGCAATGGACTCTTAATGTCCAATATTGTGTGCTATCTTTGTTTGCATTCGTTTGTCTCTTTAAGGGGATGATGGTGTCGGTGTCCTTTTTGTCTTTGATCTAATTATTGGATGATTTTATGATAATTTAATTTTAAAAGTATATTTATCATTTTCGATTGTTAGTTGCAGGAAATTGTAGCTGCAGTTATAGTATTGTTGTTCGTTTATCTGCCGTAGTTACATGCGGCCGACTGTTGAGTCTTGCATTACAATTTTTTCAACTGTTGATTAAAATACATGTGCGATTAAAAATCTACGATCAACTGCAACCGTAACCACCGATAACACAAAAACGAACAACATATACACTAGATGCAGCCGCACTGTTGACCACAGTTGCAGCCGCAGCTGTCTACGGCAACCAGACGAACAATACTATTATCTACACAGATATAAAAACTCTTTTGAAATAAAATTTAAAATCTAATTAATTAATTTATTAAACATAGTTCGAAAACTCGAATGCAACTGTATGCGACGATTAAACGAATAAAACTATTATTTATAGAAATATGAAAACTCTTTTAAAATAAAATTTAAAATCTAATTAATTAATTCGTTAAATATTGTTCGAAAATTCGAATGTAATTATTATAATTGGTTTAGTGGGAAGATATGCAGGCAATGCTATCGACAAAGAAAATATTAAATTTGCAATGAAATTTTTATAGATAACTACTAAAATCGTTTTATATTGATGTTAGATATGTTACATGTAATAATGGTGAATGAAAAGTTGAATAGTTGAGTTCGAAAATATTTAAACACATTAATAAAAGTCTTTAACTTAAAATATTGGATCTTGAAAAGATTTTTTTTTTGAAAATTTACATCAAACTCTAACTCACTGTTAATTTCCAAAGCTATAATTTTTAAATTGAATGTTTCATATATCTGTTGTGGTTATAAAAATAATTAAAATAATATAGAGTATAATTGAAAGTAATACCCTAAAATAACATCTTTCAAAATTATTGTCCAAATCTAGCATAATAAAATTAAAATTTCAAAACACAAGTAATTATATAAAAATATTTATTTACTCTAAACAAATTATATATAAAATTAAAATATTATATTTGGATTCATTTATTCTAATGTAGAATTTTTTTCTATTAAAAATATGTTTTAATGTATTTTAATCATGAATTTGTGCATGGAACTTTCTTCATATGAGCGTATTAAATTTTTGTATAAAGGTATTAAATTTTCGACAGTATTAAATTTTCGTACGAATATGTTGTGTTATTGGACTGCGCCGTTATAGCATAGGGACAATAAAAACCAATGATATTATTTTTATAACAAAAATTTCAAAAAATATTATTTTAAGTGGACTCATACTAATATATGGAATTTTGACTTTAACTCATATTTATAGACAATTTGGTAAAGCATTGATCTTACTTGGCTTGGCAAAGAAGGTAGGGTTTTGATTACCAGCCATGATAACAACAATCTTTGGTTCCATATCAAGTGGCTTCAACATTTGCTTCTTTCCAATATTTTCTTCCTCTTCATTGCATGAATTCGTTGCGTTTTGCTTGTGGTAGAGAGCAAAAGCCATAGACAACAATGAAACTGCAATTAGCCCCAACATTACACTCCATGCACAAATCTTTGAGAGAACCGAAGAGTCAAAGTTCTCTAATCTGGGGTTAACCGGAACCATTGAATCATTAACCAGACTCATTGCTTCTTTGATTTTGAAATCTCTGATCTTCTGTCTTCGATCCACCGGTTTATAATATTAGAGATTTGCAGTACTGTATGTAGATGCCAAAGTTGTCTTCTGAGTTTTTGTCCAAAAAGGATTATATTCTTTCTTCAACACTTAGGAGATACTTTGTCTCTCTTTTATGGGTTTCAATGCTGATTCTACTGAGATTCGAAAGCAGAGGGAAAAAATGTGATAATCCAAAAATGCTATTTTTAATGAGGGAAGTCTAAAAATGAAGAATGAATTTCCATGAGATGACACGCCAAAGCAAAATCCAACAAAAAATTAGTAAGAGCAATTCTTTAAAATAATTTAAATTTTTTTTTTCAAAAATACCATAAATTTTAGACTAAAATAAATAAAAAATTATTTTAATAAAAAATTAAATCCAAATTATAAAAAATAAACTCAAATATAATATTTTAAATTTATGTATAATTTATTGAGTAATAGCATAAAATAGCATATTTTAAAGTTTTTGCCAAATCTAACATTTTAATTATGTTAAAAATACTTATTTACTATAAATAAATTATATATAAAGTTAAAACATTATATTTAGGTTTAGTTTTTCTATTAAATAGAAGTTTTAATGTATTTTAATCATAAATTTATGTTATTATTGAAAATTTAAACTAATGATGCTATTTTTGAAAAAGAAACTTAAATATATACTATTTTAAAGAATTTTCGTAATTTATTTATAATAAATAATTATTTTTTACATAATTATTTATATTATTTTTGGAATTTTAAATTTACGGTTCTACATTTGGAAAAAAAATTTAAAATATGTTATTTTAAAATATTTTTCAATTAGTAATAATAAAGTTTAAAAAAATGATTATGGGATTGAAATGAGTTTTAGACTTTCGTTCCATAATTTTATATATATATATATATATATATATATATATATATATATAGCTCTCGTAAATCGCTTGACACGTGTTGAGTAAAATGTCGGAATATGGTTCGGTTGTTCCTGATCAATGATCAGTGGAAATTAGACTTAATTTATGACTAATCCGTAATTAGTTCAGATGAGAATTTTGTGCGAAGTTTGACTCGTTTGTTGGATTTTTATATAAAAACTAGATTTACAAAAAAAATATTTAAAAATTATATAATATTATTTATTAGTAAATAAAAATTAGATATTTATATAATTAAAAGAATAATACTTTAAAATATTACAATTTTAAGTTTGTATTTTAAATTTATCATTTTAAATTTAAAAATTCAAAATAACATAAATTATTTTTTGAAAATACATACTTACCATAAATAAATTATAAATATAATTAAAATATTATATTTAAGTTTTTTTTCTAATTTAGGATTTAATTTTTTATTGTTAAAATGAAGTTTTAAAGTATTTTAATATCAAATTAGTGCTATTTTTTTAAAATTTAACCTAATAATGTTATATTTAGAAGAAAAAAATTAAAATAATGCTATTTTTGTGAGTTTCCTCTAACTTTTATTTAAAATTATTTGTAATATTAATGTTTATATATGTAAATCAAGAAAATAAAAATAATTGTTTTACAAATTTAATAGTATTTTTTTGTTATTTTGATAAATATGATGACATATATTTAACCAAATTAATAACAATGACATATATTTAAGGACAATTGACTAAAATAGTACTATTTCAAGCTTTTGTTCTAAATATACTACTAGTCATTTAAATTTCCAAAAATAACACAAATTTAATACTAAAATAATTAAAAACTTATTCCTAATGAAAAAAATTTAAACTTTAAATTAGGAAAAATAAACCCAAACATTATGTTTTAATTTTATATATAGTTTACATAAGGTAAATAATTATTTTCATATAATAATTTGTGCTATTTTTGAAATTTTAATTTTAATGTGCTAAATTTGGAAGATAAACTTAAAATGGTGTTATTTTATGGTATTACTCTATATTTAATTATTTTATTAATTTAAACTTATTTATATATTTATTTATTTATATATTTATTTGAAATTAATTATATTGATAATACATCAATATAACATTTTGTTAATAACACGTTAAAATGATATTATTTTATTAAAATGTTATTGAAATAATGCTTTTCCATTTGAAACTTGGAGTAAGATCTCTTAAATATATTATGGAGTTGTATATTCCTAAAATTACGTAAAAACATAGAAAAGTGTCAAGACATCTACAAGACCTGGTTTCTGTTCATTTCCCGTAAAATACTCTTCGATATAAGACATCTATCACCTACATGACTCCAAAACAATCTCAACACTTGGTTATCACCAGCGTATGAGGCACTGAGAGACTTATACAGTTTCAAGTTTACCATCAATCGTCGATTATACATTCTATCGAATAAAGCTGAAGCTTCAGTGATCTTCCCTCTTCTCCAATATGCATACGCCATGATTGTGTTTATAACACTATCTCCCATTAAACCCTTCTTTTCCATTGATTCATACAATGTTTTGGCATACTCCACCTGTTCTAATTTACAAATCCTTCTTATCAGTCCTCTGTATAGAGCAACATCAGGACAAATACCTCTCTTTTCAAACTCCTCTGGGAGTCTCATGATTTCATCTTGCTTTTTCTGGTCATAGAATCCATCTACGAGCCAAGAATAAGTCGAATATCCTGGAGATAAGCCTTTCTCTAACATAGAGAACAGTTCCTCTTTGGCATTGTCCAGTTCCAGAACTTTACAAAACCCGTGAACTAAGGCTTTGTATGAATATATGTCCAGTTTTAGCCCTGAATCAATCATCTTCTTCTTTACCTTCACTGCAGAAACCATGTCTCCGATTTTACAATATGCATTGATCAAAGTATTGCAGGTGATATTATCAGGTTCTATCTTTTTTCCACTCATCTCAGTCAAAAGACGGTTAGCTTCTCTTATTCTTCCATCTACACATAGCTTACGTAGAATCGAGTTGTAAGTCACAACTCCAGGAGAAAACCCTCTTGCCTCCATTACCTCCCGTAACCTCAAAGCTTCATCTATATCATTCATTCTACAATATCCATCAATCAAAGTAGTATAGGTAACATGGTTCGCAGTAACAACTCCTTTGATATCTCGAAATAGCCTCGTTGCTTCCCTCATTCTACCTTCTCTACAAAACCCATATATGAGTGAATTATATGTGATGATATCAGGAGCAATCCCACTTCTCTCCATCCTATCTTGCACTGATAAAGCCTCGTAATGCATACCCTTTTTGCAGTACACCGAAATCAACGTGTTATAGGTGAAAAGATCAGGAAACACACCCTTTTCTTCCATCTCGCTCAACAACTTCTCGGCTTTCTCAGGATCGCCCGATTTAGAACAAGCATGAACCAATACATTATACACATGAATGTTAGCAACAACCCCTAACTTAACCATCTTCTTGAATATCTTCCAAACTGTATCAGTTAATCTCTCTTTCACCAGACTATTAAGTAGCACAGTACAAGCCTGCAAATGTGGCTTCAATCCACAATTCCTAATCTGCTCAAACACAACAATGGAGTCACTGATCATCCCGGATTTAGCATAAAATATCATCAGCCAGCTAAAAACATGAGAGAGAACTTCCGGATCCTCTGAAACACCTCCAACCAAAGATCTCAACACCAAGGGAGATGACAAAAGCTCTCTTTGAGACAATTTATCGAGCAGGTGGTGTGCGGTTTTGAAATGCTTATGTTTTGTAAGAATCAAAACCATTTTCCATGATGATTGTAAGCTATGCTTGCAACTTGGAAATGAATCAGTCCAGCTAAAGAATCGCCATGAAAGAGAAGGCCCGCCATAGCGAGAATACAAGGAAAGCTCGGAGAATACCTGGGTGATTATCGCTGATGTTAGTAATCCCGAATCAACTTTGTGCTTCAGAAGATTTTTCCAATTTCCTTTCAAAACAGTTCCACAGATGCTTTGTGCAATCAGGGCTTCTCGGTTTGCAGACGCTACTAAATTCACCATTGTTGTTGCTCAGGACCTCAGGTGTAGTTTCAAAGAATCATGCAGCGACATTTTGGAGAAGGCCTCCTAACCAGCTAAACCGGCACCAACGGCAATCTAAACCGGAACCGAATCGATTGTAATGCGTTAACCGGGGAGAGTACGTTCATCTATTGTTGTCCTATGTACTTATAAAGTATTTCAGATTTAGTATTATTCTAACAAAATGTAGTATTATTCTAACTAATGATTTTTCGCTATATATCTTATTTCTATATTAAATTTATGTAACTATTATATTCTAAAATATCATATGTATTAGTGTATTTATTTTATAAGATAAATTTTATTTATGTTTTATAGATAAAACTTTATTAGAACTACATTTTTAAATTTATAATTTGATCATATTTTAATTTAAAAATTATATTATATTTAGACTATATTTTGGTACTATTATTTATTAAAAATTATATATATACATATATATACTATACAATTTTCTTAACATAACAACGATTCAATTCATTTTAAATCGGAATCTATTATTTGTTTCATTTTAGTCCCATAGTAAGTTTCCTGTCGTATCATCCTCTTTTATAGCATTACATTGAACTCAATACTATACAACAACTGGTAAAGAAATAACATTATCTTTTTGTTTTCAAATCGAAATTCAAGAATCTCATGTGTTTACATGAACATGCTTGTCAAGAAACGCCTTAGCTAAATTACTAAAGCTTACACTTACAGATTCAGCAGCTGCATACCTTTTGATGAGATCAATCACTTCTGCTCTTATAATCTTCTCTCTTGTTCCTCTGTTATAGTCACACATGTAATACAAAGCTCCAAGAGCGTAATTCACCTATTAGAAAGACAGAAGAAAAAAATAATTTTAAGTTTCCATTTAAACACCAGAAGAATGTTTAATGAATACAAGAAACCTATGTACTCACAGTGTTCCGGACAGGACTTGATAAACATTTGATTACATGAGGAATTCCATCAGCCTCAACAATAGTAGCAACATTTTTTGGCTCTGCACATGAAGAGGAAAGGATGTGGGTTTGAGAATTAGTGATTGCACTTATATGGAAACAACAAAAATAGTTTAGCATACGAGTATATTCGCATATTCCAGGAATTTACCAGCACAAGCGTTGCATATTCCTCCTATCCCAAATTCTACAAGTTTCTCATTTGGCTCTGTTATACAGTCTATGAATAGTTCCAAGACATTTAGCTGCTCATGTTTAATATCAACATTTCATCGTGAAGATAATAAAGTAGGAGGGGAGGATATTTGGGTTCTCCACGGCAAATGTTAAAACTTGAGCAAATTCAAGGTTACCTGCCGTAAAATGGTGTAGTTGTAAGGGTCATAAGCAAAATTTGCCAGGTTTGCTGCAATCCTCTCCTTTGTTTCTGCAGTTTTAAGACAGTAACCGTGTCACTATATCAATGATTGACTAAACTGTAAGTGACAAAACCAGTAAATATACTATAGCTTAGGCTTGCCAAATAGAAGAATTTGAAAGTGAAGAAAAACATATTGCCATAAGACTGGAGCAAGCATTGATGTTGTATAATCAACAGAACTCAAAAATTCAAATAAGCCTATGATCAGTTGACCATACATACCAGCATAGAGTTGATTTGCACTTAGATATGTTCCGATAAAGTAATGTTCAATACGTACTGCATCTCCTCAATCTAACTAAATGAATCCATCTTATACACATCTCTATATTCCTTTTAAGGCTGCACAGGGTCCTTAAAATCATACTACAAATCAGCAATGTATGTAAATTCAACTTATCACTCAAAATTGTCAATAGACATAATAATCACAACAAAAAACACCAAAGCCAGTCCTATCGTCAGTAAACAGAAGCATGAACATATTCTTATGGTCGATTAAACCAAACTAACCATACCTTCATCAGGTGCATTCTGAAACTGACTCACAAGCTCCTGCAATTAAAAAGGAACAAAGTCGGCTCCAACTACACTTCTTCAATTCCCACAAAAACAATCTCACAAACAAAAACCAAACCAAGATTCTTTTAGACACAATATACAAAACTCAGCCTTTCGATTTCGTGTTTCCGGGTCATCTTCATAAGGAAACATCGGTGCAATGGTTCAAACATGTTCCAATGAATTTAGAAACAAAAAACATTATTAACCTTAATAGTTCAGTAGGCATTAACCATTCATACAAACACATTTGCCAAAATCTCGAAACAGGTGAAAACAAATAAAGATTCCTGAAAAAAAAAACCTGTAGGTATTGAAGCCTTGGGGTTCCGTGTTTTCCTGTACGTTCTTCTTGTCTTTGATTATTAGTAAACATTCTGATAGGACCTAGAACGAATTTCAGAGAGTTGATGAAGAAGAAAACAGAATCGTCGAAAGATAGAGTGAGAGAGATGGTTGATTTCGAGGACAAGCCTGCCTCCCGTAAAATTAGGGTTAACGATAATCCTCCTTTGCCAAGATCAGCAGTGTCTTAAATAGCTCTTACAATAAAAGGGAAAAGTCACTAAATTCATCATTAAGCTTTGAAATGCTTGTGTTTTGTAAGAATCAAAACCATTTTCCATGATGATTGTAAGCTATGCTTGCAACTTGGAAATGAATCAGTCCAGCTAAAGAATCGCCATGAAAGAGAAGGCCCGCCATAGCGAGAATACAAGGAAAGCTCGGAGAATACCTGGGTGATTATCGCTGATGTTAGTAATCCCGAATCAACTTTGTGCTTCAGAAGATTTTTCCAATTTCCCTTCAAAACAGTTCCACAGATGCTTTGTGCAATCAGGGCTTCTCGGTTTGACGACGCTACTAAATTCACTATTGTTGTTCCTCAGGACCTCAGGTGTAGATTCAGAGAATCATCATACATCGACATTTTTGAGAAGGCCTCCTAACCTTGAATTTCGACCAGCTAAATCGAGAACCGGAACCGGAATCGAAATCGATTGTAATACGTTAACCGGGGAGAGCCGGTTTAAAAATACGTTAATGTTCTGTCATCTTGCTGTTATTTACAACCTTATCCCTGTATGTTGCTTATGTCGACAACTTCAAAAGCTAAAACCCTAATTTACATCGACGTCGCCTGACAAATTCTATTTTTTCCGAAAGCTTCGACGCCGAGAGTCGCCGACAGAGTTTCTGGTTCTGACGACAGTCACAGAAGATGAAGGAGACGAAAAAGATGACTAAGAGAAATACCCACGATGGTAAGTCTAAGGAACGGCCTTGAACTCAATTACAAAGGGATTGGATTGAAATTCGTGCTCTTTTCTGTAAATTTTTCATGAGCTCCAAGGTGAAAGTAATCAAGTATTGGCTTTGATTGATTTAGAAATTCATATTGAACAAAGTCTGATAGTTTCTCTTATATAAGATGTGTTCTGGTGTTGAGTTTAGTTCTATTTCCTCCTTACAGCTATTTCAAGTGAGATAACCAAAGGAAAGAAGGTCGAATTAAAGAAGAAGATGCAGAAGAGTAAAAGGATGACTGAGGAAATAAGTAGCTCTCCAGTTTCTGGTAAGAAAATGAAGAGAAAAGATCAAGAAGGCAATGTTGTTAAAAGCAAACATTCTCAACCAAGGCTGGAAGGTGAAATTCTTTTTATTTTTTGGCTGATCAAGTTGCTCCATTGTTAGATTCTGATATTGATTCTTGATACAGCTACTTTAAATGAGAAAATCAAAGGAAAGAAGAGCACCAAAATAAACAAGACAAAGAATAAAAGGAAGGCCGAGGAAATAAGTAGCACTTCGTTTGATGATGAAGATGATTATTTGAAAAGAGAAGGTGAGAATTCATTACCATGTTACTTATATTTTGTGTCCACTTCAGACTTCATGTTGGTTATTTCAATCATTCGCATGAGGAACTTTAGCTAGTTTCTCATCTCCTGGTAATATATCATATGATGTTAATCTGACGTTTTTGGGAATCATATTTATGTTTGACAGTTGATGGTGATAAGGATTTAAACATGGCTGGTAATGGAACTGAGATAAGAAGCCGTAAGTTCAGAGCTTTGCTCTCATGAAATATTTGTTATATTATGAAATTTGGCACAGTCGTATGTGCCTGGGTTCTTGTTTAATAGAATAAAATCGTTTTCTTTAGGCAAGTCTAAGAAATCAAATAAGAAGAAAAAGATGGACCTGGCTTCTACAAAAGAGAACGAAAGGTCTTCAGATAAGACGAACGAAATGGAAGAGGAGGAAGATGTTTATCAAATTTCTTCAGGTGATGAGGATTGCGCAAAGGGAATGAAAAGTATGAATATAACAGAAATATTTCATCATTTCTTCCATACTTAGCTGCAGATAATTAGATTAGCATGAAAACTTTTGAATCTGTTTCGGCCATAAGCTGATGAGTCCTCTGAAAACTACAGGATGGGTTACTGATTACTATGAGAGTAGACCCGGTTTGGATGTTCTGCAGAAGAGAATTGATGAATTCATTACTGATCATGAAGAACACCTTGAACAGGTTCTTTTATCTCTCCTACATTTCGAAACATTCATATGGATTGTCTACTGACTGCAGTGTTTTGGGGCTGTTGTCATATGTATTGGACAGGAGAAACAAAACCGAGAAGCTAAAGCTGCTGAAGGTGGATGGACTGTGGTGGTGCATCACAAAGGAAGGAAAAAGACAACAGACATTGAATCTGGAACAGCCGTTGGATCTGTTTCTCAGGCTGCTTTGGAAGATAAGATAGCTAAGAAGAAACTGAGTGAGCCCGTCGCACATGGTTTCTATCGTTTTCAAAAGCGAGAAGCACAACGCAATGGTAAGTCTTTGCTTTTCTATATTGAAAGCTTCAAACTTTATAACATCTGGCGTAACAAATAGGCTGGGTATTCGGTTCGGATTTTCCTAGTTTTACAAAACGAGTTCGAATCAGAACAGATAATTACTTTTGTATAAATTCTGAGTTGTGTTTTTCTTTGTTGTTGACAGAAATCTTGGCGCTTCAAAGTAAATTCGAGCAAGACAAGAAGGTGATACAACAACTCCGAGCTGCTCGCAAGTTTAAGCCTTACTAAGAACATATCTCACATGGAAACAACCTGAGCTTTATGGGTTTATTGTTTTTAAATTTAATCTCTTAATATAAATTAATTAAATTTAGTGATTTTATTTGGAAAAATTTTGGGCAATTCTATAAAATAGTATTTTTTAAGTTTTTTCTTCTTAAATTAGCATTAGTTTAAATTTCTAATTATAACACAAATTTAATATTGAAATATATTAAAATTATTAATAAAAAAATAAATCATAAATTAAAAAAAAATAAATTGAATTATAATATTTTAAATTTATGTATAATTTATTTAAAATAAATAAATATTTTTATAAATTATTCTATTTTGGAATTTGATTTTGGTAGGGTAGATTTGAAACAAAATTTTTAAAATATGCTATTTTAAGACATTAATCAAAAAAAATTTGCATACAATAGTTTGAAATTTTAAAATTGGTTATAGGTTTTTTTTATAAATGGTGGATAATGTTTGTAAATAAAAAACATGTTATATTATATGAAATCACATAGAATTAAAATGTTATAAGTCTATGTAGTACTATACTTGTATGTTAAGATTTATGTATATTAGATCTTTAACCCAACAAACTAAACACAATTTCAAATCCAAAATTAATCATTTAATATCTTGGAATTGTTTTTGTGTGGATTACTAAGTGTGTGGCTATGGAGGTGAAACCACCATTGTTAGAAATATCAATTAAAAACCATTACACAAAATATATAAGACATAATCTTCGTTTATATGTTTACAACAGAATAATCATAAAACAATAAATAGTGAGGTTTATGACGAGATTAACAATAAATAGATTCGATTGTGGGGAGAAGTAGCCAAGAATAAAGACAATAAAGATCAAGAAATGCATTACACTTAGATTACGCAGACAAGAACATTACTTGGGACACACTATACCTTAAGTGGATCGATGAAGAACAAGAAACAGAGGTCTTTGTTTGTCCTAATCTCCCAAAGAAGACTTGATCTGATCGTCGTGAAGCTTCTTTGTCGGAGAGAAGGGAACTGGTCAAGAGACATGGGGAGATTACATTTGCAGATGGATGTTGCAATGGTGGTCGCTGGTTCTTTCAGCCCATTAATATTAAAGGGATTTTATTATGTGAACATATTATAAGAAGAAGAAAATTTCTTATTATATATATGATTATCAGATTAATTATTTAAATATAACTTTTGAATATACTAACGGATAGATTATTGAATTATTATTAAAAACCATAAATGAATCAATATTAGTATCTCTAAAGATTTTCTAATTATTTAGCCGTTAGACAAAATTTCCTTATTGCTACATCGAAACTGAATTAAATAAAAATCGTATAAGTAAGATTTGGGAAAATCTTACAGCTGTGAATTAATCTTACAGCTGTGAATTAATCTTACAGCTGTGAATTAATTAATGAGGGTTCCAACGGACAAATCAAATTAAGCTTCTTCCTATATATTTGAAAACAGTTAATGAACAATGATCATCTACAACACTTCATTCAATTCACAAAATAATACAGAAATAGCGTAATGATGGCTTCGTTTTCTTCTTCGTCCTTTTCTCCTTCTTCTTCATCCACTAATAAGAAAACCCCTGAATTTCTCCGAATTCAACGAAGTCTCTTTACAAAACCTTCTTCTTCTTCTTCGGCTTTTTCTTCGAAAGCTACGAGATTCACGAAAAGACAAGATACTGTCTTCAAGAAAGCTTACGAGCTTTCAACTCTCTGTGGAACCGAGGTTTGCGTTATCTGTTACGGACCAGACGAGGAGCTTAAGACATACCCTCAAGACAGAGAAAAGGTCAAAGACATGGCTCGAAGGTATAGTGAATTAAGCGAGACAAAACGACACAAAGGAAGCGTTAATCTTCAGAATTTTCTGCAGAAGACCAGTAAGGATGATTCCAGGAAGACGAAGAAGAAGAAAGTAATGCTTGAATCCAATTTAAAGTATCCAGATTGGGATCCGAGGTTTGATAATTACTCCGTGGAGCAACTCGAGGAACGGATTCAGTCTTTGGAACAAAGTTTAAGCGATATTCAACATAGGCGTCGCACTGTTTGGGAATCTCAGAAACAGAGGACGAATATGCCGAAGACGAACATGGCTTATGAAGAAGAGAGGATGGCTGCTAGTACTACGATGAATAATCCTCAACAGTACTCAAACCAGTTTTCGATGTATCTTTTTAACCATGGGAACGGTACTTTCTCGCAAATTCCAGTCTTTGCATCAGCTTTTAACCAAGGGCAATCTTTGGCTCCGATTCCGAATCCACTAACGATTTATCAAAATCCAAATGTGGATAACGATCTTCGATTACTTGGGGTACAACAAGATACTGAGATCAATGTGTTTCAGAACATGAATATGGTTACCTACGAGAACAACAACAATCTAGATGGTTTTTGGAACCAGACTTACCAGAATCAAGATTGCTCATTCTTAATTGGGGAACAAGAATCTGGGTCCGATGAGTTGTTCGGTTGCGATAACATGAACAACATCAATGTGGAAAACCATTCAGGACTACTTCTCGGGTGGCATGATACTACGATCAACGAGTCGCATGAAACTAGTATCAACGGATCGCATGAAATTGGGATCAACGGATCGCATGAAACTGAAATCAACGGATCGCATGAAATTGGGATCAACGGGTCGCATAGCATGAACATGTACGGCTACAATGATAACAGTAACACTAATGGTGTTTGGCATCAACTTGTTCCGTTTCCGACACAAACATCAGCAACATCGTTTCAATTCGGATCAATCCAGACACACTATTAGGTTTCTCTATAAGATTGTATCTCTTACAATATATTTTTAGGCTGATGCAATTATCAGTTTTAGACATTTTATCGCTATTTGTGCTTATGTAATGTGACTATTATGTGATTTTGTTTGTCAATGGGAAAAGAATTGTTGCTTTTATTCTTATCTAATTTTGATTTTAAGGCTTATTTTTCTTCAAGAATTTGTCTATTAAACTCCATTAGTGTTCAATTTTGTGTGGGTTTATTTGTTGTTGTTGTTGTCCTCATTAGTTTTTTGTTAGGGTTCTAGTATATTTTCCTGAAAAATTGATACCAAATTTAATTACCAGTAAGGAAATTTCAGAATCTAAAAGGAACAATAGTAGTTTGTATTGATGACATGGAGATGTCTCCCGATTAGAATTACTGTACTAAAACTTTCAAAAACTCCATGAAGAAAGAGCATGGTGTTGGCATTATTGGTTAGAGTTCAGAATCTCAAGTTCTTAAAGATGATTTGGTGATTAATTGATACGCATATACAAGAAATACAGTAACCAGATCAACATCGTTCCAGTTCAAGCATTCAATCACAACACTCAGAATCATAATGTATCATCCTTAATCCTTTTGAAGAAGATGAGAAGATCAAGTGAGTCTATGTTGTTGTTCTTTTTCTTCTTCTTCTTCCACTTTCGGCGCCGTTTCCACTGCCGGTGGATCCCGCGGTTTGGCTACCTCAGCAAGCTCGCCGCCTCGTATATTTGTTACCAGTTCTGTCGCCGATGACTTATCTGGGCTTACACCCGAGCAAACCTCTCGCTCCGAGTTCGACAAGTTCGTCGCCAAGTCCAAACGCAACCTCGCTGTCTGCTCCGAGAAAGTCACCAAAGCGAAAGGTTTTTTTTAGCTGATTTATTATGATGTGGTTCCCATTACTTCATTTACAGTGTGTCTACGTTCTGGGAAATGAGAAATTTTTGTAGGGTTGTACGGGTGTTGATTGATTTTGGAATAGACAATACAGCTGAAGGAAGTTGTTACGTACCGTTGAGTGAGATCTTAGTGGAAGAATCATGGCTTAAAGCTCTTCCTGGAGAACTGCATAAACCCTAAGCCAAAAGCCTTTGTGATTTCCTTGAACGTGAGATCATCGCTGGCTCTAAAGGCCCTCCAATTTATCCGCCGCAGCACTTGATTTTCAATGCGCTTAATACAACTCCTTTTGACCGAGTCAAGGCTGTCATTATTGGACAGGTACAACATTTGGAATGAACATTGTGCTTCTTCGAGGACTTTTCTGGATTCCTGTTACATTTTAACAGGTTTCCTCTGTTCAATTAGGATCCGTACCATGGACCTGGTCAAGCTATGGGTTTGTCCTTCTCTGTGCCTGAAGAAGAAAAGCTTCCTTCTAGTCTGTTGAACATATTTAAGGAGCTTCAGAAAGATGTTGGCTGTTCCATCCCTCGTCATGGTAATCTACAGAAATGGGCTGTGCAGGTAAATGGATCTTTCTACTTGTTTGTTCCATCAATTCGCAGTTTACTTGGAGAAGATCAAGCAACTTACTTTTGACTTTCCTTTTAAGGGTGTTTTGCTGTTGAATGCTGTTCTTACAGGTAATGTCTATTATAGCGTGGTGACTTTATAAGTAAAAAAACTGTCAGAAATCCTGCAATTCTTCTCACAGATATGTCGGTTATCTTGCCTTGTAATTCAGTAAGGAGTAAACAGCCGAATTCACATGCAAAAAAAGGATGGGAACAATTCACTGATGCTGTTATTCAAAACATCTCACAGCAGAAGGAAGGTGTGGTGTTTCTCCTCTGGGGAAGATACGCTCAAGAGAAATCCAAGTAGGTTAAGTTTTTATGAATGTGATTAAATTCCCTCTTTCAATCTCCAAAACATCATGACCAGTTAGCCTGTGCATCTTCATTGTTTATCTTATATGAGAGTGCAAGCTTTCTTATGATTATTGCAGGATGATAGATGGGAATAAACATCATATACTCACAGCATCTCATCCATCTGGTTTGTCGGCGCATAGAGGCTTCTTCAACTGCAGGTTAGCTCAGTCTAGTAAAAAAACTTTCCTATCCTGTCTATTTACATGCATGTAACCAATGTCTGCAAGATATGGCATGGCTTGCAATTTTCAATGCATTATGCTTATATTGTCCAAACTGCTAATGTTCCACGTTTGGACAGGTATTTCTCTCGAGCAAACAAGCTACTTGAGCAAATGGGAACTCCCCCCCATAGACAGGGAACTTTAACCTTTTAACCAGTCTTAAATCCAAGACGAAGTAAGTATGTTGTAGGGAAGCCAACCATTTTTGCAATTCCCTTTTGTTGAGCTTAAAGCTTTAACAGTTATAATGCTCCCCTTTTGTGAGTTATTATGTTGCAAAGAACCCTATACGACTAGCATAGGCTGTTAAAGCTGTACTTGAGTATGGCTAAGTAGTGGCAAACTGTGTCTTCATTTTGTAGTCTTTGAAGATTGGAACTGCGTATTATATAAGTGCTGCTTAGTTGTGGAACTTCCTTGTTGCTACAAAGTATGATAAAGTGAGGTCTTCTCTCATAGTGAGGTTTGTGAGGCATGTGATCAGAGGCGGACCTAACCTACAGAGGCGGACCTAACCTACAGAGGCGGATCAAGCTATGGGTTTGTCTTTCTCTGTGCCTGAAGGAGAAAAGCTTCCTTCTAGTCTGTTGAACATATTTAAGGAGCTTCAGAAAGATGTTGGCTGTTCCATCCCTCGTCATGGTAATCTACAGAAATGGGCTGTGCAGGTAAATGGATCTTTCTACTTGTTTGTTCCATCAATTCGCAGTTTACTTGGAGAAGATCAAGCAACTTACTTTTGACTTTCCTTTTAAGGGTGTTTTGCTGTTGAATGCTGTTCTTACAGGTAATGTCTATTATAGCGTGGTGACTTTATAAGTAAAAAAACTGTCAGAAATCCTGCAATTCTTCTCACAGATATGTCGGTTATCTTGCCTTGTAAGTTGTAATTCAGTAAGGAGTAAACAGCCGAATTCACATGCAAAGAAAGGATGGGAACAATTCACTGATGATGTTATTCAAAACATCTCACAGCAGAAGGAAGGCGTGGTGTTTCTCCTATGGGGAAGATACGCTCAAGAGAAATCCAAGTAGGTTAAGTTTTTATGAATGTGATTAAATTCCTCCTTACAGCTATTTCAAGTGAGAAAACTAAAGGAAAGAAGGTCGAATTAAAGAAGAAGATGCAGAAGAGTAAAAGGTTGACTGAGGAAATAAGTAGCTCTCCAGTTTCTGGTAAGAAAATGAAGAGAAAAGATCAAGAAGGCAATGTTGTTAAAAGCAAACATTCTGAACCAAGGCTGGAAGGTAAAATTCTTTTTATTTTTTGGCTGATCAAGTTGCTCCATTGTTAGATTCTGATATTTAGATTAGAAACTTTTGTTCTTGATACAGCTACTTTAAATGAGAAAGTCAGAGGAAAGAAGAGCACTAAAATGAACAAGACAAAGAATAAAAGGAAGGCCGAGGAAATAAGTAGCACTTCGTTTGATGATGAAGATGATGATTTGAAAAGAGAAGGTGAGAATTCATTACCATGTTACTTAAATTTTGTGTCCACTTCAGACTTCATGTTGGTTATTTCAATCATTCGCATGAGGAACTTTAGCTAGTTTCTCAACTCCTGGTAATATATCATATGATGTTAATCTGAAGTTTTTGTGAATCATATTTATGTTTGACAGTTGATGGTGATAAGGATTTAAACATGGCTGGTAATGGAACTGAGATAAGAAGCCGTAAGTTCAGAGCTTTGCTCTCATGAAATATTCGTTATATTATGAAACTTGGCACTGTCGTATGTGCCTGGGTTCTTGTTTAATAGAATAAAATCGTTTTCTTTAGGCAAGTCTAAGAAATCAAATAAGAAGAAAAAGATGGACCTGGCTTCTACAAAAGAGAACGAAAGGTCTTCAGGTAACATGAACGAAATGGAAGAGGAGGAAGATGTTTATCAAATTTCTTCAGGCGATGAGGATTGCGCAAAGGGAATGAAAAGTATGAATATAACAGAAATATTTCATCATTTCTTCCATACTTAGCTGCAGATAATTAGATTAGCATGAAAACTTTTGAATCTGTTTCGGCCATAAGCTGATGAGTCCTCTGAAAACTACAGGATGGGTTACTGATTACTATGAGAGTAGACCCGGTTTGGATGTTCTGCAGAAGAGAATTGATGAATTCATTACTGCTCATGAAGAACACCTTGAACAGGTTCTTTTATCTCTCCTACATTTCGAAACATTCATATGGATTGTCTACTGACTGCAGTGTTTTGGGGCTGTTGTCATATGTATTGGACAGGAGAAACAAAACCGAGAAGCTAAAGCTGCTGAAGGTGGATGGACTGTGGTCGTGCATCACAAAGGAAGGAAAAAGACAACAGACATTGAATCTGGAACAGCCGTTGGATCTGTTTCTCAGGCTGCTTTGGAAGATAAGATAGCTAAGAAGAAACTGAGTGAGCCCGTCGCTCATGGTTTCTATCGTTTTCAAAAGCGAGAAGCACAACGCAATGGTAAGTCTTTGCTTTTCTATATTGAAAGCTTCAAACTTTATAACATCTGGCGTAACAAATAGGCTGGGTATTCGGTTCGGATTTTCCTAGTTTTACAAAACGAGTTCGAATCAGAACAGATTATTACTTTTGTATAAATTCTGAGTTGTGTTTTTGTTGTTTGTTAACAGAAATCTTGGCGCTTCAGAGTAAATTCGAGCAAGACAAGAAGGTGATACAACAACTCCGAGCTGCTCGCAAGTTTAAGCCTTACTAAGAACATATCTCACATGGAAACAACCTGAGCTTTATGGGTTTATTGTTTTTAAATTTAATCTCTTAATATAAATTAATTAAATTTAGTGATTTTATTTGGAAAAATTTTGGGCAATTCTATAAAATAGTATTTTTAAGTTTTTTCTTCTAAAATTAGCATTAGTTTAAATTTCTAATTATAACACAATTTAATATTGAAATATATTAAAAATTATTAATAAAAAATAAATCATAAAAAACAAAAATTGAATTATAATATTTTAAATTTATATATAATTTATTTAAAATAAATAAATATTTTCACAAGTTATTCTATTTGGAATTTAATTTTGGTATGGTAGATTTGAAACAAAATTTTAATCAAAAAAAATTTGCATACAATAGTTTGAATTTTTAAAATTGGTTATAGAGTTTTGTAAATGGTGGATAATGTTTGTAAATAAAAACATGTTATATTATATGAAATCACATAGAACTAAAATGTTATAAGTCTATATTATATTAAATCACATACGTGTATGTTAAGATTTATGTATATTAGATCTTTAACCCAACAAACTAAACACAATTTCAAATCCAAAATTAATCATTTAATATCTTGGAATTGTTTTTGTGTGGATTACTAAGTGTGTGGCTATGGAGGTGAAACCACCATTGTTAGAAATATCAATTAAAAACCATTACACAAAATATATAAGACATAATCTTCGTATATATGTTTACAACAGAATAATCATAAAACAATAAATAGATTCGATTGTGGGGAGAAGTAGCCAAGAATAAAGACAATAAAGATCAAGAAATGCATTACATTTAGATTACGCAGACAAGAACAATACTTGGGACACACTATACCTTAAGTGGATCGATGAAGAACAAGAAACAGAGGTCTTTGTTTGTCCTAATCTCCCAAAGAAGACTTGATCTGATCGTCGTGAAGCTTCTTTGTCGGAGAGAAGGGAACTGGTCAAGAGACATGGGGAGATTACATTTGCAGATGGATGTTGCAATGGTGGTAGCTGGTTCTTCAGCCCATTAATATTAAAGGGATTTTATTATGTGAACATATTATAAGAAGAAGAAAATCTATTATTATATATATATGATTATGATATTAATTATTTAAATATAACTTTTGAAATATACGGATGAACTTAATATACTAACGGATAGATTATTGAATTATTATTAAAAACCATAAATGAATCAATATTAGTATCTCTAAAGATTTTCTAATTATTTAGCCGTTAGACAAAATTTCCTTATTGCTACATCGAAACTGAATTAAATAAAAATCGTATAAGTAAGATTTGGAAAATCTTACAGCTGTGAATTAATCTTACAGCTGTGAATTAATTAATGAGGGTTCCAACGGACAAATAAAATTAAGCTTCTTCCTATATATTTGAAAACAGTTAATGAACAATGATCATCTACAACACTTCATTCAATTCACAAAAGAATACACAAATAGCGTAATGATGGCTTCGTTTTCTTCTTCGTCCTTTTCTCCTTCTTCTTCATCCACTAATAAGAAAACCCCTGAATTTCTCCGAATTCAACGAAGTCTCTTCACGAAACCTTCTTCTTCTTCGGCTTTTTCTTCGAAAGCTACGAGATTCACGAAAAGACAAGATACTGTCTTCAAGAAAGCTTACGAGCTTTCAACTCTCTGCGGAACCGAGGTTTGCGTTATCTGTTACGGACCAGACGAGGAGCTTAAGACATACCCTCAAGACAGAGAAAAGGTCAAAGACATGGCTCGAAGGTATAGTGAATTAAGCGAGACAAAACGACACAAAGGAAGCGTTAATCTTCAGAATTTTCTGCAGAAGACCAGTAAGGATGATTCCAGGAAGACGAAGAAGAAGAAAGTGATGCTTGAATCCAATTTAAAGTATCCAGATTGGGATCCGAGGTTTGATAATTACTCCGTAGAGCAACTCGAGGAACGGATTCAGTCTTTGGAACAAAGTTTAAGCAATATTCAACATAGGCGTCGCACTGTTTATGAATCTCAGAAACAGAAGACGAATATGAAGAACACGAATGTGGCTTATGAAGAAGAGAGGATGGCTGGTAGTACTACGATGAATAATCCTCAACAGTACTCAAACCAGTTTTCGATGTATCTTTTTAACCATGGGAACGGTACTTTCTCGCAAATCCCAATCTCTGCATCAGCTTTTAACCAAGGGCAATCTTTGGCTCCGATTCCGAATCCACTAACGATTTATCAAAATCCAAATGTGGATAACGATCTTCGATTACTTGGGGTACAACAAGATACTGAGATCAATGTGTTTCAGAACATGAATATGGTTACCTACGAGAACAACAACAATCTAGATGGTTTTTGGAACCAGACTTACCAGAATCAAGATTGCTCATTCTTAATTGGGGAACAAGAATCTCTTTACAAAACCTTCTTCTTCTTCTTCTTCGGCTTTTTCTTCGAAAGCTACGAGATTCACGAAAAGACAAGATACTGTCTTCAAGAAAGCTTACGAGCTTTCAACTCTCTGCGGAACCGAGGTTTGCGTTATCTGTTACGGACCAGACGAGGAGCTTAAGACATACCCTCAAGACAGAGAAAAGGTCAAAGATATGGCTCGAAGGTATAGTGAATTAAGCGAGACAAAACGACACAAAGGAAGCGTTAATCTTCAGAATTTTCTGCAGAAGACCAGTAAGGATGATTCCAGGAAGACGAAGAAGAAGAAAGTGATGATTGAATCCAATTTAAAGTATCCAGATTGGGATCCGAGGTTTGATAATTACTCCGTGGAGCAACTCGAGGAACGGATTCAGTCTTTGGAACAAAGTTTAAGCGATATTCAACATAGGCGGCGCACTGTTTATGAATCTCAGAAACAGAGGACGGATATGCAGAACACGAACGTGGCTTATGAAGAAGAAAGGATGGCTGGTAGTACTTCGATGAATAATCCTCAACAGTACTCAAACCAGTTTTCGATGTATCTTTTTAACCATGGGAACGGTACTTTCTCGCAAATCCCAATCTCTGCATCAGCTTTTAACCAAGGGCAATCTTTGGCTCCGATTCCGAATCCACTAACGATTTATCAAAATCCAAATGTGGATAACGATCTTCGATTACTTGGGGTACAACAAGATACTGAGATCAATGTGTTTCAGAACATGAATATGGTTACCTACGAGAACAACAACAATCTAGATGGTTTTTGGAACCAGACTTACCAGAATCAAGATTGCTCATTCTTAATTGGGGAACAAGAATCTGGGTCCGATGAGTTGTTCGGTTGCGATAACATGAACAACATCAATGTGGAAAACCATTCAGGACTACTTCTCGGGTGGCATGATACTACGATCAACGAGTCGCATGAAACTAGTATCAACGGATCGCATGAAATTGGGATCAACGGGTCGCATAGCATGAACATGTACGACTACAATGATAACAGTAACACTAATGGTGTTTGGCATCAACTTGTTCCGTTTCCGACACAAACATCAGCAACATCGTTTCAATTTGGATCGATCCAGACACACTATTAGGTTTCTCTATAAGATTGTATTTCTTACAATATATTTTTAGGCTGATGCAATTATCAGTTTTAGACATTTTATCGCTCTTTGTGTTTATGTAATGTGACTATTATGTGATTTTGTTTGTCAATGAGAAAAGAATTGTTGCTTTTATTCTTGTCTAATTTTGATTTTAAGGCTTATTTTTCTTCGAGAATTTGTCTATTAAACTCCATTAGTATTCAATTCTGTGTGGGTTTATTTTGTTGTTGTTGTCCTCATTAGTTTTTTGTTAGGGTTCTAGTATATTTTCCTGAAAAATTGATACGAAATTTAATTACCAGTAAGGAAATTTCAGAATCTAAAAGGAACAATAGTAGTTTGTATTGATGACATGGAGATGTCTCCCGATTAGAATTACTGTACCAAAACTTTCAAAAACTCCATGAAGAAAGAGCATGGTGTTGGCATTATTGGTTAGAGTTCAGAATCTCAAGTTCTTAAAGATGATTTGGTGATTAATTGATACGCATATACAAGAAATACAGTAACCATGTCAACATCGTTCCAGTTCAAGCATTCAATCACAACACTCAGAATCATAATGTATCATCCTTAATCCTTTTGAAGAAGATGAGAAGATCAAGTGAGTCTATGTTGTTGTTCTTTTTCTTCTTCTTCTTCCACTTTCGGCGCCGTTTCCACTGCCGGTGGATCCCGCGGTTTGGCTACCTCAGCAAGCTCGCCGCCTCGTATATTTGTTACCAGTTCTGTCGCCGATGACTTATCTGGGCTTACACCCGAGCAAACCTCTCGCTCCGAGTTCAACAAGTTCGTCGCAAGTCCAAACGCAACCTCGCTGTCTGCTCCGAGAAAGTCACCAAAGCGAAAGGTTTTTTTTAGCTGATTTATTATGATGTGGTTCCCATTACTTCATTTACAGTGTGTCTACGTTCTGGAAAATGAGAAATTTTTGTAGGGTTGTACGGGTGTTGATTGATTTTGGAATAGACAATACAGCTGAAGGAAGTTGTTACGTACCGTTGAGTGAGATCTTAGTGGAAGAATCATGGCTTAAAGCTCTTCCTGGAGAACTGCATAAACCCTAAGCCAAAAGCCTTTGTGATTTCCTTGAACGTGAGATCATCGCTGGCTCTAACGGCCCTCCAATTTATCCGCCGCAGCACTTGATTTTTAATGCGCTTAATACAACTCCTTTTGACCGAGTCAAGGCTGTCATTATTGGGCAGGTACAACATTTGGAATGAACATTGTGCTTCTTCGAGGACTTTTCTGGATTCCTGTTATATTTTAACAGGTTTCGTCTGTTCAATTAGGATCCGTACCATGGACCTGGTCAAGCTATGGGTTTGTCCTTCTCTGTGCCTGAAGAAGAAAAGCTTCCTTCTAGTCTGTTGAACATATTTAAGGAGCTTCAGAAAGATGTTGGCGGTTCCATCCCTCGTCATGGTAATCTACAGAAATGGGCTGTGCAGGTAAATGGATCTTTCTACTTGTTTGTTCCATCAATTCGCAGTTTACTTGGAGAAGTTCAAGCAATTTACTTTTGACTTTCTTTTTAAGGGTGTTTTGCTGTTGAATGTTGTTCTTACAGGTAATGTCTATTATACCGTGGTGACTTTATAAGTAAAAAAAATCCTGCAATTCTTCTCACAGATATGTCGGTTATCTTGCCTTGTAATTCAGTAAGGAGTAAACAGCCGAATTCACATGCAAAAAAAGGATGGGAACAATTCACTGATGCTGTTATTCAAAACATCTCACAGCAGAAGGAAGGTGTGGTGTTTCTCCTCTGGGGAAGATACGCTCAAGAGAAATCCAAGTAGGTTAAGTTTTTATGAATGTGATTAAATTCCCTCTTTCAATCTCCAAAACATCAGGACCAGTTAGCCTGTGCATCTTCATTGTTTATCTTATATGAGAGTGCAAGCTTTCTTATGATTATTGCAGGATGATAGATGGGAATAAACATCATATACTCACAGCATCTCATCCATCTGGTTTGTCGGCGCATAGAGGCTTCTTCAACTGCAGGTTAGCTCAGTCTAGTAAAAAAACTTTCCTATCCTGTCTATTTACATGCATGTAACCAATGTCTGCAAGATATGGCATGGCTTGCAATTTTCAATGCATTATGCTTATATTGTCCAAACTGCTAATGTTCCACGTTTGGACAGGTATTTCTCTCGAGCAAACAAGCTACTTGAGCAAATGGGAACTCCCCCCCATAGACAGGGAACTTTAACCTTTTAACCAGTCTTAAATCCAAGACGAAGTAAGTATGTTGTAGGGAAGCCAACCATTTTTGCAATTCCCTTTTGTTGAGCTTAAAGCTTTAACAGTTATAATGCTCCCCTTTTGTGAGTTATTATGTTGCAAAGAACCCTATACGACTAGCATAGGCTGTTAAAGCTGTACTTGAGTATGGCTAAGTAGTGGCAAACTGTGTCTTCATTTTGTAGTCTTTGAAGATTGGAACTGCGTATTATATAAGTGCTGCTTAGTTGTGGAACTTCCTTGTTGCTACAAAGTATGATAAAGTGAGGTCTTCTCTCATAGTGAGGTTTGTGAGGCATGTGATCAGAGGCGGACCTAACCTACAGAGGCGGATCAAGCTATGGGTTTGTCTTTCTCTGTGCCTGAAGGAGAAAAGCTTCCTTCTAGTCTGTTGAACATATTTAAGGAGCTTCAGAAAGATGTTGGCTGTTCCATCCCTCGTCATGGTAATCTACAGAAATGGGCTGTGCAGGTAAATGGATCTTTCTACTTGTTTGTTCCATCAATTCGCAGTTTACTTGGAGAAGATCAAGCAACTTACTTTTGACTTTCCTTTTATGGGTGTTTTGCTGTTGAATGCTGTTCTTACAGGTAATGTCTATTATAGCGTGGTGACTTTATAAGTAAAAAAACTGTCAGAAATCCTGCAATTCTTCTCACAGATATGTCGGTTATCTTGCCTTGTAAGTTGTAATTCAGTAAGGAGTAAACAGCCGAATTCACATGCAAAGAAAGGATGGGAACAATTCACTGATGATGTTATTCAAAACATCTCACAGCAGAAGGAAGGCGTGGTGTTTCTCCTATGGGGAAGATACGCTCAAGAGAAATCCAAGTAGGTTAAGTTTTTATGAATGTGATTAAATTCCTCTTTACAGCTATTTCAAGTGAGAAAACTAAAGGAAAGAAGGTCGAATTAAAGAAGAAGATGCAGAAGAGTAAAAGGTTGACTGAGGAAATAAGTAGCTCTCCAGTTTCTGGTAAGAAAATGAAGAGAAAAGATCAAGAAGGCAATGTTGTTAAAAGCAAACATTCTGAACCAAGGCTGGAAGGTAAAATTTTTTTAATTTTTTGGCTGATCAAGTTGCTCCATTGTTAGATTCTGATATTTAGATTAGAAACTTTTGTTCTTGATACAGCTACTTTAAATGAGAAAGTCAGAGGAAAGAAGAGCACTAAAATGAACAAGACAAAGAATAAAAGGAAGGCCGAGGAAATAAGTAGCACTTCGTTTGATGATGAAGATGATGATTTGAAAAGAGAAGGTGAGAATTCATTACCATGTTACTTATATTTTGTGTCCACTTCAGACTTCATGTTGGTTATTTCAATCATTCGCATGAGGAACTTTAGCTAGTTTCTCAACTCCTGGTAATATATCATATGATGTTAATCTGAAGTTTTTGTGAATCATATTTATGTTTGACAGTTGATGGTGATAAGGATTTAAACATGGCTGGTAATGGAACTGAGATAAGAAGCCGTAAGTTCAGAGCTTTGCTCTCATGAAATATTCGTTATATTATGAAATTTGGCACCGTCGTATGTGCCTGACTTCTTGTTTAATAGAATAAAATCGTTTTCTTTAGGCAAGTCTAAGAAATCAAATAAGAAGAAAAAGATGGACCTGGCTTCTAAAAAGAGAACGAAAGGTCTTCAGATAAGATGAACGAAATGGAAGAGGGGGAAGATGTTTATCAAATTTCTTCAGGCGATGAGGATTGCGCCAAGGGAATGAAAAGTATGAATATAACAGAAATATTTCACCATTTCTTCCATACTTAGCTGCAGATAATTAGATTTTAGCATGAAAACTTTTGAATCCGTTTCTGCCATAAGCTGATGAGTCCTCTGAAAACTACAGGATGGGTTACTGATTACTATGAGAGTAGACCCGGTTTGGATGTTCTGCAGAAGAGAATTGATGAATTCATTACTGCTCATGAAGAACACCTTGAACAGGTTCTTTTATCTCTCCTACATTTCGAAACATTCATATGGATTGTCTACTGACTGCAGTGTTTTGGGGCTGTTGTCATATGTATTGGACAGGAGAAACAAAACCGAGAAGCTAAAGCTGCTGAAGGTGGATGGACTGTGGTGGTGCATCACAAAGGAAGGAAAAAGACAACAGACGCTGAATCTGGAACAGCCGTTGGATCTGTTTCTCAGGCTGCTTTGGAAGATAAGATAGCTAAGAAGAAACTGAGTGAGCCCGTCGCGCATGGTTTCTATCGTTTTCAAAAGCGAGAAGCACAACGCAATGGTAAGTCTTTGCTTTTCTATATTGAAAGCTTCAAACTTTATAACATCTGGCGTAACAAATAGGCTGGGTATTCGGTTCGGATTTTCCTAGTTGTACAAAACGAGTTCGAATCAGAACAGATAATTACTTTTGTATAAATTCTGAGTTGTGTTTTTGTTGTTTGTTAACAGAAATCTTGGCGCTTCAGAGTAAATTCGAGCAAGACAAGAAGATGATACAACAACTCCGAGCTGCTCGCAAGTTTAAGCCTTACTAAGAGAGAACATATCTCACATGGAAACAACATGAGCTTTATGGGTTTATTAGTTTCTAATGTTTTATTTTGTTATGTACGGTTATAGATTTCAATTTGTACTGTTTTTAAATTTAATCTCTTAATACAAATTAATTAAATTTAGTGATTTTATTTGGAAAAATTTTGGGTAATTATATAAAATAGCATTTTTAAGTTTTTTTTCTAAAATTAACATTAGTTTAAATTTTAATAATAAGACAAATTTATGATTAAAATATATTAAAATTTTTGTTAATAGAAAAATAAACCATAAATTATAAAAAAATAAATTTAAATATAATGTTATAAATTTATGTATAGTTTATTTAAAATAAATAAATATTTTCACATAATTATTTATGATATTTTAGAATTTAATTTTAGTGTGGTATATTTGAAACAAAAATTTTAAAATAGTATTTGAAATTTTTTTAAATTAGTTATAGGTTTTTATAAATGGTGGATAATGTTTGTAAATAAAAAACATGTTATATTATATTAAATCACATAGAATTAAAATGTTATAAGCCTATGTAATACTATACTTGTATGTTAAGATTTATGTATATTAGATCTTTAACCCAACAAAACTAAACACAATTTCAAATCCAAAATTAATCATTTAATATCTTGGAATTGTTTTTGTGTGGATTACTAAGTGTGTGGCTATGGAGGTGAAACCACCTATCAATTAAAAACCATTACACAAAATATATAAGACAATCTTCGTATATATGTTTACAACAAAATAATCATAAAACAATAAATAGTGAGGTTTATGACGAGATTAACAATAAATAGATTCGATTGTGGGGAGAAGTATCCAAGAATAAAGACAATAAAGATCAAGAAATGCATTACATTTAGATTACGCAGACAAGAACATTACTTGGGACACACTATACCTTAAGTGGATCGATGAAGAACAAGAAACAGAGGTCTTTGTTTGTCCTAATCTCCCAAAGAAGACTCGATCTGATTGTCGTGAAGGTTCTTTGTCGGAGAGAAGGGAAATTGGTCAAGAGACATGGGGAGATTACATCTGCAGATGGTTGTTGCAATGGTGGTCGCTGGTTCTTTCAGCCCATTAATATTAAAGGGATTTTATTATGTGAACATATTATAAGAAGAAGAAAATCTATTATTATATATATGATTATCTGATTAATTATTTAAATATAACTTTTGAATATACTAACGGATAGATTATTGAATTATTATTAAAAACCATAAATGAATCAATATTAGTATCTCTAAAGATTTTCTTATTATTTAGCCGTTAGACAAAATTTCCTTATTGCTACGTCGAAACTGAATTAAATAAAAATCGTATAAGTAAGATTTGGAAAATCTTACAGCTGTGAATTAATCTTACAGCTGTGAATTAATTAATGAGGGTTCCAACGGACAAATAAAATTAAGCTTCTTCCTATATATTTGAAAACAGTTAATGAACAATGATCATCTACAACACTTCATTCAATTCACAAAAGAATACACAAATAGCGTAATGATGGCTTCGTTTTCTTCTTCGTCCTTTTCTCCTTCTTCTTCATCCACTAATAAGAAAACCCCTGAATTTCTCCGAATTCAACGAAGTCTCTTTACAAAACCTTCTTCTTCTTCTTCGGCTTTTTCTTCGAAAGCTACGAGATTCACGAAAAGACAAGATACTGTCTTCAAGAAAGCTTACGAGCTTTCAACTCTCTGTGGAACCGAGGTTTGCGTTATCTGTTACGGACCAGACGAGGAGCTTAAGACATACCCTCAAGACAGAGAAAAGGTCAAAGACATGGCTCGAAGGTATAGTGAATTAAGCGAGACAAAACGACACAAAGGAAGCGTTAATCTTCAGAATTTTCTGCAGAAGACCAGTAAGGATGATTCCAGGAAGACGAAGAAGAAGAAAGTAATGCTTGAATCCAATTTAAAGTATCCAGATTGGGATCCGAGGTTTGATAATTACTCCGTGGAGCAACTCGAGGAACGGATTCAGTCTTTGGAACAAAGTTTAAGCGATATTCAACATAGGCGTCGCACTGTTTGGGAATCTCAGAAACAGAGGACGAATATGCCGAAGACGAACATGGCTTATGAAGAAGAGAGGATGGCTGCTAGTACTACGATGAATAATCCTCAACAGTACTCAAACCAGTTTTCGATGTATCTTTTTAACCATGGGAACGGTACTTTCTCGCAAATTCCAGTCTTTGCATCAGCTTTTAACCAAGGGCAATCTTTGGCTCCGATTCCGAATCCACTAACGATTTATCAAAATCCAAATGTGGATAACGATCTTCGATTACTTGGGGTACAACAAGATACTGAGATCAATGTGTTTCAGAACATGAATATGGTTACCTACGAGAACAACAACAATCTAGATGGTTTTTGGAACCAGACTTACCAGAATCAAGATTGCTCATTCTTAATTGGGGAACAAGAATCTGGGTCCGATGAGTTGTTCGGTTGCGATAACATGAACAACATCAATGTGGAAAACCATTCAGGACTACTTCTCGGGTGGCATGATACTACGATCAACGAGTCGCATGAAACTAGTATCAACGGATCGCATGAAATTGGGATCAACGGATCGCATGAAACTGGAATCAACGGATCGCATGAAATTGGGATCAACGGGTCGCATGGCATGAACATGTACGACTACAATGATAACAGTAACACTAATGGTGTTTGGCATCAACTTGTTCCGTTTCCGACACAAACATCAGCAACATCGTTTCAATTTGGATCGATCCAGACACACTATTAGGTTTCTCTATAAGATTGTATTTCTTACAATATATTTTCAGGCTGATGCAATTATCAGTTTTAGACATTTATCGCTATTTGTGCTTATGTAATGTGACTATTATGTGATTTTGTTTTTCAATGGGAAAAGAATTGTTGCTTTTATTCTTGTCTAATTTTGATTTTAAGGCTTATTTTTCTTCAAGAATTTGTCTATTAAACTCCATTAGTGTTCAATTTTGTGTGGGTTTATTGGTTGTTGTTGTTGTCCTCATTAGTTTTTTGTTAGGGTTCTAGTATATTTTCCTGAAAAATTGATACGAAATTTCAGAATCTAAAAGGAACAAATAGTAGTTTGTATTGATGAAATGGAGATGTCTCCCGATTAGAATTACTGTACTAAAACTTTCAAAAACTCCATGAAGAAAGAGCATGGTGTTGGCATTATTGGTAAGAGTTCAGAATCTCAAGTTCTTAAAGATGATTTGGTGATTAATTGATACGCATATACAAGAAATACAGTAACCAGGTCAACATCGTTCCAGTTCAAGCATTCAATCACAACACTCAGAATCATAATGTATCATCCTTAATCCTTTGAAGAAGATGAGAAGATCAAGTGAGTCTATGTTGTTGTTCTTTTTCTTCTTCTTCTTCCACTTTCGGCGCCGTTTCCACTGCCGGTGGATCCCGCGGTTTGGCTACCTCAGCAAGCTCGCCGCCTCGTATATTTGTTACCAGTTCTGTCGCCGATGACTTATCTGGGCTTACACCCGAGCAAACCTCTCGCTCCGAGTTCAACAAGTTCGTCACCAAGTCCAAACGCAACCTCGCTGTCTGCTCCGAGAAAGTCACCAAAGCGAAAGGTTTTTTTTAGCTGATTTATTATGATGTGGTTCCCATTACTTCATTTACAGTGTGTCTACGTTCTGGAAAATGAGAAATTTTTGTAGGGTTGTACGGGTGTTGATTAATTTTGGAATAGACAATACAGCTGAAGCAAGTTGTTACGTACCGTTGAGTGAGATCTTAGTGGAAGAATCATGGCTTAGTGGACTGCATAAACCCTAAGCCAAAAGCCTTTGTGATTTCCTTGAACGTGAGATCATCGCTGGCTCTAAAGGCCCTCCAATTTATCCGCCGCAGCACTTGATTTTCAATGCGCTTAATACAACTCCTTTTGACCGAGTCAAGGCTGTCATTATTGGACAGGTACAACATTTGGAATGAACATTGTGCTTCTTCGAGGACTTTTCTGGATTCCTGTTATATTTTAACAGGTTTCCTCTGTTCAATTAGGATCCGTACCATGGACCTGGTCAAGCTATGGGTTTGTCCTTCTCTGTGCCTGAAGAAGAAAAGCTTCCTTCTAGTCTGTTGAACATATTTAAGGAGCTTCAGAAAGATGTTGGCTGTTCCATCCCTCGTCATGGTAATCTACAGAAATGGGCTGTGCAGGTAAATGGATCTTTCTACTTGTTTGTTCCATCAATTCGCAGTTGGAGAAGTTCAAGCAATTTACTTTTGACTTTCTTTTTAAGGGTGTTTTGCTGTTGAATGTTGTTCTTACAGGTAATGTCTATTATACCGTGGTGACTTTATAAGTAAAAAAAATCCTGCAATTCTTCTCACAAATATGTCGGTTATCTTGCCTTGTAATTCAGTAAGGAGTAAACAGCCGAATTCACATGCAAAAAAAGGATGGGAACAATTCACTGATGCTGTTATTCAAAACATCTCACAGCAGAAGGAAGGTGTGGTGTTTCTCCTCTGGGGAAGATACGCTCAAGAGAAATCCAAGTAGGTTAAGTTTTTATGAATGTGATTAAATTCCCTCTTTCAATCTCCAAAACATCAGGACGAGTTAGCCTGTGCATCTTCATTGTTTATCTTATATGAGAGTGCAAGCTTTCTTATGATTATTGCAGGATGATAGATGGGAATAAACATCATATACTCACAGCATCTCATCCATCTGGTTTGTCGGCGCATAGAGGCTTCTTCAACTGCAGGTTAGCTCAGTCTAGTAAAAAAACTTTCCTATCCTGTCTATTTACATGCATGTAACCAATGTCTGCAAGATATGGCATGGCTTGCAATTTTCAATGCATTATGCTTATATTGTCCAAACTGCTAATGTTCCACGTTTGGACAGGTATTTCTCTCGAGCAAACAAGCTACTTGAGCAAATGGGAACTCCCCCCATAGACAGGGAACTTTAACCTTTTAACCAGTCTTAAATCCAAGACGAAGTAAGTATGTTGTAGGGAAGCCAACCATTTTTGCAATTCCCTTTTGTTGAGCTTAAAGCTTTAACAGTTATAATGCTCCCCTTTTGTGAGTTATTATGTTGCAAAGAACCCTATACGACTAGCATAGGCTGTTAAAGCTGTACTTGAGTATGGCTAAGTAGTGGCAAACTGTGTCTTCATTTTGTAGTCTTTGAAGATTGGAACTGCGTATTATATAAGTGCTGCTTAGTTGTGGAACTTCCTTGTTGCTACAAAGTATGATAAAGTGAGGTCTTCTCTCATAGTGAGGTTTGTGAGGCATGTGATCAGAGGCGGACCTAACCTACAGAGGCGTATCAAGCTATGGGTTTGTCTTTCTCTGTGCCTGAAGGAGAAAAGCTTCCTTCTAGTCTGTTGAACATATTTAAGGAGCTTCAGAAAGATGTTGGCTGTTCCATCCCTCGTCATGGTAATCTACAGAAATGGGCTGTGCAGGTAAATGGATCTTTCTACTTGTTTGTTCCATCAATTCGCAGTTTACTTGGAGAAGATCAAGCAACTTACTTTTGACTTTCCTTTTATGGGTGTTTTGCTGTTGAATGCTGTTCTTACAGGTAATGTCTATTATAGCGTGGTGACTTTATAAGTAAAAAAACTGTCAGAAATCCTGCAATTCTTCTCACAGATATGTCGGTTATCTTGCCTTGTAAGTTGTAATTCAGTAAGGAGTAAACAGCCGAATTCACATGCAAAGAAAGGATGGGAACAATTCACTGATGATGTTATTCAAAACATCTCACAGCAGAAGGAAGGCGTGGTGTTTCTCCTATGGGGAAGATACGCTCAAGAGAAATCCAAGTAGGTTAAGTTTTTATGAATGTGATTAAATTCCTCCTTACAGCTATTTCAAGTGAGAAAATTAAAGGAAAGAAGGTCGAATTAAAGAAGAAGATGCAGAAGAGTAAAAGGTTGACTGAGGAAATAAGTAGCTCTCCAGTTTCTGGTAAGAAAATGAAGAGAAAAGATCAAGAAGGCAATGTTGTTAAAAGCAAACATTCTGAACCAAGGCTGGAAGGTAAAATTTTTTTTATTTTTTGGCTGATCAAGTTGCTCCATTGTTAGATTCTGATATTTAGATTAGAAACTTTTGTTCTTGATACAGCTACTTTAAATGAGAAAGTCAGAGGAAAGAAGAGCACTAAAATGAACAAGACAAAGAATAAAAGGAAGGCCGAGGAAATAAGTAGCACTTCGTTTGATGATGAAGATGATTATTTGAAAAGAGAAGGTGAGAATTCATTACCATGTTACTTATATTTTGTATCCACTTCAGACTTCATGTTGGTTATTTCAATCATTCGCATGAGGAACTTTAGCTAGTTTCTCAACTCCTGGTAATATATCATATGATGTTAATTTGAAGTTTTTGTGAATCATATTTATGTTTGACAGTTGATGGTGATAAGGATTTAAACATGGCTGGTAATGGAACTGAGATAAGAAGCCGTAAGTTCAGAGCTTTGCTCTCATGAAATATTCGTTATATTATGAAATTTGGCACCGTCGTATGTGCCTGACTTCTTGTTTAATAGAATAAAATCGTTTTCTTTAGGCAAGTCTAAGAAATCAAATAAGAAGAAAAAGATGGACCTGGCTTCTACAAAAGAGAACGAAAGATCTTCAGATAAGACGAACGAAATGGAAGAGGAGGAAGATGTTTATCAAATTTCTTCAGGCGATGAGGATTGCGCCAAGGGAATGAAAAGTATGAATATAACAGAAATATTTCATCATTTCTTCCATACTTAGCTGCAGATAATTAGATTAGCATGAAAACTTTTGAATCTGTTTCGGCCATAAGCTGATGAGTCCTCTGAAAACTACAGGATGGGTTACTGATTACTATGAGAGTAGACCCGGTTTGGATGTTCTGCAGAAGAGAATTGTGTTAGGATTAGAAATCGATCAAACCAATATCCTGTTACAAATCCCAGAAATGCAACAATATTAAGAGAAAATGAACACTCTCTCTTACCACTCCAATTATCCACTCTTCCCAGAAAAATGGTGTCCTCCCCCTGCTGCTCTTCACTTCCCTTTTATATTCTCCCTCTTTAGCAATCTTCCAATTATTCTCCCTCTTTCTCACCTTACGATTTTCCCACCTGCCACTAACCCCTTTGGGATTGCTTCATTTGACTTTGGTGACTTTCTCCTTATTGAGTAGGGCCCACTATGTCTCCTACTCCAGGTTTTTTCCCTCCCTGCTTCTTTCCTTCTCCTTCTCTTTCTTGTCCCCTACTCTCCCCTTTCTTAGCCCTTCTCTGATATTGATATAATATGGGAGGGTGCTTATTTTCATACGTATCAACATCCCCCCCCTCCAAATCAATCTTGTCCTCAAGATTGAATGTTGGAAAAGCTGTCTTGAAAGTCGCCAGTGACTCCCAAGAATCCTCTTGCTCAGCTGAGTCTTTCCATCGTACCAGAATATCCCATTCCCTTGTCTGCGGATTGCGTCTGGATCCAAGGATTGTATCCGGTTCCATAGCTAATTCATAATCAGCCGTTAAATGACGAGGTAGGGGTGAGCTACTGCCATTATCTCCCACCGCCTTTTTAAGGAGAGAGACATGGAAAACATTGTGAATCTTTGATGATGGTGGTAATATCAATCGATATGCTACCTGTCCGATCTTAGATTCCACCTCATATGGGCCGTAGTACCTTGCTGCCAGCTTCTCACTGACCCTCTTTGCCAAGGACTTCTGTCGGTATGGCCTTATTTTCAGATAGACCCAATCACCTTCCTGAAACTCCACATTTCGGTGGTGACCATCAGCTGTCTTTTTCATTACCTGTTGAGCCCTTATCAAATGCTGTTTGAGCTGCTCAAGTGTTGTGTCCCTCTCTAACAGCTGCTCCTCCAGCTCTCGGACGACTGTCGACCCTTGTTCGAATTTGACCAGCCCTGGAGGGTCTCTACCATAAACTGCCTTAAATGGAGACATTTGGATTGCCGAGTGATGGGTGGAATTATACCAAAACTCTGCCCAGGCCAGGAATGTCATCCACGTGCGCGGTTTTTCTCCCGCGTAACACCTCAAATATGTTTCCAAGGTGCGATTCACCACCTCTGTCTGCCCGTCCGATTGTGGATGGTATGCGGTGCTGAAACGGAGAGAAGTCCCTGTCAATCGAAACAATTCTTTCCAAAAGGTGCTCATAAATACCTTATCCCGGTCAGACACAATGGTTTTAGGGAATCCATGGTGGCGTACTATCTCCTGAACAAAAACTGTTGCGATGTCAATAGCCGAATAGGGATGCCTCAGCCCCACAAAGTGTGCGTATTTGGAGAGCCGGTCCACCACCACGAAAATGGAGTTTTTCCCTTGAGATGTCGGCATTCCTTCCACAAAATCCATGCTAATATCCTCCCAAATCTGCACAGGTATTGGTAACGGCTGTAGCAATCCTCCTGGAGCCAAAGTCGAGTACTTTTGTCGCTGACAAACTGGGCATTCAGCCACGAATCGCCGAATATCTGTCATCATCCCTTTCCAATAAAATTGTTCTGCCACTTTTTTCTGAGTTTTTAGATACCCCGAATGACCTCCACACTTCCCTCCATGGTATTCCTGCATTATTAAGGGGATCAATGGCGAACCTGGGGCAATTACCAATTTCCCTTTTCTTAACAGTCGCCCTTGAATTAATGCATAATCTGGATGAGTCCGAGGATCCTTCTGTAGTTCAGCCAAGAGTTTTTGTAACCCGCTATCCTGTTCGACCTCTTGACTTACTTCCTCGAGTAGAAGATTTGTCGGAACTGTTATCGCCATGAGCGCAGTCACGCTAGTGAACCTGGACAGCGCGTCAGCTACCCGGTTCTCCTTACCTGGTTTAAATTGAATCTCAAAATCAAAACCCATCAGCTTGATCAACCATCGTTGATACTCTAACCCCACTTCCCGTTGTTCCAGTAAAAACCTCAAGCTTCTTTGATCTGTCTTGACCACGAATTTCCTACCAATCAAATAGTGTCGCCACTTCTGGATTGATAAGACAATTGCCATCAATTCTTTCTCGTAAATCGCTTTGAGCTTCTCTCTGTCTGTTAATGCCCGACTAAAATACGCTATTGGTCGTTGCTGTTGCATTAGCACTGCCCCCAGCCCGTGTCCGGACGCATCAGCTTCTAGTACAAACGTTTCCTGAAAATCCGGTAATCGTAAAACTGGTACCTCCACCATTGCTTGTTTTAGCTGCTGAAATGCCTTTGTAGCTTCCTCTGTCCACGCGAACTGGTCTTTTTTTAAGAGAGTAGTCAAAGGTTTGGCAATTATGCCGTAGTGCCTCACAAATCGACGATAGTACCCGGTTAACCCCAGAAATCCCCTCAATTCAGTGACTGAACCAGGCAGGGGCCACTTAACCATTGCCTCTATCTTTGCCGCATCCGCCTCTACTCCAGCAGCCGATATCACATGCCCCAGATATTCAATTTTCAGACTTCCAAACTGACATTTTCTTCGGTTGGCATATAGCTGTTGCTGCTCTAATACCTTCAGAACTTGTTCCACATGTTCACGATGTGTATCCATATCCCTGCTATACACCAGAATATCATCAAAGAATACCAAAACAAACCTTCGCAAAAAAGGACGGAACACGTCATTCATCAATGACTGAAATGTGGCTGGTGCGTTAGTGAGTCCAAACGGCATTACCCTGAACTCGTAATGCCCATCGTGCGTCCTAAACGCAGTCTTTGGTATATCTTCCGTTCTGACCCGAATCTGGTGGTATCCTGACCTCAAATCTAGCTTTGAAAAAACCGTAGCCCCGTTGAGTTCATCGAGAAGCTGATCTATCATGGGTATAGGGTAGCTATCGGGGGTTGTTACCTTGTTTAGCGCCCGATAGTCTACGCAAAACCTCCAACTCTTATCTTTTTTCCTTACCAACAGCACTGGACTCGAAAAAGGGCTTTCGCTTGGTTGAATTATCCCTGCCGCGAGCATATCTGCAACCTGTTTCTCTATCTCCTCTTTCTGCACTTGAGGATATCTGAAAGGACGTACCTTAACAGGTTCTGCTCCTGCCCGTAGCACGATCGCGTGCTCCTTTCCACGCGAGGGTGGTAACCCATATGGCGGTTCGAACACCCTTGGATACTGACTGATTGTTCCTCTCAGCTCCGCCGGCGTGTTGCCTTCTCCTTCCTCTTCTGTCGTTACTACCTCTCCCAATTCTACTATCATCACTGGTTCCTTTTGACGGAGTGCCTTTTGAATTCCTTTTAAAGAAATGGCAGCGGTGCATAATTCAGGTTCCCCTCTCAATGTTACCTTCTGCTCATTAAGCTCGAACTGCATCACCTGCAGCTTCCAATTGACCTCCATATGCCCCAATGACTCCAACCATTCCATTCCCAATATTACGTCCGCGTTTCCCAGCTGTATCGGTAAAAAATCAGCCACGATCTGTACTCCCTGTATCTCCAATGTGACTCCTTTGAAAACGCCCCCTCCTTGAATCGACATTCCTGTGGCCAGCAATACCCCATATCCTCGTGTTCGATCAGCTTTGCGACCCAACTGCTCCATTATTGATTCAGCTACAAAATTATGGGATGCCCCACTGTCGATTAATACCACGACTCCGCGATCCTGTATCGCTCCTCTCATCTTCATCGTTCGCGGTGAAGAAATCCCGACCATTGAGTTGAGCGAGAGTTCTGCTAAGTGTGTCGCTACCTCCTCGTACTCTTCTTCCATCGGATTTCCCTCCTCCTGTTCTCCAATCTCCTCTTCGGATCCATCCGGTTGTATCACGATCACCTGAAGCTCGCGATAACGGCATCTATGGCCCGAGCTCCACTTTTCGTCGCACTTGAAGCATAAGCCCATCCGCTTCCTCTCCTTCAGCTCTAGCTCCGAGATTCTCCGGAATGGAGCTCGGCGATCGTCCACCTTGGCCGGAATTCCCCTCGGGTAGGTCTCCTGCTTTCCCTCTCGCGGGGCTGGGCGTGCAGGGAGTGTTCCCGAATTATGGTTACGCGCCCATGTGGTCTGTGGGTTGCGCTTCACTTCGGGCTCCAAGGTTCTGGGCCGTAGGCCCACTCGACTCACTCCTCCTGCACACTCAGGCCCACCTCCTGACTGGGCCCATTCATCCATTCTTTGGGCCACCACCATCAGCCTGTCGAGTCCTCTTGGCTCGAACAATCGCACCCCGAGTCGGAGCGTCGGCGTGAGTCCGGTGAGAAACAATGTCTCAAGCATCGACTCCCGCACACCTCCTGACTGCGCCGCAAGTATCTTGAATTCGCGGCAGTAGTCCCGCACACTGCCCTCCTGTCTCAACGTAACTAGTCTCTCCTCCGGAGTTGCTACTCCTCCCGGAGAAAAATTTTCCACCACCCGCTCCTTCAATTGTTCCCACTCTCTGAAAGGATTGCGCTCACGTTCCCAACGGTACCATTCCAGCGCTTCCCCGTCGAGGCTCATGGCAGCAACGTGGAGTTTCTCCTCCCGTCCCATCCCATTCATCTCGAAGTATTGCTCTAGCCGAAATAACCACGTGTCGACGTTATTGCCGTCGAAAATAGGTAACTCGACTTTGCGGTTTACCGGCTCTGTACGAGCGGCGATCATCGTCTCACTCGCTCGAGACCCTTCTCCTAACTCGGTCGCTCCTGCACGGAAAGCGGTATGGGTAGCAGCGCTGCCCTTCTCTGGCACGTCTCCCATCTGCGCTTTTCCTGTGAGGGCAGACTTGAGCTCTCCCTGGCTCAACAGTTCTTCCAGACGATCGAGAACTGCAAGCTTGCTCATCTGTTGCTGTAAGCCGTCTACTCTGCTTACCAGTTCGTCCATCATGCTCAGTTTCTCGTGCATCCTATCCACCTGCTCCTTGAGAGCATTCTCCACCTCTTTTCCAGCATCAGCCTTCTTACCCATGATCTTCTTTCAGAATCGGTTGCTCTGATACCAAGTTGTTAAGATTAGAAATCGATCAAACCAATATCCTGTTACAAATCCCAGAAATGCAACAATATTAAGAGAAAATGAACACTCTCTCTTACCACTCCAATTATCCACTCTTCCCAGAAAAATGGTGTCCTCCCCCTACTGCTCTTCACTTCCCTTTTATATTCTCCCTCTTTAGCAATCTTCCAATTATTCTCCCTCTTTCTCACCTTACGATTTTCCCACCTGCCACTAACCCCCTTGGGATTGCTTCATTTGACTTTGGTGACTTTCTCCTTATTGAGTAGGGCCCACTATGTCTCCTACTCCATGTTTTTTCCCTCCCTGTTTCTTTCCTTCTCCTTCTCTTTCTTGTCCCCTACTCTCCCCTTTCTTAGCCCTTCTCTGATATTGATATAATATGGGAGGGTGCTTATTTTCATACGTATCAAATTGATGAATTCATTACTGCTCATGAAGAACACCTTGAACAGGTCTTTTTATCTCTCCTACATTTCGAAACATTCATATGGGTTGTCTACTGACTACAGTGTTTTGGGGCTGTTGTCATTTGTTTTGGACAGGAGAAACAAAACCGAGAAGCTAAAGCTGCTGAAGGTGGATGGACTGTGGTCGTGCATCACAAAGAAGGAAAAAGACAACAGACATTGAATCTGGAACAGCCGTTGGATCTGTTTCTCAGGTTGCTGGACCGAGTGAGAGATGGTCGGATTGCTGGTCGGCCACAACATTTGTGGAACCGAAGCTTCTTGGGATGGAGGTGGGAGGGTTCTTGAAGTTATAATTTAGATTTATTACGTTTGTTTTGTTGTAGTATGTAGATTAGGTTGTACTAATTGTTTGTTTGTCAAGGCCATTACATTAGATTTGTGAAAACAATTCCATCGGGTAGTGTCTTCTTAGATCAGAAATGGTTTAGGTAGGTATCTTTAGATGGAAAAATCCGTAGTCACATTTTAACAAAACAAAATATAAAATTATATTTTTGACAGAAAATACGAAAATACGTTTTTAAAGAAAAAATATAAAATTACGTTTTTGTTGAGAAAATATAAAATTAGGACTTTTTTTTAGAAAATGCAAAATTATATTTTTAACGGAAAAATATAAATTATATTTTTGACAGAAAAATATAGAAATGTGTTTTTGACAAAAAAATGTAAAATTACGTTTTTGATAGAAAATATGAAATTACGTTTTTATTGATAAAATGCAAAATTACTTTTTTGATGGAAAAAATAAACTTATGTTTTTGTTGAGAAAATACAAAATTACGTTTTGTACGGAAAATACAAAATTACGTTTTGACGGAAAAATATGAAATTACGATTTTGGAGGAAAAAAATGTGTAATCATGTTTTCGACGAAAATATGCGGAATCAAATTTTTGGCACAAAAATGTAAAAATTACGTTTTTGTCAAAAATAAGAATCACGTTTTTAACAAAAAAATATAAAATTACGTTTTTGTCGGAAAAATATAAAACAATGTTTTTGTTGAGAAAATACGAAAAATATTTTGGCGAATAAATGTAAAATTATGTTTTTGACGAAAAATATGAAATTAGATTTTTGGAGAACTGAACAAGTGTAAACGTTTTTTATAGAATTAAAACAAATCTAAATAGAATGAGATTTAAATGGAGTGAGTTTACCTATTTGAACAGATTTAACACTAATGAATCAAGTTATGAAAATCTTTCTAAATCATGTTTAATTCTAGATTTTGTAATCTCGATAATAGATTTATTCAAACTCTCTAATCAAATCTTAACTCTTCTCAATTTAGAGATTTGTTTTTACCCATTATTATGAGTGAACATTTTTTATTCATGAAACATTGTTAATTTTAACTACCAAATTTTCTTTAGAGTAGTATTTTTAAATAGTAATTTTAAATTTTTTTCTTGCAAATCTAACATTATAAAATTAAAATCTCAAAATAATACAAATAATTATATAAAAATATTTATTTATTTTAAATATATTATATATAAATTTAAAATATTATATTTGTATTAATTTTTCTAATTTAAAATTTAATATTTTTATTAAAATAGAGTTTTAATATATTTTAATTTTAAATTTGTCTTATTATTAAAAATTTAAACTAATAATGTTATTTTTAAAATAAATATATTAAAAAATGTTATTTTACACAATTATCCTTTTCTTTATTGCAACAATCCAACACTATCATTAAAAAATAGTACAAGTCGCACTCAACTAACAAATTTTTGATGACAAAAGATGGCTAAGTGAAGAATAATAAAATAGTAATTATTTTCGAGTAATACCTAAAATAGCACTTTTAAAGTTTTTCTTCCAAATCTAGCATTATAAAATTAAATTTCCAAAAATAGCACAAATACTTATGTGAAAATATTTATTTATTCTAAATAAATTATACATAAATTTAAAGTATTGTATTTGAGTTCATTATTTCTAATTTAGGATTTAATTTTTTTCTATTAAAATAAAATTTTAATGCATTTTAATCTTAAATTTGTGCTATTATTAGAAATTTAAAATAATTATGCTATTTGGAACAAAAAAAACTTAGAAAGATGCTATTTTAGATATTTGTCCATTATTTTCATTGAAAAATAAATAAAAAAGTGAAAATAATTCGTTTTTAATTCTCTATAAAACCCAAACAGAGACTTCTATATAACTTACAAAAACCTCATTACAGCTTTTACAAATTCCAAAGTCCACAGTTTGTTACCTACTCCAACCCAAATTTTTGCAGTTGCCTTTGATCATAAACTAAACAATGGAGAATCTAATGGGTCTTCTCAGAATTCACGTGAAGAGAGGTGTCAATCTCGCCATCAGAGATATCTCCAGTAGTGATCCTTACGTCGTCGTTCAATCGGGAAAACAGGTGAAGAAAAAGCCCTCAAAATCTCAATTTTTCTCTTCGATTTCAGCTTCTTAGTTTTCGAGATCCTTTCATGGTTAATTAGAAACAAGCTCTTCTTATGGAAATTCTCGATATTTGCCTAAATCTGGTGGATGCCTCTTTGTTTTTATTGAACTTCTTTGCTCGTAGCTTAAGATTTGACAGTGGATTATTGATTCTGCATGTTAGATATCCAACCTAATCCACCAAGAACTGAGAATTTAGGTGTTGAGTGAATCAGGATTTAGTTATTAATAGTAGGGTTTATGCTAAATCATGACCATATCTCACCATTTCATTAGTTTAAAGGCAGAAGACTTTTAGGGTTTAAATGTCATAATTTTATCTAGATATCTTCTTGAGTCTTAAAATCTTCTCTGTTAAGAGATATAAATTGATAATTTTGCATACATGTAAATGGAGAATAAGAGTTATGATTATGGTTCATATTTGTGGGTCCTTTTGTACATGTGATCTATTGACTTATTAAATTGGAATGTTGGTTGCCACCAATCTCTCTTCTTTTGTTAATATCTATCAATCAATCATCTCCTGGTTCCACCATGTAATGATTGTAATGATGACTTGTGTCTCCTTTTGAAGATCAATCAAAAGCATTTGATAGTTCTTAGTTCTATACTTATGATTTAGTGTCAATTCTTTGGTTTTTGTGATGTTTTGCTTTGCTTTTTTGATGTCAGAAGCTGAAAACCCGCGTGGTAAAACACAGTGTAAATCCCGAGTGGAATGATACCTTGACACTTTCTGTGATTGATCCGAGTCTCCCAGTTACACTTGTAAGTGGTCCTAACACTTTGTTTTTGGAGAAACCTGTCTAATTTCACACAACAAAGTTCATACAACCGAATGATCTCTTTTTAGTTATCATCAAAACATAAGTAAAATGTGGAATTCTCCCAGAATTTTTAACCTATTTTTATCCAAAAAAAATTGGGATTAACCAATTATTTTATTACTTAATCAAAATCAAAACGATTTTGACCCGGTTTTAATCCGGTTTTGATCCGGTTTTGATCTAGTTTTAATCTGTTTTCGATTCAGTTTTTGAACCAAGTTTGTGGGAGAGTGGAGTGCGATTTGGAGGGTTTTTTTAACCGGGTCAACATAGGGTCAAAATCGGTTGAAATTGGTTAACCGTTGATTTAGTAATTAAATAATTACTTAATTGTTCAAATTTAATTTCGATTGTAAATAGATTAAAAATTTCAGATTGAAAGGAAATTCGACATTTAATTATGTTTGAGAACAACTAGAAAAAGATCAAAAACTTTGTGTGTATCTATACAGATATGTTATTTCGTATGTAGAATTAGAGTTTTCTGAAACTGAATAAACTGTTTCACTAGAGGGGAAGTAAAGCATTCCTGATTGTAAATCTATTACAGACGGTTTACGACTATGATTTGTTTTCGGCGGATGACAAGATGGGACAAGCAGAGTTTCGTATAGGTCCATATCTTGAAGCCATTAAAATCCGCAATCAACTCGTAGGAGGACTTCCCAATGGGACAATAATAATGAAGATACAGCCAAGCAGAGAAAACTGTTTGTCTGAAGAAAGTCATATTGTATGGAACCAAGGCAATATTATTCAGAATATGTTCCTTCGACTCCAGCATGTGGAATGCGGAGAGGTCGAGATACAGCTCGAGTGGATCGATGTCCCTGGTTCAAGGGGTATTTAGGTCATTTCATATCGATGTGTTCAGTTCACTTGTTCACTTGTGTTCCCTCTGCATATGGTTGGACTACGGTATGGTTTAAAAACTGTTTGCCCTTTGTGAATCGATTCACAAAAGAAAACAATAATATTGAAACAATTATCAATTTATGTGATGATTTGTAGATAAGTATCGTTAAATTCTAATGGATTCTAGATTTTTACTACCAAAATATTTGAAATCTCAAAGAACCGGTTTAAATTCGAACCGGAGTATCCCAAATGATTAGGGCTAGTAAGTAGTATAGAAGAAAGAAAGAAGGGTTTACTTCCGTCAACTACACAAACTTATGCGAGTAAACTTATTTTCATCCGTACTTTTTGGGTCTTTTATAAGTTACATAAAATGTGTTTTTCTTCCGTAAACTACATAAATTTCACAAATTATTCCGATTACAGTAATTCCATTAATGTTTACACGTTAAATTGTTATTAAACTTTATTTTATTTCGAAAATCTGGTTTTAATTTCAAAATAAATCCAAGTTAAAACTAGATTTTTGAATTACGACAAGATTTAGTAGCTATTTAACGTGTAAACATTAATATAATTTCTGCCATTAGAATAATTTATAAAGTTTGTGTAATTTACGAAAGAAAAATACAGTTTATATAACTTATGAAAGACCTAAAAAGTACATGTGTAAATAGGTTTAGTCGCATAAGTTTGTGTAGTTGACGGAAGTAAACCCAAGAAAGAAAGAAAAGATATTAACAAAAAACATTTTGCAAATATACTTCTAAAGCCAAGTTATATTTTCAAGAGTGTAGAATTCACTAATGTCATGTCTACTATCACCCATTAAATATAATATTATTAAAAATAATTAAGTAATTAAATTCACATAAATTTGTCTTTAGATTTATTTGCAAAATATTTTTGTTAGATTTGATTTATATTTTTGTGTATAAACTTCTCATGTGGTAGTTGAATTGATATCCTTACAATTATCCCCTCAAATAAAATACCATATTAGGTTTGGGTGTTTGAATATTCTGTTCGATTTCGATCGGTTATTTTTTGTTTCGATTTTTACGGTTGAAAAGATTAAAAATCTATTCAATTATTTCTATATTTTGGTTTGGTTTCGGTTCGGTTATATATCGGTTTCGGTTATTAAATTTAACCAAAATAATTTGGTTAACCAAAAATAATAAAAAATAATCTAATTTTGATTAGTTATCTAATTTTTATATAATAAATAAATATCTATATATATACTAATAAAAAAATTTGTATTTTTATAGAATTAGACTATTGTTTCGTTTCTTTTTATAATTAAAAACTTGTGACTCTACTATCATTATATATATATATATATTCTTAATTTAACAATATATATAAATATAAGAATATAGTATATGTTAAAGTGTGCTTTGATCCTTCATTGGCAATGAATCATTGTGATGCTGAAAACCACAAAGTTAATGAACAAAAGATCTGTTCACAATCGATAGACTTTAATTTCATGACAATTACTACTTAGCCAATACAAAAACATAACTTCTCCACATCATTAGACTAAGCATCGTTGGTTAAATACTTGACCTAACGTTTTAGCTTACTTTGTACAAGTAAAATTCTCTTATACACAACATAAATTGTTTTTATCGGAGAAAAAATATAAGATAATTTTCGAAAATAACATATTTTTAATTTTTTATTCCAAAAATAATATCATTAGTTTAAATTTTCAATAATAACACAAATTTAAACTTAAAATACATTAAAATTTCATTTTAATATTAAAAAATAAGCTCTAAATTAGAAAAAAAAAATCAAAATATAATATTTTAAGTTTATGTATAATTTCTTTAGAGTAAATAAGTATTTTCACATAATTATTTGTGATATTTTTAAAATTTTAATTTTAAAGTGTTAGATTTGAAATAAAAACTTTAAAAGGTTGTATTTTAGGGTATTACTCAAAAATATAAGATAATTTTCAAAATTAACACATTTTGCTAGTTTTTATTTTAATTTAATGTTATTAATTTAATTTCTAATAACAATATAAATTTAATATTAAAATATTTTTCGAATAAAAAGTTTTAATCTTAAATTAGAAAAGAGATATCTAAACATAATTTTCTTCTAATTTTTTATAAGATAAATAATTATTTTTACATAATTATTTATGATATTTTAGAATGGACAAATATAACACTTTTTAAAACATTTCTTCTAAATATACCACCATTAGTTTAAATTTCTAAACATAGCAAAAATTTAATATTAAAATATTTTGAAACTTATTTTTAATAAAAAAATAAATTCTAAAGTGGAAAAAAGAACCTAAACATAATATTTTTAATTTATTTATGGTAAATATGTATTTTCAAAAAATAATTTATGATATTATTGAAATTTTAAATTTATGCTAAATTTAGAAAAAAAAAATTTAAAAATATTATTTTAAAATATTACTCTTTTAAATTTTTTTATCTTCAAAAATATATCAATAAATATTTTTTATATAATGCGACATACTAACCCACTTATTGAACAATATTAACTAAATTTCACTTTAGAAAAATGAATAAACATTTTAAAACTAATTAGGTGAATTTTGAGTTAGAAGTACTTTTTAAAGCTAAAAATTCAAATATTGTGATTTTGGAGGACTTCTCTTGATATTATACCATAATCGCTTGGGAGAGATGTTTATTTCTTTAGAAATAAATCAGAAAGGAGCCTTCGGCTGATTACAGACGTGGTAATCAAAAACGCTAGAAGGAGGGTTCGAACCTCCGACCTTGTGGTTAACAGCCACACGCTCTAACCAGCTGAGCTATTCCAGCTTTTGCTGATTAATGCATAGTGTATGATATATAACTAGTGTGTACTGGTGTATCTCTGTATTTATTTAATTTTTTTTGTGTTGGAATGATAAATTCATTTCATGGAAATAGCATAGTTGTTCTTTAAAAGGTAAAAAAATCGAACCAGAAGGAAAAAAAGGGTAAACGAAATAGCTATTATACTGAAAATCTTGAAATTCTGGTTAAAGAAATGTTTGTAGTTTGTACAAATGTGTGCATCCTTAAGGAACCACATCAATACATAACATCAACTATAACTTATTCACATAGTTAGGAAACATTTTCGTTACCTTCTTTTATTCTGAATCAATAATCTGATCCTTACTTCACACAAAGTATCCACTCTCAGGCTAAACGACACAACAAAACAACAAACAAGTCAAACATTCGTTAATCAGAATTATGCTTGAAATGAAGAGTAATGAACAAAAAGTTTGAAAGAAAGGGCTTACAGCCTTACAAGGAGGAGATGAGTCGCTTAAACGTTGGAGCCGTATCCGCCACCTCCCGGAGTAAGAATTTGTAGGATTTCACCGGCTTCTACATGTACAGTATTCTTACCACCCAGATAAATCCTCCTCTTGTCTTTAGTCATGAGATAGTTTGCTCCACGAGCTCCGTTTTGGCCACCATTCAATCCGCGTGGTGAATGAACTCTTCTCTCTGAGAGAATACTCACAACCACAGGCTTTCGAAACTCTATCTCTCTCACCAATCCATCGCCTCCTTTGTGAAACCCATTGCCTCCACTGTTCTCTCGCAATCCAAATTTATGCAACAGAACCGGATACCTGATAGAACCTTGAGTTAGTAGACTACTATACTAGGCATTCGGTTTCTCAGGTTTTGGGATAACCCGTCCAAACTAGAACCAAAGTTTATTTTCAATTCAATTTAAAAAAGGTTTGGCTAAAAATCAAGTTTTAAAGTACCTCTGCTCAAAGATCTCGGGATCAGTCATTCGAGTGTTAGTCATATGGCACTGGATTCCGCTTGTACCGTCCCATGTGGGTCCTGCTCCACTTCCTCCTCCAATGGTCTCGTAGTACCCAAATGTGTCGTCTCCAAACGTGAGATTGTTCATGCATCCTTGGGAACAAGCACAAGCTTGGAAAGCTGTTAGGACAACATCTGTAACTCTCTGAGATGTTAGAACGTTGCCTCCAACAACAGCTGCTTTCTCGCTTGGAGACAGGAATGAACCAGCGGGTACGTGGATCTTGACTGGAGCTAAACAGCCCTGGTTTAACGGAATATCAACATTAACCAGACAACGGAGGCAGTAAATAACTGCGGCAGATGTAACTGCTTCTGGTGCATTCCAGTTACCATAGACTTCCGGACTTGTGCCTGTAAAGTCGAAGAAGGCTTCTCCTTTATCAGCGTCGATTGTGAGTTTTAAGTGAATCATAGATCCATCATCCATGTAATCCTCCTCTTCAATGGTCACATAATTACCAACTCTGGATTTTGGTGTTTCTGAGGAGACTTTAACAGCAACGGATTTCAGCATTTCTCTCACTGCTTCTTCTGCATTAAGCTGCACGTATTTCATGTATGCCTGAACAGTTCCAAGGCCATATTGCTCAATAAGCTCTTTAATTAGAGCAATTCCTCTCTGGTTTGCAGCAATTTGAGCTTGAAGATCCGAGAGATTGTCCTGAATCCTTCTGGTTCCAGGAATCTTAGTTGTTGTTTCATCAGAACAAGGGAATTGAAGAAGTTTAATGATTCCTTCTTCCTGGAAAATCCCTTTTTCAACAACTTTAAACGCTTTTATAGCAGCACCTTCTTCCCAAATCGCCTTTGAGAAAGGAGGCATGCTTCCTGGAGTTATTCCTCCAACTTCTGCATGGTGACCTCTGCTTGCCACGAAGAACACAAGTTTACAGTTGTCAAAAACAGGTGTGATAACGGTTATATCAGGCAAATGGCTACCACCGGCACAAGGATGATTTGTTACCAAAACATCTCCTTCGTTCAGATTTTCACCCCAATGTTTGAGCTGCCAGCGAACTGTACTCGACATGGCACCAAGATGAACTGGAACATGTGGCGCATTAGCAACTAAACCACCGTCAGGACTAAACAAGGCACAAGAAAAATCCAACCGTTCTTTGATATTAGTCGATATGGAAGTACGTTGCAGGGTTCTTCCCATTTGTTCAGCTATACCCATGAATCTGTGATTAAAAATGGACAGTTGAACAACATCTGCAACATTCTCTGCAAGCTCCACACTGCTCATTGCAGACTCTACTTCAATTTTAATGTTACCATATTTTGTGATGATGGCTTTGCACTGAGGTTCTACAATCACTGTACTATTCCCGTTCATGATGATTGCAGGGCCAGGAATCTCATGGCCAAAACCCAAATTCTCTAACTTGAACAAAGGTGTGTCATGCCATCCGCCTTCAAAGTAAACCTTGTAGTGACTTTCAACTTTAGGACTACCAGGGGCAGCTTCAACTGCTCGGGGTTTTAATATACTAGTCACACCAATTCCCCGAACACGAACATCACATATGAGAAGATTTCTGTTTTGAAGTTTAAATCCGTACTCTTGCTCGAAAAGCTTGAGAAACTCAGCTGCATAATCAAATCCCGAACCATCTCTTGTTTTATTACCCTTTACCATGATTGCTGTATCTGTGCCGTCATATCTTATATTCAAATATGTCTCAGTGGAGATATTTTCATCACCAAAACCTTGCTCCTGGAGCTTCTCTCTTACGTCTCTCAGTAAGAAAGTTTCCCTTCTAAAGACCTCTGAAAGAGATTCAGGTCCATAAACAGCTGAATATGGCTCTTGAGCATCTTCAATGACATCTGCCAAACCCATTCCATAAGCGCTCAAAATGCCACAGTATCTGTGAACAAGAACTTCTTTCATGCCCAAAGATCTAGCTATTGCACAAGCATGTTGCGGTCCAGCACCTCCAAAGCAAGCGAGTGCATGATTCTTCGTTTCATGACCCTTCATCTCCGTCAATTGCCGTATGGGACGGCACATTGTCTCATTAGCAACACTCACAAATCCCAATGCTATTTGCTCCACCGTCATGTCCTTTGCAGATGAATCCTGGCTCTTTCTGTATGAATTTATCTGTCCTGCAAGCTTTTCAAATGCTTCTCTTGTTGCTGCTACATCTAAGGGTTGATCCTCGTTAGGCCCAAAGATGGATGGAAAATAATCAGGAATAACAAACCCCAAAACAAGGTTTGCATCAGTAACTGCTAACTCCCCTCCTTTCCGGTAACAAACCGGACCTGGGTGAGCACCCACGGAATCAGGTCCCACCCGGAATGCACCAAATTGAAACTTTAATTTTGACCCACCACCAGCAGCAACGGTGTTTATGTCAAGCTGTGGAGCTTGTATGATTGTTCCAGCAATCTGGGTTTCTATGACTTGCTCATAACTTCCATCATAGCGGCTAACATCCGTTGATGTACCACCCATGTCAAATCCAATCAGCGGTTTTTCAGTTTCAAGACCAAAGAGTGTCTGCGAGTAACCAACAACTCCTCCTGCTGGACCTGATAGCACAGCCTTGTGTCCTGAAAACCTATTTTCTGGTGCTAGACCGCCATCAGACTGCATGAATAGGACATTCACTTTCCCAAGATCATCATCGAATTTGGAGATGAACCCCGATAAATACTCTTTGATCACAGGTGTCAGATAGGCATCCACTGTGGCAGTAAGACCCCGTGGAACAGCCCGAACCATTGGAGTCAATGCAGAAGACAAGGAGACATGTCTAAAACCCAACTCTAAGGCCAACTTCTCCACCGCCATCTCATGCTTTGGATAAGTGTATGAGTGCATAAGAACAACAGCCAAACAACTTATCCCTTTATCAAGCAGACCCTTCAGCAACGGTTTCAAAGCTTCTTCATCAAGCGGCTTCACAACTCTAAGAAGCTCACCAGACACTCCCTTGATCAGAGACCCTAAATTATCAACTTCACCTTCTTTACCTTGCTCAAGCGCAAGCTCAAGTCTTTCATCAACCTCGATCACCTCTTCATAAAGATTGGATGGTTTTGCCACAGTAAGATCAAATATGTCAGGCCGAGCTTGATTGCCTATCTGCAACAAATCCTTAAACCCTTTTGTAACACACAAAGCAATTCTTTCTCCTTTTCTCTCCAACAGTGCATTTGTTGCAACAGTAGTACCCATCCGTATCCACTGAATTTTGTCAGTTGGTATCTTAGACGTTCTTGGGATCTTCTTTCCCGTGTATTCCTCGAGTATCCTCCTGATTCCTTCAACAGGAGCATCATCATAGTTCGATGGATCCACTGATAAAAGCTTCAAAACACGACCATCAGAATGTCCAGGAATCTCGGCATAAACATCAGTGAAAGTACCTCCTCTATCAATACAAATCCTCAGCTTCCCTTCAAGGGCAGTCCCCATCTCACTCTGTCTGCATAAATCACAAATTAACCGAATAAGATTCCCCCACAAAACCTAACCCTTTCGTATCCGAATAAAACCACATGAAACATAACCCCCAAAATTCAAAGTCTCAGTTTGAAATAACGCTAATCCAATCACGAAACCATTAATCCAATGAACAACGGAATCACTAATCAACACTCTCTCTCTCTGTTACCTAGATCCATCAAAATATCGTTAAGACATTTTAGATGATCATGATCATCGGCAGATACAGAGATTTCAGTATATAATCGACTCAAATTAAACGAAAATAGTAAAAGATCAGTAAATAAAAATCAAGATATCCATGAAAATACCCTTGACTGGTAGAAGAAAAAAAATCGCCGGAGAGAAAATTCGAAGAGCGAGTTTTAGCAGAGAGTCAAACACAGTAGTGTAGTGGGTGAATAACGAAGGTGATGATGAGGATATGCAGACTTGCTCAAGTTATTTTGCTTTTCCGGTTTGTCTAAATCAATTCGGTTTTCAGATGATTAGACCTTAACCGGATAATCATTTGGACATCGGATTCTTTGTTGGTAGTTGAGCACGTTTTATTGAAGGCTTAATTGACATAATCCCTTCATTATTAATTTGGGAAATTTTTTAAAAGATTTGTTCATTTGATAGATTTAAAATGTCAACAGAAAATTAAATAAGTCAAACTAAAATCAAATAATTAAAACTGAATATACCTAAAATATAAGTAAAATCAAATATATAGAAAGTAACCAAAATCTAATCGAAACCAAATGTTTAATCAAATATGTAAACTAAAGCACAAAAATTTACAATTTGAAGGAAAATGCAAACTAATTTTTTTTTTTGTCAACAAAGTATTTATTAATTTTGAATATCATTGTTTATAATTAATTATAAAAACAAAAACCAATACGAAAAAAATGTTCCAATCACATTAGTCGTACGAATTGAACAGACTCGCATATCAGTAGCATGGTTTCCACTTCTTGATTGATATGAGAATTTCATCCTGTCAATTTGGAAATCCATAGATTAATTGTTTAGAAATAGTGTTGTAAATGTAAACTTATCTCAAAATTATTTAAAAATAAATTATTCTCTTCAAAAATAACATGTTGAAATCCCAAAGACTTATATAGATTGTAAAGCACATATAAGAGCAGTGAATTTTGTTTCGATAACGGTAAAACAACTTTGATATTTCCCTCTGTCAACATGTAGAAAACACCACTTTTCGTTCCTAAGAATTCAACTAAGTCCAGAATGAGCGTCCTCCAATCTATCTAAAACGTTATAATTACATTTGACTCAATCATTTGGAGCCTTCTTCCAATTAACTGTTTGAGTTTTTACATTTGTGGTTGTATGTTTGTATGTTGATCAGTTGGTTTATAAATAGTAGTTAACCATTCGTCAACATTTGCAAACTAGCTAATTAACTTTGATTCGGTTCGACTACTTCGAATAAAAAAGTATTACTAAATATATTCTTATTTTACGAATCAACATAACACATCGATAATGATTCAACATTTATTGATAAACTAAAATTTAATTCATTAAATTTATAAAAAAGTATAAAAAATATTATAAAAATATAACAACACGCATATCAAATTATATAGTTAACAATAAAAATGTATACCAAATTTATATTTAATAGTGTTATGTATTACATATGAATATTGCATTTATGTTACTATTAGTAAGTACTTTATCTTTTATGTCATTTATTTGGGTTGACTTAATTTGATTTAATGGTATGAGATTTGAATGTTTATGCAAACTTCCCTGGTAGTTGGATATAAACTTAATTTTGCATACAGTTTAGCACTATATTTTTGACCGACGATCTATTTTTCTTGTAATATAAGATATATACCATCATATTCACACAATTTTTTTATTTAGTATTAGCTTTACATATATCAGAAGTTAAACTTATATTAACAAGCGTATAAAATTTGAAACTTAAATTCTCCAATATTCTAATTTGTAATTACATTACGGTTTAATTATGATACTAGATTTATACCCACGCAATACGTGGGGAAAAATATTTGTAAATTATATTTTATTACTAAATATAAATATTTATATAATTTTAACTTTTATTTAAAATTACTTTTAATATTAATTTTTGTATATACAAATTAAAAAAAGAAAAATAATTATTTTTTACGAATTTAATAGTATTTTTTTTTAGTTTAATAAAATATATTAATTATATAACCAAATTAATAACAATGATATACTTGTAATTATTCTAATAAGTTAAACTCATTTATATATTTATTTAAAATTTACTTTAGTGATGACACTTCAGCCTGATATTTCTGTAACACGTCAGAGGAAAGTTATCTTATTAAAATGTTTTTCAAATAATGTATTAGGGATTACGATACTAATTTAAATCTGTTTATATTTATTTAAAATTATTTATAAATTAACTTATAAAAATTTAAAGAAATAAAAAATATTGTTTTTGCAAATGTAATAGTATTTTTTTGGTTAGTTGAATAAATTATATTTATTCTCTAACCAAATTAATATCAGTGGCATGTATTGTAATTATTCTAGTAAGTTAAACCCTTTTATATATTTAAGCTGAAACTCCATGTGGTGTTGACACATCAGCATGATATTTTTGTTATTAACACGTTAGGGTAAAGTTATTTTGTTAAAAAGTTTCTCAAATAATATATTAGGGATATGGTTTAGTAACAAATGCTTAACCATTTTAAAGGGAAATCAAACCACAAATAACCAATTAGGATATGATCTAACTTTTAACCACCCGATTAAACAACTAACCAAATCTGAAATCGAAATAAAAAACTCTAATTCGCGAAGGATGAACCATAACTCATACTCAAACACAAGTCACCCCCAAATCTGATTTTGAAGTCGAAACTGAATAAATCAAACATATATCTAGCGAAATCGATGTTGTTTGTGGAGTGGGACGAGGTTCCCGAAATTGCATATAGGGATTTACTTCCGATTTCGACATCATCGCCACAATTCTTCTTCTACACCATTATTTTTTCGGGATCCCTAAAATTCGTCCTCTTGTTCTTGATTTCACATGATAGATTGCTTATTATCCACACCCGAAAGTTTTGATTGGAAGAGAAAAACAAATTAGAAATTAGGGATTCGAATTGAAGAAAAAATATTTTTGGGTTTTTTCGAGGGTTTATGGGTCGGATGTGAAGTCAAAACGAAAATTAAAATGGGTTTCGATTTCTAGTTTCACTACAATTGGTTTGGTATAAAGTTCAAATCTAATAAAACCAAACATGGGATTTAAATTTTGAAGTTGATACGTATATATGATTTTAACTTTTCCTATATATGAAACTAGTATTAGGTGAAAAGATTTTATGGATCTAATATTATATGAGTATAGTCCTATATTTTTTACTTTGTTTTACAAAATATAATTTTTACTATAATTCTTTTGCTAAAGTCGTATATCTTGAAATTTAAATTGTAATTAAATTTTCTATGTTTTATAAATTTCTGCAATGTTATTTGTAAATGTTTCAATATTTTGTGATATTCATAAATGCATATTTTTTTTCCAACAATAATTATTAATTAATACATTCAACATAAATGCATATTAAAATTGAAAGTTATATATTTACGATTGATTTATTTCATAATAAAATTAATTGACTATTGGATCAATTTGTTTGTTGTACTCAAAATGAATGACAAAAATAATTTACAAAAAAAGTTTTCTAGTCATAAATTTTAAATTCTTTTAACCCATTCCTTTTTCAACTCCAAATGGGTTTTGAAATTAAGTTCAATAATTTTGTGAACTTTTAACCTATCTATAATAATAATATTAATTGAGAATCATTTTAACAAACTAACCTTATGTTGACGTGTGATTTACAAGTGTGACACGCTAATGTGTCACACTATTAGAGCATTTTAAGATAAATATTATCTAGAACATAATTTACTAAAGTATTTACAAAAATTGTCATTATACAGTATATTATATGTAAATCCCTAATATTTCGATATACAATGTATTCTGTCATAAAATATAAATATAATATAAAACAAAATATAAATTTTGAAAAATTAGTCAAACAAAATATAAAACAAAAGTTTAGTTTAACTGAATATTTATCATATGTATAATTTTATCCAAAATAGATATAATTTAAATGTATTTGTATAATCCGATTTTATTATCTATTTCATTTCCGTAACCAATATTAAAAAATTTTAAAAAATTATTTTAAATATAAAATAAATTATATATATATATATCTATTTAAATTAACAAAATAAATAATTAATTATTATCTATAAATATTTTTTTCAAATTATTGTTTTAAAATAAAATCGGATAATGATTTAATTTGCATAAAATATTTTACAGTTGTTATTTTATAATCTCCCAGGTCAACAGATGCTATCTTTAAAGGTCATCTCTTTTGATGTCATTCTCTCTGACGACTTCCATTCTTCGATCCCGTAATTTCCAACCAAATCGATTTCTCCGGTTATGCTCAAACCTGAATCAAAATTTTCGTTTTTTTTTTTTGGGTTTCGGTTTCAATACAGTTGTGTTCAATAATTTGATATATGTATCATTTGTTTTTGTTTTCGATTTGATTTGATAATTTGTAAGATCGAGAAATTCGAGAATGACGACGCCTCCTATTCTTTCTCTCGCTCTTCCTTCAGATACTGGTCGAGTTCTTAGTATCCAGTCCCATACGGTCCAGGTTTCTTTGCCCTTTTATTGTTCTCTCAAACTTCAATCCCTAAATTCTTGAGTTTTTTTCCCTTGTTTTTTCAATAAAAAGTTGAAATTTCTGTGCTTGATTTATGGGTTTTGTCAGTTTACCATTGGAAGCTGATAATGTTTAGTATTAGCGAATGTTTCAATGATTGAGAATCAATATGTTAATTACTAGATTGAAGATACTTTATTCCGTACTTGACTGAAGAAAAAGAGTAACTTTTTTCATAAATGTTCAGAGTTTATTTAATTGAAGGAGAGCCAGTGTAGAACGATCATACTCTGTTTTTGTAACTTACCAATTATTGAGGATAATCTTGGGTCTACTAGCATTTTGTGAGAGTAATGGTATTATGCTTTTTTTTAGCACATTTTGTAACTTACCAAAATTGTGATGCTATTTACACTATTCCTTTCTTAGGGATATGTTGGTAACAAATCAGCTGTGTTTCCTCTTCAATTGTTGGGGTATGATGTGGATCCAATTAACTCGGTACAGTTCTCAAATCACACGGGTAAGATTCATTATGAGTAATAGAGAGCTTGATGTTCTTGAAACAACTGTTTCATATATTCCGGATTGTAGTTCCTCACTGGTTTATTCAAATATACTGATGTTTCTGTGCTAAAAAAATATCCAGGGTATCCTACGTTCAAGGGACAGGTTTTGAATGGTCAACAATTATGGGAATTGATTGAAGGTCTTGAAGCAAACGATTTATTGTTCTATACTCATTTACTAACAGGTAACAATAAAAGAATTCAGCTCACTTTGAAAATAAATGCATCTTTTTATTGGGTCAACTGATATATTTATGTGAGTATATTTGGTCAGACAACATTTGGTTTTGATCAGATCTTTTCTCATAGCAGCAAAACCTTATGTTTAGCTCTTTAATTATTTATGTTTTTAAAATGCAGGCTATATTGGATCAGTTTCGTTTTTGAATACAATTTTGGAGGTTATCAATAAGCTTCGCTCAGTAAACCCGAATCTTACATATGGTGAGTGCATTCCATGCCAGCAAAAAAACCATTTTTGTTTTTATCTCTTTTGAGTGAGTGAGGGCATTATTTGTTATGTGACCATGTTTTGGATCTCTTAAATGGTAGTCTTATGCTAATCTTAGTGTATTCTTGTTTAGTATGTGATCCAGTGATGGGTGATGAAGGAAAGTTGTATGTGCCTGAAGAATTGGTTCATGTTTATCGTGAAAAGGTAAACAAGATTATAAGGAATAGGTGGCTGTGCACTACCCTTTTCTCAATTTAAGCACTTATTTGTTCAGTTTGAATATTTTCCCCAATCTGGTAATGACACCTATAAATATAAGAATAGTTGATGTGGAAGTTGCTAATGGTATTTTTTTGTTAGGTTGTTCCCCTGGCTTCTATGTTGACTCCTAACCAGTTTGAGGCGGAGAAATTAACAGGATTAAGGTACTTGATAGTTAACTATATTTGCATTCTTTAGCCTATATTGGGTGTCAATTGTGTTTGAAGGGGTTGTCATGGATCCCTAATTTGCCCCCCTGTATCAGTTTATCGACTAGGCTTCATATCTTTTGCTCCTAGGAAGGTTTGCTCACCTAATAGTGACGTTTAGCTTTTTGATTGTGTTAGCTGGTTAATATTTTATTAGTGGAAAGTATAATAGAAGACATCAGGTTAATATTTTATTAGTGGAAAGTATAAATAGAAGACATCAGAGTTTCTATATTATTACAGGATAAATTCTGAAGATGATGGCAGGGAAGCTTGTGCTATTCTTCATGCAGCTGGTCCTTCAAAGGTTTGTTTCATTAATCTTGCAAAGTCTTTTCTCTACTAATTGCATTCATTACAAAATGGGTTTCCATATGCTTTACTTTTCGGTCGGCCTCTTTGCACAGCATGCAAGATAGTTATGCTGTTTCTATATAATTCAATGATTTGCAGGTGGTGATCACTAGCATTACTATAGGAGGCATTCTATTGCTTATTGGAAGCCATCAGAAAGAAAAGGTACATTTCTGGAATAGCATCAATATAGATTAGCTTTTGGTACCCTGATTATGTTGTTATTATACAGAAAAAGTGGCTTATAATTACTTATCTAGTTCTTTGCCGAGTAGACTAATCTTATATTTTCAACCTCAGGGTCTGAAGCCTGAACAATTTAAGATTGTTATACACAAGATCCCTGCTTATTTTACGGTATGCACTTCATCATTTCCAGGCATTTAAATAAAACTAGCTTAAGTTTGTACAGACAAAGTACACCTCCAATCTGAATGGGTTTGCTAGTGCTTGGCGTAGAACCTTTTGTTTCACTAGTACAGACACGTTTAGTCAAAAATGGAAGTTTATTTGATAATGCTAATAAAATCCAATCATATGGCTGTCACATCTGTTCCTACATTATGCTAGAACTCCTTGTGAATTCTAAAGTTGATGCATTTTCTTAAATACCACATGCAGGGAACCGGAGATCTCATGACTGCTCTTCTACTTGGTTGGAGTAATGTAATGCCTCTTAATATCCATATGAAAAGCAAAAGATTCTCTATCGATTTTCCTTATAGAATCTGACGTTTCTTATTTAATAATTGTAATATTCAGAAATACCCTGACAACCTTGACAAAGCAGCCGAGCTTGCAGTTTCAACGTTACAGGTAATCTTCTAAACTTGTAACGATATGAAATTCTGTTACGATGCTATTATTATTCACAAAGTTTCTGGAGCTCTGCTGAATATATGCTAGTTTCTGTATTCTTTTATTTGTGTGTGGTTATTGTTATTAGTACCTGGAAACTAATGATTGAGTAACTCCGTTATGGTGAGCAGGCACTTCTTCAAAGGACACTTGATGATTACGAACGAGCTGGGTATGATCCCACTTCAAGCAGTTTGGAGATTAGATTAATACAAAGCCAGGATGAAATTCGCAAACCAAAAGTTGAACTGAAAGCTGAGAGATACAGCTGAAGCAGGTGAAAATGTAACAAATTCTATTTGAATAAAAAAACATAGATGATGGGTAAGTTAGTTGCAATCTCTACGCCAACCATATAACAATTATGTTGCATGATTCTTTCATGCATAGAAAACAGTTCAGACTTCAGAGTAACAGGAGGTCATTTTGTTGGTTTTAAGGTGGTGACCACTACAGATGAAGTGAATAAATGCATTCTTTCTTTGATACTAATCGGTAACAGGTTTTGATTGAGTTCTCTCAAATCATTAGCCATGCCTCTTCTGCTTTATAGGCTTGCAACTAGATTACCACCCAATGAAGATCAGATCAAGCCTCCTCTTGTTGGTATTTCCTCTAGATTTCTTTGTCTGCTCTGATTGTGCATCTCCATCTAGCAGTACTCATGTAGCTGCCTTTGTGAGGTAGTACCGAGATTACTCGGTTTTCTTGTTTGTCTCTGTCTCGTAGTTGTCTTATCTTCATTTTGTTGCAACCCTGTTCAGTGGATACACGTTCACGTCCCAGCATTGCCTCTGTACGTCATAGGCTCATAGCACATAGCTCTTTAGGTAATATTCCATCCAAATCTCGCCCTAGAGGCGAATCATCCTTCTCTTCAGCTTCTCTGTTCTGGTTACCAAATCTGTTAAATCATTACTTGATTGTGGCATTACACGTGACTGTAATAGCATACGAGCTTTTGTAATTCATTGTACCAGGGGTACTCATTTTAGGGTTCTTTGATGTTCCCACTAGACCAACGAACTGAGTGAGACCCATATGCCATAATTTAAGTTACAAAGGGAATATGATAGATATGGGTACATTGCCCTAACTGACCAATCTACTGATGATTTAGATTTGAGATTGTTACCACTAATGTATGTCTTTAGCTATTGTGGTAACAGAGTTTGTTCTTCCACACCTCAAACCAATAAGAATTCATAAAAGACTATACTACTATGCTTGAAATAAACCCAAGGAGACCACTAAATTCTTCATTCAGTAGTAACAACCATGAAGTTGCCTTGATGTGAACTGTTCACGATGCATAGACTGAGGAACTAGAGATGCATCATTCATCATCTGACCGGGGAAAACTCTCTCATTCATCATCATATTATCTACTCTTCCCCCAATCTGCATGTTCATTGTTTCTGTTACAGGGTATGCATTAGAATATCCAAGCTCCATGTCCTTCATCGGATTTGGATTCACCTCTTCATAGTTGTTGTTTCTTTGTGGTATATCTCCGAATAGTTCCTGAAAATTTTCAGATGAATTGCTCATCAGAAAGTAATCTGCATCACTCATCATCACAGGTTTCATGTTCACCATCATCTCTTCATCTCTCTGATGGTTTATAAGATTGAGCCTTTCATAATTTGGGACATTATTGATGTTGTTGCTTCCTATATTGTATTGTGTGTTCCTCCAGTTTCTGTTGTCATGGTTAAGACCAGCTTGATGATTACCAAACTGTTGCTTATGGTAAGGGTTCAAGAACATGAGCTGAGCATGTTTCCCTCTTCTATTCAACTTCTTGATCAAAACTTCTGGATCTAAGTTTCCTCTAACGATAACTGCTTGCTGATCTGTGTCTATATCAACAGAGTAAACACCTGAAACCAAGAACCATGGCAAGAAAAACCCTTACTTGGAGGCCAACCTAAAAGAAAAAATTTATAAGAAAGATCTTGCGTTGATAAAAATTCTTAATCACCTTCAACTTTTCTCAGTGTTTTCTTTACTTTCCTCTTACATCCTTGGCAATTGATGTTCACTTTGAGAAAATATGTCTGCAATATAAGACCCAATATAAGTTTCAGATAGAAAAGATAGTTTTTGTTTTCTGAAACAGAAGAATGTTTTGTGTCTTAAGCAAAGAGAGAAGTGACCTTCAAAGGTTCATAAATGTTTCTTGGCATTCTTGATTTCTCGACTTGATCTTCCTTGAGCTTTATGTCTTTGAACTCTTGAACAAAAATGTGGTATAAAAAGAGAATAAATTACGAGAGATATAGATACATTTTTACATAAATATATGGAGAGAGAGACAAAGATTCCGGTGGTCAGAGAAATATCGATTTTGTCAGCTTTTTCGAGCAGGTGAATCTCAGAGGACAAAACACCATTTTCTTGTGAGGAAGATCTGTTGGTCAACGATCATTGGCTCTAAGTGTTAAATCTCATGTGAGAATTTAAGAGTTTTAAAAGACAAGAAAATAAAATAAAATAGAAAAATGTAATAAGCAGCATCACTTGTAAAATAAATGGCTACACTCGAGAGACTCATAGTTAGGTCGCTCATTATGAGTTTTTACGGAAGCCCTGTTTGATCTCCTGTAGCGCGGATGCAAATCGAGTGAAATTTTTTTTATAAATGGGATGGATATGGGTCGAACGTTAGTTACAACGGGGTGGATACGGACAATTTATTAATTTGTGGATTTAATAGATATCCCTAAATTTTGAATCCAAACCAATTAATCAAATTGAGATCCAAACCAATTTTGGATCATTATGGTGGTTATCTACGGGTCTCATCCCGTTTGATCCGCTGCATTGTCGAACATTAGTTACATCGAGACGGGTGCAGGTTGCAATTTATTAATTTGCAAATTTAGTGGATATCCATAAACTTTGGACTCACCAATTAACCAAATCGAGGTTTAAACCAATTTACACCTAAACCAATTTAGATCCAAAATCTTTAATATATTATTTGAGAAATATTTTAAAAAAATAATTTTATTTTGACGTGTTATTAACATAAATGTCATGTTGACGTATCATCACCACGGTGAGTTTCAAATAAATATATAAATGAGCTTAAGTTACTAGAATAATTACAATATATGTCATTGTTATTAATTTAGTTATAGAATCAATATATTTTATTAATCTAACCAAAAAATACTGTTAAATTCGTAAAAGATAATTATTTTTTTTCTTTAATTTACATATACAAAAATTAATATTAAAACTAATTTTAAATAAAAGTTAAAATTATATAAATATTTAATTTATATTTACTAATAAATAATATTATATAATTTATGAATATTTTTTGCCATTTGTTTGGAATACTAAATATCTGAATGTATCACATAAGAAAACAACTCATTTGCCATTTGTATTTTTGCGACTACAACTATATTTCCAAACTTTAGCAACTATTAAATCACTATTTTGCGATTATGTAAGTGATACAATAAAATGTAACACAAATTATTCAGTGATTTGGGATTTTTCGAAGTTTTCGATGTTAGTCGATAAATTGCGAACACTGTTGTAAAAAATAGGCTAATTTTGTTATATATACCTACTTTAACATATTTTTTTTTGGAAAAACAGAAAAACACCAAAACAAAAAAATATTTACAAATATAATATTGAGAAATTACAATAATTATAATTTAAGTCAATGGATATACAAATGGATCGATGAAAAAACAAACAATATTCCGGCTGAATATACTTCAGAGGTTACACCATTCATGAGTTTTACAAGTAAACAATCAATATCACAAAATGTTGGTAAGTTTTTTTGTCTTCGTATACATTGCAAGAACGATAATTGTTTTTCAATGGGCAAATTTAGAATATTCTATATAGTAGAGAAATTATTCAAAATTATTGTGCTTGATATAGACATGGAAAAGAATTGAATGTGGAATTAAGAATAAATCATAATGTGTATGGTAATCATAGAACTCGTACTGAAAAAGAACTAGGAAATGTTGGAGATATATATGATGAGAGTGACATATGCATTTCGTGATAACACGACTTATGATAATATCATCATGAGGAATTAATGAGATCATCGATCCAAGCTTCGGTCTAGAGGAGGGTCCAACCATCTGAGAAACACAAAGGCGGCCAAATACACACCATTGACATATGGGTCTACTTTCATGAATTCAACCCCAACCAAAAAAGCACAACCAATCTGACCTATAATCATGACTCACATAAAATACGCAACGACATAGATCTCACCAAAACCAAGTTAGACCACGTCATGTACCATTCATCAAATTGGTGTTCTCGAAACTTATAATATTTGGAATTTTTCTTACATAAATTTTTTTATATATATCTACGGTGACCAGAAGATTTTTTTGCTACTTATAAGAACTCCCTTAAACATTCTTAGAAATCACAACACGTCTGGCAGATCCATGTGTCTTCAATTGACTCGATTAGAGCCTTTGTGGAAAGTGTGATGGTTGACCGGTTCAATCATTTGCAAACCATAATATGGCATACATAAGAATTTCTTAGGCCTATAAAGAAGTCTAAAATCAACTTTCTATGGATCAACTACCATATGATCATGCGGATTCTCATTCCCCAAAATTTTCCATATTGGAGTCCAAAAACATTCAAAACTAACAACTCTCTCCTCAAGGCTGCTACGTTTACGGTACTTTTTTATCGCATCTAAAAATTTCAAAGAGGCACTACTTTATGCCCAAATTATCAAAATACAAAATATTTACTATTTTTAATGTTTGGGCAAGTATTCAAACCTCAAATAGTCATATTGATTAATATTTATTAAGTGTATGTGTCTTTTCCGTTTTTATCTTTTCAAACTTTTTGTAAGAGAACTATATAAACCTCATTTGAACATTGTAAAGAGACAAAACAAATTATAAAGTATTTTCTCAATAAACCTTTAAATTTTTTATTATAAAGTATTTTCTCAAAAATCTTTTAAGTTTTTTCTTCAAAGACAAGGTCTTTTGGTTTATCCGTTGATCATGATATTCAATCAAAATTCTCTTCTATCATTGCCCTTGTCTACCTAAGTTAAGAGAGATTCTCGGCTATTGCGAATCACAACTGTACCGGTTGTAAGATTGAAATTCAATCTTATGTCAGATAGACTTTCATAATGTGGTAGAATCAAATTAAGAGGCAACATTTTTTTAATTATGTTATAAGCGACGAAAAATCTATTGTATTAAAACATTAAGATTGATTTCAATCTTGTTGAAAAGGTATGGAATCATAGGTGGGGATGTTTACAAAAATTTTAGAGATGAAAATCAAGCAACAAATTCATATTACGAGGCAAAAAAATTAATGTGAAATTAAAATTTTTTTTAACACTAAACTTAAACCTTTTATGTTATATAATTAATGTGTATTTATAATTGTATGATCTTTTGAACAAAAAATCAAAAATAAAAAAATATAAATTTATAAAATACTAAAATATAGTTTTAGTGAGGATCGGACAAAAATACCATCCAATCATATATAGTATTTATCTATATTCAAAAAATCATGTATAAAAGCGAAAAAACTTAATGAGATGTTTAAAAATGTTGCACAGTGAAATGTTTTAAAAAAAAGGCTACATCTTAAATTTACTAATGAATTACAAAATGTTTATATTGCATAAAATACTAATTGGTTCAGTTCATTTAGTATGTTTTGTAATTATTTGTTATGCCATGTGATTATAATTTCATATTAGTTTATACAATTTTAAATTACTAGCCAAATCATCCCAGAATTATTTTTGATATGTTCTTTTTAATTGTGAATTACAAAACATAATTTCAAAATAATTAAATGAAAATCTAATTATACAAATCATGTGGATTATTAATATTATAAACAAAAACAAGACCAAAATTTGTTAAGATCCAACTAGGCGTGTCAATCGGATCACATCCGTCCCGCCTGATCTGCTCTGCACCGGGTTTTGGATTTTTTTCATAAATTTTTCTTATCCGCAAATTTTTCTTATCCGCGAGTTAATTTTTTCAGATCCGCACGCATTCCACATTAATCAAGCGGGTCTGACGGGTTTAGCGGGTGACCCGTTTTGTTTTTTTTTAAAAAAATTCATAAATTTAATTAAATTAAAATATTTAATAAATTTATTTAAATTAAAATATTTAATAAATTTAATTAAAGTTTTTAAAAATATTTAAATAATTTAATTAAAATATTTAATAAATTTAATTTATTTGGATTTAAATTAGTTTATGTCTAAATTAGTTTGTGTTTCAATTTAATTAATTAGTTTGAAACCAAAATTTATGGGTATGCGTTAACCCACAAATTAAAAAATTACAATCGGCATCCGTCCCGCTATAATTAATAATCGATCCACACCCACCCACCATATGAAAAAAACTTTTTTCACTCGATCCACACTTGTTATGCAACGGATCAAACAGAACAGATCCACGGATAAAGACTAATTATGACATGTCTAGATCCAACAGTGTTGGCAACTTAACACACAACTGTTAAACGAAGGCACCGATTTCAATTTCTTTTTCCCTCCTCTAATTTGGGTTTAACGCTCTCCCGCCATAATAGTTAACCGGTAAATGCCGGTTGCTAGCCTTTCACCGACCGGTTAAAATTTTCGCATCCTCTCAGATTGCCTGCCATTTCACTTTTTCTTCTGGATCGCTGAGAAAATCGAAAACCCTAATTTTGCCTCTTGAAAATCGATCTTCCTTGGTAGTTTAAAAGTAAACTCTTCCCTGGGTCGCTCCTGATTTCGATGAAGCTTCTAGAATCTAGGCTTTTGATCGAGACTGATTCAAACTGAGTTCAGTCCTTTGAAGTTTCCCCATTAATCATGAGCTCCATCAATATCACCAATGTCACCGTCTTGGATAATCCAGCGCCATTTGTTAACCCTTTTCAGTTCGAGATTTCTTACGAGTGCTTGACCTCTCTCAAAGACGGTACTTTTACTTTTCCCGATCGTACACCTTCCGATTTGTGTTGATTGATTTAATCTGTAATATTAACTTCCTTGGTTGGATTCGTGGAAAACTGCGTTTCGCTTTCATTTGACTTCCTTTTAGCTATTTGGGTTTACTTATGCAGAGTGATTCAACTTTTTTGGGGTTTCAATCTAAGCTTCAATAGCTTATTAACTTCATTGAGTTATGATGTCGTTGCACATGTATGAATTATGACAAAGCTTTGTGCTGGAATAGAAGGTGCATCTAGAGCTTAATAATCTCTTTTTGAATCCATATCTGCAAACGTTCTTATTCAACATTGTAATTTTGGTACTAGGAGGATGCTTACCTTGTCTGCAAATTTTTGTATGCTCATGTTTTTAAGGTGTTGGCTCTCTAAGGCTCTGTTATCTTTCTCTGTACAGAAATCATTTCAAACATTACATTTTGGCAGTTATGGGTTCTCCATTATGACAGAGAATTGTTGTTCGACATGCGTTTTATGTTTGCTTATCCTTCTGCAATCAAAACGTAATACCTAGAAGTTTGGCTGATATCAACATGTTCAGATTTATTATGTATGTTAATGTTAGTAATTGGTAGTCATGATCACAGTCTTGTAAGCGTTTCTTTGCTTTTAGTACAGATTTAGAATGGAAGCTTATCTACGTAGGGTCAGCTGAAGATGAAACCTATGATCAACTTTTGGAAAGTGTTCTCGTTGGGCCTGTTAATGTTGGGAACTACCGATTTGTGTTACAGGTAGTGCATTATTTGTTTCATTCTCATTGCTCCGTTTCTGGTGGTTTAGTTACAAAATCTCAGTCTAACTTGTGTTAAAAAATTGTAGGCTGACTCTCCAGATCCATCAAAGATCCGTGAGGAAGATATCATTGGCGTAACTGTGCTATTATTGACTTGCTCCTACATGGATCAAGAGTTTATAAGAGTTGGCTATTATGTGAACAATGACTATGAAGATGAGCAACTCAGGGAAGAACCTCCTACCAAAGTTTTGATTGATAAGGTCCAAAGGAACATACTCACAGACAAACCTAGAGTAACTAAGTTTCCTATCAATTTTCATCCCGAGGATGAGCAGACCGGTGGTGATGGGCCTGCTCCTGCTGAACCATTTGATGGTTCTGATGTAAATGGAGAAGCTTTAGTGTCGCTTGAGCAGCCACAACAACAGCTCCAGGAGACATAGTTTGTAGTTTTGCTCAAGCCTAATTGGAAACTTAATAAGAACAATCATCTCAGTAGTCAGTACTACTGGAAAATCTGTCATTTGTATCTTTGTTTCTTTTATCAAAATTTTAACTGTGTTCTTGACTGTAGAAATGTATGTTCTTTTTGCAAAATCTATACAAATTTCTTAGTTCCAATTCTGCTTCTATTTTAGTCTAAAGTGAATTTGCTTCTTCGTCAATGGATCATTTTCGTACAATCCATGAAATGTAGATTCTACAGTATTCTTGCAACGTTTATTACATGAGAAATAGGAAGAACGTGCAAAGGAGGAAGGACCAACCACCAGAGGAAGCTAGGTAGAATCTAGAATTTGTCTGTTAAACTCCAGAATTGGAGCCTGCGAGCTCAGTAGTGAGAGAGTTTTCTTCCTTTCTTCCTTTTACTGTTATTTCTTTGGGATTTTCAGAAACAACATTTGTGTGATTTTTTTGGGTTTGAAATCGTAATATTCAGTTCACAAATTGACATTGTTTTTGCTGCTATTTTCTTAACAACTGGTGTGTGACAACAAAGACCGATGCTCGCGACCATGGAAGCTCTCCGTGAGGAAAGCTTTTCTTCGAAACCCAGTTTTTCTTCTCACCCGCAGATCACGGGTAGTATCGACGAAAATATTTCGCCGGCTTGACTTCTTAGACGCGGGTTACTGTGGCGCCATAGCTGGTCACCTCAACCTCGAAGATTCCATCCGCCGAATGGAAGCCAAATGGGACTCCAAGTTTGAATCTTTCCAGTCTGCGATGGAAAAATCCATCCACTCTCAGCTCGACAGACTTTTTCAGGCACTTCGTCAACTCTGTGAGTCAAGACAGCCTCCCCGGATTTTTCCTCCGGAGTCGTCACCTCCAGTTCCGTTTACTCCTCCTGGCTTCCTGCACCTGTGCAGCCCTCCACTAACGACCAAAGAAGGGTTAGTCAAACCTATTGAGATGCCTATCTTCAAAGGCATTCATACGTTCGGCTGGCTTTCTAAAGTAGACTGTTTTTTCCGCCTCGGCAGCTATTCCGACGCTGAAAAAATGAACATGATTTCCATAATTTTAGAAGGTGCGGCGCTCGGATGGTAAAACTCGAAAATCACCCGGAAACCTTTCACCTCGTGGGATCAGCTGAAGCATCGCCTAATGCTCAGATTCGACAACATACATAGCAAGGGGCCTAGTCAAACCCTCTTCTGCATCACACAAAAGGGCACGGTGTCGAAGTATGTCAACGAGTTTGAAGAACTCACGGCACAAGTAACAAACTTGGCTTCTCACCAGCTGCAGGGTATCTTTCTTAACGGATTAAAATCAGAAATGCGATCAATTGTTCAGTTGATGAAACCCCATAGCTTACCAGAGATGGTTTCAGTGGCTTTGTCGATGGAATCCGACATTATCACGCATGTGGTTAGTAAGAAACTGCACAATACACCGCGATCGATTAAGCCAGCCTTCACCTCCGACAATCGCAACAACAACTGGCGCACCAAAACCATTGTCACAGAGACGGAAAAAAACACAACAACTTCCACTACACCGACCATTGAACCGCCCTCGGTTCAATGTCTCGGATCCCGATTTGGATGAGAAGCGTAACAAAGGTATTTGTTTCAAATGCGATACGCGTTGGTTCAGAGGTAACAACAACGTCTGCCCAAACCGTGAGCTTCAGTTATTCAGAGTCGTCAATGGGTACAAACTTGAAGTTTTGGACGAGAATATGATGGAACTACAAGAGGAAGAACAAAACCACCAATCTCACTTGATGGAATTGTTACTTCATTCTTTCTTGGGAGTAAAAACGCCAACCACAACTAAGTTGTCCAGCTCCATTGGCAATAGGACGTTAGTTTTCATGCTAGACAGTGGAGCTACACACAATTTCATTATTATGGTGATTGTGGAACGCGCCAAACTGTAATCCATTCTTTTGAGTAACATGAATATCTTGCTGGGCACGGGAGTTTCGGTTTTGGGGCTCGGTACTTGTCGCCAGGTTCCTTTCACTTTGCAAGGATTGTCTTTTTGCGCTGATTTTATCACTCTTGACCTTGGAGGCACGGATGTGGTTCTCGTTGTGCACTCTTGGTCGTTGCCAAGTGGACTAGTCCTCCAATGAACTACATTTCGCATAAACGGCCAGCCGGCGACACTAGTGGGTAAAACCCGGTTTACACCATTCCATGTTCTTTCTCAAGACGCTGGCTGCCCCACCTCCTATCTACTTTAAGGGTATTGTTATTGCACGGTTACATAATTCGGTCTTCGCCATAACAACAATCTCGGTTCCGACCTTCTTACATGCCATACTTGATGGATTTAGCACGGTCTTTGCTGAACTTCAAGGGCTGCCCCCTCTACACGGTCACGAACACAACATCACCTTGTTGCCCTCTGGCACCGCCGTGATTGTAAGGTCTTATCGTTATCTCCATGCGCATAAGGAGACCATGGAAAAACTAGTAAAAGAAATATTGCAGTCCGGGATCATTCGACCAAGCCGTAGCGCCTTTTCTATCCTGGTTTTGCTTGTTAAGAAAAAGAATGACAATTGACGTTTTTGTATGGATTATCAGCATTGAACCGCACCACAACTCCGAATAAATTCCCTATTCCGATGATAAATGAACTGCTGGATGAGCTTCAAGACACCATTATATTTTCAAAATCGGATCTCCGGGTTGGCTATCAGCAAATCCGGATGAAGAAATCGGACATTCACAAGACCGTTTTCAGGACTACGGACGGTCACTATGAATTCACGGTGATGCCATTTGGGTTAATGAACGCTCCGACAACGTTTCAATCTCTTATGAATGAAAATTTCAGGCCCTATTTACGTCGCTTCATCCTCATATTTTTTTATGACATTTTGATATATAGCCGCAGCCAAGCTGAACATGTGGATCACCTCACCATCGTCCTCACAGCTTCTGTCGACCATCAACTCTTTGCAAACAAGAGAAAGTGTCACTTCGGGCAAGATAAGGTGGAATATATGGGCCACATCATCTCAGCCGATGGAGTTTCAACAAAACCGAGCAAAACAGAAGCAACGTGAAGCTACTGGCCGACCCCAAATACGGTAAAAGAACTTCGTGGGTTATTGGGGTTAACAGGATACTATCGGAGGTTCGTCCAAAAAGTTTGGAGTGTTGGCGAGACCATTAACAAGCCTTATGAAAAAGAATCAATTTTGCTGGACCAACGAATCACAACATGCCTTTGAAGCCCTAAAGGCGGAAATGCTATCCGCGTCGGTGCTTGCCCTTCCAGATTTTTTTGCAACGTTTATCGTCGAAAGCGATGTGTCTAATATGGATCTTGGGGCTGCTTTGATGCAAAACAAGCAACTCATCGCTTTTTTTAGTCACAACCTAACATCTCGCGAGCAACTCAAGCCGGTTTATGAGAGGGAACTAATGGTAATTCTCTTGCCAATTCAAAAATGGAAATACTATTTTCTCGGACGTCGATTTCAGGTTCATACGGATCAAAAGAGTTTGAATTTCTTGCTGGAGCAACGTGAGGTAAACATGGAATATCAGAAATGGCTACATCGGTTGATGGGCTATGATTTTGAGATATTATATAAACCCGTGGTAGAAAACAAACAGTCGATGGTCTCTCACGGGTCCCTCACGGCCATATCCTTCAGTTACAAGCCATTATCATGGCCCTGACAGTTCCGGCAGTCTTGCAATTGGAGGAGATTTACCAAGAGATCGTCACCGACCAAGATATTCAGAGAATCATCAGGAAAGTACACCAAAACCCGGCTACTCGGTCATCCACAATCGATTATGGTATAAACGCAGATTGGTAATTCCTCATATTTCAGATTTTATGCCAATGATATTGTCGCAATTTCATAACACGACCATGGGTGGTCACTCGGGAGTCCTCAAAACACTCAAAATGATTCAACAATCATTCCAATGGAAAGGAATGTTGGATACTGTTCAATCTTTTGTGTCACAATGCGCCACATGTCAAGCTCACAAGTACTCAACACTTTCGTCCGCTGGTTTATTACAACCACTACCTATTCCACAACGTATATGGGGGGGGGGGGGGGAATATTGATGGATTTTATCGAAAGATTGCCGTCGTCTCAAGGTCACAATGTCATCTTGATCGCTTGAGCAAGTACGCCCACTTTCTCGGCCTTCGCCATCCCTTCACCACGGCTGATGTTGCCAAAAAATTCATTACCGATATTGTGAAGCTTCATGGATTTCCCTCAGCGATAGTATCGGACTAGGATCGTATTTTTCTCAGTGGGTTTTGGAAGGAATCCTTCAAACTGGCGGGTACCAAGTTAAAGTACAACATCACATTCAACCCCCATACGGATGGAAAAACGGAAGTGCTCAACCGTTGTCTCGAAACATATCTCATGTGTTTCGCATCGGCTCAACCTCGTAGTTGGCACAAGTTTTTGCATTGGTCAGAATATTGGTACAACACTTCTTTTCATATTGCATTTAAGTCATCTTCGTTCAAGGTCGTGTATAGTCGTGATCCTCCCTCTTTAGTTTGGTTTGAGGATGGGAGCACAAACAACTTTGAGCTTGAAGTAATGCTACGTGAACGGGATGCAATGCTACTACAAATTAAAGACTCTTTGTCTCGGGCACAGGATATTATGCAACATCATGCCAATAAACATCGCCGCGACGTCAATTTCCAACTGGGAGAAATAGTCTATCTCAAACTGTGCCCATACCGCCAGCAATCAGTCACACGTCGGGCCCTCCAAAAACTTGCACCATGATTTTTTGGCCCTTTGAGACTCTGGTGCGCGTGGGTAAGGTGGCGTACAAACTACGTCTTCCGGATTCTTCACGAATCCATCCACTTTTTCATGTTTCCCAGCTCAAACGCGTTTTAGGCCCCCACATCACACCATCATCTTTACCACAATCGTGGCCCGAACCAAAACCGGCAGTGACTGCTCTAGACTCAATTTTGGATACACGATACAACAACACCGGGAACCTCGAATTGCTCTTGTCTTGGACAGGTTAAAAAAGACACGAACACAGTTGGCATCTAGCTTCCAAAATCATCGCCAAATATCTGGAATTCAAGATTGAGGACAAGTTTTTCAAAGGGGAGAGTAGTGATACCGATTAACGTTTATTACAGGAGAAACATGAAGAAAGTGAGGGAGGCAGGCAAAACCTAGAATTTGTCTGTTATACTTTTTCAGAATTTGGAGTGGAGCATGCAAGCTCAATAGTGAGAGAGAGTTTTCTTCCTTCTGTTGTTATTTTCTTGGGCTTTTCAAAAACAACATTTATGTGATTTTCTGGGTTTGAAATCGTAATATTCAATTCACAAATGGACATTGTTCTTGCTGCTATTTTCTTAACACTGAAGCACTCACAATGATGGAACACATCTGATACATACGAGGATAGGCATCCCCCGATCCTTTATCAATATCGCAGGAGGACTAAAGGAGAGAAAGGGAAGGGCCCAATAGGAGCTGAAGTGGACCCAGAGGAAGCTACGGAGCCCAAATTCCAACCAAGGCAAGGTCAACTAACTACAGCAATCAACTCGGGTAAGGTTGATGACAAGGACACGTGAGCAGACGGTTATTGCAGAGAGCGCAACGAAAATAAATAAGGTCCAAGGAATCAAGGAAGATTTGATACGTTGGTACCACCTAGTAACTATAAATAAGAAAGAAGAGTGTAGAGGGGGGGGGGATTCTGGGAATTTTAGGCAAAAAGGTGAGGAAGAACCTTTTTTGGGCTTGTATTTTTACGTTCTTAAACGAGAATACAAGATTTTGTTTTGGAAATCATTTTTAACTCTTATCAACTTGGTATCAGAGCATTGGATCCTGAGAAGATGGTGAAGAAGGCGGATGCTGGCAAGGAGAGTGAGTTATCGATGAAGGAGACGATCGACCAGATTCAAGGAGAAGTTGGAAAAATCAGCGGGTTGGAGAGTCGGGTGGATCAAATCCAACAACAGCTGAGCAAGCTCAGTGTGTTGGACAGGGTGGAGGAACTGCTCAACAGGGGAGAGCTCCGTTCAGCCTTGACCGGGAAGACGGTGATGGGAGACACGCCAGAGAAGGGCAGTGCGTCTCACCATACCGTGCTTCAATCGGGGGCGACGGGGCAACATGGGGAGGGATCCAGACATGGAGACGAGTTGCGAACCAAGAGGACAGAGCCGGTTTCGCGGAGAGTGGAGCTACCGATATTTGACGGGAGCAATGTAGACGGGTGGGTGTTCCGTATTGAACAATATTTCGAGCTAGGGAGATTCCCGGAAGAGGAGAAAATCGGGATAGCATGTGTGAGTTTCGACGGGGAGGCTCTGGAGTGGTTCCGGTGGGAAAGAGACCGAAACCCATTCCGCAACTGGGAGCAACTTCGAGCGCGGGTAGTGCAGAATTTTTCGGGCGGAGGAAACGCGACTGCCGACGAAAAGCTCCTCACGCTAGCGTAAGGGATTTTTGCCGGGAGTTTAAAGCGTTGGCGGCGCATGCGACTGTCTTCACCGAAGCAGCGCTGGAGAAAATGTTCATGGTCGGTCTTCAACACTCGATCAGGGGAGGCGTCAAACTATTCGAGCCACATGGGCTGGATAAGATGATGGCCTTAGCTCAAGGGGTGGAAGATTGGGCTCCAGCAGGGATCCGAGCCCAAGAAGAACCCAGTCGAGGGGGAAGCCGTGCGCGTGAAAGGGGCGACGGACGGGCCGAACAACGGCCTAGTTGGGTGCAAAATACGGGTCCAATCTTTACCCCAGGAAAAACGACGCCGTACGCATCTAGGGTGGAAAGAGCACCCAGATCGCAGCCGAACAAGGGAGACGAGCCTCGAGCACCAAATCGGCGCCTCACCGAACGGAAACTGCAGGAACGATGGCGATAGGGCCTCTGCTTCAAATGCGACGTGAAATGGGGCATAGGTCATCGTTGTCGATTCCGAGAGCTCCAAGTCGTGATGGTGCAGCTCGACGATTCCGAACAGCAAATCGCCGAGCAAGGAGAACCAGAAGCCGAAAGAGAGGAGGGAGTAGGGGAATGGCCGGAGGTTGCCGAGTTGTCCTTGAATACCTTGGTAGGGTTGTCATCGCCCCGCACAATGCGATTAAGAGGCAAAATCCAGGATCGAGAAGTGATCGCTATGATCGACAGCGGAGCTTCGCATAATTTTGTTTCAGCATCGCTCGTGCAGAAATTGGGACTGCAGGCGGAAGTAACTCAAGGATATGGGGTACTATTAGCGATGGGAGTCTCCGTAAGAGGAGGAGGTATCGATCGGAATGTCCAGCTGACGTTACCCAAGATCCAAATAACGGCAGATTTCCTGCCAATTCAGCTGGGGAATACCGACGTGTTCCTAGGAGTGGAATGGTTGCAGACATTGAGATTCGTGGAGGTCAACTCGAAAATGCAACACATGCGATTCCACCGTGATACTGCAAGGGGAGCCAGACCTGTGCACATCGGTTGCCTCGCTTAAATCATTGTGGAAGTCCCTAAGACAGCAGGAAGCAGGAGTGGTGATTGAATGCGGAGAGATACAACAGACACAAGAGGTGGATTTGGCCTCCATACCAGAGGTACTACGAGCAATCTTACGGAGGTTTGAAGGAGTGTTCAGTGAGCCACAAGGGCTGCCGCCTTCGAGAGGGAGAGAACATGCCATTGTGATGAAAGAGGGGAGCACACCGGTGAGGGTTCGACCTTATAGGTATCCTCATATTCAGAAATCAGAAATTTAAAAACAGGTTTCCGACATGTTAGCGGCAAGCGTGATACAACCGAGTGGCAGCCCATTCTCCAGCCCCGTTATCTTGGTTAAAAAGAAAGATGGAAGCTGGAGGTTTTGTGTGGACTATCGGGCGCTGAACCGAGCTACAATTCCAGACAACTATCCAATACCGATGATCGATCAGCTATTGGATGAGCTCCATGGGGCTCAGGTATTCTCTAAAATCGACCTTAAGGCAGGATATCATCAAATAAGAGTACGGACGGAGGACATCCCGAAGACTGCTTTTCATACCCATGACGGGCATTACGAATTCAGGGTAATGCCCTTCGGCTTAACAAACGCCCCAGCTACCTTTCAAGCACTGATGAACGACATATTTCGGCCGTTCTTACGAAGGTTCGTCCTGGTATTCTTTGATGATATACTTGTGTATAGCCAGGGGGAGGAGGAGCATGTTGAACATCTTGGACGGGTTCTGGAGGTGTTAGCTTAACAACAATTATTCGCAAACAAGAAGAAGTGCACCTTCGGTAGTCGGAAAATAGAATATCTAAGCCACATCATTTCAGCTGAAGGAGTGGAGGCAAACCCAGGAAAGATATCAGCCATGGTGCAGTGGAGTACACCCTCGTCCATCAAGGAACTAAGAGGCTTCTTGGGATTGACTGGATACTATCGCCGCTTTGTACAACGGTATGGTAACATTGCTAAACCTCTCACGACTTTGTTAAAAAAAAGACAGTTTTTTGTGGGATGCCACAGCAGAGGCAGCTTTCGAGCAGTTGAAGGCAGCCATGACCAAAGTTCCAGTGTTGAAGCTGCCTGATTTTGAGGATGTATTTATTGTAGAAGCCGACGCATCCGGGTACGGACTTGGCGCAGTGCTGATGCAGTCACAGCGACCAGTGACATTTTACAGCAGGGCACTAACAGAAAGGGAGAGGTACCGATCCATTTACGAGAAGGAACTAATGGCTATTGTCTTAGCCATTCAGAAATGGCGTCATTACCTCTTGGGCAGGAGGTTCGTGGTGAGAACGGACTAGAAAAGTCTCAAGTTTCTGCTGGAACAAAAGGAGGTCAGTTTGGACTATCAAAAATGGTTGGTAAAATTGCTTGGGTATGACTTTGAAATTCATTACAAGCCAGGAACAGAGAACAAGGTGGCTGATGCATTGTCGAGGTACGGGGTTGCCGCGAGGCTGTTCGCAATCACCATTCCTCAAACCATTCAACTGGAGGACATTAGTCAGGAGGTGGAGCAAAACGGGGATTACCAGAAGCTGATCGCAGGTATAAAAGCGGACCCCAACGCCCATCCAGATTTCTCCTTAGTACAAGGACGACTACTCAGGAAGGGGAAGCTCGTGGTCGTGTCAGGCTCCAAATGGATTGCGACAATTCTGCAAGAATTTCATAATGGACAGTGTGGAGGGCACGCCGGGGCACTTAAAACGCAGAAGAAGGTAGCTGACTTATTCTATTGGAAGGACATGCTCACAGATGTTCGTCGACATGTGGCTGAGTGTCATGTGTGCCAAAGACAGAAATATTCCACCTTAGCGCCGAATGGACTCTTACAACCGCTGCCTATACCGAATCAAATTTGGGAGGACGTTAGCATGGACTTCATCGAAGGAATGCCAATGTCAAGAGGGGTAAACTCTATTCTGGTAGTAGTGGATCGTCTAACAAAATATGCACATTTCATGGGGTTAAGACATCCGTTTTCAGCTTCCGACGTAGCAAGGGTGTACAGTCGAGAAGTGGTCAGGCTGCATGGCTACCCGCGAACGATCACCTCGGACAGGGATAAATTGTTTATGAGTGCATTTTGGAGGGATATGTTCAAGCTGTCAGGGACCACACTGAGGTTTAGCACAGCCTATCATCCTCAGACGGACGGACAAACGGAGGTCGTGAATAGGATGTTGGAGACTTATCTTCATTGCTTCGCAGGAGAGAAACCGAAAGCCTGGGCTACTCACTTACGGTAGGCATAATTCTGGTACAACACGTCCTTGCACACGGCGATAGGAATGACTCCTTTCAAGGCAGTTTACGGTCGTGATCCACCGATGATACTACAGTTTGAGAAAGGATCGACATCCAACAGTGATCTCGCTGAGCAGCTGGTAGAGAGAGACCGGGTTCTGGAGCAGCTTAAGTCTCACTTGGCTCAAGCCCAGCAACTCATGAAGCGGTAGGCTGATCAGCAACGCAGAGATGTCCAATTCAAGGTAGGAGAGTGGGTCTACCTGAAAATTCGACCTTATAGGCAGCAAAGCTTAGCTCGGAGATTCAATGAGAAGCTCGCTGCGAGGTATTATGGGCCCTATGAAGTGGAAGCAAGGATCGGAGAAGTGGCGTATCGCTTAAGGCTACCTCCATCGGCCAAAATACATAACGTTTTCCATATGTCGTTGTTGAAAAGGGCATTGGGAGCAGCGGTGGATAGCTCAGTCCTACCAGAGCACCTCACAGCAGACTACACACTGCCAGAGGTACCGGACAGAATACTGGAGCAGCGCATCGACCCTCACACCGGCAAAGAGGAATGGCTAGTGGAATGGGAAGGCTCGATGGGAAGAGACAACTCGTGGATGTTAAAGGAAACACTTCAGCAGCAGTTCCCTCACCACAATCTTGAGGACAAGATTGTCTTTAACAGAGGGGGTATTGATACATACGAGGATAGGCATCCCCGATCCTTTATCAATATCGCAGGAGGACTAAAGGAGAGAAAGGGAAGGGCCCAATAGGAGCTGAAGTGGACCCAGAGGAAGCGACGGAGCCCAAATTCCAACCAAGACAAGGTCAACTAACTACATCAATCAACTCGGGTAAAGTTGATGACAAGGACACGTGAGCAGACGGTTGTTGCAGAGAGCGCAACGGAAATAGGAGGAATAAAGGAAGATTTGATACGTTGGTACCACCTAGTAACTATAAATAAGAAAGAAGAGTGTAGAGGGGGGGGATTCTGGGAATTTTAGGTAGAAAGGTGAGGAAAAACCTTTTTTGGGCTTGTATTTTTACGTTCTTAAACGAGAATACAAGATTTTGTTCTGGAAATCATTTTTAACTCTTATCAACATCTATGCATCCTCTTCACAAGGTAAGTTTTGCATCTCGATAGCTCTCTATCGCCTCAAGTCCACATGATAATCCACCTATCTTCTCTACCGGACCTAGCCAGAACCCTAGTGATGATCCGCATCTTGATGGGAATAGTGGTCCGAACGGTGGAAAAAGCGGTCAGCTAAGCATGGTTTATCGGTAAAAGGAAATTCAAATGCTTTGTTGATGTATTACAATCTCCAATTTATGTAAACAAAAGTTCATAAAGTTTCGTCCTTTGGAGAAGACAATAGCTAAACGTGAACAATGAGATCTCTAACGATTGCGACAAATGGTTGTAATACAAGTTTGTGATGTTCTTTCTTTCTTTTTTTCTGGCTGTTACAAATATTTTTAGGATCCTTTTAAGATGCTATTTGGATTAGATTGTTTTGGTGTCTATCTCATCAAGACTTGACAATTAAGATCCCAATCTACTTCTTTGCAATTTATTTCCAATGGCATTTGTAATAAACCAAATACTTTGAAAATCATTTATTAAATCTATTTCTCTTAATACTTCAATAGTCAAATTCATTATTCAGCATAATTAACACACCAAAATGACATTACATAGATATGTATTTTGCATTAAGTTACACTGGAAAAACATAGTTTATATCTCACTGTTCTTTAGATTTCTTCTCCTCTTTCAACTGAGTTTCTCTTCCACCATGAAAATGTTCACTGCACAATCAATGTCACAAGTATAATCCATGTCAGAGACATCACAAATGTTAAGCTACAAACAACCAAATGCTTTTTTGTAACACTTTGATCAAAAAGTCTCAAGCCTAAAAAAGTACTTAAAAACCTCAAAGAAGCCAAAATATAGTTGGAAAATGACTAATGGTCGACCGTATCACAATACTATAATACTGTGGTTGTTGTTTTGCAGATAAAAGTTCAAAGAAAACTACCTGGAGATTAGGGTTGAGCTCAAAAGCTTCAGTGTTGATAAAGCGATCAGCCATTAAATTGTCCTGGTAATGCAAGAAACGAAGAAGAAATCTAACTTAGCATCGCATCAAGTTGTTTCATCTCCAATAAGACCATTAAAATGTAAAATTTATATACCTGTTCAAGCTGGGTCATATCCATTGGATCTTTCATGTCTGGGACATTCACATTTGCAGGAGGAAACACTTGCTGATGCAGAGCAAGTTTTGACTCACCCTAAATAAAACAGAGCAATTTAAAGCACATGTTTTATCATCTTTACATGAATCACACATGTTAGGCAAAATATCAACACAACTTTGATTGAAATTCTGTGGGCAAGATTGGAATGGAGAAGAAATCTAACCCGATGTCTGGCAGAGCGTGGTTCAAAAGAAACAAGCTCAACCATGAACTCATAGATATCTGATTTCACTAGAGCCTCATATATATCATAAGCTCGGATGGTATGACGAGAGCATGATTCAGTCTGAAACCAGCTGCGGAGTGTTAACTCCTGAATGAATATCTCACATGCTTTAGCCAAAAGAACAGGAGTGTCCGAGCTGACCATCTGAAAATTGCCATTTGTCTTACTCAACAGAAAATTCTCAGTAATACCAAAATACTCTCTTCGTTTCTTTGATGTTATCACTCACATATTCTTATGTGAACAGTTGAACAGTTTGATCAATAACAATAATAGATTCTAGATCCAAGAGAACAATAAATAATTTTATCAGAATGGAAATTTCAAAAACTCCAGGCACAATTAATATAAAAAGGGTTATTGGAAGAGATAATTTCCGCAATATTCCTTACCTTGACTTCAGGATCAGATTTCATAACTCTTTTGATCCTAGCCAACGGTAAAGGACTTTTGTCGGGGAGCTCTATGATTCACCAAAACATCTCAAAGAGTTAAGTAAGAGGGAAGAAAATATTTGAAATATGATTATTCTATCTGCTTTTAACAGCTCCAGAATGAGTCACCTGTGAAATTATCTATCTCATTCCTTTGCTGAGCCCAAAACATCTCCAGATCTTGTGTCAGTGTATCCCTCTATCCATAATAAAATTTCTCACCATTTCAGTCCAGTTATCATAACAAAAGTTTCAATACATGAAAACCAAAAGACAGAGAAAAAGGGCTAAAAGAATTCACCTCTCTGTTCGCTGGACAAAAAGGTACTGCTTGATTCGGCATTGGCATAACTTGATTAGGCATTGGCATAACTTGATTAGGCATTGGCATAACTTGATTAGGCATTGGCATAACTTGATTAGGCATTGGCATAACTTGATTAGGCATTGGCATAACTTGATTAGGCATTGGCATAACTTGATTAGGCATTGGCATAACTTGATTAGGCATTGGCATAACTTGATTAGGCATTGGCATAACTTGATTAGGCATTGGCATAACGTTATGCAAATATGTGGCCAAAGGTTCCACCCCCATCCAAGATGCTTTGATAGATGGATCTTGAATGATGGATGAATTTTCCGGTATTGCTCCTTTCATGTAGTTATACTTTCAAAACAAATAATGAAAAATCTCAGAGGCTGAATAAATTGGTGAACCAAAATGGTTACAGACACTAGAAACAAAGACTTGACGCAAAGACGGGGACTGATTGAATTTACCTCATTGTTTTCTTGAAAAGAAGGCCTCACTTGATTAGGCATTAACATTTCGTTCTGCGAATAAAGTGCACTGATTGAATTTACCTCTTTGTTTTCTTGAAAAGAAGGCCTCACTTGATTAGGCATTAACATTTCATTCTCCGAATAAAGTGCAACAGGATCCATCGTCATCCAAGATTCTTTGATAGATGGATCTGAAGTGAATGATGAGTTTGCTGCTATTTGCCGGTTCATGTTATAATTTACAGCAGATAACGAAAATTCGCAGATGATGAAGAGGTTGAAGAGAGTGGTGGTGAAAAGCTTGTTTATATATCAAGCTCGAGTCATAACGAGCAATAATTATCATTTAAGAACATACCAATCTAACTAGATTCACTACTTTCATCGAGAATCCTAAAGAGGGAAAACACTTAAATGTGAAAATTAAATACTATCACCTTTGCCAAATTCAAGCTTGTGAGGCTTGACTAAGGAAGTGACGCGCACACATTTTCCGTGAAAACCACGCGCAAACAATTTCCTTGAAAACCACGCGCAAACATTTTCCGTGAAAACAACGCGCAAACATTTTCTGTGAAAACCACGCACAAACATTTTCCGTGAAACCCACGCCCCATGTAGAAAAAAACATTGATTAGCCTATAGTAAATTGAAAACTTCAACGATACTCACTAAGGGAAATGCAATTTGCTAGCTAATTAGGTCATATAGATGATTGTATAGCTAATCAAGTTGAGAATTTATGTTTGGTTTACTAAAAATCAACGTATACTAATTCCTTATATGATAGTTATTAGCTCGGTACGACTCTAGCTCGATATATAGGCATGCTTTTCACCACCACTATATTCAACCTCTTCATCATCTGTGATTTTTCATAATATGTCGTAAAGTATAACATACCAATAGTAGCAAACTCATCCCTCATTCCAGATCCATCTATCGAACTTTTGGCGCTTCATAGAGTTCTTCTCCTCTTTGAACACTTAGGAGCACATCCATGACAGCCACCACAAAATACAATGGAGTAGAATTGTTAGGTTACCACAAAGGAACCCTCGATTTTATTTCAAAACATGGCTGGCTCTCAAGTTGCAAGTTGCAACCTTTTGTGAATTTGATCATAAAGATGCAAGTTGTGGTTGATCCAGTACTTAATTTAAATTCCACATGAATACCATTGCTGCACTGAATACATAACACAGTGCTGGTCACAACAAGGCACTTATGAGTTCTCATTTAGGTATCTCCGAACTTCCAAAAATATTATAAAAAAAAACTCATGTACATGGCCAAAAGAAAACATGGAAAGTTCAGAACATGTCTTACGGTAATAGAAAGAAAGCTAACATGCTAGAATCACACTACTCATAAGGGGATATCAATTTGTACATATCCATAATTAAAGCAAAAATTGCTCATTAAACTCTAAGAAGGTCGAACAAAAACAAGTATAAGATCTCCTAGAATACACTCTCACACATTGATGCAATACAATAGCTAACCCTATAGATATTTCGAAGGTCAGCGATGGTAAAAGTGGCATTCGGGGCATACATAATCATGTTTTAAGACAAATACTTCCCTTTCTCATCTAAGAAAAATAAAATTCAGTTTCACAATCAGTCTAGAAAAGAAAACATTCTGGTATGAATTACATACCAGTTTATAAATACCAAAATCCAAAGAAACTGATCATAGAGCAATGTGGCCGAGCAAGGTTCACAATGTAATTCATCTCAAATTGTCATTTGAATCTTGAACGAATCTTCTACATCACATATACCATGTAATATAACTATATCCACACATAAGCATAAACACAAATTTTTTTCTAAAGTTCAAAACTTTCAGAAAATTTAAACCTATATCACATAACCAAGAACTAATATCTTCCTCTCAAACATTATAGAACTAGCAATAAACATCAATTGATATAAACCAAACATTTAGCTTGAAACATGTTGGAGAAACAGGATCGAATAACTTAGTTCGAAAGAATTTTGACAAGCAATAAACGAAATTTATGATTTAATAGATCTTATCTACTCAAGCAACAATACCATTTTGAATTATATAAAAATCCCAAAATAGAAGAGAAATTACGAATATTTTTCTTTCTCCTTTCATCTCTAACACAAAAATCATATCAATTATAGAAGAGGCTAATGATTTACCCCATCATGTGAACATGATTCTCTCTAGATTGGTGAAGATCATCCCGCAGACGACGGTTTAACAGAAACAGAAAAAGTGTACGGCACTTGCCGCCGGTAATTATAATCCGGTAGACGGCGCTTTCACGGAGGATATCTGTTCACCCGTCGAAGATCCCAAGTTTCGAGTAGTTCTGCTTTGTTGATATAGGAAAGGTATTTGCTTTGAGTAAATGAATTTAAATTAAATGTTTTTTTTTTCTTTCTACACCAAATATGCCTTGAATCGAATTAGAAAAATACCATACCAAAAGAAATCCCTCCAAAACACTAATAATTTTATTTTCTAAAAATATTATTATCATATTTTTCTCTAAAAAAATCACAAATAGTATAAATAAATTTCGAGAATTTCCAATTTTAAAATATTTAAGTATGGGTTTAAGGTTTAGTTTTAAAAGTTTTGTGCGTAGTTTTTAGGATTTAGTATTTAGTTTTTAAAATTTAAAATTTTAGTTTTAAATTTGATTAATATTCTAAAATAAGCATCTTTTTAAATTTAGTGTTTCAAATCTAACACTATAAAATTAAAATTCCAATGATAGCATACATAATTATGTGAAAATATTTATTTATTCTAAATAAATTATACATAAACTTAAAATATTATATTGAGTTTTTTTTCCAAGTTAGGGTTTAATTTTTCTATTAAAATTTTTTTAATATATTTTAATTTTAAATTTGTGTTATTGTTAAAAATTTAAACCAATGATCCTATTTAAAACAAAAACTTAAAAAATACTATTTTAGAGAATTGCTTTTTAGTTTTGTAGTATTTTTAAAAAAGAGTAATATCCTCAAATAACACATTTTTAAGTTTTTGTCCAATCTTAACATGGGCGTTGAAATCATGCCATTTTGAGCTCTAAATCAAAAGTTAAAGATGATTTAGTGTGAACATATCAAGTTGATCAGATAGTTAAAATGATTTTTCTAAACTGATTATTGGTGCTCATTGAATAAAGTTTTATAAATAAAACATAATGCATGACATCATGCAGTTTGGGATAAATTAGATTTTTTATAAATAATGCATAATGCATAATGCATAATCCATGACATCACAGAGTTTGTGATGACAAATTATCATGGTATTATAATAAATAACACATTTATAAGGTGACAAAAAGGTTAGTTTTCTGCAATTAAAACTATTTTTTTCCAAAGCAAACTTTTCGAAAAGTCTGCTTTGATCGGAATAAATCTTGCAGGTTTCTCGAGAAGTCTGTTTCAGCCGGAAAAAACCATTTTCTTCACTGAAATAGATTTCTCGAAAAGTCTGCTTTGCTAACAAAAAAGATTAGTTTTTTGCAATTAAAAGTAAAATTTTTCTAAAGCATACTTAGTCTGCTTTGTTGACAAAAAGATTAGTTTTCTGCAATTAAAGTAAATTTTTTCCAAATCAGACTTCTCGAAAAGTTTGTTTTAGCCGGAATAAACCGTTTTTATCTTTAAAGAAAATTTCTCGAGAAGTCTGCGAGATTTATTCCGAACAAAGCAGACTTCTCAAGAAGTCTGCTTTGAAATTTTTTTACTTTTAATTGCAGAAAACTAACCTTTTCTACTTCTCGAGAAGTTTGCTTCAATGACAAAAATGGTTTGTTCCAGGTTAATCAGATTTCTCGAGAAGTCTGCGAAATTTATTCCGATCAAAGTAGATTTCTCGAGAAATTTGCTTTGGAAAAAATATTTTTAACTGCAGAAAACTAACCTTTTTGTCATCAAAACATACTTCTCGAGAAGTATGCTTCAGTGACAAAAACGGTTTATTCCGGCTGAAGCAGAAGTCTACGAGATTTATTCCGATCAAAACAGACTTCTCGTAACTGTATGAACTGGAAAAATATAATCGTAACCAACACACGAAAACTGACATTCGATCTTGATTTTTTAGCTAAACGACTTAAAATATGACCGATATAGACTTTCAGAAGCTTGTTTTAACAGATAATGATGATCTTTTACAAAGTTGGAAGCTTTTGAAGATAGTGTGAATAGAGAAATTGGAAGAAAATATAAGAGAAAATGAAAAAGATTGAGATGAATGACATTTGATGAAGGAATAGAGGTAAATGGTGGTGTGTCGATGGAATTAAGAGCTCCAAACAACCACGACAATGGTGGTTGTATGTAATGAAAAAGATGATATCTTCGTAATATTTTTGAAAAATTTGTTCATAATGGTATTTCTGTATTTTTTTAAAAAACTTAATTATAAAGTAATAGCAAAGTTGAAAATAAAGTTATGGTTGAAAGATAAAAAAGAGATAAAAAATTAGTTTTGCAAAAATAAGTGGGGTTAAACTTGCAATTGAAAAAATGTTTTAAGTCAATTTTGCAAATGCTCCTTATGTTATTGCATTATCAAAAGATAAAGCAATTTGTAAAATCTAATCAATTTTAATTATATTTATATTTATATCGAAAGAAAATATAACATATTTTTTGGTGTAATATCTCTAATATATTAATTGAAGAATATTTTAAAATCAATTTTATTCTAACGTGTTATTTATAAGAATACCATGATAATTTGTTATCACCAAAATAATTTTCAAATAAAGATATAAATAGATTTAAATTAATAAAATAGTTACAATATATGTCACTATATTAATTTAGTTAGAAAATAAATATATTTTGTTAAATTAATCAAAAATAACTATTAATTTCGAAATAATCCTTATTTCATTTATTACATATATATAAATTGATAAAAATTATAAAAATAAATAACAGTCAATCATATTGAAAAAATAATATTTGAAATTATATTATATCACATTATTTATGTTTAGTAATTTTTTTCTATCATTTTGTTTGATCAATTAAAAAGAAAAATAGGATTTTAAAATCAATCATATAAAAATAGTTTTATTTATTCGCATACATTCTAAATTTGAATTTTTAAAATATATGTATATGTTATTTAAGTAAAAAAAGTTACTTTTTTAATAATTTTACATGTAAAATATATTTTATATAGAAATTATCAATAATTCAAATAAAAAATAATTATATTGAAAATAATAATAAATATTTTAATAAATTTATTCAAATTTTAAATTTCAAATAATAATATTTTACGACAATTTTATGACTAAAAAATATTTTATTTATTTAATAATTATTTTACTACCCAATATAAATCTAGAATACCATTAAACATTGTAGCAAAAAGAAAACGTTGCATTGTTATTATTATTATTACTAAAGAACAATTGATATCCACATAGTTTAATGACTCAATTTATTTATAACTATTATAGTTTCTTTTACAGCAAAAGTTACTATTTATGGTGAACATAGTGTTGGTTAACTTCTCTTCTTTGCCACTAAGTTTCTTTTGCCGAGCAGCTTTCAGCAGAATCATGTTCATTGCAGAATCCAAAGCCACAAGTACAATCCTAATAAAAACATCAAATGTTAAACACAAAAAACAACCAAATGCTTCCTTAGTTCTTCTCTTCTGTAATCGTTAAGAGTTAATCTAAATCACCTCTATTGAAATATTACATTACAATCTACAATGTTTACATAAACAGAATGCTGTTATATTACTGCAATTGTTGTGTGAATAGAACACTACCTGGAGATCAGAGTTGAGATCAAATCGTTTATTGCTACAAATAAAGCGCTCGGATATCAAATTCTCCTGGTTTTGCTGCAAATGTAAGAAATGAACAAGATATCTAACCTGTTTCATTTTAGGTAATAACACTTTCAAACTAAACTGATTTACCTGCTCAATCTGGTTCATATCGATTGGAACATTCATGTCGGGCAAAACCATTTCGGGAGGAGGTGGGGCACCCTGAACAGAACAATTCAGCATATAAGTTAGTGTCTGACGAGTGTATATGAACACAATGTTAGTCGAAACATTGTGATATCACTAGGTAGTCATACAAACCTGATGAATGGCACAGTGCGGTCCAAAAGGAACAAGATCGATCAGGAAACCATAAATTTCTGATTTTTTCACAGCCTGGAAGATATCACAACGCCGGATTGTCTGACGACTGCATGATTGAGTATGCATCCAAGCTCGCAACGTTAGCTCTAGAATGAAGTACTCACAAGCTTTAGAAAACAAAGCAGGAGCATCCCAGCTGATCATCTGAAAATTCACATTGTATCTTCTTAGTCATCAGGAAATTTGTAATACCAAATTTGTATTTTTCAATGTTGTGATGTTATCATATATCTTGCTTATCACCCATAGTTAGAGATCCAACTCAACGAATAAACAATTTTATCAGAATGGATATTTTCAGAAACTCCAGACCCAGTCAAAATTTCTGCAACAAAACAATTTCTGTAGTTTTCCATACCTTGACTTCAGGATCGGATTTCAAAATCTTTCTGACCCTAGATAGCGGCAAATGATTTTGGCGATTAAACCCTGTGAGTAACCAAATCAAGCCAAAGATTTCAGAAGTTGAAAAGCAGGAATGAATTGTTGAAACATGTTGTCAATCTAGTCTTTTTCATATATAGATGCTCTAAAACAGCTCAGAATATCAGTCACCTGTAAAGTTATGTATCTGTTCTCTTTGATTATCCCAAAAAATCTTCAGAACTGTTTCCAATGAACAAACCTCATCGATCTGTCCATCACAAAGCTGTTATGAGTTCAAACCAGTTCATCATGCCAAACGGCAAAAGACACTAGACATCAAGAGATTTCAAGATAAGAACAGAGAACAAGGACATACTGAATATACCTTGTTCGTAGCTAGATGATGGGGACACATATGATCAGGCATCGGCATCATGTTATGTGAATACGGCACAGCAGGTTCCATCATGATGAGAGATGCTTTGACAGAAGCATCTGGGATCAGGGAAGAGTTTGCAGCTAATGGCCTCCTCATGTTTTATTTCACAGCACAAGATGAAAAACCAGCGAATATGTAGAGGGTGAAGAGAGCGGGGGTCTATATACTGAGCCAGAATCATAACGTAGTAATTATCATTTAAGACACTACCAATAAGAAAGAGATTCCTTTTAAAGATGGAGGACACTTTTGGCCTAACGATGGAAACATTTAATACTAAAACTTCAGTAAGGATGTACCTCGTGGAGCTCGTGAGGCTTACATACGAAAGAACCATTCGCAGACATTTTCCGTGAAAGCCACGCGCTCTGTAGAAAGAAACCTGATAACCAATACCATATCTGTAAACTATAACTCACCTACGTTACACAATGGTTGTATGAGTTGTAATTCAATCTGTAATAAGAGCACATTGTCCAAGTGTAATTTCAAGAAGCCAAAGATATCTTCCAATCATGCAGTCGTCAATATACAAACTAGAATCATATTTAGAATCAAAATGCGAAGATGTAGATGGTGAAGAGAGCTGGGGTCTATATATTGAGCTAGAATCAATATGTCACAACCCATCCTCATACTAAGATCACAATTCGGCACTTGAAAAAAGCAAAAAAGCTAAGGTAGTTATATCATATGTAACATTGTGTAACATGTCTAGTTAGAGTAGTTAGATAACAAATTCACTAGAAACACAGTATTCACTAGTTTTTTAAGCAATACTTTCTTTGTGAATATGAATATGGACAGACATATATAGTGGTTGATATAGTCATCAATCTAAGTTCACCGGTATAAATGTCAAAGATGCAAACCTCTGCTAAACCAAAAGTATAACAGAACCAAAGGGTTAGCCAAGTCAATGCATTCTCATTTGGGTAAACTTCAAAGGTGGTATAAAAGAGCGTCACAAGTTCAATATATATAAAGTTGACAAGCTAGAATCGCAATACCCATGTAAGGAAAAATATAAACATATAATTGCTCAAATCTAGCTCAAAAAGTTTACCATATATAATGTAATGGCATAAAAACAAGTGATATTTTCTGCAAACATTCAAATATCCCATGTCTTGATTATGGTATCAGTCAGACAACAATGTGTAATTATCGAATTCTACAGAAACAGATGATAAAGAACAGTGACCAACCCACTATATTCAAACTGCAATTTATCTTTCAGCTACAGAGTAGCCAGAAGTATTTGAGAGTTTATTCACTCTGGTCATGAGCTATTTTTGACTCTTGAAAACCACCGTGAACTATGTGAACCCAGCAAATATCTAGACCACATCAATAATATAACTATACTCACACATTGTCAAACCAGCATCACACAAGCATTAGACATTCAATGTCCCAGGATCTAACTGGGATTACACTAAATGGTATCTAAAATCCGGAGTTTTCAGACAACAAGAAACCAAAATTACATATAGAAACTCATAATTTCAAGACAGAAGTCAGAAGATACCCAAGAACAAAACCCCTCCTCGAATTCTCCTAGTGTCTTCGCCAAAATCAGTAAAACCACTCCACCAATGCATAAAGTTCATAACTTGCAGTAAAATGGAAGCCATTAAAAACAATATTCTCAATTCGAACATCAAAAGTTGAAGAATCGTTAGTTGTTTACCCTTTAGGCTTTTCTCTTGTTCGGTGAAATAACGGCGAAACTGAAAACACTAGTTTCGAAGAAGGGACACGTGGCGCCGGTAAAGAACATTCGCCGGACATCGGTCCGGTATGGAGGAAGCTGATCACTAGGCGGAGGTCCTTTCTCCCTAGAATCTACATAGTTTCACTTAAAACTGTATTTGAAAATCTCTTCAAATTTTATATCAAAATCCTAGAAAAAACTTTAAAACAATATCAAGAAATTTAATTTAGGATCAAACATTATAGTTAATTATTTATTAGTAAATATAAATTAAATACGTATTTAATTTATTTTTTATTTAAAATATTTTTTTGAAATTTTAATATTAATTATATAAATAAAATATATAATAAAATTAGATTATACAAATATTTATATTTTGGATATACAATATTATTAAATAAGAAAAAACTATAAACATGATAAATATTTAATTATTCAAACTTTTGTTTTATATTAAGTTTGCCTTTTATGTCGATATATCAGAGATTTATATATATAAATATTTGTGTAATGTTATTTTCGTAAAAACTTTAATAAATTATATTTTATATAATATTTGTTTTAAAATGATGACAAAGTGACATACTTATAAATCAAACATCAATAAAATATTTTTTCAATTAATATATTATAGATTTTGTTTCCAAGCAATTAGAAGTTTGATAACTAACATAATTTACCAAACACACCATTAATTAACTTGTAAATAAAACCACAATTTGATAACAGAAAAAAGATAAAAACATATCATATAATAAAAAATATAGTAGTCAAACCTAATAAACCAATATATATAGAGAAAATAGTCACTAAAATACTAAAAAATTATTTAAATACTGAATTTTTTAATGAACTATTTAAATAATGATTTGTAATTGATAACGCCGATTTAGATATACGAATAGTCAATATTAGCACTAGTAGTAACACCGTTAACATTAACACTGTTAGCTTTGTTTTCAAAATAAGTAATAAAATTAACGGTGTTACTTCTTATTTTAATGTTGACTAATCACATGTCTAAATTAGCACAATCAACTATATATCATTATTTAAATGATTCATTAAAAATCAACAGTTCAGTATTTTAATGACCAACTTTCCTATATATATGTCTATTGAGTTCGTTCACATTTGTTTATTCAATTATTATTTTTACATGTCTATTAATTTGTTCATATTTTAATTAATATCTAATTATATAATTGGTAATTTAAGAAATTAATATTTTAAAAAATTATATATAAGTTAAAAATATACAAATTAATGGTTAAAAAGTGTATTATATATAAGTTCATAATTTTTAATATATAATTGTACCAAAATATAGTTAGATATAATTTGATTATAAAATAAATATATAACCATATTAAAAATTAAAAAACAATTTTAATAATTTTAAATACATACAATAAATATATAATATATATATAACATATTAATCAAATATAATAATAATATAAATTTATAATAGATTATTTTCATGTAATATTTTGTATGTGGGTAAATTATTTAGTTTTTATTAAAAAGAATGATCGTATTATCAATTGGAAAAATGTGGTTGGTTGAAGAAAATTTCTTTATTAAAAGTTTGTCTCTATAAATAGCTAAAAGTTACGCAATGTAAACACTTGAGAGTAATGAAAATCAAAGTTTAACTTCAGCTTGTGTTCTCTCCTTCTTCTTTCACATTTCGTTGTGTGTATTTTGTTTTTCTTCAAAGTTCTTTATGGTATCAGAGCAGTAAGATGGAAGGCACCGTTGAACTCTATTATTTACCTTCACAGATAGCAGTTTCAAACTTCGTCACCTTAAAACTAACAGATCAAAACTATTTATTGTGGAAAACGCAGTTTGAGTCCCTTTCAATAGTCAGAAACTTCTGGGATTTGTAAATGATTGTGAGAAGAAGTCTGTTGAGAGAATACATGTTAAGTTTGATGGAACTACAAATGAGGTTAGTAACCCAGATTATGAAGCTTGGTTTCAAACTGATCAACTTGTGAAGTTTTGGGTGTTTGGTACACTGTATGAAAATCTAGTGGGGTATGTTTATGGCTTAGAAACGTTTCAAGATGTATGGTTGATGCTTGGTGAACATTTTAATCAGTGTTCTATGTTAAGGGAGTTTGATCTTCTTACATCACTTCAAAATCTGAACAAAGAAAATCGTGATATGGGAGTTTATCTTTAAGATTTCAAAAACTTGTGTGATCAACTGAGTTCAATCGGAAAGCCGGTCTCAGACCCATGAAAATCTTTCTTTTACTTCAAGGATTGAGTCGTGAATACGAGTCTTTCGTCACAATGATGCACGGGTTTATGCAGAAACCTCATGTTCCAACATATGTTTCTATTGTTTCTCAGCTTAAAGTCTTTGATAATCGACTAAAAACATATGTTTTTGTCACACCAAATCTGGCTTTTCAAGTCAATAATACAACTGGAGAAGAAAGTCAGTTGTTTTCTCAGCCATCTCAGGAAGCTCATTATGTTCCTCAATTTTACAACACTATGCGAGGTCGCGGAGGTTACTCAAACAGAGGTGCTCCCTACAGAGGCAGAGGTGGCTATTTAACACGAGGAAGAGGGTTTACGCAGCAAGTTTCTAGATCCAGTGGTCCTACACAGTAAAATCTCGGCTCTGGAGGAACATCGAATACTAATTTTGTTCGTCCTATATGTCAAATCTGCGGCAGAACTGGTCATGTTGCCTTAAAGTGTTGGAATCGATTTGATACCAACTATCAAAGCACTGACGTTCCTCAAGCTTTGGTTGCATCTCAAATTTCAGACACTCATCCAAATGAGTGGTACCCTGATTCTGGAGCGTCTTCTCACATCACTAACACCACTACCAATGTGCAAAATTCTACAGCTTACAATGGACAAGAGAATGTCATGGTGGCAGATGGTTCTTTCTTGCCTATTACCCATGTTGGGTCCACAACTCTTTCAACAGTCACAAGTAATATTCCACTTAATGATGTTCTGGTATGTCTTGCTGTTCAAAAACCTCTTCTCTCAATTTTAAAATTTTGTGATTCAAAATTTTGTGATGATTACTCTTGTGGAGTGTATTTCGATGTTGATCGTGCGTGTGTTTTTGATAAGAACACTCAGCAACTGTTGACCCAGGGCAAACGCCAAGCTAGTCTTTATTTGCTGGAGGATCCACGAGCGTGGGCTTTCTTCTCCTCTCGTCAACAGGTTGTCAGTGATCACATATGGCACCAACGACTCGAACACCCTCACTCTCAAATCCTCCAGCTACTTAAGACAACTAAAGCTATTATCAATAACAAAAAGAGTCTCAACTCAATCTGCGAATCTTGTCAAGTCGGAAAGAGTTCGAAACTCCCTTTTTTAAATTCAAGTTTTTGTTCCTTAGAACCGTTGTAGAGGATCCATTATGATGTTTGGGGTCCCTATCCATTTGGGTCAGTTCAAGCCATTAAGTATTATGCAATACTCATCGACAATTTCTCTCGATACACTTGGTTATATCCTCTTCAAGATAAATCAGATTTTTACTATGTTTTTGTGAAATTTCAGAATCTCGTTGAAAATTCGTTTAAGAAAAAGATTAGGGTTTTCCAAAGTGATGGTGCAGGGGAATTCGTAAGTAATCAACTCAAACAGCTTTTTGAAGAAAAAAGAATTCAACATTACAAATCTTTCAGATGAGTTATCGTGCTAGGTGTTGAACTAGTGTTGTTCGATCAGAAACAAATAGAACAATTTCATTCAGAAAATACAATCGGTTAAATGAAGAGAAAGGTAAAAATTGTTTATCAGTTCGGCAGAAAAAAATATGGCGAGTTATTGAATATTATCCCTCTTAATTTTTGGATCGCTCATTAAAAACTAGCAACCCTCATTTTAATACATATACTATATTAATGGTATTTATAAATGCTGATTTGAGACACACCCAACACCGATATCTGACGAGAATAGATGTTTTGTGAGATCTCCTGCAATTCTTTGAAATTGACGGAGATCATCCATACTGTGATATTTTGAAATCAAGTTATTGGGACACTACGTTGGTTTTTTAATCTTTTATTCTATTTTTAATGTTAGTTTAGCCTGGTGTAGAAAGTTGTTGATGTTTGTAGGAAGTTAATCCATGGATTAGACTTGATCATAGGTTTAGCTTGGTTGGATAGGTTTATCTCGATGGTTTCTTGTATAGCAAGGTTGTGTGAGTTGTTTGTTATAGTTAGATTTTAAAATTTGACCACAACATTGCAATCGTCTGGGTGGTGTAGTCGGTTATCACGCTAGTCTCACACACTAGAGGTCCCCGGTTCGAACCCGGGCTCAGACATTTTTATTATTACTTTTCGTACATTTTCTATAAGCCCAGTTGATATTATGCATTCCATAATAACAAATTAATTCACTTTTTTTTTTTGTAATTATGTGAATCTTCACATTTTTCTGCATGATGGCCATATGCATAAGCGTTTCTTAAACGAGACAAGACCTACCAAACTTGTCCGTTACGACCATGTGAAACTCATATTTCTATATATAAATACAAGAATTCTACCATCCTAAAAACGTCAAAACTTTGAGAAGAAGTTCAAGAAATGAAGCTCACGACAATAATGCTCAACGCCTTTGTAATAATACTTGCCATGTTGTATTCTGCTTCAACCAAAGCAACCGCAGTTGGAGGCTTAGGAGAAGTGACACAATCGTGTGTTCCGACAGAGCTTTTGCCATGTTTACCAGCGATAACCACGGGAGGAAGTCCGGATAAAAGTTGTTGCAACAAACTAGTTGAGCAGAAACCTTGTCTATGTGGTTACATTAAAAATCCTCTGTATAGTATGTACGTTATGCCTGCAAACGCTCGTAAAGTCTTAGCTGCGTGTCATGTTCCTTATCCTAGCTGTTGAACCTCTAATGATAATAAAAGAATTATCAAACCTAAATTTTATGTAATAATGAGTGATCAAGTGATGATGATGACGATGGTTGGAAGTTCTTTTTCTGTGTCATATATATTATAAAGTGTATTTGTTTTTGTAGTGATTCGTATCTAAAGTTTGAGAACTCATGTTTTTACCATTTTTCTATGATTTATTCATTTTTAGTTTATATGAATCAAAATAATATAATGCTAATTTAGACGATAATGTAAAAGTAAGGGTTTAATATGTGTGTTAAAAGAGTATTTCACTTTATCAATATTTGGCTACACAAAGAGATTATGCATGTCGATTTTGTAATTCTTTTTAATAAATTAAGAGTATAAGTGAATCATTAATTGCATTAGTTATGTTCGTTTCTCAGCCGTACTTTTCTGTTGCTGCAAATACGACAAATTGTTTTTCGTTTATCTGTCGCAGCTATATACAGTCAATCATAACGCTCAGACGATATGTCTTACGTTGTAATTTTTTTGACCGCTGATTAAAACAACGATACGATTAAAAATTTGCGATCAACCATAACTGTCGAAAACAAACAAACGAACAATATATGCTATAGCCGCAGTCGGTGATAGCAAACGAACAAGACTAATTATATCTATAAAATATGTATTTTGACTACAATTTAGGTGTTATGAAAATATTGAAATATTGTATTGTAACATTAGAACCAGATAATATTAAAAATAATAATAAGTTTAAATTCATAATTTTTTGAATATATATATATATATAGATTCCTAATGATAAACAAAGTTCTATAAAAATAATATCTAGAACTTTATTTTTACATATATAGGTCATGTTCGTTTGTCAACCGCAGGTTACTGCGGCAGCGGCAGCGGTAGATTGTTGTTTGTTTAGCTGTCGTAGGTACATGCGGCAGATGCAGCGGTCAGACGCTGCGTCTTGCGTCGCAGTTTTTTTGACCGTTGATTAAAACAGCGGTGCGACTAAAAATTTGTGATCAACCGCAACCGAAACCATCGGATGCAAATAAAGGAACAACATCTACCATAATCGCAACCGCAGGATTGACCGCAGATACAGCCACAACACACTGTGCCGACCAAACGAACATGACCATAATAAAAAAATTTGGGCTGTGTCCTAATCAATGATTATGCCGATTATGTTAAGGGCTGGCTTGAAATAAATATAGATTCATAATTCCTTCTACTATCAATTAACAAAACAAATGAAACTTTTATATTGACTTAACTAAATATCATTTGCTTGACGTTGCATGTTCAGATATAATGCTTTTGCGTCACCATTTAGTCTTTATTAATATTCCTACGTTTAGGTATGGCTCATAGGCTATAGACTTACAAATAATGGTTTTAGACACCAAATTATACTAAATATTCTAAAGATATTATTTTAAAAAAAAATATTTGTTATGATATAGTGGTTGAGTCTTGTTTTAATAATTCTATATATATAGTCTTCGATCCAAGCCTCACTTTTGTAATTACTTTTTTCAGTTTTACTTTGTTAATAGATTAAAAAAGATAACCGTCTAAGATAACAATATTTTAAGTTCTTATTTCAAATATAATACTAATTATTTAAATTTCAAAAATATCACAAATTTAATATTAAAATAATTAAAAATCTTATTCTAATAAAAAAAATTTAAACCATAAATTAGATAAAATAAATCATATTTCATTTTTTTAAATTGTTTTGAAAATTCAGAATAAAGAAGTGTGTTTGATTGGCTTTTTCAAATTTCTATATGTTTATCATTTAAATTAGGGTTCAATTTCGTAACCCACAAAAATTTATCTCATTAACTTTATTTTGATCCAAATATTAGAAATTTTTTTGTTAGATAGACAAACCAATTATTATTTTCTCTAATCTATCCAATATTTATATATTTTGCGTATTTTTATAATGTCGTAAGTAACCATTTTTTGTTTAGCTAAATTTAAAAACAAGTTTTAAAATATGAAATTGAACAATTAAAATTATTTTTCCTTAACCGAACTTAAATTAAAATCATAACCAACATCAAAATAAACAATACCTTAATTTCTTCCAAATTTATTTGGAAACGACATTAAATCTATTCATACTAGATTGAATATTCATATGTCAATTGTATTCTCACAATTTTAATTGTTCCAATAAACCCAAACCTAAAAGGTGTGCAATGTATAAATAGAAATTGTCAACTAGGTCAAGATTCATTCCAAAAGGTGGCAGCTAAAAGGGAGGACACCTAGGAAGAAAAAAAAGGAGAGAGAGAGGAGAGAGAGGAGAGAGAGGAGAGAGAGAAGAGAGAGAAGAGAGAGAGAGAAAAAAAAAAGGTACAACAGTATATGTTATATTATAATTATTCTGATTCTACTATTTCTCTAAAGTTAATCCTCTGTAAAAATTTCATTCAGATTTATAGTGTAAGTTTGTGAAAGACAAATCCTACCCGAGAGGTAGCTTAAGTGGGAATTCGGTAATCAAATCGTATGTTCTTATTTCTAACAAATATTTACCAACACTAAAAACAATCAGAAAAGATCTTAAAATCCTAACATCATACAAATCAAATATTTGTATAGATCGGATCGAGTTATGGTTTTAATTAAATTTTGATTAATGATTGTACCCATTTTTTTGGATCACTTGCAGTTGGATTCTTCGGTTTCATATATAATAGTGTTGAAGCTATGAAGTTGTTGTATTTTTTTTATAGCAGTTTGTATTAAAAGTTTAAAACACACACATTTCTATCGTTTTCGTATAAGGTTTCTTCATTTTAGTTCATATGAATCAAAATAAAGCAGAGGGTGAAATATATTTGTTAAGAGAGTATTTTTTTTTTAAATTTGGGTACACAAAGAAATTATGTATTTAAATTTATAAGTTATTGGAAATATATATAGTAATGATAAACAAATTTTAAAAAAGATTTGACAGAATTTTATTGGATTATGTTCTAATCAATGATTTATGTGGAATAAGTCATGATCATGTTTAAAATTCTATGCGAAATATGTTCGTTTGTATATCATATGAGAATGTGGTAATGGTTACATCAAATTACTGTTCATTATTTATCGTAAATTTATGCAAACAATTACACCGGTCAGATATTGTGTTTTATGTTATAATTTTTTTACCAATAATTTAAACATAATTTTTGTAAAAAATCTATAGTCAGCCGTTTGAAATATATAAAAACGAGATATGATGCATCCACACCTGTAATATTAACTATAGATACATGTGACTAGGCATGGGCTTTCGATTTTTTTTTGTTTAATCGGGTCGGATCTTTGGAGTTTCGGTTTTTTGGTTTTTAAAAAAAATTTGACCAAAAAAATAATAATAATAATCAATTTGGTTCGATTATTTTTTTAGTTTAATCGATTCGGGTTTTAGCATAAAAACGTTTCCAAATTAAATTGAATTAAAATTTGATTTTTGGTTTAGTTACATAAAATTTAAGTTTAATCAGTTTATTAGTTTGTATTTTAGGTTTTTTGATTAATTTTGGATTAATTTGGTTTAATTATTCGGTTTATTAGTTTATATTTTTTTGGATTTTTAGATCGAACCGAATCGAACCATAAACCGATTAAAATTATTATTATATCTGATCAGTTTAATGCATATAATAAAATTAAAACCGAAAATCAAAAATTTTGGTTTAACCGGTTCGGTTTATTTGATTTGTGCCGAATGCCGAAATCTGTCTGCGACATGAGCATCACCAAAGTTGCTAATTTCGTCTACCATCAACTTACAAATAAACAAAGATAATTAAAATTTGACTTAACTAAATATCATATGCTTCACGTTGTAATTCAATGTTCAGATGTTTAGCATCACCCATTTAGTCTTTATTAATATTCCTACGTTTAGGTATTGCTCATAGGCTAAAGACCCGCAAATAATGCTTTAGACGCCAAATTATACTAAATATTTTAAAGATATATATTTTTTTTAGTGATGATGTAGTTGTTGAGTCTTTTTTTTTAATAATGTTATATATAGTTTTGAATTCAAGCCACACTTTTGCAATTAGATTTTAAGTTTTCTTTTTTTAGTAATTTTAAATTGTAATATTTTTGAGCCAACTGCTATTTTTATTTAAAGAATTTTGCTCTGAAAATTTAGGTTAAATAATTATATGATCTTTTGTTATAAAAATTCATTATTTTTATTTAATATAAACTTTCAAATTGAAAATAAATATGTAATAAATGAGATGACTAAAAAAGTTATAGTATTTGATAAAAGCATATTTTCAAAAGTACCACATTTTTTAAAAAAAACATATCATCAATATTTTTATTTTCTATAAATACCTTAAAAGTTTTATTATACCAAAATAACAGACAACCACAAAATACCACAAAACTAAAAATGAGAATTGTTAAGAATGAATCAAAAATTGAGTATAAATGTGAATTTAACCATTTTAAAAATGATTTGAAAAATTATTACACCATTCTTATTACACATAAATAATATATAAATGTTAATTATATTTTATTTTTTATTTAGTCACACGATTTAATAATGAAATATGGATTGTAAAACGAAGTATAAAGAAGAATTGTAGAGAAATTTGAACTCTAAAAACTAATTTGTATAAATTTTATAAAGTGGATTTTGTTGAAAAGTCAATTGAAAACGCTTTTGATGAATCTTCTTTTGTTTGATTATTTCAGTTAAATTTACGTCGGTAAAATTTCTCTATAAATATGATATTATTCATTATTTGTAAGAAGAACATGAATAAGAGACTTCACTCCTCTCTCTCTCCTCTTTTCTCTTGAATAATAAAATTATCAATTTAATTTTATCTCTGAAGATATTTTTCATAACAGATTTAAGATATAATTTGTATAAATTACTAAATTAAATTGTTAGTAGTAAATAGTTTGTGAAAAAAAGTAGTAGTAAATAGTTGAAGTAGATTTTGCTTCGTCAGCCATGAGAGACGGCTTAAGAACGTAGGAGGACCCTTCCCTATCCACGTGTCAATACGTTTAGCTGACTCACATTATCGATACACTAATCTGTAACTTTATTTTATTTTAAAATTTCTCCTTCAATTAGTAATAGACAATTTCGAAAGATATATAAATTTAGAGATATTTATATATATAGACTATTTTGATTATTAAACATATATATATATATGTAGTGATTTGAAAGTAATATTTTACTCATTAAAATTATTTCAGTTTTAGTTATTGACATTAATCTTATATATTAAAAAATAAGTGAGTTTTTTAGAAAAATAATGAAATATCATTAGAAAAAGATGATATGATTAAAAAAATTATGATATATAATTTAGTCAAATGATATGACAATTTTAAATATAAATTTATTTTAAAAATAAATTAAATCATATATATTAATTCTATACATTAAAAGAAAACTAAATTTTGAAAAATGTTGTTATTAGAAAAATATGATATGGTTAAAAAAATTATGCCATTACAAATGTGATATGATAATTTTAAACATAATTTATATTTATAATTGTTTCAAATTATTAATTTTGTTTGACAAATTAATACAAATAATTTATATTTTTTTAATGTTGATTATTAATTTTACATATCGATTGAGTTGTTCATATTTTAATCAACATATAATTATTAAAAACTAATATTTAAAAGATGAACTTTTACAAAAAAATAGCAAAAAATATATACAAAATTAATGGTTAATATGATATATTAATCGTACCAAATAAAATTTATTTTATAATTTGATTATAAAATAAAAATATAAACATATTATAAATTAAAATATATATTTTTAGTAGTTTTAAATACATAAACCATAAATAAAACTAATTTTATATAATAAATATGTAATATAATACATATAACATCTTAACATATATAATAATAATCTAAATTTATAATATGGTATATCTACTTATGGTGTACACATATTATCTAGATTTATTTTAGAAGAAAAAAAATATTTGTTTACTTTCGAGTCATGCAAGTGTGGCAATCTTATCAAAATTATCGTCGTTACCAAATATCTCAAGTAATTTAATTTTTTCTCTTTTTGGAAAAATGATTACTTGGTTTTGAAAAAGCCAATGAATGTGTACAAAACTAAGGGGAAATTACATTTAACAGTTTACCAAATGTGGAATTAGGCCTCTCAAACGGGTCAGACCCACCCCGCCTGACCCGCCCCACGGCGGGTTACAGATTTTTTTGCACAAAATTTTTTTACCCACAAAACCCGCGAATCAATTTTTTTAGATCCGCACCCGTCCCGCATTAATCAAGCGGATCCTGCGGGTGACCCGTTTCATTTTTCAAAAAATTTAAACAAATTTAATAAATTTAATTAAACTAAAATATTTAATAAATTTACTTTAAATAAAATATTTAATACATTTAATTAAAATTTTTAAAAATATTTAATAAATTTAATTAAACTAAAAGATTTAATAACTTTATTTAAATTAAAATATTTAATAAATTTAATTAAAGTTTCTAAAAATATTTAAATAATTTAATTAAAATATTTAATAATTTCATTTGTTTGGGTTTAAATTAGTTTGGGCCTAAATTAGTTGGGCCTGAATTTGATTAATTTGATTGAATCCAAAATTTGTGGGTACCCGCTAACCCGCAAGTTAAAAAATTGCGACCCGCACCCGCCCCGCTTTAAATAATGCTCGACCCGCACCCGCCCCGCATATGAAAAAAAAAATATCACTCGACCCGCACCCATCCCGCAGCGGGTCAAACGAAGCGGGACCCGCGGGTAAAGAATCATATTGACAGGCCTATGTGGAATATTAGATACAATGCTGAAATCCATAGGAAAAATATTAATTCATAAAAAATGACCAAAATTTTTTGATTTGACTCACATTCGGGTGAATAGGAACTCTTTCAACGAAGGAACAATGGTCAAGTCCCTATCATAAGAAACCTATCACAAAACCACATCCGACACTAAAAGGGTAAGAGAAGATTTCGACATAGTTGTGGACAATTTAATCACCCAAAATGACCAAAGAGACTATTCCCATCAGATGAACCACCTCCACCTCCACATCCAACCAACCGGATCAGATGTTAAGATCGACCAAACGAAAATAAGGATTAGCCGGACAAACCATTATATATATGTAAGGCGAAACTTACTATATTTGGAAATGTGATTAATGTAAATATTCAATACATTTTTAATAGAACAACTGATAAAACTAACATTTTTAAAAAAATTTATTCGAAATATAATATTATTAATTTAAATTTCCAAAATAACAATAATTTAATACAAAATATTTTAAAATTTTTTCAAATAAAAATAATAAATTATAAATTAGAAAAAACTCAAAAATAAATATATTTATTTATAATTTATTTATGGTAAATAAATATTTTTATTTATAATAAATTTTAATTTTGTTTATAATTTGTTTATGGTAAATAAGTATTTTTACAAAATAATTTATGTTATTTTTAAAAAATTTAAATTTAAATTGTTAAATATGGAATATTTTTTAAACGTCTATTTTAAGATATTAATCTTTCCAGTATTATTTTTCTTTTAAATGTACGAATAGGTTTCTAGTTAAGTGTAAATTCTTACATGTTTATTACGAAAATATTGACTTTGTATTACAATTATATAAATTCGTTTTTAGTTTATTCCCATTTTCTACTCAAGAAAATCAAAATCGACCAACTATTTAATAAAGCTTAGCATGCGACATTGTATTCACTACTTTTTACCTAATAAAAAGGAAACGTATTTTCTTTTAGCAAAAATGTGGGGATTCCCCTTTTGTAGTTGAAACATTTGGCTCTTTCACAATTCTTCTAAATCGTGGACTTCGTAATTTTCTCTTCACACCTCTCTTAAACTTTCCTAAACTAAAAAGAAAACCTCTCTCGCCCAATTAGTGTAATACCATTTGTGGGTTTTCAAAATTTTACATTTGAAAATGCATCAAGAGACAATTGAAAACAAGTAAAGATGCAAGAAAATAGCATCAAATAGAAAGTGGAAACATATTTACACGAGGAAATTTTCTTTTAAAAAAAATTTTTTTAATATCAAAGTTGAGATCTTTTCAGAACCGGGCTTGCATGCAAGCGGAATAAGCCCGTGCTTACGGCCTTTTATATTTTTATAAAATAATCAATCTTTATTTTGAAAATATTATGATAAAATAATGTAAAACGCCTTTTTTTTTGCTTGCGACTTTTTTAAATTCAGAGTCGGCCCATACTCTGTATTTAAGAGGAAAGGATGGAGTACGAGGGTTTTATCGAAAATCTAATAGAGCGAACTAGGTGTACGATACTAGAATTTTTGAATAAAACAATCAGATTTTTAAATAAGTGGTTTCTGTTTTGTATCAATCAAACATATAAAACAAACACTCTGTTGGAGTTCGATCAAATCAGATGAGAAATAGATATTACAATTATGTTTTGAGCCAATTTTGGTGTAAAATTATGGTTAAAACTATTGTTAAGTGTAACTTGTAATATTTGTTTAACAAGATTCTAATAAAATATATCTTTCTCTATTTTATGTCTTGCTCGGGTATTTTCACACTTTCAACATTTAACAATTTACCAAAAGTTTTCAAAATTATAGTTTTTACGGGTTGACCAAAATAATATATTAAAATGTTGTGGAGTGAACTGAATAATGAGTTAGCCTATTTACTGTCTTTGAATATAAAAAGTAAGTAATATAATTTATAGAGTTTAGTAACCAAAAATAACAAATATATCAAACGGTACAAAACAGGATAAGTGTTTTCAAGATTGTATTTCTTTACGGACTGGCAAAAAAAAAAGTTCATTGGAAAAAGAATTAAATAAGATAATCGATAAAAATAATAATTTTTTGTTTTAAATATAACATCATTAATTTAAATTTTTAAAAATAACACAAATTTAATGTTAAAGTATTTTAAAACTTTTTTCTAATTGAGAAAAATTAAATCTTAAATTTAAAAAAGAATCCAAATATAATATATTAATTATATTTGCAATTTATTTATAATAAATATGTATTTTTAGAAAATAATTTATGTTATTTTGGAATTTTAAGTTTATAATACTAAATTTTGAAACATAAACTTAAAAGTATTATTTTAGAATATTATTCAATTAAATAAATGGACTAACCTATTTTAAGGATAATAAGTAGTAAGAATCAAACAAAAATATATATTCTATTTTAAATACTATATTATAGTGTGGGTTAATATTTCTGAATGTTGAATATATATTTCTGGATGTTAATCAAATATTTTACTAAATTTTTATATTTGATTATAATTTGTATGTTATTATTAGTTATCTTTTAGTTATTACTTTAAATATTATTAATCAGATAAATTAGTTATGCTTTAGCTATTAGTTTTGTTCGTTTGGTCGCCGTAGACGGCTGCGGTTGTGGTTGCGGTCAATCCTGCAGTTGCGGCTGCGGTAAATATTGTTCGTTTGTCTACCGCCGACGGTTGCGGTTAAGGTTGATCGCAGATTTTTAGTCGTACCGCTGTTTTAATCAACGGTCGAAAAAATTACAATGCATGACACAATGTCTAACCGTTGCATCTGCCGTTGCCGCATGAACTTGCGGCTGACAAACGAACCTGACTCTTGTTACTATTAGTTATATTTTAATTATTATGAACTTGATTACTATTAATATCAAATATAAAAAATTAATTAAATAAAATTACAAAATATTAATGGATAACCCATATATATATATATTATCCACCAAATAAATGCTTATTAAAATACATATAAACAATAAAAATTACTCCACTGAATTAAAAATCAAGTATTTAATTATTAACATTTCCACAAAACAAATTACACAGAGCAAATAATTAATTACTGAAGTGGGCCATGTGAATTAATACATCGGGCCACTAAATTTTTTAGATTTGATCTGAGGAAGTTGTTAACTAGACTCGATGTATGTGAATTAGGCTCATTACCTCTTTTTATTTAAATCTTTTTAAAAAAAAAATCAAAGAAATTTATTTATTTCTTAATGTAAATTTTTGTTTGATACGTTATTTTAAAAAAAAACTAAAGTATTGACCTCAAATAAGTCTCTTTATTTCTTAATAAATATATTGATTTATTACTTATTTTAAACTTGGATATATATAATCCTAACTAATGAGTAATGAGATATTTTCCGATGTTTTACTTTAAAAATTACTATTGATATTTAAAATTTTTATGCACCGATTAAAGATTTATCTTTTATTTTTTAAAAATAAATTAATTACAAAACAAATCCAAACATTAATAATTTTTGGTCAACCGCAATTTTATATAGTTATGACTGTAACATATTATTATTCGTTTATCTACCATAATTACATGCAGATAATCGCAACGGTCAGATATTACGTACTGTGTTGTAATTTTTTATCGCAGATTAAAAAAATATTACGACTAAAAATCTGTAATCAACCGTAATCGTAACCGACGACGAATGACAAATGAACAATATATATCATAGTCACAATCGCAATGTTAATCGTAACCGCAGCCGCCGACGGCAAGCAAAGGAACAAAATTTATATATTAAAATTAAATTATGTATTTAGTATTGAATTATCTAATTTGTAAAAAATTAATTAGTTATTAGGTGGATGTTGTAACCTAAATTGATGACAAGAAGACAAAATACAAATAATTAAAAATAAATAATTTTTTTTAATTATTGTGAATTAAACTGAAGAAATTATTTATAAGGAAGGTGTTTGACGTTAAAAAGAAAGAAATATAAATTAATATTTATCAACTAAAATTTAAAAATATAAAATTAAAATTAAAAGTAAATTAATAAAAGAAATCCAAGTCGGCTTTAGCCTCTTCCTTCACTATAAATTCGCCTTTGGCTTCTCTCTTCCAGAGAAAACTCTTTCCGTTTCTTCTCACGTCACATCGGATCGTCACAGAAACTATTTTTCGCGTTTTTTCTCTACTTTTGTTCGTCTCTTATACATTTTCTAGGTAAAAACAAATGGGAACAATCGATATGGAGAGTCCAAAGGTGAATGATCTCTCTCAAATCCTCCCTCGAGTCCTCGTCGTCTCTAGACGCACCGTTCGTAAAAACAAATTCGTCGATTTCGTTGGTTCTTCTCTGCCTCTGCTTTTTCGTTTCATTTTTTTTTTTGCATGGTTTTGAATTTTTGTGGTAAAAAATCTAAACTTTATATGAATGTTTGTTGTTCTTCATAATGTTCATGGGTTCTCTCTCTAAATTTCCGGGTTTTTTTCAGGTGAATACCATCTAGATTTGATAGTTCGTTACGGATGTGTACCAGTGATTGTTCCACGGGTTACTGGTGTTCACTTGTTGCTTGAGAGCTTCAAGCCAATCCATGGAGTTCTTCTTTGTGAAGGAGAAGATATTGATCCTTCTCTTTATGAATCTGAGATATCTTCTCTTTCTCCAGAAGAGCTTCAAGAGATTAGAGAAACACATGCGAGTGATACAGCTATTGATAAAGAGAAAGATTCCATTGAGTTAGGACTTGCTAAGCTTTGTCTCGAACAGAACATTCCTTACTTAGGAATCTGCAGAGGATCACAGGTAAATAAATGTCTCTTTTGAGTTGATATGTCGTTTACTTGGAACAAAAATTGTTAAATTGTTTGTTTACGATGCAGATTTTGAATGTGGCTTGTGGTGGGACTCTTTATCTAGACTTAGAGAAAGAGCTAACGAATAAGTTACCTGAAGAACGTAGAACGAAGCATATCAACTATGATGATTATGATGGGCATAGACATGTTGTGAGGATTGTTGAAAACAGTCCTCTTCATTCTTGGTTTAAAGATTCCTTGGATGAAGAAAAAATGGAGATTTTGGTTAATAGTTATCATCATCAAGGTGTAAAGAGATTAGCACAGAGGTTTGTGCCAATGGCGTTTGCTTCTGATGGATTAATGGAAGGGTTTTATGATCCTGATGCTTACAATCCTGAAGAAGGAAAATTCATTATGGGTTTGCAATTTCATCCAGAGAGAATGAGACAACATGATCTTGACGAGTTTGATTATCCTGGTTGTCCGGCTGCATATCAGGTTTTGTGTTCTTAAACATAAGTTACATATACTGAAACTAAGTCAATGGTTGTGAAAATGAGTTTTTATGTGATTTGGTTTTATTTCTAGGAATTTGCAAAGGCAGTGATTGCGTATCAGAAGAAGCTGAATAGCTCAATGTCTGTTCCAAAGACATTGAAGCTTGATAGAGAAATGGAGAATAAAAGAAAGATGCTCATTCGAAGTTTCTCACTTGCGAGGTACATGTATACTAGAGGAGAACCTGAGAAGAACCCTTCAAAAGAATCAGAGCTTGAAGTTGGAGCTGAATTTCTTGAGGTAAAGAAACATCAAATCTCTCTACTCAACTTTAACATAAGTGCTTGATTTCATATTATTGCAAGAGGCCAAAATGGTTTAGAGGAGTTTCTTTGGCCTTTCGGAGTCCTCAAGGGTTACACAGTAAAAGCCATATCTTTAAGATACGGCTTAATAATGTTTATGGTTGTTGTGATGGGACAAGTAGACTCAGACTGGACCAGCCGGGGACACTTTGAGCCCTGATTCGAAACATGTGTCCGCTTAATCATGCATGTAGATGTTGCAGGCTAACCTGAAAAACAAAGCGAAATAGTGGGTTTGGAGTCCCGGTCTGTCTGGGTTAATGACCTGAACAGGCCGGGAGGGTGTAGGAGGACCAGCATGTGGGGCTGGTCGTGGGTCACTGCCCCGGCCCACATGGTTTGTCTCATTGCAACAAGCCAAGAATGTCTTACTCTTTCATGACACAATATGTTTGTCATGCTAGGACTTAGGATTATAGCATGCTTTGGCTGAGTTAGTTATTCTTGTGTGTATGGTTTGTGTTGTACAGTCAAACACAGCTCTAAGCGCAGAGCAAGAAGCCAGGCTGAAGGAAATGGGAGCGACGGTGAGGAATGGAGGCTCATATATGAAAAAGTTGAAGGTAGACGAAGAGAAACAAAGGATGGCAAGGAACATGATGAATAAGATGAACATAGAGCAACTTTCAGAGCTTATGGCATTTTATCATTTGATGGGAAATATCTGTGGAGAGGTTTTGGATAGAAAGCTTCATGAAAATGTCAATGAATGCTTCAAGGAAATATGAATTCACAGAAGATGCTTTCAGATAAAAAATGTGACTTTGTTTATTTGCTTTTCTTTTCTTCTTCTTTTTTTTTGTTGGCAAAAGATGGGAAAAGATAACGTCTCTGTGTGTGTGTGATCATATTTAATGGTGTCTTAAGAGTCATAGGTTACATGATAATTTGCCAACAATTTCTTTAGTAAATTTATTTTTATAAAATATTAATAATTCAAATTTAATAATTGCAATTACACTTAAATATGTTTTTAAATAACAATAAAGTTCAAAAATATGAATTCAATTATTTTATGTGGTTGTAAGAGATAAATAAAAAGTGGTAGTAATAAATAATTATTTAAAAGCTAGAGATTATGTTTACATTATTATTTGACAAGTATATTTCAAAAAATAACATTTAATTTGTAAAATATTACTTTAATTATTATATAAATAATTAAATAAAAAAAAACAAATACTAAATATATAGAAAAGTTAAAATAACAATTAGTATTATGAAATCTAATATTTAAAATTTAGATTTTTCTTAATGGGCAATTGAATAAAATAGCAGTATTTCAAGTTTTTTGTTCCACTAGTCATTTAAATTTTTAAAAATACCATAAATTTAATACTAGAATAATTAAAAAGTTATTATTAATAAAATATTTAAATCCTAAATTAGAAAAAGTGAATCCAAACATTATGTTTTAATTTTATATATAGTTTATTTAAGATAAATAATTATTTTCACATAATAATTTGTGATGTTTTTGGAATTTTAGTTTTACTGTGTTAAATTTGAAATATAAACTTAAAATGTTGATATTTTAGGGTATTACTTTTTATTAATCTACTTGAATAATTTTTACATGAAAATAAATAAAATTAACTAGATTAATACATTTAAAAATTTCATAATATATAAAAAATAATTTATTTTCATATTTTACAAATTATATTATTCATGATTATTATAACATCAAATATTTTAAAATTCAAATCTTTATTAAAATACTTAAATAACCTTTTACCAAAAAAACTAATTATAATATTATATCTAACAAATTAAAATTTTGATTTGTATTTATATTACGAATATTTTATAAAATAATTTAACATTCACTAAAAATTTGTAAACTACAGAATATTTGATTAAATTCACAAAAAATATAATAAAATGTTATAATTACATAACTGCGCAAATAGTGCAGGTCAATTTTGTAGTTAGTGTTTAATGGAGATTATTGTAGTGTGTTGAATAGTAATTTTGTATCAATAAATTAAAATAATATTATAATGACATTAAATTGTCAACAATACAAAATTTTATCAAAATAAAAAATAATATAATGCTTGCCATCTTACTGTTTTGTCACTGTTATAATAATAATAATTTTAATTCCAAACCACACAATTCTTTCATTTTTTCTTCTATTTTCTTAGTTTCTTAATTATATCTTTTTCTAAAATTGCCGTTTTATACTGATATAAAGAAAGCAATAGATATAATTTATATCATTATGATGTTACTTATATATTAATTAAAAATTTTAAAAATGGTTATTTAAAATTTTTATTTTTAATAGAAAAACCTAATTCTCTTTGATTTTGGTTTAGGGCACGAATCACATATGCAGGAAAATAAAATCCTAATATTCCTATCATCAAAAGAGTATAAAACATGTAATCCCTCTAGGCAAGAAAAAACGCCTAGTAAGAGAAAAAAAAGGGAGAGAATTCGTGAGGAGAGTGAAGAGAGTGAGAGTTTCAAAGTTTTAGTTGTATTGTAATTATTCTAAATCTGTTCTTTTTCTAAATTTGATTTTTTGTAAAAGCTTCATTCAGATTTATAGTAGAAGTTTGTACGATACAGATTCTAACCGAGAGATACCTTAAGTGGAAACTTGGTAATCAAATCGTGTGTCTTTATTGTAAGCAATCCAAATGCAATCAAGAAAAACTCTAAAATCTTAACAAGTGGTATCGGAACATTCAGGTTGGTTGCAAGGCGTGTGTTGGGAAACTAGATTTTTGGGATTTGCTGGAAAATTCAGAATCACAACAGATTTGAAAACCTAATGATGAGTTCACGAATTAAGGTTGACAGATTTGATGAAACAGGAGATTTTTCTCTATAGAAAGTGAGAATGATGGCTCACTTTGGGGTTTTAGGGTTAAAAGACATCCTAATAGATGAAAAATTGCTAAAGGATTCAATAGTTACAAAAAGTAAATCTGGTGAAGAAGAAAAGGGAGGCATAGAAGGCAGCAACTCATAGATCGATCCGGTAAAATTTGAAAAATCAAAAAGGCTAAAGATCTTATTGTTTTGAACGTGGAAAATCAAGTGCTCAGTAAAATCTCTAAGTGTGATACAGCGGTATTCATGTGGTCTACCCTAAACAAGTTATACATGGAGACATCTCTTCCGAATCGGATCTACCTACAATTGAGGTTCTACACTTTCAAGATTGATGACTCCAAAAACATTGATACCAATATAGATGACTTTCTAAGGCTAGTGACAAATCTCAACAACATAGGAGTTGAAATTTCGGAAGAGATACAAGCAATTCTACTTCTAAGTTCCATGTCGAACATGTACGATCAACTCAAAGAAACTCTGAAGTATGGGATAGATACTTTAAAGCTAAATGAGGTCACACCAGCAGCTAAGTCTAAGGAAAGAGAGTTAACTGAAAGTGGAAAGATAACAAATTCTCATGATAAAATTTTGGATGTGGAATCAAGGGGTAGGTCGAACAATCGGTTTGATAATGACAACACATGGAGAGGCCGATCGAAGAACAAAGTCAGATTTAAGTCAAGGCAACAATCTGATAACAACAAATGATGTTTCATATGTGGAGATGAAGGGCGTTCGAAAAGAGAATGTGCTCAAAGAAAGAAACGTGCAGAATCTCTTAACATTGCAGAGCCTATTCAGCCAGTGGTTTTAACAGCTAGTACTCAAGACACAAGGGAATAGGTAATGGATTCAGAAAATTCTTACCACATCACACAGAACAAAGACGTTTTGTTTGACTTCAAAGAAATCAATGAAGATAAAATTTTGATGGCTAAATAACACTCATAACTACATCAAAGGAACATGGAGTATTAGAATTCAGAACTCAAATGGCTCTATGGTGATACTCAAGGATGTGAAATACATGACAGAGGTGAGTAGAAATTTGATTTCAATTGGTTTGTTGGAAAAATCAGATTGTTGTTATCAAGTAGGTGATTTGAGACTGTAGTTTTATACAGACGACAAGAAAGTAATATCTGAAAAACTTAACAACGGGTTGTATTATCTTCAATGTAGAGTTTGCAAGGCAGGGATCAGGTCAGGAACGAAGAAGGTGAGTAAGGAGATATCTATACACAAGGTCGAATTAGTGGATAGACAGTCAAAGAAAGTGACTTTCAGTGAGAATCTAATTCAAGCACCTACACCGAATGGTTTTAAGGTATGTTCAACAGTTCAAGGTGGAGACTCTTTTGTTGAAAAGTCCAGAGAAATTGTAGCTGAACATAATAAAGCGGATTCTGGTGCTAAAACTCACAAGGAAAATAGTTCAAAAGATTTGAAAAAATCAAAAAGTGGAAAAGGAGTTTGAGCATGGAAGCTAAGGTGAAGTTTCTCTATAAAATTTTGCAGATATTAGGAACTGACATGTTCAATAATATTGTTGCTAAAGGCGGTTTGATTCACCTAAAGAAAGTTCTAGAAATCCTATCTACCAAAAAGTTACATGATTTGAATTAACAACTTTTTTGTGAATTTCTCAAGACCCTTTAGAGAAGGACTCGGCTCCAGGTAACGTTACTGTAGGTGTCTCGATCTCGCAGAGACAAAGGAAAAAACAAGTTAGTTTCGGGTTATAATTAAATCAGTGACAGAAAAGGAAAAAGTTAGATGTTACCTATGAGGATGGATGCGAGAGGTGTGGCAGAGAATATCTCTCAAGGTGGAGCTCACCGGGCAGTAGACGACCTGCAACAGAGAAAAAAGGGGTGAGAAACGGTTAAAACGGGTTTGGAAAAGTCGTCAGGAAAGTCGGCGGAAAATTCGCCGGAAAAGTCATCGGGAAAGTCACTGGAAAAGTCACCGGGAAAGTCACCGGAAAGTCGTCGGAAATTCGCCAGAAAATCACCAGAAAATCGGCAGAAAGTCGCCGGGAAAGTCACCGGAAAGTCATCGGAAAATCATCGGAAAGTCGTCGGACAGTCACCGGAAAGTCGCCGGAAAATTTCCAGAAAGTCGCCAGAAAGTGGCCGGTGCATGGCGGCGCGTAGCGGCACATGGGCAGCGCGTGGTGGCGAGTGGGCGGCACGTGGCGGCACGTGGCGGCACGTGGCAGCGTGTGGTGGCGCGTGGACGGTAGCATGCTTGGACGGCGCGTGGCTGAGACGTGGCTGGGCGCGTGGAGGAGTGCGTGACCGTCACTCGCCCGCAAAGAAAAAAAATTGAAAGAAAAAGGAAGCTGATTTTTGGAATGGGCCACCTAATTTTACATGGGCCCAATGCCAATTAAAGAGAAAAGTGAAAAATTAATAGGAAAATCTAATTATCTTTAATTTTGGATTGGGCCAAGAAGCCCATATACAGGAAAATAAAATACTAATATTCCTATCATTAAAAGAGTATAAAAAAGATAATCAGTCAGGACAAAAAAAAAATGCAACAAGTTTGGTTTGGTTGTATTTAATTCGTGAGGAGAGAGAATAAAGATAAGAGAGAGAAGAGAGAGAAGAGAGAAAAGAGAGAGTTTCAAAAATTTGATTATATTGTAATTCTTTTAAATCTACTCTTTTTTAAAAGTTAATTTTTTTGTAAAAATTTCATTCAGATTTATATTGAAAGTTTGTAGCAAACATATCATATCCAAGAGATAGATTAAATGGGAATCGATAATCAAATCATGTGTTTTTATTATAAACAATCTAAAACCAACATCAAATACAATCACTAAAAAAACTAAAATCCTGACAACTTTGTAATTCAAATATGTTATTACTTAAATTATAACTTACCATTCTAATTAGCACTCCCTTACATTTTTATGATTATTCAATTTACTTCTTTTGAAAAGAAAAAACTGTGTTAATAAGATATCACTAAATACTATATAGATGTATTAGCTAATATTTTAAAGAAATTCAATCTAAAATAATTTATTTTGCTTATATCTAATGGGTTAAACAATAATTAATTCATTAAATTTAATGGATTAAATAGTTAAATAAGTTGACCATTAAATAATTCATTAAAAAACATGCAAAGTGAGTCATTTAGTATTGTCACTATTATTTTTTGCATTTCAGTTTTGTGGGTTTATAAAATTCTATGTCACGTTTTTTTATAAACCACGTTTAAATGTAACAATTTTAATATACTTGATAATATAAGATAGGACAACCGACAAAAATAACATTTTTAAAAATTTTTGTTCTAAATATAGTATCAATAATTTAAATTTTCAAAAATATCAAAAATTTAATATTAAAATACTTTAAAATTTATTTTTAATAAATAAAAATTTAATCCTAAATTAGAAAAAAATCAAATATAATATTTTTATTATATTTATAATTTATTTATGGTAAATATAAATTTTTATAAAATAATTTGTGTTATATTGAATTTTAAATTTAAAGTGTTAAATTTATAACAAAAAGTTTAAAAGATACTATATTAATATATTACTTTATAAGATATTTACCGCATAAAATACAAACCAAGTCTTTGGTGAAATAACCATTGTTTGGCTCACAATTTTATTTTAATAAAATAATTATGATGTAATTATGATGCGGCGAATAAGAAAAATTCTCAACATTTTGTATTATGATGGATTATTCGAGATGCACAAGAGTCTTTTGTATTTGTTGAAATTGGTAAATTTCAAAGGCACCATACAATTATTGAGTCTGAACTTTCATCATTCATTTGGATTTTACAAGCTACATGGTTATTAGACTTTCATTCTGTCATATTTGAATGAGATAATTTAATTCTCAACAACATCATCAACCATAAAAGCTATAATCATCAACTTCAACAATATATGTTGACTCTACAACAGTAGTTTCCTCAATTCGATGCAATTATTTTCTAACATAAACCAAGATTATATAATCAAATGGCAAATGTTTTGGCTTCGTATTCTATTATATTTCATATGGATTGAAAACTTTTTAATGTACGTACGCCTTTAATTCGTTACTTTATAAACAATGATATTTCAAGTTAATATATAATTTGTTGGCAAAATAAAAAAATCCAAAATTCTGATTATTTGGATTACCGGTTAAATTGGATTGAATTGACCCATAAATATTATCTATTTTGACACACTTAGTTGTAATGATATTATATTTTCACGATTTGTATTCATTTTATAATAATCAGATTTTTCAAAATCTAGATGTTTATTCAGATATTAAAATTATAGTTATAAAAATTTATATATATAGAAGTGCAGCAAATATCTTTTTCTAAATTTTTTTTATTATTTCTAATTTGGTTCATTTTAATGGATATTAAATTTTAGTATTTAGCTTATTTCGCAAAACTATAGATATCTATTTTTTTTAATCAAATCAAGATGAATCAAATGATATTTTGTCTTGTCCAAAGATATAAAATGAGACTAAATTATCAAATATTCCTAAAATCTAGATGTTTAATAAGATACTGAAAATGCAATTGAGATTTTTATTTACTAAAAATATCAAATGGACTACACTTTCATTCATTTCTTTTATTTTTTTATTTTCTATATTGTTTCTTTTCATAGAATTGTAATTTTTTATTAATGCAAAGAGAGAAATATATATATATATATATATATATTTATATAATTTAAGTACATATTAAATTAAATACTAAAATGTTTAATCAGATATTCAACCTGTTACGTTAAAATGTTAACATGGTCATAAAAATTTATATATATCAAACTGAAACAAAAATCTTTCTTTTAAAATTTCACTATTTATAATTTTTATTAAATATGTCACTAGTTAATTTTAAAGCACATGCATGGGTTAACACATTAACCAAGATTATATGTGGCAAATGTTTGGGGTTAGACTCTTTTGTTAGAGTTTTATATATTCCCATGAGAAGAGTTTATTATTATAAAAGTAATGTAATAATTTCATTTTGTTAATTTCATTTTATATATCATATGGCTTTTTTGTCACCGGGGCACAATGAACTGGCTCAATAATCCAATATTTTCATACGAATATTTAATACTCTCCTACAAGAAAAGATGGAGTCGAAACCATACATGTAGAATAGATGTATAAGTGGTACAACCACTAGACCAGTTATTCTTCCATATCACGTGTTCTTGTAATCGTCTAGTGTCCGTTATTGTGGCAATGCATGAGGTTTAGTTTGACGTAACATAATATATGTCTATATTTATTTAATAAATATAAATTACATGCAAAATAGAATGAATGCAAATAAAATATACAATGAATGTCTAACTAGATATATACATAATTTAGGATAGAAAAAAAGATATGTATATAATTTATTTTTTATTTAAAATTTTTAATATTGATTATACAAATAAAATATACAATGAATACAAATAAATTTAAATTATTTATATCTTAGATAGAAAATATTATTAAATAAAAAATTATAGATGCGATAAATATTAAATTAATTCAAACTTGTAATTATATATTGTTTGACTAATTTCTCTAAAATTTCTATAAAAAAAAAAATTATATTGTGTTTGTATTTTATGTCGTAATGTTAGAGATTTACATATAATATACTATTAAATATTTTTATAATATCGTTTTCATAAATACTCTACTAAATCATGTTTTGTGTAATATTTTTTTTAAAAAAATATTCTAATGGTGTTACACGTCAACGTGACATATTTATAAAAAAGTTATTAAAATATTTTTTAATTAATATTTTAGAGATAAACCGATAATTTCTCTTTAATCTCTAAAATGTTTCAGATAATTTGAAAGGTAAGAAATGTCAAAACCCCATTGTTCATTCATTATGTATAAATTTTTCATTTCAAGATTAACAAACTCCTAAGATTTATAGCTTTTTAGAAATATGTTTTTTGCTAAACTGATTAATGTAATCTAGATTTTGTACTCATAACACATGTGACTAATCTCATATCAACTTGCCACGTGTTTGATGTGGATTGGTTTGTCCACTTAATATGAATGAAACTATTCATATCCAAATTAGACAAATTGTAAAGTCAAACGAATTACATGAAAAAATAAATATTTAATTTTTGGTTAATTCGGTTAGGTCAAACCATAGTATCATCAATTTAAGATAATTAAATATTTATTAGCTAATTAATGTCTTCCACAAGCAACCATAATCTGGATTATGTTAAGATGTGGGTGCCACTAACACAGTATTTGCTCTGTAAACGTGAATTTAAATCCACCACAGCTCATAAATATTTACTTAGCCATCTAAATTTCTATAATAATAATAATAATATGATATTTATATAAATTCGAATTTTCTTGTCACTTAAAAATGCGAGTAATTAAATGCATGCATATCCACTGGATTCTAATCCTTAATTATAAAATAAACTAGATTTATATCCATAAATATTTATAAATTATATAATATCATTATTTGTAAATATAAATTAAATATTTATATAGTGTTAATTTTTATTTAAAATTATTTTTAATGTAAATTAAAGAAATAAAAATAATAATTTTTTACAACTTTAATAATATTTTTTTGATTAGTTTAATAAAATATATTGATTTTGAAATCAAATTATAACAATCATATATATTATAATTATTATAGTAAATTAAATGTATTTATAAATTTATTTAAAATTTATTATCGTGATGAAATATCAATAGATATTTCTGTTAATTACACGTGAGATTGAAGTTATTATCTTAAAATGTTGTTTACATAATATATTAGGGATATTATATAATTGTTAGTAAAAGTTTTATAACTCTTTTAATTTTTATGAAAACTAAAAATTAATTGTGGATAATGAAATAAAAAAGTATTAAAAGTTATATAAAAAAAATTATTGATAAAAAAACAAAAGAAGTGAATAAAAGCTGCTCAATCCACATTTAGAGAGAAGCACGACAACTTTTGCCAGTATCTAACGACGGAAACACTTAGCAGCTTTTGCTCTCATTCCACACGCGCCGCTTGTTTCTTTGTCACGCGCCACCATTCCAACTCTTCCTTCTCGGCTTTCGATTTCAACTCTGCCCCGCTTATCTTTTGTCTTCTGCTCACTTTTCGTTCTTTAGTTTTATTTTTCTGTCGTTTTCCCCTTTTTCCTTAAGATCTCGGAAACCTAAAAAACGAAACTAGGGTTTCCGTAATTTTGATCGGAAGTTGGGTAATTTATGAGTAAGAGGTGGTTTTGGTGTGTGATGATAAGAGAATCATCTTCGCCATGGGAGGAGTAACTTCGTCAATCGCTGCTAAATTCGCTTTTTTCCCGCCAACCCCACCGTCTTACGATCTAATAGCTGACGATAGCTCTGTTGACCGATTGTACATTACCGAAGTTCCTCGCCGCGATGACGTTGACGTCTTGAAGCTACGCACTCGCCGTGGTAACGAGATCGTGGCAATTTATGTCAAGCATCCAAAGGCTAATGGTACGGTTCTATATTCCCATGGAAACGCCGCCGATTTAGGTCAGATGTTTGAGCTTTTCGTCGAGCTTAGCAATCGACTCCGTGTTAATCTTATGGGGTAACTATTTTCTCTCTATCTCTGTTTTGTAAAAGCTTTTTCCAGTTTAGGACTTTAATGCTATAGGAACGGAAAATTAGGGATTTCCAAAATTGACGGAGGAAGTTTTTGGATTTTAGTAAAAGTTGATTAAAATTACTATTTGATTCGCTCTCTATCTCTTTACCATTTGTAGATTGATTGTAGATTGATTAAAAAACTAAGGCTTTGGATTCGTCGTTAATGGATATTGCGAAAATCAGAAAATGTTACAACATTACAAATCTATGTGAAAGTAAGGGATTACAGCAAAAATACCAAGCCTTGTTGACAAATAAAGTGTCCATCTTTGATCTGAGATCAAGTTTCTCTTAAATGTTTGAATAATGTTTTGGCATATCATTTGTCTCTTGTGATGTAAGCATTTTCACTACAACTGTTTTAGTCATACTTCCCTTATGTGGCATAAAAAGAATTTGGAGTCTGCCAATGTACTTTGCATATCTTTCATGCATGCTTTTACTTAAACATTAGAAGATATGTGTTTCTACAACTGAATTGCTACGAAGACTTACCTTCTCGCGTAAGTGAGTTCTTTTAATCCGTCCTTTGGGTTTCCCTTTTCCAGGTATGATTATTCTGGTTATGGTCAGTCTACTGGAAAGGTATGTGTCTTGTGTTTCCACCTTTTCATTTCGAAATAACTATATGAAAACTCACCTGATCGTCTTAGTAATATGTTGGAGACTCCATGGATTGTTTCTGATGGATATACATTTGTTATGTGAATCAGGCAAGTGAATGTAATACATATGCTGATATAGATGCATCATATAACTGTCTCAAGGAACAGTATGGTATAAAAGATGATCAACTGATATTATATGGTCAGTCTGTTGGTAGTGGACCCACGATTGACCTAGCATCGCGCATTCCTAATTTGAGAGGGGTGGTTTTGCACAGCCCTATTCTGTCTGGGATGAGGGTTTTGTATCCAGTTAAACGTACATATTGGTTTGATATTTACAAGGTAATTAGTAGACATTTAGCCATACTTATTCTTTTTTCCATGTATTAGTAGTGCTTATCTACACAATTCCTTGTTTCAGAATATCGACAAGATCAGCGGAGTTACCTGTCCTGTCTTAGTAATCCATGTGAGTAATACTCAATTACTCATTTCTGTTTTTCCTTTTTCTCTGAAAAACTTACTGTTTTTTTCACTTCCCCTTTGATCTTCTTATTATGGATGGATAGAGTTGTCATCCATTGTCTCCACAGATTTTTGCAATGAATACAACCTGTAGGTTATTGAATCATTTGAAAAGAGAATGTTTGGTGAAACTCAAATTCTGGAAATTGTGAGATATTAAAGGATAAGCCAATTTGAATATTTTTCTAAAATGTATCAATAGGGTCGTAGAGAATGATTTGCCATCTCTTATGGGATTATCCGTATCAATTTTTCTCCCGATAAACATGAATTAATTGAAGAAATCATTGTGGTGTACCTTAAATAAATCAGTGACATTACTCTGAATGCAAATTATAGTCGGCTTTGTTTGGTCTTGTAGGGAACTGCAGATGAAGTAGTTGATTGGTCACATGGAAAACAACTTTGGGAACTGTCTAAAGAGAAGTATGAACCCTTATGGGTATCTGGAGGAGGACACTGCAATCTAGAACTATATCCAGAATTCATAAAGCATCTGAAGAAATTTGTAATATCGCTCTCGAAACCCAAGGGACCAAGAAACAGTTCAAACAAGACCGCTGCAATGGATGCAACCAAAAACCAGAGCAAGACTACAGAGAACGGGAAATGCTGTCTTCCAGAAGTTTCTAGAAACAGCGTAGACAGTCAGCTGGAGAAATCAAAGAAGACAAGTAAACCCGAGAAGTCCCGAATGAGCGTTGATAGGTTTAGAAGGAAGAAAGGTCTGGTTTGGTGACATAAACGACTCGAAACAACTGGGAAAACAGGTTATTTGTAACTCCTGATTATGTAATCCATGTTTTCTTTTTCATGTTTTGCTCTCAAGCTCCTTAATAAGTTTCTTGCATAAATTATGATGTGTGTGTGGTTTTGCTCTGTTTTTTTTTCTTCTTCTCAGGTTTGTGTTTGTATATTTGCTGACAGATAACAAGATCAAACTCGAAAGTTCTTGATTTCATATTTGGATGTAACTTTGTCATGGCACATAAAAGCCTTGAGGTTATTGTCAAATCTGAAATGTATAGAATTGTTTAGGGATATGAACAAAAAACCTAACCAATTCCGAATCAGCTTTGTGTACGAACTATAAGTAATGCAACTATGAATCTCATGGAGAGGTCGATCAAACCGGATTATCCAAACTTCATTTCTAGGACTGACAATCTTATGGGCACAACTGAATCATCTTTTTTTTTCTCAATCTCTTCTTCTTCTTGGGTTAGTTCATCGTCAAGCCTTGCAATATCTCCATTTTCACGATCTTTGTAGATCCAATTGTTTTCCGAATCAACTTTTTTCAACTCTTTCTTTGTTCCTTGCTCCAATAATTTCTTTCATAGCTATAATACACATCTGACTTGTGAGAAACACTTCCATACATTCTTGAAAAACAACTTCAGAGTTCTTGCTTTGTGCAGAGTTTAGCTAAGATCAAATTCCATAAACTTTGGTTCTGAGATTTTCACAGTTTCTACTAGCATTCTTCGGCTTATCTTCAGCTTTCATCTCGACTCCTTCTCTCAAAACACTTTCCAAATGATTCAAATCCAAAACTTGTAGGAACAATTGAAACTTTCATCACAAAGTTTATGATAGAGATTTGAATCACAAGCCAAGATGAACATTGTGATTCTCTCTCTAGAAAGGGAAACTTGCGTGTGATATTGCCACATTGAAACAGATTTTCACACAACTCATTTCGCTCTTGCTTGCTTAGATTATTTTTCTCCAGTCACTGTTCCTCCTCCTATTCTCCAGCGTTAGTTTAGGCCTGCAATTTCAGTTTGTTTGGATTATTCCGTTTAGGATTTACTTCCGTCAACTACATAAATTTATGCGACTAAACTTATTTCCACATGTACTTTTTGGATCTTTCTTTACCTACATAAACTGTATTTTTCTTTTATAAATTACACAAACTTCATAAATTCTTCTAATTGCAGAAATTCTATTAATATTTATGAGTTAAATAGTTACTAAATCTGGTTTTAATTCGAAAATCTTATTTTAATTTGGATTTATTTTGAAATTAAAATCAGATTTTCGGAATAAAATAAGGTTTAATAACAATTTAACGTGTAAACATTAACGAAATTTCTGTAATTGGAATAATTTATGAAGTTTATGTAGTTTACGGAAGAAAAATACAATTTATGTAACTTATAAAAGACACAAAAAGTACGGGTGGAAATAGATTTATTCGCATAAATTCGTATAGTTGACGGAAGTAAACCCTTCCGTTTACAATCGATAACCGATCGGTTTGATAGAATCAAACCGAACCGAATCGATAAACTGAAAGTAATTTTGAAAGCTTCTGATCGATTTAGTTAATCAAACTTAATGAAAACTGAAAACCAAAAGTAATCATTCGGTTCGATTCAGAAAAATCAGTAAAATTAATGAAATTAGTGACCGTTTTATCGATAATTCACTGGGTCCCACACTCCCAAATAAGACCGTTATAGGTGGTAAGTAAAAAAGGGTAGAATAGTCAACGCAAACGAAATCTTTCCACACTGATTCTATTAGACCGTTGCGAAAGAAAATGAAGAACAAAAGCCATTAAATCCCTTTTTTTACATTAAATAAAGCTCTCTTTAACGAAGAAGAAGAAGAAGTTTGATTCGAGATCAATCCATAATGGCGGATACGATCTCAAACCCTAGTATGGAACCTCTGTTTTTCTCTGTAGATCCAATGCCTCTCATACTCTCTCAAAACTCTGACACACATCAGCTTAAACTCTTGTTAGACGGTTTCTGTGGGTTCGAGAGAGGACCAAGATACGATGAATATTCACGATTGCGTGAATCAAAGCTTCGGATGAAACGAGATTTCCAGAAATTTCTCGAGGAAGAAGAAGAAGACGAAGAAGAGCCAAGGAAAAAACAAGTGAGGTTCGAGGAAGAAGTAGAAGAAGATAAATTTTCGCCGGAGAAGAATAAGAAGAAACAGACGCGATTTGGGTTTTCTCCGATGTCAAATTCGAGAAAATCTCAGTCTTCCTTAGCCCAATCGGTTCCTGATTTCTCCGCAGTGATACGTAAAGAGAATCGCCGTCCGGTTAGTTTCAACACCACTCCGCCTCCGCCGCTTTCGAAGAGCAGAACCGGCGGGTTTTTGACGGGATCGGCTTCTTCTGCCGCCGCAAGAGGTAGTAAGTCGGCGAGTGCAGGGGAGAAGAAGAGTAAAGGGATGGTAATGGGAATGGCGCGTAAGAGCTACGCAAATGTTGAGGATCTCAAGAAAATATCAATTGCTGCAGCTTCTGCCATTAACGGCGGCGGAGGAGGAGGAGGAGGGAGAACAGTCGGTGGTGGTCGCAGGACCATTCTGGGTTACAGACAAATTTACTGATTTCGTTCCCAAAGCTTTGATTTTTCCACGAATTTATTCATTGTTTTCTTGTGGGTTTTTGATTGATGAAAATAAAATTGAATCCTTTGTTGGTTTTGCCTTAAGGATTTTTCTATTGTTTAGTTTTGTGTGTGTGTGTATTGGTGATTGATTTCATCTACTTGTAACAATAGAAACATTCTTGACATAAAATTTCGTGTGATTGTTTCAAACTAAACTAATTGTTATATAGTTAGAGAAATTTTATTCTATAATATAGTTTAGAGTAATTCATAATGTGGAGTTGGAAATGTTATTAAATCCCCATAAAGTGTTTAGTTTTACTCACATCACTATATTTACAGAAAAATATTTGTAAATTATATACAAAAAAATATTATTTATTAATAAATATAAATTAGATATTTATATAATTTTAACTCTTATTTGAATTTATTTTTAATATTAATTTATATATATATGTAAACTAAAGAAATAAAAAAATTATTTTTTACGAATTTAATAATATTTTTGGTTAGTTTAATAAAATATATTGATTTTGATCCAATTAATTATAATGATATATTTTGTAATTACTATAGTAATTTAAAATTATTTATATATTTATTTGAAATTAACTGGAAATCATGGTGGAGTCTTTCATATAGTAAAAAAAATTATATACATCAAGAATTTTTGCCCGCTAATATGTATTGGAAGATTATCCAAATACCAAATTATCTTCTTTCCAAAATTTTGAAAAATCAATTTTTCAAGAATGAGAATTTACTTTCATCATTTCCTAATACTGGTTCGTCTTATGGTTGACAATCATTAATATATGGACACCTACTTTTAAAGAGAGGCCTACAACACACTATTAGAAAAAAATTGGAAATTCAAATTGGTTGCCTATTTCTCCGTCTCGTGCTCCTAAATTATTGTCATATACTAATCCACTACTAACGGTTGACATGGTTCTTGATAAAGATACACGTCAATAGGATGCGGATATGCTAAATGACCTTATTGAACGAGATGATCATCACCTCATTCAGAAATTTTTATATCTCCCATCTCAACTAACGATGATTGAGTTTATACGAATAACAGTATTTACTCAGTTAAATCTGGTTATCGACAAACATTGGATTTAGTAAATCTCCATTCAACAGTGTCTCATCCTCCTCTCAAAAATCACCAAGATCTTGCAAAAGACATCTATTAAATTGCAAATTTTTTGTAGTGTTTACTCTCAAATGGACTACCACTCAAATCACATTTATGCCATCGGAAAATCATATCGGATAAGATATGCAATAAATGTTGTGGTTCAGAAGAAAACGAACTCCATGCATTCTTTCTTTGTCCATATGCACATATAATTTGGAGGAAAATTGGTATCTTAACTTCAACAACATGTCACCCTACTTCAAATCTGTATGACAATATCAGATACTTCATTACAAGTTATCGGAATTGTGCTTCAGACTCTATTAATAAGTATCTACCGTTTTTTCTACTATGAAGAATATGGAAATCCATAAATGAGCTCTTCTTTAATAAACATGATATTTTATTTGACATATTGATCCTGCGAAGTCAGGAGGATACTACCAGGGCCAGGCCTGGGCTCAAGCAAAGCAAGCCCATGCTTGCGGCCCTCACTATTAATATAAAAAATTAGCCTTTATTTCAAAAGTACTCTTATCACAAATGGTAAATAAAAGTAAATTGCTTCCTTGGGTTCTTCAGTTCGAATCCTTATAACAACAAAAAATTTTAAAAATTAGAATGACCCAATTTTTTTATAGTATAAAACGGCCCAATTTTTTTTTTGCTTGCGGTCCTGTTAAATTCAGGGCCGGCTCTGGATACTACATAATGGTTACATCATCTGCAACAGATAGAAATTGGACAAACCTTACCAAATGTAATATACTAGAGAATCAATCTATGGAAAATACCTTTATCAAAATGGGTTAAGTATAATTACGATGCCACATATCGAAATGGTTCACATCCTTCAGGATTATGTTGGATTATAAAGAATAATGCCGGTGATTTTCTTCATGCTGGGAGATAAATTTTAAGGCTGATTCATAGTTATAGAAACTGGAATGACTGCACTACTTTGGGTTATCCAATCCGTTTGGTCTTTGGGCTAACGTTCTGTTATTTTTAAGGAGACAATTTAACTCTCCACAACCTTATCAATCTCTATTGAATCAATCTGCATCTACGACATTACATCGCAACAATCAAACTTTGGAAAAATCTTTTTTCGCAAATTCAGTTCTCCTACCAATCCCGATCGGGAAATTGTGTTGTTGATATTTTAGCATCATCTTCTCTAACGTCTCAAGTTGACTGACATTTATATTATTTTTGTCGTTTTTTCCTACTTTTAGTTATGATATTTCAAATTAAGAAAATTATTGAAGGAAAAAAATTATATACATGATTTCTTTTTTATTTTTTAGAAAATCATCAAATATTTCTAATCGAATAAATCATTTAAAATAAAACAAGGTGGAGTATTTAATTTTAAGTTTAATAAAATAGATTTTGTAGTTTTCTTTTCCTGTCTGCTAATTTTAATAATTTTCTTATTTTTTTCTTTAATATTCTCTTCAGTAAAAAACAATACATGTAAAAATAAAAAATATAATAAACAGATCTTAGTTGGGACCCATAAAAACACACTGTCACAAACTTATGACTTTTCAGAGAAGAAACAAAGAATGAACTCAAAACGACACAAATCTTTCTTACCAATAAAAAAACAATGATTTCCACTTAATCTTGTCACTTCCACCACAAAAGTTTATCGATCCTAACCCAAAATAATTCCCCGATGGAACCACATCGAGTAATGAATTCACTCTAATCATGCCTCCATTTCCTCTGTAACGATAACCTCCATGGTTCTTCTTCAATGGCGGTTTCTGAAAAGTATCGTTTAAGGACGAAGAAGAAGAAGACGAAACGTCAAGCTTCACAGTCTCTATCTGTTTCCCTTTAGAATTTGAGTCGGTCGAATTACTCCGAAGTAATGGCAACTTTACCTCATCTTCTTTGCCTCCAATTTCTTCTATTTCCAGAACCGGTTTAGTATCTCCGATTGGATTTGTCTCCGGTTTTGGTAAACCGGTTTTACATTCCTCGGGTTGCTTTTTCATAGCCGTGGGGAGAATCTTGCCGTCGTTGAAGAATTCTTCGGCGGACCACAAGCTCTCGCCAGAGATTGCACCACCGGGAATGGAGAAATTGAAATCACGGCTGGAAGATTTCCACGGTGATCGCCAGATCTCTGGGCACTGTTCCAATGGTATGGAATCGGAGTGGCGAAAATCGTTAGAAAATGAGATTCTTGGACTGTGATTGACATTTTCCGGCATTGTTATTAAATTTCTGGAAAAGTTTGGGAAGGATTGATAAAAAAATTGGAATAGAAAATTCACATTTTGTAGTTGAGGATTATGAACAGAGAAGTTAATGAAGGATTTGTTATTTTCAAATGTTCGGTTAAAGTTTGGCTTATGTTTGATTTTCTGAATTCAAGTATAAATGAATTTCGTGGAAATTTTTAAGCATCAATTTATTTTTGGATAACATGACACTTTTTTATGGGCAATTTTCAAAAAATAAGAGTTTATATCAAATACATTCATTAGTTTTTTCTCCAAAAATGTCACTAAAGTTATTTTTCCAAAAATATTACAAAATTAAAATTAAATTTTAAATTTAAAAATTAAATCCTAAACTCTAAATATTAAATCATAAAAACAGATACTTATTGTGTGATACACAAAAGGTGGTGTAAACATGATTTATCAACAAAAACAAATTTTATTAAAGATATCTTAAACAATATTACACATATTTAATAAGGTTTATTAAATAACACACTTCTTGTTGTTGATCCGGACGAATCTTTAATCTATCCAAAATTCATCTACACAACAACAACGGTAGTACATTCTATTGAACTTAGGTTCTATGACCAGAACTCGAGTTATTCAACTCGGAGTAAATGGATGTTAATGTTAATTTAGAAATGAGAGTTGATATTAATCGACGAACTCAGCGAACAATAGTTAAACGAGCTATTGAATAACAGTAATAAAACAAGCTATTAATTTTTGGATTCTCATTTAATACCAACAACCTTTATTTTTATATACTTTTTACTAGCTAAATCTCCAAAATCTTTGTCATAAATGTTATATTAATGCTCATTAATAATTCTTCGAAACGCTTATCATCGCCCTTGGTATCCAATGATATTAGACGTTTTGGAAGATCCCATTGACTTCTCGAAAATAGTGTAGATCATCTGTACTGAGAGATTATACGTGTCTTGTTTGTTGGGCCAATTTCTTCTTGGCCGAGTTCGGTATCAGAGGTAGGAAACCGATCTCCAACGCACTACTTTGTTTACTCACCAGAAAACCCTAATTAAGTAATCTTTTTATATCTTTCAAAAATCAGGACTTGATCTAATCTCACTTTTTTCTTTTATATTTTCTTTTCTTTCAAAAAAAACGTCAAATACTTTTTTATTTTTCTATACTTCGAATCTTTTTATTTAGGCAATTGTCTCTTTTTATTTCACACACTTTTTTTTCTGCATCCGGATTATATGTCCGGCCAACTCTTACACTTAAATCCAAAATACTAAACCTAAACCCAAATGTTCAAATTACAAACTTTTAAAAATCATTTTGGTAAAACGTTCTTTGTTCTATTATCTTTATATGTTATTTTTTAAATTGTTGCGATACAATCAACTTTCATACGTAATTATAGAAGTTTTTTTTCTTCATGTGAACACATATCTTGTTTGTGATTGACCATTGCGAAGGACAGATAAGTAATGCATTTGAAAAACTGATTCATCTCTTTTGAATATTGGTTAAAAAGAATAAGCCTATGGATTTCATACCTTCGAGTTAACAAAGTATATGTTTAATATCATTTCAGTATTTCAATTTGGACATGAGCAAATTTTGAGAATAAGTTCACCACAAATTATATATCATGTCTTCTATGACTAATAAGATACATCAATCCTCTTATTGTACTTAAGTATTATATAATTTTTTATAGTTTTTAATGGTTATCTAGGTAAAACTATCACATAAACACAAATTAAATCATTTAAAAATTATAAAATTAAAATTTTGCTCTATGTTATTTTTAAAATTAAAAGAATACATAATTTATCGATTAGTAAAATAAATATATTATATATACTATGAAATTTATTAAAATTTTAATTTATCATCTGCAAGTATAAAATAAAAATGTAAGTAACTAAATATTTGATTAAAATATGAACCTTAAAAGACAAAAGTCAAACGAAACCGCTACGTTGGTAAAGCTGGGTCCCACTTTGGCATGCATGAACAAACCAAAATAAATAAATAGAGAATAATATCCTAAAAGTAATACGTTTTTAAAAAGTTTTATTCTAAATTTAACATTAGAAATTTAAAAATTTTAAAAATAACATAAACTATTTTTTAAAATATATATTAACTATAAATAAATTATAAATATAATTAAAATATTATATTTGAGTTTGTTTCTAATGTATATTTAATCTTTCTTTATTAGAAATTTTTTTAAGGTATATTAATATTAATTTTGTGCTGTTTTTGAAAATTTAAACTAATGGTGATAGAACAAAAATTTAAAAAGTACTATTTTTATAAATTATCTTTAAAATAATATTTTTAAAAATTTTATTCTTAATAACATTTTAAAATTAAAATTTCAAAAATACCATAAACTTTTATATAAAAATATATTTATTTATTTTAAATTGATTACAAAGAAAATTAAAATATTATTTTTGAGTTTCTTTTTTCTAGTTTAAAATTTATTTTTCTCTATTAATAAATATTTAAAATATTTTAATACTAAAATTAATATTATTATTAGAAAAATAAATCAATGATGCTAAATTTATAATAATGATTAAAAATGCTATTTTATAGAGTTGGCTAAAAAATATTAGACTTAACACAATAAATACGCTTTAACACCATTAATTAATGCTAGATTTTCTTTTAACAATTCTCATCATATAACCTAAAATTTCACGTTTTTCCCCTTTTTATTCATCTATAGCTTTTATCTTTCCCTATATTGTTTTTGTGTTTTATTCTTTTTCTTCTGTTGAAAACTTTTGTTCGATTCTTTGCTTATATTTATTGCTTTTATATTGTTTTTTCCCTGTTTTTGGTGTTCGATTCGTTGCTCTTAGTTACCATTATAGTTTTCTAAGTTCTTTTTGATACGTGTATATAAACAATAACTAATCTATATATAAGTGTGGATATGTAGTTTGATCTTATTTATTACTCACAAGAGTTAATTATAAAACACTAAATGTAAATGTTAAACATGTGTGTATGCAAATGGATGCTATGAAGAAAGCTCGAGTAAGTTCGGTTTACGAGAGAAATAGAGGAGAGGAAGCTCGAAGAGATCATTCAAAGCAGGCGAGAATGACTGCAAAAGCTCGAATGAACATTCACAAAGAAAACATGAAGCCTCTGTCTAAACATAAGAAATCAACGATGATTATGATGAAGTCGATGAGAAAGAATCAAGTGTGGAAAGATGACCAAGAAAATGGGGTTGTCGTAAAGGAAAAGGAGGAGGCCAAATGTGCAGTGGAGAATATGGATGAGAAGATGGAAATACTCTTTGCTGGGCAGGTCGAGGAATGGCCGCAGACCTTAACATATGAGGAGGAATGGACATGGTTGGCGTTTGCGTTTGGATGGGAATGGTGGTGGCGTTATGACGCGGTGATGAGCGGTGAGAGTTGGTTTCATTGAATATAATGATCAAAAGGTTTTTTGTTTACAACTTATATGTTTTGGATTTGTGATTTAGATTACAGTTGAAAAGATTTGTTGGGAAATTCAGAAGATCGATGAAAAGTTTAATTGAAATATAGACCGAAATTTACCGTTTTATAATTTTTTTCTATGAATTTTTAAATGATTTAATTTGTGTTTATATGATATTTTTAGGGTAATTTTTTAAAATAGCATATTTTAAGTTTTTGTTTTAAAATTAATAATCATTAGTTTAAATTTCTAGTAATAACACAATTTAAGATTAAAATATTGTTAAAACTTTTTGTAATGAAAAATTAATCTAAAAATGATCTCAAATATAATGTTTTAACTTCATAAATATATATTTATTTAGAATAAATAAATATTTTCATATAATTATTTTTATTATTTTGAAATTTTAATTTTAGAATGATATATTTGGAATAAAAAAGATTTTTAGTGATATTTTAAGATATTATTGTTACCTAGATAACAATAAAATGTTTAATTTCTTAAAATAATTTAATTACTTAAAATAATTTAAATGGATTTAGTTTTGAAATGGATTGCCAACTTTAGTTAGATGCTTAGAAAACATTTTGAAGGATACTAAAGTTCAGAATTTGATGCAGTAGATTAAAATTTAAAGTTGTTGGTTTTAATCATGTAAAAAGAAATTGTAATGTAACTACAAATATTTTAACTGTAAAAATATTCACGTATTATAATTAGTTACTTATTTAGTAAATATAAATTAGATACGTAAATAATTTATCTCTTATTTAAAATATTTTTTGAAATTTTTTATATTAATTATATAAATAAAATATACAATGAAATCAGATTATACATATGAATTTAAATTATCTATATTTTCGATAAAAATATTATTTTTGTTTTTCCAACATAATGTTATTATTAATTAATATCGTTAAAAATATTCCAGTCAACAGAGAACCTAATAGCAGATGATGCTAAAATATCAACGACATAATTTCCTGATCACAGTTGATGAGAAAACAAAATTCCATGAAACGTTGGTATCCATAGCCGTATTGTGTCAATGTAATGCTAAAGATCCATATTAGATCCGTTGCCGTTGACAAAATTAGTTAAAGTTAGATTATCATCTTCAAACACAATATTGTGATAACCCAAAGACCAAACGGATTGTAAAGTCCAAATGAGTGCAGATAATTCGGCTTCAATAAGTGTATATGTGCTTTGAAATTTGCCTCTTCCAACATTGAAAAAGAACCCGTGATCGTTTTGGATAATCCATCCGAGAGGATAGACAATATTATTAAATAGGTTCATATATGATCAATATTCAATTTAGACAAATTTTTGTTTTATTTTTTGTTTGACTAATTTCTAAAATTTTAAATTTTTTAAATTTTATATTGTATTTATCTTTTATATCGAAATATTAGAAATTTGCATATAGTATATTGTTAAATATTTATCTAACGTCATTTTCAGAAATACTCTAGTAAATTATGTTTTATGTAATATTTGCATTAAAATACTGACACGTCAACGTGATATACTTATAAATCATACATGAATATAAAGTTTTTTCGTCAAAATATTTTTCAATTAATATATTAAGGATGTATAAATCCATATGTCATTATTATCTAATAGTAGATATGTTTATAAATTATAACGCATTGTATATTCTAATGATAAACTACCAATAAATATTTAGTTAAGCAAAATAGATTAATTGATTCCTATAAAACAGGAAAATGGAAAAATGCATCTATTGCTACGAGGAAGACTTAGTTATATATTATAATATTTTTTCTGTTTTTATCCCTAAATAAATATTCAAAATCTAAATTATAACCATGGGATAATAATAATAATCAAGAAAAAAGGGAATATGTAGAAATTACATATACATAAATAAGACAATCCGATAGAAAATGTCTCAGAAACATAAACATTCAATTGGAAATGAAATAAGTAGAGATAATTAATGAAAATGTTATAGAAAGATATAATTAAGCTTGGGTGAAGCTTGGGGGCTTGTAAGCGATGAAACTGATGCATTGAACTTGACGAGTGTTATCGAATCCGATGATTCTAATGAAGGCATTTGGGTACTCTTTTTTGCACTCTTGCACTTCCTTCAACACTTGAGCTGAGTCAGTACATCCGAACAATGGAAGCTTCCACATTGTCCAATACCGTCCATCGTAGTATCCTGGCGTGTTTCCGTGCTCGCGGTACACAAATCCGTGCTATACAAATATGAAAAAAACACGATTTGAAACATGACATTCCTACATTACATAATTCATACATATTTAACCATTTTTTAGCAATTAAAATTGACTAATATCCTAAAATAATAATTTTTAAAATTTTTTATTCCAAATCTATCATTGTAAATTTAAAATTTCAAAAATAACACAAATAATTATGTAAACATATTTATTTACTCCAAATAAATTACATATTAATTTAAGAGTAATACCTTAAAATAGCACTTTTTAAAGTTTTTCTTCCAAATCTAGCATAATAAAATTAAATTTCCAAAATAGCACAAATACTTATGTGAAAATACTTATTTATTCTAAATAAATTATACATAAACTTAAAGTATTGTATTTGGATTCATTATTTCCAATTTAGGGTTTAATTTGTTTCTATTAAAATATAGTTTTAATGCATTTTAATCTTAAATTTGTGCTTATATTGGAAATTTAAACTAATGATGCTATTTTTGAAACAAAAACTTAGAAATGTGCTATTTTAGACATTTGCCCTTAATTTAAAACATTTATATGTGGGGTTTTCCAGTTTAAATTCTAGTTTTTTCTATTAATATGAAGTTTTAATGTATTTTAATTTTATATTTATGCTATTATGAAAAATTTAAACTAATGATGTTATTTGTGAAACAAAAATTTATAAATGTGTTATTTAGATAATTGTCCATATAAAAATTAGGTGGTTGGAGATGTTGATTAGGCTTGTCAAGCAGGTTTAGCCGGTGACTCGGAATTATAATAATTTTTAATCCTCACAAACTCATCTCGCAAAATAAAAATAATTAACCCGCATCCATCATGTTTGAGTTTGCGGATATCCATAGATAACTCGCAAATATTTTAGTAATATTAAAAATTAAACTATACATATTTCCTAATATAAATATATTTATTAATTAAATAAATAAATGCACATTTTAAAATGAATAAATAAATAAAATTGTTAGTAAATTTATATTTAGTGTATAATATTTAAATAAAGAAAAATACTAATCTTTAATTTTTTTTAAAAAAGCTGGTAACCCGAAAATCTAGGGATAAAATTTTTAAATCCGCATTTATCCCGTATTTGAAGATAACCGATCCCAAATGATCCACATTTTAGCGAAATATTCGATCTGCATCTGCCCCGTGGTGGGTTAGACGGAGCAAGACCCGCGGATAATGATACAAATTGATCTAGGTTCAATATATATATGGGTTCACATAGTGATTGCAACTTCGGTTTGGAATATCCGGTTAGTGAATTTGGTTTGTAGCAGTGTAAAAGGATAAATAGACAAAAGAAGAATAATGTGTGTAGTTATTACCTCCAACTCGAATTCAACACAAGGAATCCATTTGTTGCGGAGAAGGTAGTCAACTTCCTTAGCCAGTTCGACGTCGGTAAGGTCAGGGAGATAAGAGAGAGTCTCAAACTTCTTCTTACCAAGAGGTGGCCACACCTATCAAATCATCCATTTCTAATTATTAAATTCTATAAGAGTAATGATAAATAGTTTGTGAACTGAGTCTTGTGTAATTGCAAATGCATGAGTCATGATAAAATTAAAAAGACTATTTGATTAGTTGCATTACCTGCATACAGTTAACTCTTCCGCCGTTGCTTGCAATGGAAGTAATGTCGTTGTTGGTCTTGCGGGTGACCGGGAATGCAGCGGTTGACTTCAAGCCGGTGAATGGAGCGACCATGGTGGCTTGAGCCGGTGAGGTAACCACAGCTGCGGAGGAGAGCATAGAGGAAGCCATTACTTGTTCTTCTTCTTGTTTAATTAGCTCTGTTCTCTTACTTGGTCATCTACGTATATATAGTGAGCCAAAAAGAAAGCCCTAATGATCCAATGGTCAAGAATTCATGATAACGTCGTTAACTGCCACAGGATTAAGGAAAGGTATTGACACCCTTATCGAAACGGACCACTAAGATAATACCACGTGGCAGAAAACTCCAATTTATTATCTTCCTCGTGAGTAAATTAATGAGTGTATTTGTATGGTTACTGATCTGTCTATTGTTTTTGGCTCCATTTTAATGTTTTTTTAAAGTGAAGATTAAAATCTATGTTATGCGCAGAAAAAACTATTCACAATTTATAATTAATTAATTATTTAATATATATAAATTAAACATATATATAATTTATTTTTTTATTTAAAATAATTTTTAAAATTTTAATATTGATTATACAAATAAAACAGAAAATAATTAGATTGTAAAAATAAATTCAAATTATTTATATATTGGATAAACAATATTATTAAATAGATAAGAAATTGAAAATATAATAAATATTTAATTAATCCAAACTTTTGTTTTAGATTTTATTTAACTAAAATTTTTAAAATTTCCAATATTTGTTTTATATTTTGTCTTTTATGTCAAACTATTAGATATTTACATATATTATAATATTAAATATTTTTTCAATATAATTTTCATTAATATTCTAATAAATTATGTATTATGTAATATTTATATTAAAATGCTCTAATAGTGTGATATGTCAGCGTGTCATATTTATAAATCACACATAAAAATTAAGTTTTTTATTAAAATATTTATCAATAAATATATTAAAGATGTTATTTTATTTTAAATAAAAAAACTAAAAGTAACTACTTTACGAGGCAGTTTTGGATTATAGAGATGAGCACTGGAATATATATTGACTAATACCCTAAAATAACATATTTAATTTGTTTTTCTAAATTTAGTATTTTAAACTTAAAATTTCAAAAATAGTATAAATTATTTTCTAAAAATACATATTTACCATAAATAAATTACAAATATAATTAAAATATTATATTTGGGTATTTTTTAATTTAGGTTTTAGTTTTTTCTTATTAAAAATACATTTTTAGGATATTTTAATATTAAATTTATAATATATTTAGAAATTTAAACTAATACTATTATATTTGGAACAAAAATTTAAAAGAATACCATTTTTGTCAATTGCCCATATATATTTGTCATAAATTGAGAAGTTATCTAATTTGTAAATAAGACTCTAAAATATATGGATTGTTTCGTGTATATCATAAAGATAAACCATGCGATTGACTGGATTGTTATTACTCAATATTTCCAAGTGAACAGTTGGAACATCATAGTTTTTCACAAAAAGTAATATTTTAAAATAACATTTTTAAGTTTAACACTTTAAAATTAAAATTTTAAAAATATTCCAAATTATTTTTTTGAAAATATATATGTATTAATAATAAAATATAAATATAATTAAAATATTATATTTGGGTTATTTTTTAATTTAAAGTTAATTTTTTCTTTATTATAAAGAATTTTTAAACTATTTTAATATTAAATTTATTTTATTTTTAAAAATTTAAAGTAATTATGTTATATTTAAATTACCAAAAAACTTTGGCTGTCATTTTTCACTCTATTTAGAAACTAGCTAATTTTTACAAAAGTGAGAAACTTTGGTAAAAAATTCCAATGCTCATAAATTCATTTTATGATTGGGAAAATAGTCATTAAAATATTGAAATTTTGTTTTTAAATCATTTAAATATTAAATTTTTTAATAATTCATTTAAATAACGATCTATAGTTAAATGCACCGATTTAAGTATACAATTAGTTAAGATTAAAACAAGTAACACTTTTAACTATGTTACTTATTTTTTATTTATTGGTGTCTAACTTTAGTTGGTTAAAATAATTAATAGAATTAACGATGTTACTTTTGGCGTTAATGTTGACTGATCGCATGTTTAAATCGGCGTATTTAACTACATATCGTTATTTAAATGACTCATTAAAAAGTTCGATATTTAAATGGTCGAAACATAAAAATTCAGTATTTTAATGATTACTAGATTTATACTCACACCACGCGTGGAGAAAAATATTCGTAAATTATATAATATTGTTTATTAGTAAATTTAAATTAAATATTTATATAATTGTAAATTTTATTTAAAATTATTTTTAACATTAATTTTTTATATATAAATTAAGGAAAAGAAAATAATTATTTTTTAAGAATTTAATAGTATTTTTTAGTTAGTTTAATAAAATATTGATTGTCTAACCAAATTAATAACAATGATGTATATTATAATTATTTTAGTAAGTTAAACACATTTATATATTTATTTGAAACTCATTGTGGTGATAACACGTGATTATGATATTTTTGTTAATAATACGTTATGATAAAATTATTTTTTTAAAATATTTTTTAAATAATATATTACCGATTTTACTTGATTAGTTTTTGAATACTTTAAATTCTCATCTACTTGATTTGTACCAACCCATAGCTATTTGATATGTAACAATTACTAATTGTGAGTAGAAGTCGCATGCCAAAAAGATATACGAAATATATACACAAGAAGTAAATTCAATTGATTTCGGACGGAGTTAATAATCATATGTACAGATCTCTACTACAGCCCATGCTCCTTTTCTAATCCAACGACTTATAAATCACTATCGTAATTCGCATATGATTAAAATCTGCCTAACCAAAGTTAGTATAGACGTGCATGTATGTGATCACGCTTTTTAATGTTAATGAGTTGTGATATAAAAGCTGATTCAAGACCCCAAAAGCTCTCTCTAGACAGTGCCTCTCTCTCTCTAAACTTTCTCTCTTTTCAAGTTTTCCTAAACGATGAAGATTTTCGTGAAGACTCTTAAGGGGACGAACTTCGAGATCGAAGTAAAACCGGCGGATACGGTAAACTGATTCTTAATTCGTATCTTCTTCCTTTTGATTGCGTTTAACTGTTTATCTAGGTCTGATTTGGTTCCGTCATTTGTTAGATTTTTTGCTTTTTGGGGAAATTCGGTTGAAATGAGTGAATCTCGCGACTCTCTGATTTGAAATTATCGGTTTCGTTTGCGTGTAGGGAATTCTTTGTGATGATTCGTAGTTCCGTTTATGGTGACGGATTGGAATTCGAATTAGGGTTTTTTAAGTTTGTTAGTATAGTATTTATGTTAGAGTTACTGATACTTAGATCACTTCTGGACTTCATTTGTAAAAGTTTTCAATGATTATAAGAGTAACGATATTTGCTTAACCTTGAGCCACTTATGGTATTATCTGATGTCCTGATAAAAATGTTTGTGAAATTTTCGTTGGTGTGACTTAATTGTTTTATTGCTAATCCCATATCTTCGTAGTGCTTACTGTTTAGCTTAGTGATGATTCATTGATGGAAATTGCGTCATGAAGCGTTTGCTTTTTGTAGCTTAAGTTTTATGTAATGTGTGATAGGATATTTTATATATCATTGAAATGCATATTAACATTTTGGTGATTGCAGATCTCGGATGTTAAAAAAGCTATAGAAACTGTTCATGGCGCACTGTACCCTGCAGCTCAGCAGATGTTGATCCACCAAGGAAAGGTTCTCAAGGATGAGACTACATTGGAAGAGAACAACGTTGTTGAGAACAGTTTTATTGTTATCATGTTGTCTAAGGTGATTATTTGTCATGGTGGATGTTTTAATTCCAGTGTTTCGTGTTAGAATTAGACTATTATTACTAACAGAATTCTAGTAATTACTGGAGGCTAACTCGTTATACCATTGATTTTATCTTGATAAAATATAGACCAAGGTTTCTTCTAGCGGCGCATCAACAACACCTGCACCTGCACCTGCACCAGCACCTACTGCTACCCAGGTATAAAAGTTTTTATGTATCTTTCAATGGTTACTCAGGTGTTCGAGGCTTTCTATTTGCATGTGAAAAGGAACAAAATAGCATATCTACATCGGACGTGTTGTCTGTTTAATTGAATTCCTTGTATTCTTAGGCTCAGCCTGCACAGACAGTAGTTACACCTCAGGTCTCTGCTCCAACTGTCTCAGTGTGAGTTACAGACCTTTCGTTCACATTGGTTTACTTCAATTTGAAAGATAAACTGTCATCTTCTTTTGCAATATACTGCTTTGCTAATTTGATCAATATTTTCTTGCGTTTTGCAGTTCCGTGCCTACAAGTGGAACTGCAACCAATGCAGCACCGGCTGCTGCTGTTTCGTAAGAACTTTTCAAAACTGCTATATACCAGTTGTTGAATTTCGTCTTGCCCTGATTAATGTTTTATTAACCTTTTTCTCATGTAACAGGACTCAAACAGATGTTTATGGTCAAGCGGCATCAAACCTTGTTGCCGGAACTAATTTAGAGTCCACTGTTCAGCAAATTCTTGACATGGGTGGAGGCAGTTGGGACCGTGACACTGTTCTTCGTGCTCTGAGAGCCGCCTTCAACAACCCTGAAAGAGCCATTGAATATCTCTACTCCGTATGAATTCATTCTACTTCTGGATTCTAGTTTTTGCTTGGTTATTTTTGTATTTACCCTACCATAACTTTGGTAACTTTTGCTCTGTCTAGTCTATTGAACTTCTTTTTAATAATTTCAGGGGATACCTGCTCAAGCTGAAATCCCTACAGTGGCACAAGCCCCATCTACTGGTGGACAGGCAGCAAATCTTCAAGGGCAGCCCCAACAAGAAGCTCCAGCAGCTGCAACTGGTGGTCCAAACGCGAATCCGTTAAACCTGTTCCCCCAAGTAGGGTTTTTAATTCACAAAAACATAATAGTTTTCTCTCTTTTCTGCCGTATTTGTATTTTTTTAATAACATCGACTCTTATCTTCTGAATTTAGGGCATGCCGGCTGCAGATGCTGGTACTGGAGCTGGTAATCTTGATTTCCTGCGTAACAGTCAACAGGTATCTTCAAGTTCTTCTCCATTCGGGAAGAGAAATCTTCAATTCCTTAATCTTATGACGTTTCCAATTCTTTACCCTTTTTAGTTCCAAGCCTTGCGAGCTATGGTACAAGCAAACCCACAAATTCTACAGGTAAAATTATTAACCTCTTATTCTTTTCTTTCTATGTTGTATGACACTGATATTCCTTTTGTAATGTTTATTTTTTCTGCAGCCTATGCTTCAGGAGCTCGGCAAACAAAACCCACAGCTTGTGAGACTAATCCAAGAGCACCAAGCTGACTTCCTACGCTTGATAAATGAACCAGTCGAGGGAGAAGAGTGAGTTTACATCATGATACATTTTCATATATTCTTTTGACCTACAGTAGTGCCTAAAAGCTGATATTTCATTTCCTCGCCCAGGAATGTTATTGAACAGTTGGAAGCCGCAATGCCACAAGCTGTGACGGTGACACCTGAAGAGCGTGAAGCCATTGAACGGGTTTGTTACTCTTTACCTTTGATTTTTAAACTGCATTAATGGTTTCTTGAGTAGGCAATGGAGGATCTTCATGTTTGAGGTTCAAATTTGATTTTATTATTGTTGTTTGGATACAGCTTGAAGCGATGGGATTCGACCGTGCTATGGTCTTAGAAGTGTTCTTTGCTTGTAACAAGAATGAAGAACTTGCAGCAAACTATCTTCTAGATCACATGCACGAGTTTGAGGACCAATAATGGATCAAGAAACAGAGCAAATCCATTTCTCCTCCTTCCTAAACTCAAGAGACCTTTTCTTTTCCTTTTCAATTTTTTTTTCTTTTATGATAATCTTTTCTCCTCCAATGCATCTGACAGTTTCATGTTTAAAGAATGTGTTTATGTTACATTTAAAACTATCATCACATATCATCTGGTTTGAAGATGTTTATCTCTTTTTTCCCGTTAAAAAGACACAAGTCAGTACTTTCTACAACACAGTTCAAAAAAGACAGCTCTCCATAGCATCAAAGCTGGGTTTTGAAATGGGGAAATTGACCAATTAATTCCTCAAACTTTCTCAATTGCGTAAATTACGGTCTAAATTTGTACTTTTAATTCTCTAACTTTTGTGTTGCCACATACATTAACTTAAAGAAAGGTGTGTGAATGTCTTCTACTTCAATACATATTGTTAAGATATACAAATTAAGGTCTAAATTTGTACTGTGGCACTTTAATTCTCTAACCTTTGTGTTGCCACATACATTAACTTAAAGAAAGGTGTGTGAATGTCTTCTACTTCAATACATATTGTTAAGATATACAAATTAAGGTCTAAATTTCTTCTTTATTCGAAATTTTTTTTAAAAAAATATAAGTTTTAGATAAATATATAAATAAATTTAAATTATTAAAATAATTATAAGAGAAATATTTTAAATTAGCACTAAATGAAATTTTAATTATAATTGTATCATTCATGTAAAAAAATCTCATGTATAATATTTTATTCAATTAAAAAATACTAAAATATCCTTAATTTTAGGAAAAAAAGACAGCAAAAAAAATTAACCTTAAAATTAAATCAAGTTATTTTAGTCTTTTTCCATTTAAAAAAATACTACTTGTGTAAATTTAGGTTTGCAATGCTAATTTAGTCAATAAAACGTTATTTAATGTTAAATTAGTCAATTGTCATTTAAGTAATTATTATTAATTTAGTTAAAAAATTAATATATTTTAATACTATTAAATTCGTAAAAAATAATTATTTTTATTTTTTTAATTTACATATAAAAAATTAATATTAAAAATAATTTTAAATAAAAGTTAAAATTATAGAAATATTTAATTTATATTTACTAATAAATAATATTATATAATTTATAAATATTTTTTTCCATAGTATAAATCTAGTAGTTAAGATATTCTGTTTAAGTTTCTTCAATATAATTTACGATTTAATTTTCTATTCTATATATCTCTATTAATTTTTAATATATTAATTTGTTTTATATGTGCTGGAAAAATAAAATATTATTTTTATTTTTTATTTTTGATATACATTTTTCAACAACGTTAATCTTATCTTCGTTAACCATTTATCCAATGCCACGTGGACTCTCCTAATCCGACTCTGATGGTCGATGGCTCTCATTCGGTTATTTTATCCTAATCAAAGCATTTGGTTTAGTCCCAATTATTTGTTAACCGGTTTGTACCGAGTGAGAGTCTTATGAAAGGAAAAAAAAGCAAAAGGATAATTGAAGAGAGGATGAGAGCGCTCACATGGACGGGACTGGCTCCACCGTTAACTGTGGCGCGAACGGCGACTTTGACGGTTGCCTCACGTCGGATTAGCGTTAGGAGATATCGCGTCTGTGTTAGAGCTACTACATCGCCGGGGGCGGCGATTTCCGACGGAGGAGTAGTAGAAGCTGTAGAATTGGGTGAGATTGGAGAGAGAAGTAAGAAATGGAATTGGAAAGGCGAATATTCCATCAATTACTTTGTCAAGAGTTCGCCGGAGGAAGTAATTCCAGCGAGTCAGACTGTTCTTTTGGTTCATGGCTTTGGCGCTTCAATTCCTCACTGGCGAAGGTATCGATTTCATGCTTACATCAGAAAAATATCAATTCTTAATATTTCCACTTTGAATTTTAGTATTGATGGTTCCAATTGTGAACTATGAAATTTGATGTGTATGTCAGATATATAGTAAAAATAGTCGAACGATTGAATAGTGGAAACACTTTTAGTATTTTGTAAAAATAATCTCAAAAGGCTAATGTCAGTGAAATTTCGAGAAGTCGAAAAAATCCTGGCAAATAAGAAATTAGGTCAATATCCGTTTCACTTTATCTTTATTAATGTGTGAATGAATGATTTATAACCCTAAAACCATATTTATTATAGTACATGTTGCATATTGTTAACAAAACTACAAATATAAAATCTTGATTAATATTTTGAATGGTGGAGAAAGTGGTAACCATTCATCACTCTTGAATGAAAAATTGGGAACTTGTTGAGAAGTCAAAGTTTTGTTGTTGAGGAGATGTGTTGATTAGTTAACAATCAAGAAATTGTTTACATGTAGAAGATTTTGTGTAAAAGACATTTTTTTTACAAAAGCAATCTAAAATATTTTTTTTTTCAGGAACATAAACGCTTTGTCGAAACACCATACAGTGTATGCGATTGATCTTCTTGGATTTGGTGCTTCAGACAAACCACCTGGTTTTAGTTATACTATGGAGTCATGGGCTGAAGTAACCATCTTTGAAATAATCTGGCATTGTCTGATTTAAACAAGTGTTTTTGGTCTGTTAGATTGATTTATTTTGTTGCAGTTGATTCTCAACTTCTTAGAGGAAGTGGTTCAGAAACCGACTATTTTGATCGGAAACTCTGTTGGAAGCCTTGCTTGTGTCATCGCCGCATCAGGTCTTAGCTCTTTCAGTACTTTAATGTGTGTTATGCGTCTCATAATATTCGCTTAAAGTCTAAGAAAATATGGTATATGAAAGTCTCACTGATCAAAATTTGGCTTCAGAATGCTGGAGATGAATGTGTTGCCAAAATTTCTTTTGCTATCTTTTGATCAAAGACTTGATTGTTTGTGACATTATGAAAACAAAAACAGATACACAAGGAGAACTTGTCAAAGGTCTTGTTCTATTGAATTGTGCTGGTGGTATGAATAATAAAGCTGTATTTGACGACTGGAGAATCAAGTTATTGATGCCATTGCTCTTGCTTATTGACTTGTTACTGAAGCAAAGAGGAATTGCTTCTGCACTCTTCAACCGCGTTAAAGACAGGCATGTCACTACTTGAATACTTCATTACCGAGTTAAACTATTATCTGTACTCTGAAGGGACTTAATCACATAAACGGATAACTCAAAACACAGGGATAATCTGAAGAACATCTTGACAAATGTTTACGGGAACAAGGACAATGTAGATGATACTCTTGTAGAGGTATATATTGTTCTTTTACTGCCACTCTTATCGCAATGAATTCAACTAACTTTCTTGATCTTAGATTATCGCTGGACCAGCAAACAGCGAAGGTGCGCTTGATGCATTTGTTTCAATCTTAACCGGACCACCTGGACCAAACCCGATTAAGCTGATTCCGGAAATAACCAAACCGGTTCTTGTCTTATGGGGAGACCAAGATGGATTAACTCCTCTCGACGGTCCTGTAGGTAAGTACTTCTTGTCACTTCCAGATCAGTTACCTAACTTCAAACTCTATGTTCTACAAGGCGTTGGACATTGCCCACAAGATGATCGTCCAGATCTTGTTCATGAACATCTTCTTCCATGGCTGGCTCAACTTTCTTCCACCTAATATCAATTTATTTTACTGTGTACACACATGTTTATAAATGTTTTCTGTTTAACCTTCTGGAAGGAAAAAGACAGCTTCGAAATGGTATATGATTCGTTGTAGAAAGCAGAGAATAGTTATTTCTCAGACACATTTTGTGGTGTCTAAATGTAATGTTAAAAAGATGAGCAAGAGAAAACCCAGATTTCTATGAATTTTCAATCTCTTTACTCTAAATTAATTCTTTTTTTTTGATAACTGCTTTGTGTTCTTTCTATGCTATTCTAACATCGGAGAAATAAATGGCAAGTGACCAATTCGTACAATAAAAAATGATCAACAAGTTTTTGAGAATCAATAAAAAATAGCAATGTGATTTAGCGTAAGGAGCAAAAGAGAAGGAAAGAAGGAGACAACCGCAAAGATATAAATTTTGGGAAGCACAAAAAGAAAGAGCTTTTTAGGGTTTAGTTTTAGACCGGTATAAATGATTAATCAATGGATAATTCGTAGAAATACCAGCATAATTTTTTACTCTAAAAATAGACTAATACCATAAATTATCATATTTTAAAGTTTTTATTTGAATAATACAAAAAATATCATATTTTGAAGTTTTTATTTGAATAATACATAAAATATCATATTTTGAAGTTTTTATTTGAATAATACATAATATATCATATTTTGAAGTTTTTTCTTGAATAATACAAAAAATATCATATTTTGAAGTTTTTATTTGAATAATACATAAAATATCATATTTTGAAGTTTTTATTTAAATAATACATAATATATCATATTTTGAAATTTTTATTCCAAATGTAACACTATAAAATAAAATTTTTTAAGATAGCATAAATAATTGTGTACAAATATTTATTTACTTTAAATAAATTATACATAAAAATAAAACATCACAAATTATTATCTAAAAAATATTATTCATTCTAAATAAATTAATATAAAAATAATATCTTCAAATAACATGTTTTAAAGTTTTAGTTCCAAATCTACAATCATAAAATTAAAATTTCAAAAATAGCCAAAAATAATTACGTAAAAATATTTCTTTATTCTAAATAAATGATAGCTAAACTTAAAATATTATATTTAGGTTCATTTATACTTTAATTTTTTTATTAAATGAAATTTTAATGTACTTTAGTTTTAAATTTTTGCTGCTATTAAAAAATTTAACTAATAATTCTATTTTTGAAATAAAAATTTAAAAAATATTATTTTAGAAAAACATAAAATATTATTTAGTTTCATTTTTTCTAATTTAAAATTTATTTTTTAAGAAAAATAAGTTTTAGTGTATTTTAACTTTATCTTGTGATATTATTAAAAATTTGAACTATTGGTGTCACTTTTGAAAAAACATTTAAAAGTAAATTGTCATAAAACTATTGTGAAAGAAATATTTTTTGTGGTATTTTAAATTATTTTTAATTAGTTATATAAAAACTTGTTTAATTGGCTAAACCCACTTACATTAATTGGTTCATTAAAAAAGATGGAGCAATTTTTTAAAATAGCATTTTTCAGATTTTTGTTCGAAATGATTTTATTTTGGGAACATAATTTTTAAAATATACTATTTAGAAAATTATCCGTAGTTAATAATATCTTTCTAATAACAAAATTAATCCGAAATTGAAAAAATGAATTCAAATATTATGTTTTAATTTTATATGTATAGTTTATTTAATGTAAATAGTTATTTCACATCATAATTTATGATATTTTAATAATTTTATTTTTAATATGTTAGATTTGAAAAATAAATTTAAAGTATGTTATTTTAAAATATTATTTAAAAAATGAAATTAATGATATATTTATATTTATATATTTACTTGAGCTAAACCGAGTTTCTAGGATCATAAATAAACATTATTTTTAATCAAATAATTATACCATTATATTATGGGCAAATGTCTAAAATAACACATTCTAAGTTTTTATTTCAAAAATTCCATCATCAGTTTAAATTTCTAATAATAGCACAAATTTAAAATTAAAATACATTAAAACTATATTTTAATAGAAAAAATTAAACTATAAATTAGAAAAATGAACCCAAATATAATAGTTTAAGTTTATTTATAATTTATTTAAAATAAATAATTATTTTTACATAATTATTTGTGTTATTTTTAAAAATTTAATTTTGCAATGTTAGATTTGAAAAAAAAAATTTTAAAAGTGTTATTTTAAAATATTACTTTTATATTATTTATATGTTAACACAGTTGCTTGAAGTAACTTACTTCAAAACCTTTTTCCAATTCCTCTACCATAAAATATAAATAAAGTATCTCAAAATTTGAGCTTCGTGAAAAAATATAATTTGAAATAGCGGAGAGTAACACATCCGTATTAATATTAGGGCAAATGTCTAAAATAACATCTTTCTAAGTTTTTGTTCTAAAAATAGCATTATTAGTTTAAATTTCCAATAATACTATAAATTTAAGATTAAAATGCATTAAAATTATATTTTAATAGAAAAAAATTAAATTCTAAATTAGAAATAATGAACCCAAATACAATACTTTAAGTTTATGTATAATTTATTTAGAATAAATAAATATTTTCACATAAATATTTGTACTACTTTTGAGAATTTAATTTTATGATGCTAGATTTGAAAAAAAAAATTTAAAAAGTATTATTTTAAAGTATTACTCTTGATATTATATATCCAATAATAAAGCAATTTTAGGTAGCAACACATGCACATAAAGTTTCAAATATCACTATGATTAGCAGTGCACATGGTAATTTACTTTATGACTACTTTTTCTTCTTCTATTATTATTTTTCTATACCCAACTATTGTTTATTTCTTGATTTTAATATTAAATTTAGAATTTATTAGCTCAATGCCATACTACAAAAAGACAATATGTAAACTTTAATTTACTATTTAAATGCGAATGGTTTTTAGTATTATTTGTGTGAATTTCTATGTTTATATAGTGAAATACTATTTGAAAAAATTAATATAAAATTATTTGTTTAATCCATTACAAACTAATGAAATATTGTTTTATAGTTTACATGTAACTTTATTTTTTACTAAAAATATAAAACATATTAATTTGATAATAGTAATAATAATATATCATATAAATATACTTTGACAACATACAAACATATTAATTCGCGTATACTTCTGTATTTAGTTACATAATTCACTTTTTATAAGTTATATTTTCTTTTAAATGTTAAAAATATTTATAATAGTGAGTTATTTGAATTTTTTTTATATAAATGGTTTAATAACAAATATTTTAACATCTAATGGTTTATTGTACCATATATGCATATATGTATTTATTTATTTATTTCTAACTTTCGGACTAATGCTATAACATTCTTATATTTATTCCTTGTGAAAATAATTATTCTTGGAAAACAAAATAAAAAAGCATCTCCAATTTATTAATCTAATTTTTGTGTATAAATGAGTAACTCTATAATAATTTTATGTTATTTTTTAAATTTAAAATTAATAAAATTATATTTACAATAAAAATATAAAATAATATTATTTTGGAAATTTTCCGATTAAAAAATATGTCAGACCAAATGAGACAACTACTACAGTTTGGTCTACTCTGATATCGCTTCTAGCTTCATTTTGATGCTTTGCGCTCTATTTTTGGTTTAAAGCTCGAGTTTTTCCCTTGTGGGTTTCGAATTTCTAGAGTAGCTTATTGAAGATTTTTGAGAAATTAGATTAATTTTTGAACTGGGAATTGACATTTGTAGAACTAGTTTTGTTCATAAGTTTCAGACTTTCAGTTTTGGTTTTTGTTGATTTGCATTGGCATGTTTAGATCAGAAAGATTGTTCATTTAGAAATGAGTTTGATTCCTCCTTTGCCGATTTTATCACCACCGCCGTCAAGTTCTTCAACCTCCGCACCTCCTCCGTTACTGGTAACTCCACCTCCTTCTCCACCGCAGTCATCGCCACCGGTAATATCGTCATCACCACCACCACCGGTTGTATCATCATCTCCACCACCGTCACCTTATACACCTTCTCCGTCAACTCCAGCAACCTCATCTCCTCCTCCACCTCAAGGGACCTCTGCTCCTCCGTCTTCACGTCCAACAGATCCTTCTACTTTAACACCTCCTCCAACTCCGTTACCTGTTGTTCCTAGAGAGAAACCAATAGCGAAACCAACTGGACCAGCTTCAAACAACGGAAACGTGACTTTGAATTCTGGTTCATCACGTAATGGCATTGGCACTGGAGGTCTTGCAGCTATTGGAGTGATTGTTGGATTGTTTCTGCTTAGCCTTTTTGTGTTGGCTCTGTGGTTTACTCGAAAACGAAAGAGAAAAGACCCTGGAACCTTTGTTGGATATACTATGCCTTCTGCTTATTCATCTCCTCAAGGCTCAGGTAATATATAAGAACACACACATTATGTCGTTGAACAATCTTAAACTCTTTTGCATTTAGGTTATGGTGAGTTTCAGAAACTCGAAACTCTCTCAGAGTTTTGGCTGCTGATTATCCTTAATATCTCTTCATCTGTTTGTATCTGATCAATCACTTCTTAAGTAAGTTAGCTTCTGGTAGAGTGTTTCTGCATGAATCATCAAAAGTAATATATAAACACGTTTCTCGAGTTGCTTAGTAACTGAAAACTCGGGTTTAACAGATGTAGTGCCCCTCAAGTCGCATTCTTCAGCTCCTAAAACGAGGAACCTTTCTGGTAGCGATTACATGTATGCATCGGCTGATTCAGACATGGTTAGCAACCAAAGATCATGGTTTTCATATGATGAATTAGCTCAAGTTACAAATGGGTTCTCTGAGAGGAATCTTCTTGGTGAAGGAGGATTTGGTTGTGTATACAAAGGTGTTCTTGCAGACGGAAGGGAAGTGGCAATTAAACAGTTGAAGATTGGTGGAAGTCAAGGAGAGATGGAATTCAAAGCTGAAGTTGAAATCATTTCTCGGGTTCATCATCGTCATTTGGTTACATTAGTCGGTTATTGCATCTCGGAGCAACAGAGGTTGCTTGTGTATGATTATGTACCCAACAATACTCTCCACTACCATCTCCATGGTACATACTTCATCTTGTTAAAGATATCTTTTTAAACTTCATAAACTTCAAAGTCTGTGTCTTTGCAGCTCCAGGTAGACCGGTTATGACTTGGGCAACTCGGGTAAAGGTAGCTGCTGGTGCAGCTCGTGGCATCGCCTATTTGCATGAAGATTGTAAGTTTTACTGCTGCTTTTTGCTTTTTTCCTGATCTTTATGTTTCTTAATTTCGTTTCCTTCTTATGTTTTCTTGAAGGTCATCCTCACATTATTCACTGTGACATTAAATCTTCTAACATACTTCTAGATAACAGCTTCGAAGCCTTGGTAACATCATATTATCTTTACTCTAGTCACTGAAAGGTCTTTGATTCACCACACCATACTGAACTCTTGAGAAAGTTTTTCCATAGGTTGCGGATTTCGGGCTAGCGAAAATAGCGCAGGAACTGGATTTAAACACACACGTCTTAATGGGAACCTTCGGGTGTGTGTGTGTATATGCATATTCATTAGAAGTTCTTTGTTACAGCTGCGTGAAAATCAACTACTTACAAAAGACGAAAGAAGCTGCTTTTAACTGTGGTTTTTCTCAGGCACATGGCTCCTGAATATGCAACAAGTGGAAAGCTTTCTGAGAAAGCAGATGTTTATTCCTATGGGGTAATACTCTTGGAGCTTATAACTGGTCGCAAACCTGTAGATATGTCTCAGCCACTTGGTGACGAGAGCTTTGTTGAATGGGTAAGTACTAAGTAGAGAACAAAATGAAGTCTAATCTTCGATTTTGAGGCGAAATTGCTGAACTTTTATCTTTTAAAATGTCTCTTTAACTGTTAATGGATCAATGAGTGTCATTTGGTTAAAAAAAAGAGAGACACTTTCAGGCAAGGCCTCTGCTGAGTCCAGCAATGGAAAAGGAAGAATTCGACGAGCTAGTGGATCCAAGGCTAGGGAACAACTTCATCCGGGGAGAGATGTTCAGAATGGTAGAAGCTGCAGCTGCTTGCGTCAGGCACTCAGCTGCAGAAAGACCAAAGATGAGCCAAGTTGTAAGAGCTTTGGACACACTTGAAGAAGCTACTGACATAACAAACGGATCGAGACCAGGACAGAGCCAAGTGTTCGACTCGAGACAACAATCTACTGGTTTTTGGGAGTCAAGATTATAGTTCTGACTTATTTGATCGTTCAGAGTCGCGACCAATCCAGATTTGTACCTTAGAGGTTATAGTTGTTATACCTCAGTTCTCATATTACAACTTATCTGACAAACTTGATACTAAATTTTGATACTAAATTTAGATGATGACAAAGAGAGTTTGAGTGGTTTTAGTAATCAGATCGGTTACAAGAAAACATATAAATTTTTAAGATGAAAGTATCTCTGAGGTAATTAATTGTGTCTCTCCTTTTATGGCATTATTCTCTTCTTTTTATATTTCTTCAACGTTACAATAATTGCCAGTAATTAATACTCATAAATGCTTTTAATACGGAGGTTTATTGTACATAGTTGGTGAGATCGAACGTTTCACTACACTTTCCGGCGGAACGATATAACCACCATTTGATGCTAGGCCTTTAAGATAATGAACCAATTTCTCTTGCGCCGAGCTTGGATTGTGGGCTCGGATTGTGGGCTCGGATTGTGGGTTCGGATTGTGGGCTCGGATTGTGGGCTCGGATTGTGGGCTCGGATTGTGGGCAGGGCGAACCCCACGTCTAACCATAGTTATCTTATTAAAATGTTTTGTATATTCTTTTGCATGGTATAAATGTATTTTTTTAAAGGTAGAACCGATCAAGACAATGGGAGTTCTGATTCTTGTTCTTGCCGGTTTCTTGGTTACTCCATGAGTAGAAAATCGTGAAAGACTACTCAGTTTTACAATCATGGTTTCTGTCAATATTTCGAACTATCCAAATAGTGATGAAACTGAGTGTATTTGGAGTGATTTTACGAGCTACTATAGTGTAAGCAAAGTGACAACATCATGAGTATGAGGAAGGTTGAAGCAGAAAAAACATTTGGGCGTGGAATTTGAGAAAGATTTGTATCATTTCCCATGAGAAGGGAGAATAAGAAGAGAAGAAGTCTTCTCACTCATACATCACAGACAAACAAAAAAGAAACATGGATAAATCTTCCCGGAGAGGCGGTTTGATGAATCGCACTCTTCACTGAGTCAAAAGTTTTTAAAAAAAGCATGTCAAGGCCAAAAAATGGATCCGGTACTCAGGAAAAAGAAGCGAGTAAGTGCCGGAGTTATTCTATGCGGGCGGGTTGTGACGAGAAGAGCCTGAGCTAGAAGAAGAGGAGAATGGAGAAGAAGAGCTTTCTTTCACCTTTGGCAAGGCCAAAAAATTTATGGAACAAAGCTTTGCTTAGACAAGTACGTGTTCTTTCTGATATTCTCTCACAATGACAGGCACGCTTGTGGGAGGTACCTAAACAAAGACAAATGTAGAAGAAGATGGTCAGTGTTTCCATAATTGATATTCATGGAGCAATTGTGTTTTTCAACTCCAGTTGGAGCTACCATCATTGGAGATTTGAGGATCCTAATGTGATTGTCATGTGAGTGTATGTAGCATACAGTCAGACACAAATATATAAATTTAAATATCTCTTCTGTTTTTTAAGAGATGCTGATTCATCTTACCATGCCATAGTCTGTGATTATCATGGAAATGTAATCTGACGGAGTAGCATCATACCTGTCATTAGACAAATCACATGACGTGTTTATCGGCAGAGAAGAATGATATCAAAAGAATTAGAGGTTCACTTTTCGGGTTGAACAAGCTTACATTAGGTTCAGAAACTGCAGGTTTGCATTGTTGGTCAAACCATCTAAGTAGTTTATGTCTTCTCTTCCATGCACTTTTGAAATAGCATTTGGATCACCTAAAGGAGGGGAAAACCAAGAAATCCAATGTTAGGTCAAACAAATCCGGAGGTCAAGTGAGCTATAATACTTAAGGAGATGATTCTCATACCGAGCTCATTGGAGCATATGGAGTCCAGTTGCACCCTCTCATGGAATTTGTAAGCTTCACAGCATACTAGCACAGGAACACGGAATGCACTTGCAACCATCGCAACACAAGCAGTCCCGACCCTTGAGTAGACTGTTCCATTTGACAAAACCGATGATGCGCCTGATACATACGAGACCCAACACCCTCCCATCATCTACACCTATGGGAGAAGAAAGAAGCCTAAAACACAAAGGGAATCAAGGCAGTAAGGTAATCGAACCTTGGTTAATAAACAAACCAAGGTTGAGTTAATAGGAGTGCAACTAGCACTAGGATATGTTGGGGTGAACAGGAGGGAAGAATGGACAAAGAGAATATAAAAGGGAACGTGGAGGAAAGAGGGAGAGAATCGAAGAATTAAGAAGGAAAGACAAAGAGTTATGGGGAGGGGAGAGACTCCATTAAACCTTCTCTCAAACCTATCTTCTATGTTCTATGTTGTAAACGTTTTACTACTCTAAACTTGAATTTTCGAAAGTTAGTATCTAAATCCTATCATTTGGTATCAGAGCCTAGCGATTGTTGGGAGAAAGAAACCATGCCTCCGAAGAAAGATGAAGCCCCTTTGGAGAAAGCAGTAGCCGAGTTACAAAGGGAAGTTGAAAAACTGTCATCACTTGAACCCATGGTGCTCGAGATGAAGGCTCAAATGGGGAGACTGAGCATCCTGGAAAAGATTGAGGAAAGGTTCAGGGAACAAGACTTACAAGCAGCACGGAAGGAGAAGATGCCGATGACTTCGCAAACCTCCGGAGTCATCGCCGATCAACAGGAACGTTATCCCACCAGTTTATCGCGATCCATGTCGCCAACTAGGAGGGAAAACAGAGAGGAACGCAGTCATGAACCTCTCACGAGGAGGATGGAGATACCCACCTTTCACGGAGAAAATGCCGAGAACTGGGTACTACGAGTTGAACAGTACTTCGAGCTAGGTGATTTTACGGAGACGGAGAAGATTCAGGCAGTGAGAATGTGTTTTGTCGACGGAGCACTCTTATGGTATAGGTGGGAACGAGATCGACAGCCATTTACCACTTGGGAACAGATGAAGTCTAGGGTCTTGGAGTATTTTTCGGAAACCCAGGATAGCTCTCCAGGGGAAAGGCTCCTCAAGATCAAACAAGAGGATTCGGTTAAAAAATACTGCCATGAGTTCATCGCACTCGCGACGAATGCGCCGGAGCTGGCTGAGAATGTGCTCGAGATGGCGTTTCTCAATGGGCTTAAACCGAAAACCAGGGCGGGAGTGAAGATGCTGGAACCCAGGGGATTAAAAAAAATAATGAGCTTGTCAAAAAAGGTTGAAGAATGGTCGACAATGAGCGATGAAGAGGATGGAGGAGAAGAGAGGAGGCTCACACGTGCGACGAGGAATGGTGGAGGGCAACAGGCCTCGTACAACAACAAAAAAGAGGGCCCAATAGGATTTGGGCCAGGTTTGAATATTGGGCTCAATAATTTCACTAGGCCCAAATATTATAATCCAGGAGGACAAAAGCCCACATTCGCAGGCCCAAGTATTACGAAATCTGGCCCGAGTGTGAATCCTCACTCGCGCGCGGAGGAGACTCGCCGTCATTCCTACAAACGACTTACGGAAGCTGAGATTCGCGACAAGAGGGCTCGAGGCGTGTGTTTCAAGTGCGATGAGAGGTGGCATGCTTCTCATCAGTGTGCCGCGAAGGAGTTACGCGTGCTCTGGGTGCAGGAAGACGGCACCGAGCTGGAACTAGAGGAAGCCGACACGGGGCGAGAGGTACTCACCGAACTCGCCGAGCTTTCCCTGAATTCGGTGGTCGGCCTTTCTTCACCGCGCACTATGAAGCTTCGTGGTACCATTCGAGGCATAGATGTCGTGCTGATGGTGGACAGCGGAGCATCCCATAATTTCATCTCTAAATCGGTGGTGGAACGGCTTCCGATTCCGGTAGAGACCACTGCGGGATATGGGGTGATAACAGGAACGGGAACTGCCGTACGAGGTGAGGGACTTTGTAGAGACGTGGAAATCTGTCTGCAGGAGTGTAACATTCGCGCCAATTTCTTGCCTCTAGAATTGGGCACCGCGGATGTCATACTAGGAGTGCAGTGGTTAGAGACATTGGGAGAGATGCAGGTCGATTGGCGAAAACAGCATATGCAGTTTCAACAGGAAGGGAAGTCGGTTAGGATACAGGGGGACCCGAGTCTTTGTAACACCACGGTATCCTTAAAGGCACTACTGAAGGCGCTGCAGCAAGGAGGAGATGGACTGATAGTCGAATATGGAGGGATGGAGTCCACACCGACAGTTGAAATAGCCGAACTAGAAGCGCTGGTGGAGGAATTTCAGCATGTGTTTTCTGAACCCCAAGGATTGCCTCCATCACGGGGAAAAGAGCATGCGATCACTCTCAAAACAGGAGCTGAACCGGTGAGTGTAAGGCCCTTCCGGTACCCACAGGCACAAAAGGCCGAGATAGAAAGACAGGTCGCTATGATGTTATCTGCTGGGTTGATCAGGGAGAGTAACAGCCCGTTCTCGAGTCCAGTATTGCTGGTACGAAAGAAGGACAACAGCTGGCGCTTTTGCGTAGATTACCGAGCCTTGAACAAGGTCACTATTCCGGACAGTTACCCGATCCCCATGATCGATCAGCTTCTGGATGAACTACGGGGTGCGGTAATTTTCTCAAAATTAGATCTCAGATCAGGCTATCACCAGATATTGGTTCGCGCAGAAGATGTTCACAAGACCGCATTTCGCACGCACGATGGGCATTACGAATTCCTCGTAATGCCTTTCGGATTGACCAATGCTCCAGCCACGTTCCAATCCTTAATGAACGAGGTATTCCGACCTTTCTTGCGTAAATTTGTGCTGGTATTTTTTGACGACATTCTGGTGTACAGTAAATCGGAGTCAGAGCATCTGCCCCACCTCCGCGAGGTTCTCACAGTACTACAACAGCACCAACTGTTTGCCAATAGAAAGAAATGTCACCTTGGTACGCCGCAGGTGGATTATTTGGGTCATGTTATTTCAGCAAAAGGGGTATCAGCGGATCCTTCTAAAATCAGTGCAATGGTCAACTGGCCTCAACCACGTACCATTAAAGATTTGCGGGGTTTTCTGGGACTGACTGGTTATTATCGTAGATTTGTTCGGGAATATGGTACTCTAGCGAGACCTTTGACAGATTTGCTTAAGAAAGATCAGTTTGTATGGTCACCGGCTGCAGCAACAACATTTGCCACCCTGAAGACAGCAATGACAAAGGTACCAGTTTTAGCTCTCCCGGATTTTGAGGAATCATTCGTTGTGGAATCCGATGCTTCGGGAATTGGCTTAGGCGCGGTGCTCATGCAGCGACAGCAACCGATAGCCTATTTCAGTCAAGCCTTGACGGAACGCCAACGACTAAAATCAGTTTATGAGCGCGAATTGATGGCAGTGGTATTAGCAGTTCAGAAATGGCGCCATTATCTCATCGGGAGGAAGTTTATTATTCGGACAGATCAGAAAAGCCTGCGGTTTTTATTGGAACAGCGAGAGATCAATCTGGAGTATCAGAGGTGGCTGACTAAACTGTTGGGGTTCGAGTTCGAGATTCAGTATAAACCCGGGTTGGAAAACAAAGCCGCGGATGCATTGTCGCGTTTGTCACTGACATCAGAGTATGCTGCACTCTCGGTTCCGGCAGCGATACAGCTCGAGGACATTTGCAGTGAGGTAGAGGCCGACATCGAACTTTCGCGCATCATCACGGACTTGAGACAGGACCCGCGCTCTCATCCGGAGTTTCAACTAGTTCAGGGACGTTTATTACGTCATGGTCGGTTAGTTATACCGAAACAGTCAAAGTTTATTGGGTCTATTCTCCAGGAATTCCACGATGGAAAATTAGGGGGTCATGGAGGAGTCTTGAAGACACAAAAACGGATTGGGGAGCTGTTTTATTGGGCCGGGATGATGACAGATATTCGGAGGTACGTAGCTGCCTGCTCCATTTGTCAGCAGTACAAGTACTCTACATTAGCTCCGGCAGGGTTATTGCAACCACTACCAATTCCGAAGCAGATCTGGGAGGACTTATCTATGGATTTTGTGGAAGGATTACCACGTTCAGGTGGCAATACCGCGATATTGGTCGTCGTGGACCGTTTATCGAAGTATGCTCACTTCGTCGGGCTTCATCATCCCTATACCGCAGCCGATATCGCACTCATATTCGTTCAGCAGATCATACGATTACATGGTTTTCCTCGCACCATTGTCTCTGATCGCGATAAGGTATTCACAAGTAACTTTTGGAAAGAATTGTTTCGACTTTCAGGCACCAAATTATGCTTCAGTACTGCTTATCACCCGGAATCCGATGGGCAAACGGAAGTGACAAATCGAGGGTTAGAGACTTATCTTCGATGTTTTGCCGGAGATAAACCGCGAAGCTGGGCTACTTTCCTTCCATGGGCAGAATTGTGCTACAACTCAGCTCATCACTCTTCCATCAACATGACTCCGTTCCGTGCGGTTTACGGTAGGGATGCTCCCACCATTATCAAATATGAACTCGGAATGACCACGAATGCAGATTTGGAGGAGCGCATGCAGGACAGGGATGCTGCCTTGGCTTTGCTTAAGGGTCACTTGCTGAAGGCACAACAAACAATGAAGAACCGAGCTGATGAGCATCGACGCGAGCTGGAATTTGCAGTAGGGGACAAGGTTTATTTGAAAATGCGCCCTTTCCGTAGGAAGTCCTTGGCTCGTCGTCCCAATGAGAAGCTGGCTGCTCGCTTTTATGGACCGTTTGAGATAGCAACCCGAATCGGTAAGGTGGCTTACCGACTTACGCTTCCACCCGAAGCGCGTATTCATCCAACATTCCACATCTCACAACTCAAGCCAGCTATAGGAAACTCAGTAGTCGCGACTTCTTTACCGGAACAACTCACGGCAGAGGGGGTTCTAGAGGCAGAACCAGAAGCTGTGTTGGGATTCCGTGAGCATCCGATCTCTGGACAGGAAGAGGTGCTCATTAAATGGCAGGGACAACCGGAGTTTGAGAGCTCTTGGGAGTGGAAGAGCAAGATCAAAGGACAGTTTCCGCAATTTGACCTTGAGGACAAGGTCAATTTCAAAGGAGGGGGTATTGATACATACGAGACCCAACACCCTCCCATCATCTACACCTATGGGAGAAGAAAGAAGCCTAAAACACAAAGGGAATCAAGGCAGTAAGGTAATCGAACCTTGGTTAATAAACAAACCAAGGTTGAGTTAATAGGAGTGCAACTAGCACTAGGATATGTTGGGGTGAACAGGAGGGAAGAATGGACAAAGAGAATATAAAAGGGAACGTGGAGGAAAGAGGGAGAGAATCGAAGAATTAAGAAGGAAAGACAAAGAGTTATGGGGAGGGGAGAGACTCCATTAAACCTTCTCTCAAACCTATCTTCTATGTTCTATGTTGTAAACGTTTTACTACTCTAAACTTGAATTTTCGAAAGTTAGTATCTAAATCCTATCAGCGCCCAAAAACACTTTGGTGACTTCGTGCATGATATATGAAATTGCATTTATATGAGTGTATGTACAGTTGATGCCTCGTTTGATCAATCTACGAAGCAGTAGCTGCCCTTCAAGCTTTGGACGAGAATCCACCACCAAGACACGGAATTTTATTCCAAGTTCATGTGCATGTAGTAATACCATCTCAATAGCAGTTGGAGATCCATAGGTCAGAAGGACATCACCGTCTCTTATTTTACTAACAGCATGTTTGACTATCACCTTATCTGCTACTATGATCTTCTCGTTAATAAACTGTTCAATATCTGATTGAAGAGCAGCTTTTGCTTCAGATTCAGCAAGTGTTATAGGCAGCTTTGCAATCCTGTTTTTCACGAATCGGATCGCGTTTCCCATGCTAATTGAAAGCGGACGACATTCTATGAGGAAAGAGACATATCCATTTATTTTCGCAGTTATGTCCCTATTAAGAGTCTTCTCAGGCGGTGTCGAATAATCTTTGATAACCTCTTGGAATGCTTGGAGCATTGCAATACACCTTGCATTGCCACCAGATATATCCCCGGAGAGATATTGAAGACCAACCTGAAAACCACAACAACTGATATTCATTCAGTACATGAGTAAATTACTAACATTCATCTTAATGATGCAATAGCAACCACTCATTAGAACAAACGGTTCCTCATTTTTAAGCCAAAATCAAAGCACGAGGCGAATAAAATCAAGAGAAAACAAATACCTTGTACACAGCAGGATGCATAGGGTCAAGTTGGAAGAACTTTGTCTCAAGATCAGGAAATTGGGTTCCATGCTCATACTGAGGCAAATGCCTAAATAGTTCAACCCTGTTTTTAGCCTCAGTCTGTTTTACAACAGCACGTCTTTTCGCCTTCACGACTCTACTCTCATCATCATATTGCATACGGGGATGAGGAGCATCTTTCTTTCTATCTTTCTCAGATGGACCTCCTTTCTTCTCAGATGGTCCAGCAGCAACAGCACCGTCATTTTTCTGCGAAGAGAGCTTTGCAGGTTTAGCAGTTTTCACATTTGTTGAAGCCACTGAGCCAGAGGTCATCGGTGGCACCTTCCCACCGTCAGCTGATATAGCACAGTATTGCATAGAAAGAGCAATAAAAATATGAAATCAAGAAGATAACAGAACATACCGAACAAATTTATTCGGATAAGGTGGAAAAGAAACAACACTAAATACATTCCTGTACTAAGCTGACAAATCCATTCTTTGCAAAATAGATGGAAAAAAAAAACTCAAACACACCTTTTGCAGCTGCTTTTGCAGCTCTTTGGGCTTCTTGTAGAGCTCGTCTCTCAGATTTTGTGGTTTTCATTTTCAAGGGCTTAGAATTCTTCTTCTGGTCACTCTGCACCTCCATTCCAATAGCCTTCTCTGCAATTAACAGAAAAACATTGTGATTCCATTAGAAAATGAACCAACTCACCAACTCACCAACTCAGTCACTCCTGACAAGCAATGCAAATCAAATCAATCAAGATATTATGATTCCAAGCCTACACAAGAAGATTTAAGTGACAGTACCAGAAAGCCCAGGGGGCATATTCACGACGGAAACCGTGGTTAATCCACTGGCTGGAACACTACCAGATTTAGCCGCCGCCATAGAATCCATCCCGACACCAGGAAATGAAGACGCAACCGGCACAGAAGATTTTACAAAACTGCCTTGAGAAACGCGTCCCGGAGACGCCATCGTTGAGCCGTCTGGGAAATCGCGACGGCTAGAGTAAGAAAACGAAGAAGGAGAGGCTGGGGCAGCGGCAGCGCGAAGAGGGAAGCTATCACAGGAGTTGTGGCGAGGCGGAGGAATCATGACTGGGGAAAGTGAGTTACCGGAAGGAGAAATGCTGGAAACGGGAGGAGAAGCGGAGGCGATGGGGTCGGGTTGCTGAGTCGAATCAGGTTGATTTGATTGAGAAGTTGTGAAGAAACCAACTTGCCGGACCTTTGGCTTTGGATCGACAACGGCACGAGGGTTCCGTCGAGAATCCATCACGCAGAGAAGCTTATCGTAGAGTATCTACGGCTTTTCTCGGCAAAAAAAAAAACGGAATATCAGCAAAATTTATCGGGAAAATCTGTTTAGGGATCGAATTTGTTTTCCCAGGAATTAAACGGGGAATAAGAGTTTTTTTATGAATGTTATATCCTAACGTTTTCAGATTAATACAAAGACTTGAGGTGATTGATATTTGACAGTGTCCAGTCACTAAAACAGTTTTCCTTTTATAAAATTATCTTTCTATACTTCATTAATTATTTTATTATTTTGGCATCCAACTTTTTGTGAAATCCAATGGCAAATTTAATATGAAACAAAATCAGGCATCCAAAGTTTGGGGTCAATCAGGATATTCATATAATATTTTATTACATTCTTAATAATTTTTTCAATTTACTTTATTTTTATTTTTCCATTTTACATAGATGTGTTTTGTTGTTTTGATAATAGGACAATTGTGTAAAATAATATTTTTTAAAAAAAAATTGTTTCAAAAATAATATTATATTTGAATAAAAGTATTTTTTACACAATCATTCGTGGTATTTTTAAAATTTTTAATTTTATTATATTTGATTTGAAATAAAAAAAATTAAAATATAGAATAATACTTTAAAATAAAAATTTTTAAAAATTTTATTCAATCTAAACTTAAAATTTCATAAATTATTTTTTAAAAATACATATTTGCTATAATAAATTATAAATATAATTAAAATATTATATTTGAATTTTTTTCAATTTAAAATTTAATTTTTTTAATAAATTTTTTTAAAAATATTTTAATATTAAATTTATATTATTTTTAAAAGTTCAAACTATTGGTGTTATATTTAAAATAAAAATTTATGCTATTTTTATCATATTACCCTAAAATATACTATTTTAAAATATTACTCTCCATAAAAACACAATTATTGTGTATTTGGTCTTTATCATGAACAAGATTTACCTTAAAAAACATGGATGCAATAGCTAATGAGGATTTGATTGTAATCATGTAACAATGACATATTGAATTTTGATAGCTAAACCACAACAAGAAGCCACAAAAGATTTGGAGATTGTTCATTCATACCAATAAAGAGCAAAGAAACAGATCAACTCACAAGCAGAGAAGTAACTTTAAAAACAACATGATATTACTCAGAAAGCAATATTTTGATGATACTAAATATTGTTGTAACCTACATGAAACTTGGGCAAGCAGGGCCATTGGAGAGACCAAGCCTAACTTCCATGCCATGGTGAAAGTCTACTGGTCTGTGCGTCTCGGATTCACGAGGATCTGCCGATTCGATACTTTTATCAGAACAATCCATAGAATGATGAAACCTAGGAAACAAAACAAGTTGAACATTCTGATTCAAAAATGGAATCAGAGGTGTTACCGTTCAAGTAATCCTCGAACCCAAAATCATCTACAGCTCCTGTGTAGACTTCAAGGCCAAGCATTGACGAAGGAATTGGTCCAGGAGGTCTCTGAAACCTGAGGATTTATAATAAATGTTTGATTCACCAAACGAAGATGGAGGCTGCACTATGTGTATATATATATACACTCTGCAAATCGTAAGACTTTCGAAGCCATGTGTATATGACTCTGAGTTGTGATATACAATCATTATGATGATTCATGAACGCATTCGAACTGATCAAACATTCTCATATCTAATAATCAGTCGTCCTCTGGACTAAGTAAGCATCATGAATTTCAACGAATTTATTTGATAGTGTTGTCGATTTTAACATCCGTACCGAGAAAGGATTTGTCTATCAAGATCCATCTTCAAAGGAAGAGCAGCTCCATAGGTATGCGCAATAACTTTCCTCTTCATTTCCTCTTTCGATTTCTTACCCTAAAACAAAACGAAACGAAAAATGTTACCAGAAGAAACCTTAATTTCAAGATATTAATAAACTCAGATTCCTCCAATTAAGAAAAAACAAAATTGCGCAAACACTAAGTTCGATTCTCAACCTAAATTTCACCTCACTTTCGTTAATTATTTTTTTCTCGATATAAGCATGAATAAAAGAGATGGGAATTGTTTACAGATTCGTAGGCAGATTCGAGAGGGTGAGATCCAACGATATCGCTCTTAACGCCGTGAAGACCAAAGCGTAGAGCATCGTTCTTCAAACCTCCAATCTCATGAGCTATCTTCTTCGGAGAATCCATTTATCCTCGTTAGATTTACTCTTCTTTCTTTTCCTCCGACTTTCTGGGCAAGCAAGCAAAGCAGTAGAATTAGAGAACGAAGAAGAAATGATTTTGCTGAGTTTAATTATACTCTTCAGAGAATGAACACAGCTCAAAACTCAGGCCCATTTACACTTTTAAAGCCCATTTAACTCAATGTGGATTGGACAATCCGGTAAATTCAATTTCGGTTCAATTTTTTTTGTTTTATGATAGGGTTAAGCATTCGGATATTCGGTTCGGTTTTGTTCGGTTATTTTTTGTTTTGGTTTTTTCAGTTGGTAATATTAAAGATCCATTCGGTTATTTTTATATTTTGGTTCGGTTTCGATTCGTTATACTTTGGTTTCGGTCGGTTCGATTATTAAATTTAAAACCGAAAATAACCAAAATAACCAAAATAACCGAAAATAATCAAAATAACCGAACAATAACCAAAAATAACCGAAATAACCAAAAAATAACTGAAAAATAACCAAAAATAATAAAAAAAATAACCGAAAAATAACCAAAATATCCAAAAGATCCGAAATATTTTTGAATAACCGAAAATAATTCGATTTTTTTGGATATTATTTTGGTTTTCGATTCGGTTTCGGTTACTAACCAATAACCATGATTTTCCAAAATAATATCCGTTCGATTATTTCTTTATAACTAAATACCAACCAAAATTATTTTTTTGGTTCGATTTATTCAGTTCAAATTATTTGCGTAAGCCTAGTTTATGAATAGTAAAATTATAAAATTACTTGTATTTAGTTTGGTTTGATATTCGATTTAGTTTTTCTTAAACATTTTTGTTAAAAATAACTTAAACAGTTATTTATTTGATATAATATATATTAATACACATAGATAATTAAGAATTTAATGAATTGTGGTTTATTCGGTCTAGTATGGTTCGGTTGGATGTTTCTGTTATAAAAGCACAACGATTAAACAGTGACATTTAAGTTTCATGGACAAATGTTTGTGGCTTATAAGGTCTCAAAGATAGTTACAAACGTTAAAGATAGATATGATTTTTTTTTTCTAATATCGTTTGAAACCTCAGTTGATAAATTATATGTTTTGTTAATGATGTGTTTTTGGATTTATAGTTGATTGCTATTTGTGGGTCCCAAATCAATTTGAATTTTTTTTAATATTAATAAAGATTGAATTTTCTTTAAAAAAAAATTACAAGTTCAATCAATAAATTTTTCAATCAATTAATTTGTAAAAAAACATAAAAATTAATATAATTGGACATACACTTAGATATTTTTTTAACAAAAATTAATTACTAAATTAATTATTTAACTATTCGGCCTATTAATTAATAAGAAACTAAATTCTATCCCACGCTATAAATGAAATAATAATTTACATATTTTTAAAATAAATTTAATTTTTATAAAAAAATCAAAAAAATTAAATTATATTTAAAATATTTTTATTATATTAATAAAACAAGTAAAATACTAAAAGATATTGTTTGAATATATATTTTTTTATTTTGATGGTTGCTTGGAAGCATTATTGTTTTGCCAATTGTATGTTTAGCGAGACTCTATTAAATCAACAAGACATACATTTCATATAATATAACACATAAAATCAAAGTTATTTTCAAAAGATATTATATTTTAATAGTATAATTATATTAAAATCACAAAACATTTTTTCTTCAAAATATCATCAATTGTTTTATTTTTTTTAAAATATTATTAGAAGAATTTTATTCTTAAAATTACCATAAATATTACAAATAATTTTTAATATTTATAACTTAAGTAATTATATTCAGATTTAGTATTTTAAATTTAATTTTAAAATTTTAGAATATAAGTGTAGTCTTTAGAATTTAGGACTTATTTTAAAATTAAAATTTAATGGAGTAGTATCCTAAAATAACATTTATTAAAGTATCTATTTAGTTAGATTTTAAAACAAATTTTTTGATACTTTTGAGAATTGTCCCTCATGTGTTTTTGTCAACTATATATTGATGATTGTTTAGGATAGGAAGAATCTGCTATTATATGATTACATATATTTTTTACACCAGTATTATAATGAAAGACCAAATTGAACAAAAACAGTGACCAAAACGTCGTCCCATATGTACGATTGTCCATATTCAAGACTCAAGAGGTTGAAGATACAGATTTGGTGGAGACGTTGGAAATCAATTTTACTTCATAGAGATTATCACTTTCTCCTTTACCTTCAAAAGCAAAACAACAAAATCAATTTTTTTATGATACCTGACGATTGAGAAATCTATTTAACATGAAGTTTAAATTTGAAGGAAAACATGAATTGCGAATTGATGAACTACTTACAGACTTCTGCAGTAATGTTTGGTCCAAAGAAGGAAGTGAATTTTGCCTATCAAAACAAGATTTTTTAAGCTTTGAAAGATCAGTTTCAGCTTTATGTTTCTGTACTTCTTATAGACTACATTTATTTGTGAACTAAAGCTAATCAAGCCATATCTTCCCACGCACTCTTTGATGTTTAAAGCAGATTAGCACACAGCTTGTTAATTTTATGAATCTAACTATTATTACCTGTCTTTGTTCGAAATCTGACAACTTTAGAGCTTTGGCCTCAAATACAAGGACCAGGCAGTAACGACCATCGTTTAGGACCTGCGGAAAAATGATTTGAGTAAGTTCAGTTTCACCAGTCAATGTCCATGTCAAATGCAAGTAAAGAAACAAGATCTATATGTGCTGATTAAGAGGATGTAAAAGCCATGCACAAGAAGAAACTTACCTCTTCCCTTATCATTGTTAAGATAGGTGCACTACGTCTTGGGATTCCTCCACCCTAGTGCCAAAAAAGCCGAAAGAGCAGTTAAAGCGGAAGTAAAAAAGTGTATTTTGTTTCAAATTTCAATGAAGTAACTTACCAGTCCATATTGGAAGATCCGCTTCAGTGCTTCTTCCAAATGTTGTTCATCTCCATATCGGTATCTGGTGACATCACTTCTAACCTAATAATAGAAAGAAGAAGCCATATAAATTTACGATGATTCACGGAAGTAAATTTAACAACCTATGTGCACTGGCTTTAGAGAAATGTTTACAATTTTATGTCATATGAGCAAAAAGGAAACTAAACTGGACTTTTTGTATTCAAGACCTTCTGCAAGTGAAACATACAACACTGAAATCAAGCTAGCTTTTGGATTGGATTTTCAAATACTAATGATGAAAACTATTAACAACCTCTCCTCTGTTATGTGTGTTTCCATTTTAGAAAATTCTGAACAGTTTCAGTAAGAAACATAAATATGTTTTAGAACAACAGAGAAGCGATGAAGAGTTATCTATAATCAGAATAAAGTTACTCTGGAAAGTATCGACAGCAGCTACATCAACTACTAAGTACCTGTGTTAAAATAGGAGTAGCGCAGGTTTCCCTAAGCTTTACAGCATCTGAGTAGCTCAAGCACGGAACTGGTTTAAGTTCTGCATACTGCAGAGGAAGCAAAACAGATCCTCAGAGACTAAACAATTATGCATTCCGAAAAGAAAAACAACAAACTCTAACATACAAGACAAATTTCTCAGCAAAGTTACAGCTATCTAAAATATCCCACTCTCTCAGGGACAAGAGTGAAAAAGATAACAGAAGAACAACAAACGTGATCAAATATTGCAAATACAAGAGATGCCATACCTTGAGTGCCATTCCAATTATAGCAAGGGGAAATCCATATGTTAGCATTATTGCAGACCACTCCGATCCTGGAAGAATATTAAAATAGGCCCCAAAACCGTACCTGTAGGATTTAACACATCCCTAATGAGAAATCACACGAAACTAAAGCAACATAGAAAGCATGAAAAACTCACGAGAGGAGCGAAACCCCGAGGCTTAGCCCAATAACACCAAATGAAATCTGCAGTGCAAACGAATGGAAACTTTTCAGTGTACAAATTTTTCCAATGCACATTCTCCTAAGGTTTTGACAGAAACAACAATTTTGATAACAATGAAACCAGTTTCCATATGTGCAATTCTTCTGCTACAACAAAAGACCCTAAATGGCTAAATTTTCATTAGAATCTGCAATTTCACAGCAGGATGTGAACTGCATATATTAAATCCTGCATAATTCCAGACCACTGACTCTAAAACCACGCAACTGAAACCCTGAAAGACTAAATAGTTTCACCATAAATTTTGACCTACTTCACAATAAATTGAACATGTTAGTGATTGTTGGTAAAACAGTTAATCATATCGAACACAGATAAATTTCAAAAGAAATTCGATAAATTGAAAACGATATAACCTTTGCTAGAGTGAATTCATCATCAGGGATTAAGGCCTTATCACCGGAAGCAACAGAAGAAGAAGAGCTCGTGGAATCAGCAGCTCCGGCGATGAAATCCAGCTTTAGAATCTCTCTTTTCAGCCTCGTCTCGGGGACGTAGAGCCATCTTTGCCGTGGCATCAGGGGCAGTTGTGAAGACGAAAAGACAGATAGATTCTCATGGCGATGATGGTAAAGACCTAGCCGAAGACCGTTGTGTCGACGGAGATTGGAAGATAAGACGGTGGTTCCCGAAGCTGCCGATATGGATCCCATGTCTCTCGATGAAATGTGAGGCTGAGGCAAAGTGTTTAAGCAAATTCAACTTTCAGCCGCCAAAATTATGGCCACGATTGCTCTATTATGATTTCTGTTTACAATTTGCACCCATTTTCACTTTCGTTTTATTTAAAATCCAAATAATATAGGATTTTATGTTTTAACCCTCCACCTTTTACTTAACTCATATAATATCATAATATTTCCGAAATCAAAACAGAATTTTGGAAATGTTGCTTTGTTAGAAAGTTGTAGATGTTGGTTATGTTCGTTTGTTAGCCGCAAGTTTCTACGGCAGCGGTAGATTTTTATTCGTTTAATTGCTACAGGTACTTGCGACAGACGCAACGGTCACACGTTGCGTCCGACGTCGCAATTTTTTCGACCGCTGATTAAAACAACGGTACGTCTAAAAATTTGCGATCAACCGTAATCGCAACCGCTGGCGGCAGACAAACGAACAACATCTGCCGTAGCCGCAGCCACATGATTGACCGCAACTGCAGCCGCCTGCGGCAACCAAACGAACAACACTGTTGTTAGCAAAATATCTGTGCAAGAAAAAGAATTTCAAAAAAAAACATGACGTGATGAATATTGTATCGGTCGGCTGCTAGTATTATCGCTTTTGAAGAGAAAGAACAAAAAGTGTGGATTGTCGATTGCATCCGTTTTTTGTGAATGAATAAATAGTGAACATAATTATTGTTATGTCTTTAAGTTTAACTAGATTAAGAATTAATCAGTAGCATATTAAAAATTAAGAGTACATAAATTTGATTAAACAATTTTGTAAAATTGTGTTTAAACAATTTTTAATAAAATTTATATTTATTATACAAAGTTTTTCGTATTTTCTATATGGTAGTATTTTGACAGCTGACAAAAAAAAGATATACGGTGATTATTGATAATATGTATTTTACTATATAAATTTGCATGCATTTCAAACGTAAAATGACATATATTTTTTAAAAAACTCACAAATTATGATATGTATTATTATTAGTTTTAATTTTGATATATATCAATGTATTAGTATGAAAAAGGAAAAAATAACATATAAAAATTATTCTAATATATATATATATATATATATATATATCATTTGTATTTCTTTTAGCACATTACCAATAAATGTTTACTGAATTTAAACATGTTTTGGATATGATGTATACAACATTCCGTAACACAATCCTTTTCGAAAACCAAAGGTATTGTTAAAACCACCACAAATGTTAGTCATATTTTTCTCTTTTCTAATATTAGCAAAAAAAATGTTATCATAAATTAACTTCTTGCACATCTATGTAGCAACAAGGAGAGAAGACCTCAGTATACCATACTTTGTAGCAACAAGGAAGTTCCACAACTAAGCAGCACTTATATAATACGCAGTTCCAGTCTTCAAAGACTACAAAATGAAGACACAGTTTGCCACTACTTACCCATACTCAAACTCAAGTAAACTTTAACAGCCTATGCTAGTCGTATAAGGTTTTTTGCAACATAATAACTCACAAAAGGGGAGCATTATAACTGTTAAAGCTTTTAAGCTCTGTTCAACAAAAAGGAATTGCAAAAATGTTTGGCTTCCCTACAATACACTTACTTCGTCTTGGATTTAAGACTGTGGTTAAGAGGTTAAAGTTCCCAGTCTATGGGGGAAATCCCCATTTGCTCGAGTAGCTTGTTTGCTCGAGAGAAATGCCTGTCCAAATGTGGAACATTAATGTTAAACAGCAGTTTGGACAACATAAGCATAATGCATTGAAAATTGCAAGCCATGCCATATCTTGCAGACATTGGTTAAATGCATGTAAAATAGACAGGAGAGGAAAAAATGTTTACTAGACTGAGCTAACCTGCAGTTGAAGAAGCCTCTATGCGCCGACAAACCAGATGGATGAGCTGCTGTGAGTATATGATGTTTATTCCCATCTATCAACCTGCAATAATCATAAGAAAGCTTGCACTCTCATATAAGATAAACAATGAAGATGTACAGGCGGTAAAAAAATCTACAAGTCTAACTGGTCCTGATGTTTTGGAGGTCGAAAGAGGGAATTTAATCACATCCATAAAAACTTAACCTACTTGGATTTCTCTTGAGCGTATCTTCCCCAGAGGAGAAACACCACACCTTCCTTCTGCTGTGAGATGTTTTGAATAACAGCATCAGTGAATTGTTCCCATCCTTTCTTTGCATGTGAATTCGGCTGTTTACTCCTTACTGAATTACAAGGCAAGATAACCGACATATCTGTGAGAAGAATTGCAGGATTTTGGCACTTTTTTTTACTTATAAAGTCACCACGCTATAATAGACATTACCTGTAAGAACAGCATTCAACAGCAAAACACCCTTAAAAAGAAAGTCAAAAGTAAATTGCTTGATCATCTCCAAGTAAACTGCGAATTGATGGAACAAACAAGTAGAAAGATCATAAAAATTTCCATTTACCTGCACAGCCCATTTCTGTAGATTACCATGACAAGGGATGGAACAGCCAACATCTTTCTGAAGCTCCTTAAATATGTTCAACAGACTAGAAGGAAGCTTTTCTCCTTCAGGCACAGAGAAGGACAAACCCATAGCTTGACCAGGTCCATGGTAAGGATCCTAATTGAACAGAAGAAATCTGTTAAAATATAACAGGAATCCAGAAAAGTCCTCGAAGAAGCACAATGTTCATTCCAAATGTTGTACCTGTCCAATAATGACAGCCTTGACTCGGTCAAAAGGAGTTGTATTAAGGGCATTGAAAATCAAGTGTTGCGGCGGATAAATTGGAGGGCCTTTAGAGCCAACGATGATCTCACGTTCAAGGAAATCACAAAGGCTTTTGGCGTAGGGTTTATGCAGCTCTCCAGGAAGAGCTCTAAGCCATGATTCTTCCACTAAAAGCTCACTCAACGGTACGTAACAGGTTCCTTCAGCTGCATTGTCTATTCCAAAATCAATCAAAATCGTACAACCCTACAAAAATTTCTCATTTCCCAGAACGTAGACACACTGTAAATGAAGTAATGGAAACCACATCACAATAAATCAGCTAAAAAACCTTTCGCTTTGGTGACTTTCTCGGAGCAGACAGCGAGGTTGCGTTTGGACTTGGCGACGAACTTGTTAAACTCGGAGCGAGAGGTTTGCTCGGGTGTAAGCCCAGATGAGTCATCGGCGATAGAATTGGTAACAAATATACGAGGCGGTGAGCTTGCTGAAGTAGCCAAACCGCGGGATCCACCGGCAGAGGAAACGGCGCCGAAAGTGGAAGAAGAAGAAGAAGACGACGTGGAAGCTTTGAGGCGTTTTGCGGGTTGGAAAAAATCCATTAGGGTTCTAGATGTGGATGAAGCCATTATTAGAAAAGACGAATAGATGAACAGAAAAAAAACATGGAAGATTTGAAGAAGGAGAAATCACAGTAGAGTGATTTCGACGAAGAAGGTCGAAGAACTTTCTGTTATTTTATTAATGAATGAAATAATTGTTTTTATATATAGTTGGTTAACCGGGACAAACCGGGTTTGGTTTATACATTTCAATTAAACCATAATCGAACCAAAGACTATTTACATATATCTAATAGCCATCTCCGTCTCGCAAAATCAATTCACTAAAAAGGAGATCCCACGAAATCGAAAGGCTGAGTTTTGTATATTGTGTCTAAAAGAATCTTAGTTTGGTTTTTGTCTGTGAGATTGTTTTTGTGGGAATTGAAGAAGTGTAGTTGGAGCCGACTTTGTTCCTTTTTAATTGTAGGAGCTTGTGAGTCAGTTTCAGAATGCTACTGATGAAGGTATGATTAGTTTGGTTTAATCGACCATAAGAATATGTTCTTGCTTCTGTTTACTGACGATAGGAGGACTGCCTTTGGTGTTTTTTTGACAATTTTGAGTGATAACTTGAATTTCTTCACTTTCAAGTTCTTCTATTTGGCTTTAATTTAGCAAGCCTTAGCTGTAGTATATTTTCTGGTTTTGTCATTTACAGTTTAGTCAATCATTGATATAGTGATACGGTTACTGTCTTGAAACTGCAGAAACAAAGGAGAGGACCCTTACAACAACACTATTTTACGGCAGGTAACCTTGAATTTGCTCAAAGTTTTAACATTTGCAGTGGAGAACCCAAATATCCTCCCCTCCTACTTTATTATCTTCACGATGAAATGTTGATATTAAACATGAGCAGCTAAATGTCTTGGAACTATTCATAGACTGTATAACAGAGCCAAATGAGAAACTTGTAGAATTTGGGATAGGAGGAATATGCAACGCTTGTGCTGGTAAATTCCTGGAATATGCGAATATACTCGTATGCTAAACTATTTTTGTTGTTTCCATATAAGTGCAATCACTAATTCTCAAACCCACATCCTTTCCTCTTCATGTGCAGAGCTAAAAAATGTTGCTACTATTGTTGAGGCTGATGGAATTCCTCATGTAGTCAAATGTTTATCAAGTCCTGTCCGGAACACTGTGAGTACACAGGTTTATTTCATTCATTAAACATTCTTCTGTTATAGGTTTCTTGCATTCATTAAACATTCTTGTGGTGTTTAAATGGAAACTTAAAATTGTTATTTTGTAGTTCGTTCTAATAGGTGAATTACGCTCTTGGAGCTTTGTATTACATGTGTGACTATAACAGAGGAACAAGAGAGAAGATTATAAGAGCAGAAGTGATTGATCTCATCAAAAGGTATGCAGCTGCTGAATCTGTAAGTGTAAGCTTTAATAATTTAGCTAAGGCGTTTCTTGACAAGCATGTTCATGTAAACACATGAGATTTTTGAATTTGGATTTCAGCTTGAAAACAAAAAACCAAAGATAATGTTATTTCTTTACCAGTTGTTGTATAGTATTGAGTTCAATGTAATGCTATAAAAGAGGATGATATGACAGCAAACTTACTATGGGACTAAAATGAAACAAATAATAGATTCGGGTTTAAAATAAATTGAATCGTTCCTATGTTAAGAAAATTGATGTCCTATAGTTTGTGAATGAAATGGCACACATATATAGTTTATGAAACGATAATAACTAGAATAGTTATTACTGTGAATGGGTTTTGTAGAGAAGGTAGAATGAGGGAAGCAACGAGGCTATTTCGAGATATCAAAGGAGTTGTTACTGTGAACCATGTTACCTATACTACTTTGATTGATGGATATTGTAGAATGAATGATATAGATGAAGCTTTGAGGTTACGGGAGGTAATGGAGGCAAGAGGGTTTTCTCCTGGAGTTGTGACTTACAACTCAATTCTACGTAAGCTATGTGAAGATGGAAGAATAAGAGAAGCTAACCGTCTTTTGACTGAGATGAGTGGAAAAAAGATAGAACCTGATAATATCACCTGCAATACTTTGATCAATGCATATTGTAAAATCGGAGACATGGTATCTGCAGTGAAGGTAAAGAAGAAGATGATTGATTCAGGGCTAAAACTGGACTTATATTCATATAAAGCCTTAGTTCACGGGTTTTGTAAAGTTCTGGAACTGGAAAATGCCAAAGAGGAACTGTTCTCTATGTTAGAGAAAGGCTTATCTCCAGGATATTCGACTTATTCTTGGCTCGTAGATGGATTCTACGACCAGAAAAAGCAAGACGAAATCATGAGACTCCCAGAGGAGTTTGAAAAGAGAGGTATTTGTCCTGATGTTGCTCTATACAGAGGATTGAGCAATCTCCATGTCATCAATACAAACTACTCCAGTGGAGTTTACGAAAGACTTCCTCCAGTGGTTAACCAGCTTTGGTATGATGATACATTATGATTTTGAGTGTTGTGATTGAATGCTTGAACTGGAACGATGTTGACATGGTTACTGTATTTCTTGTATATGCGTATCAATTAATCACCAAATCATCTTTAAGAACTTGAGATTCTGAACTCTAACCAATAATGCCAACACCATGCTCTTTCTTCATGGAGTTTTTAAAAGTTTTAGTACAGTAATTCTAATGGGGAGACATCTCCATGTCATCAATACAAACTACTACTGTTCCTTTTAGATTCTGAAATTTCCTTACTCGTAATTAAATTTCGTATCAATTTTCCAGGAAAATATACTAGCACCCTAACAAAAAACTAATGAGGACAACAACAACAACGAATAAACCCACACAAAATTGAACACTAATGGAGTTTAATAGACAAATTCTCGAAGAAAAATAAGCCTTAAAATCAAAATTAGACAAGAATAAAAGCAACAATTCTTTTCCCATTGACAAACAAAATCACATAATAGTCACATTACATAAGCACAAATAGCGATAAATGTCTAAAACTGATAATTGCATCAGCCTAAAAATATATTGTAAGAGATACAATCTTATAGAGAAACCTAATAGTGTGTCTGGATCGATCCGAATTGAAACGATGTTGCTGATGTTTGTGTCGGAAACGGAACAAGTTGATGTCAAACACCATTAATGTTATTGTTATCATTGTAGCCGTACATGTTCATGCTATGCGATCCGTTGATCCCAATTTCATGCGATCCGTTGATTCCAGTTTCATGCGATCCGTTGATCCCAGTTTCATGCGATCTGTTGATCCCAGTTTCATGCGATCCGTTGATCTCAGTTTCATACGACCCGTTGATCCCAGTTTCATGCGATCCGTTGATCCTAGTTTCGTGCGACTCGTTGATCCCAGTTTCATGCCACCCGAGAAGTAGTCCTGAATGGTTTTCCACATTGATGTTGTTCATGTTATCGCAACCGAACAACTCATCGGACCCAGATTCTTGTTCCCCAATTAAGAATGAGCAATCTTGATTCTGGTAAATCTCGTTCCAAAAACCATCTAGATTGTAGTTGTTCTCGTAGGTAACCATATTCATGTTCTGAAACACATTGATCTCAGTATCTTGTTGTACCCCAAGTAATCGAAGATCGTTATCCACATTTGGATTTTGATAAATCGTTAGTGGATTCGGAATCGGAGCCAAAGATTGCCCTTGGTTAAAAGCTGATGCAGAGACTGGAATTTGCGAGAAAGTACCGTTCCCATGGTTAAAAAGATACATCGAAAACTGGTTTGAGTACTGTTGAGGATTATTCATCGAAGTACTAGTAGCCATCCTCTCTTCTTCATAAGCCATGTTCGTCTTCGGCATATTCGTCCTCTGTTTCTGAGATTCCCAAACAGTGTGACGCCTATGTTGAATGCTGCTTAAACTTTGTTCCAAAGACTGAATCCGTTCCTCGAGTTGCTCCACGGAGTAATTATCAAACCTCGGATCCCAATCTGGATACTTTAAATTGGATTCAATCATCACTTTCTTCTTCTTCGTCTTCCTGGAATCATCCTTACTGGTCTTCTGCAGAAAATTCTGAAGATTAACGCTTCCTTTGTGTCGTTTTGTCTCGCTTAATTCACTATACCTTCGAGCCATGTCTTTGACCTTTTCTCTATCTTGAGGGTATGTCTTAAGCTCCTCGTCTGGTCCGTAACAGATAACGCAAACCTCGCTTCCACAGAGAGTTGAAAGCTCGTAAGCTTTCTTGAAGACAGTATCTTGTCTTTTCGTGAATCTCGTAGCTTTCGAAGAAAAAGCCGAAGAAGAAGAAGAAGGTTTTGTAAAGAGACTTCGTTGAATTCGGAGAAATTCAGGGGTTTTCTTATTAGTGGATGAAGAAGAAGGAGAAAAGGACGAAGACGAAAAAGAAGCCATCATTACGCTATTTCTGTATTATTTTGTGAATTGAATGAAGTGTTGTAGATGATCATTGTTCATTAACTGTTTTCAAATATATAGGAAGAAGCTTAATTTTATTTGTCCGTTGGAACCCTCATTAATTAATTCACAGCTGTAAGATTAATTCACAGCTGTAAGATTTTCCAAATCTTACTTATACGATTTTTATTTAATTCAGTTTCGATGTAGCAATAAGGAAATTTTGTCTAACGGCTAAATAATAAGAAAATCTTTAGAGATACTAATATTGATTCATTTATGGTTTTTAATAATAATTCAATAATCTATCCGTTAGCATATTCAAAAGTTATATTTAAATAATTAATCTGATAATCATATATATAATAATAGATTTTCTTCTTCTTATAATATGTTCACATAATAAAATCCCTTTAATATTAATGGGCTGAAGAACCAGCTACCACCATTGCAACATCCATCTGCAAATGTAATCTCCCCATGTCTCTTGATCAGTTCCCTTCTCTCCGACAAAGAAGCTTCACGACGATCAGATCAAGTCTTCTTTGGGAGATTAGGACAAACAAAGACCTCTGTTTCTTGTTCTTCATCGATCCACTTAAGGTATAGTGTGTCCCAAGTAATGTTCTGGTCTGCGTAATCTAAATCTAATGCATAGTATAACGAATATTTCATGAGAGCAAAAAGCTCTGAGCTTACGGCTTCTTATCTCAGTTCCATTACCAGCCATGTTTAAACCCTTATCACCACCAACTGTCAAACATAAATATGATTCACAAAAACTTCAGATTAACATCATATGATATATTACCAGGAGTTGAGAAACTAGCTAAAGTTCCTCATGCGAATGATTGAAATAACCAACATGAAGTCTGAAGTGGACACAAAATATAAGTAACATGGTAATGAATTCTCACCTTCTCTTTTCAAATAATCATCTTCATCATCAAACGAAGTGCTACTTATTTCCTCGGCCTTTCTTTTATTCTTTGTCTTGTTCATTTTAGTGCTCTTCTTTCCTTTGACTTTCTCAGTTAAAGTAGCTGTATCAAGAATCAATATCAGAATCTAACAATGGAGCAACTTGATCAGCCAAAAAATAAAAAGAATTTCACCTTCCAGCCTTGGTTGAGAATGTTTGCTTTTAACAACATTGCCTTCTTGATCTTTTCTCTTCATTTTCTTACCAGAAACTCGAGAGCTACTTATTTCCTCAGTCATCCTTTTACTCTTCTGCATGTAAGTCAAATTTAATAGGGCCGCAAGCAAAAATAAAATGAGTCATTTTATACTATAAAAAAAATTGGGCCGTTCTAATTTTTTGTTGTTAAAAAGATTCGAACTGAAGAACTCAAGGAAGCAGTTTAGTTTTATTTACCATTTGTGCTAAGAGTACTTTTGAAATAAGGACTGAATTTTTATATTAACATTGAGGGTCGCAAGCACAAGCTTGCTTTACTTGGGCCCAGGCCTGACCTTGGTGGTTACCATATGATCGCATTGAATTTCTTATAATAAGATTATAAACGATACAAGTGATTGACTGTGTTCGTTTATTTATCATTGATGGATGAAATTGCAGTTAATATTATAGATACCTCAATATAAAAATATAGAAATTCGAGAATGAATGAAATTTTCGAATGTGAATGTTTTATATCTTGTGAAAAAGATATATAATTTTAGAGATTGTTAGGTTGGATCTTCTAATGAAATTCTATTTTAGTTCGGTACGAATACATTGATTTGTATTTTTCTAATAAAGTCATGTTAATTGAATATCAATTTATTTTTAACATTTGTTTAAGTTTTTATTTGTAAATGCTAGCAAACGAGTCTTAAAAAATCTTCAAAAAATGAAAATATTAAATGTAAAGTATTAGTTAGATATCATAATAGTATTACATGCATATCTAATATATTTATTTATTGCATAGATTGATTGATTGTTGAAAACCTATAATTTATAGTTAGTATAATATTTTTGGTAAAATGAAATAAAATCCACATATATAATATATATACATATATTCTACGGTTTTTTTATATAAACTATATCTTTATTGTTTTAACTATTTTTATTTAATTTTTAATGATTTGTTACAAAGTATATAATTTATTTGTTGACTAATTATGTTCTTTAAATTATCCATTTTTATTTAAGTTAATGCTATACTAAAATATTTTTAAAAACATGTCATTTTTAAGTGACATGTAAATATTTTTTACAAATTCAGTTTTACCTTAGTCGGATTACAAAAATAATTAAATATTGTGATTTCGTTTTTTGATTTGGTTAAGATAAAATTTTTATATGAATAATTGCTAATCGTTATTATATAAAATTTCTGTCATTTTTAAGATGAAATTATTTTTAAAATAATTTATAAATAACAAAATATTATTTTTTGATTATTTTTAATTTAAAATTTTAAAATTAATATAATAAATTAAAAAATTAAACTAATAATATTTACATTATTATTTGGCAAGTACATTTTAAAAAATAATATTTAATTTATATAATATTACTTCAATTGTCATTATAAAAAATAGAGTAATATTATAAAATAGCTCCATTTTAAGTTTATTTTCCAAATTTAGCAAAACAAAAATAAAATCCCAAAAATATCATAAATTATTATGTGAAAATAATTATTTAATTTACATAAACTATACATAAAATTAAAAGATAATGTTTAGGTTCATATTTTCCAATTTAGGGTTTAATTTTTTCATTAAGAAAAAGTTTTTAATTATTTTAGTATTAAATTTATACTATTTTTGAAAATTTAAATTATTAGTGTTATATTTAAAACAAAAACTTGAAATAATGCTATTTTAATCAATTGTCCTTATAAATAAATAATTTAAATAACAAATACCAAATATATAACAAAGTTAAAATAAGCAATTAGTATTATAAAATTTAATATTTCAAATTTAGATTTTTATTAATCTATTTGAATAATTTTTATATACAAATAAATTAATTAATTATATTAACACATCTAGCAATTTATCAATTTATATTCATATTTTACAAATTATATTCATGAATATTATTAAATATAATATTTAAAATTCAGATCTTTATTGATATACATAAAATAATACCTGAAAAACTAACATATCTAACAATTTAAAATTTTGATTTTGATTTTACTAACATTTGATAAAATAATTTAATATTCATTAAAAATTTGTAAATTACAAATTATTTGATTAACTTTACAAATAATATTATAATTAGCATATTAAAAAAAGATTCATTTTAAAAGTTGTTCTATTATGTAATAATAAAAACTCGGTGTAATTGATTAAACCAGATTAAATCCGTTCAACGTACCACCTCGGCCCGCGACACACATATCTGCTAAATTCTGAAAGAGTCCCCTCACGCACAACTCATCGAAGCTCCTCAAAACCCTAACCAATCTCTCCATCCTCGCCCACCTCTCCTTATCCCTCGGATTGCTACCTTGTTCTGGTAACTTTTGCTCTTCATAAGTTTTTAGCGAATCATTCGTCGGTAGGGATTTGTGTCCCTTGATGCATCTGTTTTATGACTTTCCGTTGTTCCCTCTGTTTGCACTTGATTTCCAATTTTCATTTTCAGAATCTAATACTAGTTTGATGCGTAGATCTATCGATCGATGTATTTTTTTTCATTCGATAACCATCGATTTCTTCGTATGTGATGTTGATTATAACCGTTCTAGGTTGTTCTAAATTATCTGTGACTGGTATTTTTGATAGAAATATATGGTTTTTGGCATTAGATTAAGTGATTGTCTTAGAAGATGAGCTAGTTTTCCGATTTTTACTTGTTCATGCTTTTGGTGGTAACTAAATACTCAGTTTGTTTTTCTGATCAATGCAGGTTTCAGATTCAATCCACATTTCTGTGTTTGACATAAGACACCTTGACTTTATTTCCACTGAAGATGTCAGGCTCCTTGAATATGACTCTTGATGAGATTGTTAGGAGTGGTAAGACTGCAAGGTCTGGAGGAAGAGAAAATTCTCGCCGTGGTGGTCATGGTCGTGGACCAAATGGTTTTTTCGGTGGTGGTGGTCGTGGTCGTGGACCAAATGGTTTTCTCGGTGGTGGAAGAGGAACTGGACCTGCTCGAAGAGGTCCTCTTGCTGTGAATGCTCGCCAGTCATCTTTCACCATTAACAAGGCAAGCTCAAAATCTGGGATCTTCTGTGTGTGTGATTGCAAATCTGAGTGTATGTGGTAGCAAATGAAATGACAAAGCATATCAATATCATCATGTGGAAAATTAAATGACGAGAGGCTCTCTTAACGTTCTTATTATATGGAGAGGCAGGTTTTCTCGTACATCAGTACATGCGTAAAATCTTACCTCTGACGATATTTTGACATTCTTTAACATCTAGGAGGTGATACATGCTTCTCTGTAGTTCATGGAGATGATTACATTTAAAAAAGCCTCTTATCCCTTTGATTTCGGTGTACTTTGTGGTTAAAATTGTGAGGACGTTGACAGACATGCATAGATATGTGTACGAGTTCTGGGTTGCTTTTGCCACATTGTCTTTAAGCTGAGGAGTTTCAGTAAGTTAAAGGTCAAATTTTGTTCATCATGTACAATTGGGTAGACATCTTGCAGTTTTTAGCGACACAATTGAAAAGGAAAGCCCAGTAACTGTTCGGGCAGTAAATACGGTTTGTAGTGACTTAGACTTACACCTACACAACCATTTGCATCGTGCTCGAAGTTATTGGTGAACCTCTTGCAACATCTGGAATTTCTTCAGCGTTTTGGATTTTTCTTTTATCATAGCCTCGGTACAAAGACTTCTTTTGGAACCAGAGCGGTGACCAATTTTCAGTCGTCAAAATTCATTGTTCCTCCATTTCATTTGGTTTCTCATTGGGTGGCTCTTTACTTGCTGGAGGTCTTTGCTGTGACTGGTTTTCCTACTTTCAGACAAATGGGTCGTTTCTCTTCATTGGAATACTTTTCATTGATCACTGTTTCAAAGATTGACAGACATGTTGTACTGAAATATTGTGTTCTATTGAATAGCCTGTCCGTAGAATCAGGAGCTTGCCATGGCAAAACGATGTGTTTGAAGACGGTCTAAGAGCTGCTGGGGTTTCAGGAGTTGAAGTTGGAACCAAGCTCCATATTACAAATCTGGACCAGGGTGTGACAAATGAAGATATAAGGGTATAATCCGATTTCTACAGTCTGCTTTTGGTGATCTAAAGGGCGCACCACATTAACTATATCTTTATGCGGTCTAGGAACTCTTCTCTGAGATTGGGGATCTACAGCGTTATGCTATTCATTTTGACAAAAATGGGTGTCCAAATGTAAGTTCTCAAATTTCTTTCTCCTCATGATTGTGAAAAAGCTTCAACTATATTGATTTTCTTTGATATATTTTCCCTTTGTGCCATAAAACTATAGGGCACAGCTGAAGTGGTGTATCCAAGAAGGAGTGATGCGTTTCAAGCACTGAAGAAATACAACAATGTGTTATTGGATGGAAGGCCAATGAGACTTGAGATTTTGGGTGGAAACAATTCCGATGCTTCTTTATCTACTCGTGTGAATGTGAATGTAACTGGACTTAATGGAAGGCTCAAGAGGACCGTTGTTATTCAGTATAAGTTTCTATCGTTTTTTATCCTTTACCCTAATTCCATTCACAAGAAATTAAATGAATAATAACTTTAGAGACTAACCCAAGAGGTACACAATCTTTCTTTGATCCTTGTAGGCAAGGAGGAAGAGGCAGAGGGAGAGGAGGAAGAGGTCCAGCTCCAGCAGCTTCACATATCAGTCGCCTTCCGATGTAAGTGTATAATATGTTCCTCTCTAATGGAGAACGAAATGAAACCAAACCGAGTTTCATATTAACCCGAATTATAGTGAAATTCTTATACATTATTTAGTTGAACCAAACTGAAAAAAAAAATCATCATTTACAGAAATGTACATTATAAACACTGAATTTATATAGTTACCAGTTTAATGTTATTGATTGATTTTATTCCTGTTAAATGTTTTCGTCCAAAGCCTATCCGAGCCAAACCGAAATAAAAGTCAGTTTATAGTTTTTGAATTCTTTCCCAAACCAAAATCAAAAAAACAAATGTCTACATTGTTGACTGTTGAATTTATATTGTTTGTAGTCAAAACCGGCAGGGAGGGATGATGAGAGGAGGAAGCGGAATGTTTCGTGGTAGAGGACGTGGGGGTGGTGGTAGTGGCCGAGGTCGTGGTGGCCGTGGTCGTGGTGGAGGTGGAAGAGGGAATGGAAAGAAGCCTATTGAGAAATCGGCTGCTGAACTTGACAAGGATCTTGAGAGCTATCACGCAGATGCCATGAACACCTCTTAAAAGGAACCAGTATTGGTTCTTACAAACTAGTTTCAGTGTTGGTTGAGAGATGTTATAAGTTCTTGTCTTTTCCATGCCTCTCTTCGTTTCTTAGTGATTTTGGTTTGTGTTGTAAAGTAAATGGAAAAAAAGGATCTCTAATCGTCTTAATTTGGCTCCCTAAAAACACTTTCTTTTAAGCTACTTAATTGGTAAGTTTTTCGGAAAACAAGAAAGAATAAAATAACATCAAAAATGTACAAAATTGAGTAAAAACAAACCAAAAACCAATCACAATCAAACCATTACATCTCTTTTAAGTTTCATGAAAAACATTCTCTTTAAGAACGAATTCCCCTGAATTGCCTCTATGGAAAAGCTTCTCCACTACTTCGTCCCAATTCTTCTTCTTGTTCGATTCAGACCCTTCTCCATTGTTGCATTCTTCTTCTTCTTCTCCTTCAGTAGACACTGCATGCGGAATATTGAGACTCACAGCTCTCTCCAACGCATCTTTGTGCTCTTTCTCTAAAGTGTTTAACCTCTCCATTCTCTTCTCTTTTGGTGCCATTGTTACCACTTTCTCTGAACTTTTCTCTCTCAAAATCTGCAAACCACACATCACAAAACCCCACCTTCATTAACAAATTAAATCTATATCCCATATTTGGTAAAGAAATTGTCACCTGCAATGCCTTCTCGGCTTCTCTTTCTATCCATAGAATCGCATGATCCGATGTTGCATTCGATGATAATACTATATGTTCAAATCTCCCATCCACAGGAATCGCAGTTCTCACTTCAGGAGGAAACCTTCCACATCTAAAATTCAAACAACACAAGTCAGAGAAGAAACTTAGCTTATATAACAAAATGGCAGTAACTTTGCTATTACCTGCAGAATTTTCGTTCCACGATATGATAAATTCGACCAGGAGCATAAAGTCTTCGAGGATCTCTTAGTTTACGATCCTCTGGTATAAATGTATCTCTCAAACAAACTAAAAACAACAAGCAAGGCAAGCTGTCCAAACAACATATACAAATCGTTAAACTAAGCTATGAAATCAGTTCCAAACAAAGTGGAAGCATTCTACAAGTTTAATATATGAAAACTTACCAGAATACGGACTTGAATATATCCTCTAATGGTGTTGCAGTTCTTGGTAGAAAATCATCCTATAATCCCACAAAAACTAAGCTTTTTTAAGGTTGCTCTATTTTATAATCCATAAAGTTTTACTCTTTTGTTTCATAAAGAGTGTAGTTTTTATATTTCCAAAGCAAAACTTTAAATAAAAATCAATTTTACCCATATTATTTAATTGTATTAATTAAGTTTGAGATGCCTTTCTTAACAATCAAACAATTTCTACAAAATCATTAGAATATTCTGACCAAACTCGAGAAGGAAAAAGGAAAATTTAATTATTTGATTCCATGTATACACAAAGCATATTCTTAACTTAAGGAAGATGATTATGACATTGCTTGGTCAACAATGGACCAATTACCACGAAAAAATTAATTCAGAAAAATTCATTATAACATGAAATCCATATTATTAAAATCTATAACGAATCGTGATTTTTTTTTTTAAATAATGATATATCATTATAGAAAATGATATAGTTTAAAAAAATTTATTTTCAAAAAAATAAATAAATTATATATATTAAATTTTAAGTCAATTTATAAAAAAATTTTATCTATATTTATTATTTTACATATATATTAAATTGTTCATATTTTAATAAATATCTAATTATATAATTGATAATTTAAAAATTTAATATTTAAAAATGAAACTTAATTTTACAAAAGTTAATCCAAAATATACAAAACTAATGGTTATAAAAATGTATTATAAATAAGTCCAAAATTTTTAATATACACCTTTATCAAAATATAATTTATATATAATTTGAATTTAAAATAAAAACGTAAATATATTAAAAAAATAAAAATATATAATTCTATTAGTTTTAAATATATAAAATATAAATAAAATCCTATATAATAAATATTTTAATCAAATGTAACAATGATCAAAGTTTATAATATGTTATGTTATATCCACCTATGGATAATTTATCTAGTTTCTTGATTTTAATCTAAAACAAATTCTCAATTATCTCATCTAACATTGCAACTCCAATGTCTAAGCAAATTTTGTTCAGAACTAAAATCTCCAATTTAAAGTTATTATCTTTTGAATCTTTTAAATAACATTAGCAATTTAGCATTAAGAGATAACTAAAAGAATAGGTTTAAAAGCTAACCTGCAAAATAACGGAGAAGATGACATCAGCGTACTTAACGGCGAGATTAAGTGACATACACCTCGCCGGAGCTAATGCGAAGCACCGGATCTTACTCTTTGGTACTCCACCGATCATCGCCGGAGTATTAATCACCAAAACTGTCATGAGAGCCGCAACTCCAGAGCCTAAAGAGTGACCAGCAAAAACCATATCGTACTCTTTCCCGTTCTCTTCCCAAACGCTACGAAGCGTCTCCGATTCTTGATTCAAAACCCAAGCCGCCGATTTCAATAGCCCGTGATGAACATATCCACCTCCGAGCATTTCCTTTCCGAGTTTATTATCCAAAAGGATCTTGTAATCACTCTCTTTCGCTAGATTTAAGCCACGAATTGCGAGGACGATTTCACGGTGGTTGTGATCGACGTAGATGATGTATGGTGGAGATCTGCCTTGGGTTTTCTCGTGGGTTACTCTTTTGATTACCCAATCTGGGTTTAGATCAAAGCTTCCTAATGAAGGAGAGATTTTAGGGTTTCGAAGATCTGGCTCGTAGACGGCGAGAATTACACGGCAGATTCGTGGGATTGGTTCGAATTCTTCTGCGGTTGCTGCCATCCACGTGGCACTATCATCGGATCCCACGTATGTGCAACGTTTCCATGCCCAACGACTGAAGCCGACGCACAACACGCATTCCAGTCCACAAGTTACAGACATTTTTGGGGGTTTTCTTCAGAGGAGAGGAAAGGTGAAATTTTTGACCTAAAGGTGAGATTTTTCTTTGCAGCTAAGAGATGAAATTAGAGAATTTGGGTTTTGTCGAGATTTTGAGAAGAGGAAAATTTATAATTTGGGATAAAGCTGAGTTGTTTTACAAGTGGAAATCCATGGAATTGAGATTTCAATAAATACAGAAACAAGTTGTAAACAAGAGCAATTATAACAAAAAAAAGAGTTAAAGAAGAAGAAGAAGAACCAGCTAAGTAAAGACAGATAAGAGATTGATCATTTCTGGGTTTTTGACAGAGACAGGAAGCATAGAAAAGCAAGATTTGAAAGAATATGTCTTTCTCTTAAAAAGAAACACATTTATTACATTTTTAATTATGTTTTAGTTGTTACAAGAATTGTAATGGAAAATATTTGATTCTCATATGCACAAAGGAACCAATGTTGACTATTTTTTTTTAATTATCTGAATGACTAAAGATTCTTCTTAATATGTTTTGCTTCTGATTATCAATGTCTTTTCTAATTGTTAAAACAAAATTCTCCAATTTTTCTTGGAATCAGAGTTACCTTTCATAAGCTATCACCAAATTGGCTGAAATGATGCAAACACTTCTTGGAAAATTACCACTGAGTAATTAGGCCCATAAACTCTCAAGGATTCCATTATGTTCAAAGCTTTTAAGCTTACTGATTTATATCGATTTAATTTATTATCTCTAATATATTATTTATGAAATATTTCAAAAAAATAATCTCATTTTAATTGTTATTAATATATCATGTTATTAGAATAATTATCACATGTTATTAAAATAACTTCATCATAATATGTTATTAATAGATCATGTTATTAGAATAATTATCACATGTTATTAAAATAATTTCATCCTAACACGTTATTAACAGAAATGTTATGATTATTTACCACCGTAAATTTCAAATAAATATAAATGAACTTAATTTACTTATTATCAGCGTGAATTTCAAATAAATATAAATAAACTTAATTTATTAAAATAATTACAATACATGTCATTATTATTAATTTAGTTAGAAAATCAATATATTTTATTAAACTAACTAAAAATACTATTAAATTCATAAAAAATAATTATTTTTATTTTTTTAATTTACATATATAAAATTAATTTTAAATAAAATTAAACCGATTAACCGGATTAAACCGATTTCTGAGTTTGATGAACATATACTTTTTAACATAAATATGTATATTTAAATCGGTTTTTGATTTGTGGGACGAGTAAAATTGGTTCATATCTCCTCCAAAACCTCGAATATTGACATCACCAGTAAGCTCTGAGGTATAACCGGATTAAACAAATTATTTATTAGATTCGTTTTGATCTATTACTCGTTTCAAATCGATCCAAAAGTTTTTGATAGTACCAAATTTCAGGATTAAATTCACGGAATAAAGAATACTTGTCCAACAAGGCACTTAGGCACAGATAAATGTCCCAATGATAACATCAAGAACATATAATCAATTACACATGCATCCGGTTTAACAAGTAATTAAAAAGTGATTGGTTTACTGTTGATTTAAATACAAACTTCTTTTAATTAGTGTGGTTTAGGAGAAGGAGAAGGAGAAGGAGAAGAAGAAGACAGAAGTGAAGAGAAAAGATGATTGGCCAGGATTTGATTAGCGGAATCGGACGGATGAAATGCGTCCCAGAAGACATAATCTTTACGGTTTTTACACATTTTGGAGTTTGGAAGACAAAGGCCTCCAACGCTTGTGTCCACGTTGCAACACGACGTGTTCGCCACCTTAAATCCTGCGTTTATTGTTAAATAGCGTTTGCGTTACCAATCAAAATGCCAAAATCAGGACTTCAACAAAACAAAAATAAGTAATTCAAAACTAAAACTAGATTGTATTAATTATCTCCAACGTCATTAGGTCTGAGCAAAATGATTGAAAGGCAAGAACCGAATCATAAGTAACTCGAGTAAATAGGTATTAAATCAAACCAAAATCGATAAAAAAAATATTCGAATAAATTTTATATTTCTATATCCGAAAAAAACTAAACTGAAAGTTGAATGGTTATCGCAAATATAATTATATATTTAAGAATGTTAATTTTTTATGATTGTTATAATTCAATTATTCAAAGTTATAGTTATAAATCCAAACCAAAATAACTGAAATATCTGAATTTTTGTAGTTATATTAGTAAAAAAAATATAACTAAATTATATTTATATTTAACTAAAATTTTAATTTTGTATTGATATTTCAAATATCCAAACCGAGTAAAATCGAAATCAAACTAAACCAAAATTCTAAAATATTTAAATGGATGCTATATAACATTTAGTATCAAAATACATTAAACTTGAAAATAGCAATTTTTTTCCTATGCTCATTCAATTGAAATAATTATTTAATTGAAACAATTTTAATTTTTGGGTAACTTTCAAAAATATCAAAAAAAAAACTATTACTAATTTTTTATCTAAAAATATCATCTAAATTTTTTTAAAAAATATCACAAAATTAAAATTAAACTTTAAACTTTCTAAATTATATTTTAAATACTAAAAGCCTAAAATCATTTAAAGTCAACATAATATTTAAAGTAACACCGTTAACACCAAAATTGTTTCCAACGATGATGCGGCGTGTTAGTGTCTAGATTTAATTAGTTCAAATAAATAACATAGTTTTTTGTCACTAAACCACAACGTACCGATCCAATAGCACAACATCTTTATATGAAAATTTAACACCTACATATACGAGGGAAAATAGAGTCGAACTTCATACTTTGTGATGAACATAGAGGTAGTACAACCATTAGATCACTTACTACTCTAATAAATAACATAGTTAATAGTATTACTTGTGGTATTAATGTTGATTAATCGTATATTTAAATCGGTTCAGTTAACTACAAATTGTTATTTAAATATTTTATTAAAAAATTCGTTATTTAAATGGTTTAAATGCAAAAATTTAATATTTTAATACTTATTTTTCAATTACATTCATGGTATTTTAATTGTATTTCTTTTACGTAAAAGATCTGAATTTTGATTTGAAAGAAAATCATTAGTTTAGTTACCGTAGCGATTTGGATTAGTGATGAGATCGAGAACGGCGGGATAAGTGTCGGCGAAGACGAATTTAGCTCCGGGAAGGCGTCTGTTGAGATCTTTTAAAAGATTCTTCGTTCTTCTGTTGAATTCCATTACCCATTCGTTCACACGTTTTAGGCACGTGCCTGTTTTTGACTTCACTCTCTGCGATGGTATACAGCCCAATGGGCCTAGCCCATGAAAAACTATCTTTCTCGCTCCTAATTTATATATTGTCTGCTTTCACCAACACCCAAACATTTCATATGTTTCATTAAGCCAAAAAAACAAAATAGTAGGTAAATTTCATTTTGACAATTTTGAAAAATGTTATCTTTGTATTTTGAATTTCACAAAAGAAAAGTAGATTGGAATACCGTAAGTTGATTGTGTAAGGTTGAGGTCAAGAGATCGACAAACTCATCATGTGTATATTGTTGCCCATCTGCCATAAATGGCTGCAAGAAATTGTTTACATAATCGTTGCTTCCTATTCAAAATCATAAATAAAAATATTAATAAAAAAATAATTGATCAAAATATCACTTTTTAAATTTATATTATAAAAATATTATTATTAGTTTAAATTTGCAAAAAAATCACAAATTTAATATTAAAATATATTAAAATTTATTGTTAATAAAAAATAAATCATAAATAAGAAAAAATAAATCCAAATATAATGGTTTAAGTTTAGATATAATTTATTTATAGTAAATATGTATTTTTAGAAAATAATTTATGTTATTTTTAGAATTTAAATTTTGGAATAAAAACTTAAAAATATGATATTTTAAAATATTACTCTCGTTACAAATAGCAAGAATAGTAAAATAATAGTTTAAAATTAAAATTTTAAAAATAATATAAATTATTATATAAAAATACTATTTTAATATAAATAAACTATAAATAAAGTTTCAACATTATGTTTTGGTTTTATTTTAATTATGATTTAAATTTTCTCTATTAGAATTTTTAAAATATTTTAATATTAAATTTATTCTAGTTTAAAAAATTAAATTAATTGTGATATATTTAGAAGGACAATTGACAAAATAGCACTATTTTGAATTTGTATTCCAAATATAGCATCATTACTTTAGTCTCCCAAAATAGCATAATTTAATATTATAACACCTTAAAACTTATTTCTAATGAGTAAAAATTAAATTATAAATTAGAAAAAATAACCTAAATATAATATTTAATTATATTTGTAATTTATTTATGGTAAATATGTATGTTTAGAAAATAATTTATGCTATTTTAAAAATTTTAAATTTAAAATACTAATATTGAAACAAAAACTTAAAAATAATATTTTAAGATATTATTTTGGAAAATGTTCTAAATTGTAATGAAAGAAACTAAATAACAAAATGGTATAATTATAACATTTATACCTAATCCAATGAAGTACATGGCATTGTTTACATGTTTGTTGGCAGCTTCATCTCCGATTTTTGCCCTAATAATTTCTTTAGTTCTCTTAAAACAATTTATTTGATCATCAAACGTCAACCTTTGAATCTGCTCAATCAAAATAATAATATATTATCAAAACAATTAAAATATTTAAATGATATAAATTAAGAATAAAAGAAACGAGAAGAATATTACAAAGTAAAGACCAGTTTCGTTGAGTATTCCAGATCCTCCAGATGCGTAATTGATACCATTGAGAAATGCGTCGTCGTTTTGTGTTAAAGATAGATATGGTGGTGGTGATGGAATCCCAAGCTTCGTTGCTATATATATAACAAACATATTAATATTTTTTTATGTTATAGTAAGTATAAATAAAATAAACCGAAATTATAAAGAGTAATACTTTAAAATAATATTTTTTTAAAATTTAGCATATTAAAAATAAAATTTTTAAAATATAACAAATTATTATGTAAAAATAACTATATATAAAATTAAAATATAACGTTTGGATTTAATTTTTCTAATTTAAGGTAATTTTTATAGGCAGTGATTTTTAATTATTTTAATATTAAATTTCTGTTATTTTTAGAAATTTAAATGATTAGTGATATATTTGAAATAAAAACTTAAAATAGTATTATTTTAATCAATTGCTCAATTATAAATTTTGGGAGTGAAAAGAAACAATCTTTAAATCAAAACAAAACCAAAATTTTATCAACAAATGAGCATTTTATTTAAATATTTATTTAAAATGTAATTAACGAGCACTTTTTAAAAATACTATATTTTAAATTATTTTCTAGAAAATCTATTTACAGCATAAACATAATATTAATTAAATAATTATTTCGTTCATTTTTAATCCAAAATCAGACCACCTATAAACTTAAGACAAAACTTAATAGTTTTAATTTGGACAAAAATATTTCCTTTATAAAAAAAACAAACCAAAGATAATCAAGAATTAAAATAGTATATTTTAAATTTTTTATTACAAATTTAACATATTAAAATTAAAATTTTAAAATTACTATAAATTATCATAAAATAGTTATTTATTATAAATTACTACAAATTACATATAACGTTAAAACATTATATTTGTGTTTTTTTCTGATTTATAGTTTCACTTTTCCATATTGTAAAGATGTTTTAAAGTAATTTATTATGAAATTTGTGCACAATAATAATATAACATTTAAAACAAAAAATTTAATATAAATATTTATACATATGTAATATACATATATATATATATATATATATATATATATATATGAATAGGCAGAGAGAGAGAGAAAGCACATATGATATCACCGATAGTTCGGCCGTTAGTGAATCTTCCGGTAGCTTGACCGCCGGAAAAATCAATTCCATACCATGGAAAGTCTGATCTTGCAAGCGAATATTGCAAATAATTGTTATTACCAACTTCAGTTAAAGAGTCACCAAATATATAGGTTACAAGCGACGTCGTGGAGGCTGATTGTCCGGCCACGTAAGCGGAGATGACGGCGGCGATAGCCAGTCTTAGGATCATCATTTTTTATATTTAAATTTCACTCTTTCTTGGGTTACTTAATTTGGACAGAATATGTGTGAACGAGTGATGAAAAATATATAGTGATGATGAATTTATGAGTTCTATATTTATTTGTTTATTCATGATTAAATATTGGTCATACCCATTACAGCAAGTTTTGTAAATATTAGGTGATTATTTTCTTAACTAAAGAAGTTTCTTCATGTTTACATTCTTCTTTTTATTGTTTGAGGAAAATGAAATTTCTAGAGAAACATCGTTGTTAGGACTTAGAATATATCCCTACATATTTTAAAGGGTAATTATGTAAAATAACATTTTTTAAGTTTTTGTTATAAAAATAACATAAATCTAAGATTATAATATATTTAAACTTCATTTTAATAAAAAAATTAATTTTTAAATTTGAAAAAATAAACTAAAATATAATATTTTAAATTTATGTATAATTTATTTTAAAGTAACTAACTATTTTTACATAATTATATGTATTATTTTGAGAATTTTAATTTTATAATGTTATATTTGAAACAAAAATTTTAAAATATGTTGTTTTAAGGTATTATTCTATTTTAAATTGCTCTAAATATTTTGAAAACGATTTTTCTTGGAACATCTACGCAATCACAGTGCTAAATTAGATTAATTCAAATTCAGGTTTGTTTAGTATATTTTTCAAAAATATATGATTTTTTATTTTGATCGGTTTTATTAAAATTACAGTTATATATAATTACTTATATAATTTGGTTTTAATTTATTTTGGTCTAAAATAAATTAATTCTATGCTGATTCAATTTGATTATTTGTTTTGGGTTGAGATCTAGTTAAAAGTACATAAATCTAAAATATAAAATAATAATGAACTATTTAATATAGTTATATCTATTAAACACATAGTTAAAAATATACTTTTAGTAAATTTTGGTTTATATAGTTTGGTTTTTAATGTATTTTAAATTAATATAGTAAAATCAAATAGATCCGATTAGTTCAAATTTAGTTCAAATATAGTTTTTAAAAATTTATATTAAAAATTTTTGTTTTACGATTACATTTTTTTGGTTCATTCTAATGCACATGGATAAATATTATTTATGATCCAAGCATGGATTTTAGAATGGTAAAATGTATTAAAAATGAAATGATGAGAATTATATGGAAAGAGTATGGAAAATAAAAGTAATTAGATTTATACCCACGCCATACGTGGGGAAAAATATTCTTAAATTATATTTTATTAGTAAATATAAATTAAATATTTATATAATTTTAATTTTTATTTAAAATTACTTTTAATATTAATTTCTGTATATATAAATTAAGAAAAGAAAAATAATTATTTTATTTTATCTGAAATTTATGTTGATACAGTTATCATGATTTTCTGTTAATAGTTTAAGGTCATTTTCTTAAAATATTTCTCAAATAATATATTAGGAATTACGGTAGTAACTTAAATCTATTTATATTTATTTGAAATTATTTATAAATTAACGTATAAAAATTAAAAGAAATAAAAATTATTGTTTTTGCAAATGTAATAGTATTTTTTGGTTAGTTGAATAAATTATATTTTCTAACCAAATTAATATCAATGACATATATTATAATATGAGTGACATGTATTTATTTTAGTATTAGTGGCATGTATTCTCTAACTAAATTAATATTAATGGTATGTATTCTATAACCAAATTAATATAAGTGGTATGTATTGTAATTATTCTAATAACTTAAACCATTTTATATATTTAAGTTGAAATTCGTTGTGATGTTGATACGTCAATATAATATTTTTGTTATTAATACATCAAAATAAGATTATTTTATTAAAAAATTTCGGATTTTGATTACTTATCAAAGCATGCATGAGTTATTGCAAGTTATGATTTTGTTGTTAAGAAATGAGAGTGAGATTAGTAGTTGAGCAACTGACGTCATACGAAGTCAAAATGTGGTTAGTGTTTGGTTTATGAGAGGACCAAAAAACTTACAAGAGAAACTGTTTTTCAAGTTTCAAATCTACTTCAGCCATATTAAGATCTTTAAATTGAAAAAACAAAACACAAGTGCATCACGTGCCTTATGCTATTTTTAATAAAATTTAATTAATTTATTAAATATTCTAAAGTAATATCATTAAATAACAGTTTTTAATTTTTTACAAATTTAACACCATAAAATTAAAAATTTTAAAAATAATATAAATATACTTATTTATTTTAAATAAATTATATATAAATTTAAAATATTATATTTTAATTATTTTTTCTAATTTATGGTTTAATTTTTTTATATTAAAATATAGTTTTTAATTCATTTTAATTTTAAATTTATGATATTATTGAAAATATAAAATAATAATACTAATTTTAGAACAAAAAATTAAAAAAATAATATTTTAGACAATTGCACGAGATAAATAAATATTTTCAAATAATAATTTATGATATTTAAAATTTTTTTTAGTTTGTTAGATTTGGAAAATAAAATTAAAAATATGGTATTTTAAGATATTATTATTTCAAATCCATTGATAATCAAAATTTTGTTAGATATTTTTTAACAAATAAAATTATTTAATATTTAATCATTATTTTTTGTTAAATTTAAAATATAAAATTAAAAATATAATATTTTAAATATTATTCTTTCAAATCTATTGATAATCAAAGTTTTGTTAAATAGTTTTTTAATAAATAAAATTATTTAATATTTAATTATTATTTTCTGTTTTCATCAAATAATCAATAAAAAAATATTTAAAAAATTTGAAAAAAAATTAGAAAGATTTATCTTTGTTTGAAAATTACTTGAAAGATTTATCTTGTTTAGATTTATCTTGTTTAAAAATAATTTATAAATATTTATTCTCAAATCTCGCATATAAAAAATATTAAAATATAAAATACAAATATTTAAAAGTAAATTTATAAAATATCATTTAAATTTTTTTTTCAAAAATAATATTATTAATTTAAATTTCTAATAATATCACAAATTTAAAATTAAAATATATTAAAAATATATTTTAATAAAAAAAATTAAATTGTAAATTAAAAAAATAAACTCAAATATAATATTTTAAATTTATGCATAATTTATTTAAAATAAATAATTATTTTTGCATAAATATTTATATTATTTTAAAATTTTAATTTTGTAAAATTAAATTTGAATTTTTTTTAAAATGTGTTATTTTACAATACTACTTAATATTTAATTAAAAGTTCAGGTCAAACCTCTTGATTTTTTGGATAAATGTTAAGATTTCTTGGTTTATTCACTTTTCATCTTATCATATAATTTTTTTTCTTTGTCAACTTCAAGATTATCATATAACATTTTCTACAATCCTTAAAAAATTAAAAATATTACACTTTGATGAACATAACTATTGGATTTATTGAGTACATACTTCCAATTTATTGGAACATGAGCTTATAAAACCATAAATCCGGTTAAAATCCGGTTTAAATTCAGAGCTTGCTAGTAATATTGATATTCCGGATTTTGGAGGATTTTGGTGACGTGTCCTTAGGAACAACAACAGTGAGGAGACCATTCTCCACATGAGCTTTGATTTGATCGACTTTCACATTTTCCGGCAATTCAATTCGTCGGATAAACTCACCTTTACCGACGACAGCATCTCTCTCCGCCACATGCCATATCAAATTCTCTTTCTCTTCTTTCTCTTCCTTCACTCTTTCTCCTCTTATCACCAAAACATTTCCTTCTTCAATTTGCACTTTAATGTCCTCTTTCTTGTACCCTTAACGGAATTAATTTTTCATAATGAGTTTCGAATTAGGAAGATTCAGTGAGATTTTGAGTTTTGTTTACCTGGAACATTGATTTTGAAGATATGATTATTGGATGATTCCATCCAATCAATTAGAGCAGTTGTTCCTGACCATTCACTGAATCTCCGAAATGGATACCAGAATATTCCGTCTGCCATTTTCTCTTCTTTCTTCTTTAGCTAAGTTTTTATTTGTTTAGATCAAAGCGTGTGTATTTTAAGAGAGAGAGGATATGGGGTGAAAGTTCAATTTATACAGAGTCTAGACTGTTCTGCGTTATCTTCTTCGTCGTTTTCGAGTCCAGAACATTGGAGAAGATGAAGGGGGCGGTTTTACAATATGGTGCGGAGTATTTTATTTATTTATTGTAACCGTCGGATGTAAATTTATCGGATTTAAGATAGATATTGGGCTTCTCCATACTTACGGTTGTAATTTTTAATAGAAAGATATTTTAAAATGTGCTAATACTTTAAAATAATATAAATTTTTGTTCTAAATTTTACATTTTAAATTTTAAATTTCAAAACTGATATAAATTATTTTTTAAAAATATATATATTTATCATAAATAATTTACAAATATAATTAAAATATTATATTTATATTTTTTTCCAATTTATATTTTAATTTTTCATGTTTAAAAACAAGTTTTAAAATATTTTAATATTAAATTAATGTTATTTTTAAAAATTTTAATTAATAATTTCATATTTATAATAAAAATTTTAAAAATATTACTTTTGTCGATTGCACTTCTAAAATTATTATTTTAATTTTAATTTTCAAAAATATTATTAAAATAATTTCTACTTAAAATATCAATTAAAGTATTTTTTCTAATTTTTAACAGTTCAGAATTTAAGTTTAGTATTTTAGGTTCATAGTTTAGTTATTTCAGTATGAAATTGATAACTTTCTAATAAAATATATATGGAACAAAAATAACATATTACTAACTCAATAATATATATATATATATATATATATATAATATTGTCATCTTTCTTTTGGCAAATTGTATTGTTTTTTTTTTCATTGTGTTTATAAGTATTACAATCGTTTACCAGTCAGAAGATACATGTCGTATCTTCGAACCAGTATGATATTGATGTACTTATATGAGAAAATATTGCATTTCTCGTTCTTGCGCCTCTGGCCAAACTGTCCGCCTGTGAATTATTCTCCCTAGGTTGATGCGTGAGGGAGAATTCTTGGTAGCATTGCCGGATCGCGTTGAATTCCTCCATCTCCGTTGTGAAAGTAGGCCATCTGCTTGGGTATTGGATTAATTGGATAAGCTCCGTGGAGTCTGTGTAGAATCGTGTGCAATATCTCTGCATTTTATTAGCACTTTGCAATTGAACTCCATGTGCAAGTTTTAAGATCCATCCGATTCCTGAGGTTAGCTCCCATTCTTTCCATGATCCATCGATGAAGCATGCGGAGGGAGATGTGTCGTTTTCTGTGTGTTCACTTCCCTCAGCCTCCGTGGGGGGATCCTTCGCCTGGCTATTGGCTTCCATGGATGCAAACCATAGGTTGCTCTCCCTTCGCGCCATGTCCAGTATGTCTATTGCAGAACGATCTATGTTTTTGTATAACTTTTCATTCCTCGCTTTCCAGATGTACCATAGGATCCATGGGAAACTTCTAGAATCGTGGTCCTTCTTTGCCTCATCCGGGATTCTCCATAATAGGTAATCCAGGTTTCCAAAGAGGCTAGTAAGCGGGAAGTTGGATGGTTCTGAGGGGATATGAGATAACGCCCATGTTTGGCGAGCCGGAGGGCATAAGAACAAGGCATGGTTAATGCACTCTAGTTCATGATTGCCATAGAAAATGCTGGATTTTTTGTGGAGCTTTTACTTTCCATATAGCATGTTTCAGCGGGATGAGTGATGGTTTCTGTAGCGCGGAAATCAGACTAGAGTTTCCCCATTTTTGTAGTACCTCGTAGTCCGATTTGACTGAGTACTCCCCCTCTTTTGTGAAATGCCAACACATTTTCCTCTGTGGTGACCTTGTGGTTGGGGTAATAGTCATGATCAACCTCACATCTCTTGGGGAGAATATTTGTTTTAATTCTTGGATATTCCATCCTCCACCCTCTGGGCTAATCAGATTGGATATCCTAAGGTTAGGAAACCGGGGTTGATTGTGGTTGTCGGGGCCTCGTGGGAGTACATCCGGTATCCATAGATCTGTCCAGATGTCATCATCTGGAGAGTTCCCCATTATCTTCCGTGTGCCTCTTTTTACCAGATCTATGGCCGACCATACACTCCGCCACTCGTAGGATGGCCGATATGGTTTGTGTGCCTGGAGGACCTGCGTATCCTTGAAGTATCTTCCTTTCATCACCTTAGCTACTAGTGAGCTAGGCGATGTTTCCAGCCGCCATAGTTGTTTCGCGAGCAGCGCCTTATTGAAAAACTCGAAGTTCTGGAATCCTATGCCGCCTTCTGATTTGGGTAGAAATAGCTTTTCCCATGGTAGCCAGTGGGTCCCCCTCCCGTAGGCCCCTGATTTCCACCAGAAGTTGTTGATTGCACTGGTCAGCTTTTTGCATAATGATTTGGGGAACAGAAAGCATGACATCGTGTAGGTGGGTATAGTCATTGCCACTGCTTTGATCATCACCTCCTTTCCCCCTCTGGATAATAGCTTCGCTGACCAGCCGTTAATTCTTTGCTGGATTTGATCTTGTATATATGCGAATATCTGTGCTTTTGACCCACTTAGATTTTCCGGTATTCCAAGGTATCTACCTACTCCCCTGATTCCATGGATCCGTAGTCTCTCTCTGATTTCGGTTTGGGTACTGATTGGTACTTTTTTTCCGAAAACAATCGTTAATTTCTCGTAGTTGATTTCTTGTCCAGAGGCCTTGCAGTAGCCGTCCAGAATGCTTACGACTGCCTCACACTAGGCAATCGAGGTTCGGCAGAAGAATATGCTGTCATCTGCGAAGAGTAAGTGCGAGATTGGAGGGCTTGCCTGCACCACCCGAATGCCTGTGATGTCCTTTGATGCCTCAGCATCGTTTAAGTTGGCGATTAACTGTATTGTTTTCTTATGTTAGCTAGTTATGTTAAAAGACCAGAGTCATAAAATTGTTTTTAAAATGGACACTACATTTCATTGTTTAAAAAAATACATTTGTAACAAGATTTATTTAAAAGAGATGAGCAATTACATGAGACAATGAAAGAAACATTATTTTCGGTTTGACCTAATTAATTGCGTGACATCATTTTAGGTTATACCAAATCAATTGCGTTATTTTATTTGCCATAAATCCAGTAGATCTTTTTAAGGCATATTAGGAAGAGATGTGGTCTTTTCACAAATAAATGTATTTTTAACTTCAAGGGAAATCAATATAAATACTAAAGAATATTTTCAAGGTTTACTATAGCTTTTGTCTCATATATTCGATCAAATCACTTACTGAAGTTTGTCGCATTCTCACCAGGTCTCGGACATATAAAGGTAGGCTGGAATGCGATTGGGCCTATTCTGGTTGAGTCCGGCTCAATATTCATAACAGGGAATAAGTCGAGAGTTTTCTTAATCAGAGAACAAAACGAAAAACACAGAATAAAAAGTTAGACAGAGAAGTCGTAACTAATTAGAGAAAGAGAATCGGAAGATCAAGGTTGTGCCTGATTGGCAGTTCGAGGTGAGCGGAAGGTGATTGGTCTCCTGGGTTGCGAGCTGGAGCTTCGGATTAGAAGTCGTTCGTATGTCTTTCTTGGTTGCATTGTAGTTCACTATTTTTTGTATACACGAATCCTTTGAGGTTATAGTAGATTTATGGATCGTCGATCCTAACCGGATGTAGTGTGATTTGATCACATGAACCGGATGAACAAATTGATGTGTCTTGATTAATACCTGTTTCACAATCGAATTAAACTGTGAGAATATCTATAAATCAAAAGTAAAACCCTCTGGTTCACATCCTAAAGTATGGGAATGGAAAACAAACCCGGAAGTTACTACTTTTGCATATGCCAAATAAGTAAAGCTAAAGGAGATTGGCGTTCGCCATATGTTAAAGAAGTAGAGCTCAAGGAGATTGGCGTTCTGCATATTCTAAAGAAGTAGAGCTCAAGGAGATTGGTGTTCTGGGGAAGTATAGAATCAATTTAGAGGGTCTAGCATTCTGGGGAAGTGTAGAACCAATTCAGAGGGTCTAGCATAGGTCGAGCTGAAAAGAAGACCAACTATCATTAATTTTTAAAATAGCACATTTTTAAATAACATATTTTTAAATTTTTTTTCCAAAAATAATATCACTAATTTAAACTTTTAATAATAGTATAAATTTAAAAATAAAATAAATTAAAACTTCATTTAAAAAAAAACTCTAAATTAAAAAACAATAAAAGGACTTCTCCTCCTAGTGGACCAACATCTCACTCTTTTCTAGATTGCTCGCGGCTAAAATTTTAATTGAGACGAAAGCTTTATAAAGCTTTTTCTAAAGATCCCGCCTAGTGATATGCGGGATAAACATCGTTATAAGCTGTCCAAGTTACCAAGAAATAGTTCCCATGTACGAGTAAGAAACCGATGTATTCCACAAGTTACCCTTGTTCTGTATCTGAATTCTTTCGAATTTCTCGTATCTTGGATTAGCATCTCGAGGTTTTTTGATGGTTATAAAAAAATCACCATCAAAGAACCTACTCGTCGTAAGCCCTTCTAGTTCATCTGCATCAGCTAATATCGAATCTTAAGTTTTACTCTGCCTGTTACGGGCTATCACTCGTATCTTGGGGCAGTTCACAATTACTTGCATCAACAGAAAAGTCATCAGTCCCTTATTCTTGAACAACCTATGATGATTCCTTTATCGAAAAATCTCACCCGAAGGGAAGGGATAGTCTCAACAATAGAGTCTGATTCAAGAAAGAGAGGAAGAAATGGATATACGTAGTTAATAAATTAATATTTTAAGTTTATTTATAATTTATTTACAATAAATACGTAGTTTTTACATAATGATTGGTGTTATTTTTGAAATTTTAATATTAAAATGTTAAATTTAGAACAAAAGGATAAAAATACTATTTTAGGGTGTATTACTCTTAAAAATATGGGCAATTCTTTAAAATAGCACATTTTAAAATTTTTATTCCAAAATTACCATCATTAGTTTAAATTTCTACTAATAACACAAAATTAATATTAAAGTACATTAAAATCTATTGTTAATGGAAAAAAAATTTAAGCCCCATATTGGAAAAAAATCCAAATATAATTTTTTAAATTTATTTATAATTTATTTAGAGAAAATATGTATTTTCAAATAATTATTTGTATTATTTTTAAAATTTTAATTTTAGTACGTTAAATTTGGAATAAAAATTTTAAAAGATGATATTTTAAAATGATAATCTAAAAATATTAACCATCATTAAATAGGAATATGAGGATTAATTTATTAAAATTGAAAATAAAATACATGAGTAGTTAAATAATAAACTTAGATTAGGTAAAGCTAAATATTAAAAATGTGATAAAATTAAAACTAAAATCCAATAATTAAAAGATAAAAATCTCATTCAACAGTTTCGTATAGGAATGTTAAAATGGGTATACCCACCCCCTATTTAAACCCACCCCATATAAAAGTCACCCTATTTAAACCTCAAACCCTATAAAACCCATTTATTATAAAAGTCTAATAGGCTTAGCTATTTAAACCTATTTATAATTACATTAACCCTTTTAAACCCATTCAAACCCATTTAACCTACTTAATCCATTTTAGATTATATTATTTTTTTCTCTTTGTTTATATTTATTTATAACCATTATATTCTTAATAAATATTATAATTTTTATTTTAAAATAGATAATAAATTTATTTATTTGTTAAAAAATATAATTTTTTATAAATATATTAAAATATTTTTAATAAAATAAAATATTAATTTTTTTGTCATATGTCTCATAGGAAAAATTTGAGTTTTCTAATATTTTTAAATGTTATAATGGGTAAAGTTACTTCATTTAGAATTCACCCTGTTTAAATTTATTTCTATCAAGAAATTATTCTACATTTTTTCAAAAATTAAGCATTTTTCATCCAAAACGTGATTATATATTTTTCTGTCAAAAACGTAATTCAACATTTTCTGCCAAAAACGTAATTCATAATTTTTCCGTCAAAAACGTAATTCCATATTTTTCCACCAAAAACGTAATTCAAAATTTTTCTGCTAAAAACATGATTCCATATTTTTCTAAAAACGTGATTTCGTATTTTTCCTTTAATTTCATATTTTCCGCCAAAAATGTAATTTTCCATTTTCTTGTCGAAAACGTGATTTCGCTTTTTTTGGTAAAACATAATTCATTATTTTTGTAGAAAAATATAATTTTGCTTTTTTCTGCCAAAACACAATTCTGTATTTTCACGTTAAAAATATAATTTTATATTTTTACTAAAACATGATTTTTATTCTTTATTTTGTACAAAAAGTTATTGATTAATTATTATAAAATACTTTTTGAATCATTGTTGATTAAACAAAAATAAAATATAAATGAGTTTAATTGGGTACCCATTTTTTAAATCAAAAATCCTTTTAATAAATGAGTTTAAGTGAATATCTATTTAAACCCATTAATCTCAATTCTAATAAATGGATCTAAATGGGGTTTTAAATTTTGTAAGTAACCACTAAAAACTCATTAATGATAAACCTATTTTAACATCACTAGTTTCGTATCATCATTTTGAATCCTATTTTATTTTTCATGAGGGATCTAATTTTATTTTCCACCTTTCTGTATTTTCCTAAGATACAAACATATATATTCAAATGTGATACAAACCTAGACATGAATATTTTATATTTTAATTATATTATTTATTTTATTAGTTATTTTATTTAATTGGAATGATCGTTTAGGGTTATTAATAATTTTTATTATTTTATGATTTTTATAAAGAACATGCTTAGGATTACTTTATTATCAAGTTGTTGAATTGATTAATAAAGAGCTTTTTCTTTAAGAGAATAATATTCTCTAATCCTTGTTTTCGGTATATCTAGACAGGTATCAACGAGTTTAAAAAGACTTGATTTATTCAGAGATTCTGTAATTAATGAATAACCTTGGATTTATTCATAGTATTCTGGATATTCTCAAAATCAACAGATTTGTAATTTATCTTTAGAAACTTTTGCTCCATCACTTGACAATCTTTGATTTCTTAATCGAATGCTTATTGGTGAGTGACATCATCTACATTTACGACACTTAGTTCTGACTGTCTTGATTATTGAGTTTGTCTTCAAAGAAAACTCTTTCCAAAATCCAAATCATGTACAAACAAGGTAAAATCAAAATGATGCAGATTTTTTTTGTAGAATTAGGTTTCTGAAATCCTAACAATATTGAGTCGATGTAAAATCTATGCGGAAGAATTTTTAGATAGAATAAGTGAGAGCTTTAATATGAAAATATATAAGTTATGTTCGTTTGTCATCCGTGTCTATGACAGATTGTTGTTCGTTTAGCTGCATCATGCGTCGTAATTTTTTCGATCGTTGATTAAAACATCGATTAAAAATCTGTGATTAACGGCAAACGTCGACGGCAAATAAACGAATAACATATGATACAGACGCAGTTGCAGTGTTGACTGCAACCGACTGCGGTGATCAAACGAACAAGACTAAAATCTAGAATTTGTTGCGTGCAAACATCGAGCAACATACGCGTCGTGCAAATTTTGTGAATATCCAAATTATATATTTGAGAAGATCTATTTGGTGAGAAGAATGATTTTAAAGATAGGTTAAATCTCTCTTGGCTGATGGACTGCATATTTAAGATTTGAAGTTGGGAATTTCTTTACCGATGAATCTCATGAAGTATAAATTTAAGATAAATATAATTTATATTTTAACTATATTTTTTATTTTAATAATAATCCTATTTAAATTGAATTATTTTAGAGGTTTTTTAAAATTTTTATAATTTTATATTATTTTATAAATAGTTTTTTTAAACTTATAGTATTATTAAATTGTGGTTGATTAATAAATATTATTTGCTTTTAGGAGGAAGAATATTCTCTAATCTTTATATTTGGTATATCTAAAAATATTTCAACAAATTAAAAAAGATTTAGTTTATTTAAAACTTTCTAAACTAAAAGAATAATCTTACAATTATTCTTAATTTTCTGTATATTTTCAAAATCAGCACATATCTATTTTATTCTTACAAGCTTTAGTTACATCAACATGTCTTAATCAAGTTATTATATAAAAAGTTTCGATTAATATTACGATTAATATTGGTTTAGTGTTGATGTGTATTACGATTTCAAACTTTAATAAAAAAGTTTCAAACTTTGTAATATAACAAAATAAGTTTATAAATTTTCTCAAAAGGATAAAAAATACATAACATTAAGAGATATCTCATGCTATAGTACTAGGATTGGGCGTTCGGGTACCTATTCGAGTTTGGTTTGAGTTTTTTGGGTTTTCGGGTTTTCGGGATCAGAAATGTAAAACCTATTTGGATATTTATAAATTTTGGATCAGATTTGGTTCGGATTTCCAGGTTCGGATTCGGTTCATATTTTAAGTTCGAGTTTGGATTGGTTCAAATTTTGAATACGGGTTCGGATTGGTTCGGATTTTATACTCAAAATAGACATATATATAGGTTCGGGTTAGTTCATATTTTTTATTCAAAATAGGCATACGTTATTCCAAATAACCAAAAGAACGTGATGAATCAAAAATAACAAAAAAATATTAAATATCAAAAGTAAAAATCAAATTGTCTACCTACTAATTTTTGTCATGTATTTTATGTTCTAAACATAATATTTTTTTCAGATTTACATAAATATATATTATTGGATAAATTTAAAACTTCAATTAATAGATTTTATTTAAATTCTTAAAATTAGTAGATGAACTTAAAAAATATTTTTATTTTAAAACATTTAAAATTAATAATTTTTATGATAATAGTTAAAAGAATCAAATGAATATTTCTAATTAACAAAAAAATAATTAATTTAGATTTGCTAAATATACAAATAACAAAATTCAAGTTTACAACTAATCAATTAACTAGATGTGAAATATTCAATTTATATATATTTAAACAAAATTTGATTCTGATTCGGATTTCGGGTATACACGAACTCGAACTCGAATCCAAATCCAAAATACTATTTTGGGTATATCCGAACTCGAATCCAAACTCAAAGTATTATGCAAACAAAATGCATTCGAATCTTTTCAAATGTTCATATTTGTTTGGATTCGGATATTTTCAGGTAAGATTTGGGTTCGAATTTCGGGTTTGATTAATATGTCCAACTCTATACAATAAAATAGTTTTTAGAGAAAAATAAATCGTCTTCCCAATTGAAAAAATGTTTAAATTTTGGAATGATTGAAACATTTTAGAAGAATATTATCTTTTGAAGAGAATATATTCCATTTGACAAATAAAAGATAGACATAAACTTTTGCTTTTGGACCTCTTTGGCTATGCCCTTTTACTTTTGTTGCTTTAGTAATCTTTTTCGGATATGCAATAAAGCTTATAAAATTAATTTCTTAAGACCTAATAATTATTATCATTATGTAACAACAATCGAAATAAAACAATTAATAATACTGCTCAAAAAGCAATTCAGAATATATATATAACAAAAAAAGAAATAAAGTCGACACATAATCCAAAGCCATAGAAATTTTGCTTCTTTGAGATCCACACTTTTTCGAATCATAAACTTCAACATTTATTTACCTGAAAATTATAAATTATATACACATTAAACTTTGAATATTCTAAATTATACTTTCATTGTTTGATTCACCTAATCATAAAAAATTCTTAATATATTAATTGAAAATCATTTTAACAAAGTAATTTTATATTGACGTGTGATTTATAAATATGTCACGCTGATTTGTCAAATTATTAAATCATATTAAGATAAATATTATCTAACATATAATTTACTATATTATTTACAAAAACTGTCATTACACAGTATATTATATGTAAATCTTTAATATTTTGACATAAAATGTATTTTATCTCAAATACAATATCAAAATCTAATTGTATTATAAGACCCAAAATATGTAAACAAAATATGTATTTCTTTTACATATTTTGGGTCTTATAATACAATTAGATTTTGATATCGTATTTGCATTTTATGATAAAATACATTTTATGTCAAATATTATGAATTTAAATTAATATACTATTTAATGACAGTTTTTGTAAATACTATAGTAAATTATGTGTTATGTAATATTTATGTTTAAATGTTGTAATAGTGTGACACATCAGCGTGAAATATTTGTAAATCACACGTTAAATATAAAATTATTTTGTTAAAATGATTTTCAATTAATATATTAAAGATTGTATGATGGATGTATAATCATATAGTACATATATAACATTCATTATTAAAAAATTGACTACGTACTTTAATTATAAGATTTAAAATATGTAAAAGAAATGGAAAAAGTTTTTTAAAAAGTGAAAAAATATGTAAGAAAATAAATAAAATAAATTACCTCCACGACTGCAAACGCCTCTGAGGAAAAGAAGGAATATAATTAGAAGAACAATTGCAGCGAGTAATCCTATGATGATCGCAAACGTTCTTTCCCCTCCGTAATTTGTTTTATCTTTTATTCAACAACAAACACACAAACGTATAATTAGTTTTCAATTTATACTTTTAAAAAAATTCTTATGCACATATATATTGGTTTTAGCCGATGAAAATTTTAATATGGGTTCTTAATATTATTTTCTTATAAAGATGAGTATTTTTTAAATTATAAAGATGATAATAATATGAGTTTACTTATGTCATTATACGAATTAAAACGAATAAATCTATTTTTACATGTACTTTTTAGATTTTTTTTGTTACATAAACTATATTTTTCCGTAAACTAAATAAACTTAATAAATTATTAATATTACACAAATTTCGATAATGTTTACATGTTAAATCGCTATTAAAACTTGTTTTAATTCGAAAATCTAGTGTTAATTTCGAAATAAATTTAAAGTTAAAACCAGATTTTTGAATTAAAATCAAGTTTTATACCGAGTTAACATGTAAATATTAATGGAATTTATTTAATTGCAATAATTTATGAAGTTTGTGTAGGTTACGAAACAAAAAGACATTTTATATAGCTAAAAGAAAACAAAAAAAATACGGGTAAAAGTATATTTATTCGCATAAATCTGTGTAATTGACGAAAATAAACCCTAATAATATAGCATAAATATAAGTTTTTTAAATACAGAATATGAGATAATAAAAATAACAACAAATAACCTCCTCCCTAAACTTTTGAAAAAGGTTAGTTTATACTATAAATAGTTTTTATAACAATACTTTAAAATATCATATTTTAAAGTTTTTGTGCCAAAATATCATCATTAGTTTAAATTTCTATAAGATTAAAATAAATTAAAATTTTTGTTTTAACAGAAAAATTAAATTCTAAGTTAGAAAAAATCCAAATATAATGTTTTAAATTTATATATAATTTATTTAGAGTAAATAAGTATTTTTACATAATTATTTGTATTATATTTAGAATTTTAATTTTACGGTGCTAGATTTGAATTTTTTTTAAAAAAAATATTATTTTAGGATATTATTCTAAAAATAACAACAGAAAATTAGGTTTTAGCTTAGTAGTTTTTGAATCATTTTTGGAAAAAAAAAACTTGTGGATTTTGATGGTAAAATGAAAACAAAACATAGAATATATATACTTTTACTAGTGATAATAATAAGTAAAGAAAAGTTACATTTATGAGCCTTGGCATAGTTTTGTCCACCATCTGTTGAATATCTTGCGTAACACTTAGCCAAGAACATGTCTCCAAAAACGGCCGTGCCACAGTCGTTTTTAAGTCGTCCGATTGCTGTTCCTAAACAGTCTTGGCATTCCGAAACCGTCAGATCTCCTACACACTGTCCCATACCCTGAACATCACCGGACCCTCCAGCTCGGAAATATCCTCCACCGTTGAGTAATCCCGTGAGTACAGCGTCTCTCCGACCAATCCCGTCGGTGTTGTAACCCTCAGATGGCCCACATTTCTTTAGGACAACGGTCTTGTCTTCTTGACCGAGGAAACTGATATTGTCGTATTTGATATAGCAACCGGCAAGCTGGAGCGCCCCACCGCAAGTGGAAGGGCAAAGGGGACCCACTTGAGAGACGGCACGTGCCACACACATGGCGCAGTCGGGCATCGAGAGGTCGCCGCGGCATTGGAAGAGGCCACGGGCTGTGTCGGAGGAGGAAGAGCCCATGACGGTGAAGTTGTTGTAGGAAGAGTATGTGGCGGAGTTGACTAGAGAAGTAAGAAGAGCGTTGAGGTTTGACCCATAAGGAGAGCCAACAGAGAATTTTTGCTGGGAGCATCCGCCGTAGACGAAAGTGTCTGTGGCGGAGGTGGCCGAAGAAAGTGAAGGAATTGTTGCGGCGAGGAGCGAGAACAAGAAGAAGAAAGTTTTTGTGAAGTTATTTGAAGAGAGAGTTTTCCTTAGTTTTGCCATTGACGTTGATGAAAAGAGGAGAGAATGAAAAGAGGAGAGAAAGACATTAGCAATGAAAATGAATACATATTTATATATGTTAAGATATTAATTAAGGCTTAGTTAATCTCAATACAAGAAAATTACCGGTGATCGCGAATTTTGCGACTACATTTATAATGGTTTTGCGACCAATTTACGACTACGAAGATATAGTCGCAAAATAGTCGCAAAAAAGTGTAAATAAAACGTGTAGTCGTATATTGGTCGCTATACGCAACCATTATGCGACTAAGCTGCGACTGATTAGCGACTGGAGGAGGCAGATGCTAATTAGTCGCAAAGTAGCGACTAATTAGCGATTATATGTGAAAAAACCACATGTTAGTCGCATATTGATTACTAAATATGACACCACTTTGTGACTACATTTGGAGTGGCTCTTCAGTCATAAAGTGGTGGTAAAGTGATAACATAAAAAACATAATCATAAAGTAATTATATGTCACATTCAGATCCGAGTCAGATATACATGGCAGTTTTTCACAATGCTAATTTTATATTCCATTATTTATTATATATATAAGTGCTGGATTAGGTTTTCAATTGATTTATAGGAATTGTTCACATGTGTATTCGAATTTCCAAATGCATAGGTTTTGGTTTTATTTATGTAATTCTCTTTTAAGTGTTGTTCGTTTTGTAGTCACAGGAACATGCAGCTGCGTCATGCGGCTAAACATTGTTCGTTTGACCATCGCAGGTTTTTGCGGTCAAATGTTGTGGTCGACCGTAGAAAATTGCGGCAAAAATTTTTAACCACTACAAAATCGTAGCGTTTGTGATTAAACAATTGCGATACAACCTATGACGACACTGTTGTAGTCGCAAAGTAGTGGCAAAACAGAGGCAAAGTAGTGACAAACTAGTTGCAAAATCTTGCATATATATGCCCTATCCCATTCTTTCATTTATAGAATCAAAATGGAAAGAAAACTTAAAACATTTGGGAAAATTATAATAAATCGAGAGATTAGATGTACAAAAAGATTGATAATCAAACAAGAAATATATCGGTGGAATTTGCACAAGGCATGGAGCAGTTCATGAATTTTGCAAGTAGTCAACCAATAGCTCAAAGTATCAGAGGTAAGTTTTTTAGTTCTTGTATTAATTGCAAAAACGATAAATTTATTTTGGGACGGAAAATATGTAGTCATCTATATAGTCGATGATTTATGCAAAATTATTATATTTGATATAAACATGGAGAAGAGCTGAATGTTCAGTTAGGGACGAGTAGTCGGGGTGATGTCCAAAGAAATCAAGGAGGTACGTGTGGTACTAGTGAAGAAACAGTTGGTACATCCGGTAATAAATATGTTGAAATGGTGACAGATGCATTTTGTGAGACTACGACTGATCAATACTATAATCAGAACGAATAAGAATATAATAATGAAGAAGAACCTAATGTAGAGCCCAAAATTTGTACAACATGTTAGAAGTTACGAAAAATACAATCTATGATGGTTGTCGTGAAGGACACTCACAGTTATCTTTACCTACTCGGTTTCATAAACATTAAATCGATTTTGGAAAAATTGATGCGAAATTTAACGTGTATGTTTACAATTGTATAATATTTTGAAGAAAAAAAAATGAGAAAAATGCAAATTCGCTGTTTTCTTGGGGTATACCCAACGGGGTAACTATAAGCATGATTAATATCAAAATAAGTTTTAATATAATTAGGTTATTTCAAAACTTGTGATTTATATAATTTCATTGTATAAGGTTTAATTATATTTTCAGCAACATGTGAATGGCTTAATTTTCTTTCGTTGTGGCTTGACTAAAGAAACTATAAGCCATTATAAACTAGGCAGCCAGTAACAAAGTTATCCATTTCTTAAAATGATATTAGGGAGGAAAATACAAAAGAAATACTCCAAAATACCATAAAAAAATTTTAATTCCAAAAATACCAGCAATAGTTTTTATTTTCTAAAAATACTATCAAAAGTTTTTTTTTGAAAATACCAGAAAACTACAAATGACTTTTAAGTATTTATAATTTAAATTTTTAGGTTTGGGTTAGTATTTTGGATTTATGTTTCAGGATTTAGGATTCAATTTTTAGTTATTAAGGTTTAGGATTTATAATTTGAAAGTTTAAAATTTAAATTTTGTTTTGTAGCATTTTTGGCAAAAATAAAATTTTAGTGGTATTTTCAGAAAATAAAAACTAATTATGATATATTTTTTTTAAATAAAACTAATTATAATATTTTTTAGTTTTTTTTTGAAAAATAAAAACTAATTGTGATATTTTTGAAAATTTGCCCTATCTTAAATTGCTTAAAACTTTTATACCTTATATATACCTAAGGCATCCAAACTTTAAGATGCCAAGTTTATAATATGTATAAATAAAAACAAGAATCTTAAACTAGATTTAGATCCGTGTCTTGCGCAGTAAAAAGATATTCGTATATTATAATTAGTTAATTATTTAATAAATATAAATTAGATATTTATATAATTTTTAAATATTTAAAATATAAATAAATAATACTTAAATATTTTAAAATTTTATATGTTAATTATCTATTAATACATATTTAATTTATTTTGTTATTATGCATTAAAATATTTATATATATAATATATTATTAATTATATATTATTATGTCATTGAATTCAAAAAATATTTCTATAATTTAAATAAATTACATATGTCATTGATCTGATATTAAAATATACTGATTTTTTAACCAAATTAATAGTAGTAGAATATACTATAATTATTCTAATAACTTAAATGTATTTATATATTTATTTGAAATTATCTATAAATTATCGTATATGTAAATTAAAGAAATAAAAAAATTATTTTATACGAATTTAATAATATTTTTGGTTAGTGTAATAAAATATATTGATTTTCTAACCAAATTAATAACACTCACATATATTGTAATTATTGTAATAACTTAAACTTATTTATATATTTATTTTAAACTCATTGTGGTGATGATACGTCAACATGATATTTTTGTTAATAACATGTTAGGGTAAAATTATTTTCTTAAAATAACAGAGATAATCACTATTAATTATTTCCCCAAGTTAACGATGACTAAAGGGTTATGCATAGGAGTAATATCATAAAATATCATTTTTAAGTTATCTTCTAAATCTAACATATTAAAAATTAAAATTTTAAAATAACACAGATTATTATGTGAAAATAATTTATTTACTTTAAATAAACTATATATAAAATTAAAACATAATGTTTGGATTCATTTTTCCAATTTAGTACTTAATTTTTTTATTAGAGAGATTTTTAACTATTTTATTATTAAATTTATATTATTTTTGGAAATTTAAATTATTACTCATACATTTGGAACAAAAATTTGAAAGAGTACTATTTTATACAATTGCCATATACCTAAACTGTTTATTGTACTATAAATTTGATTAATTTCATGATTGCAATTATTTGTGTATTATATTATATACAATTTAATTATAGCTGAGCTTATATAGTTCCTAACAATTATTTTTGACATAACTATTCTAGTTTTTGCTTGTAATTAAATTTAGTTGTTACTGAAACTATAGTTTGACCTAAAATAGCATAAATTTCACAAATTTATTGGATAAATATATAAATATCATTAGAATGAATGTTAAAGGTTTAGAAAAAAAATTTAACCTAATTGACTATAATCTTGCCAAAAATAAAAACAGGATTAATTACAAATAAATTTATGGATAATTACAAATAAGTCTATGATATTAACCTTATATAGTGCCATGATATTAAAAATATGATTTCGAGCTGAAATGTTGTATTAGAAATTTCACCAGTTCAAAAAGTAAACTACACTTTAACAACAATAGTCGTATTCTAAGACTATGATTATAATAAAGTGTTAGTCATTAACTTGCTGCAATTACATATGAACAATCATAACAATCAAAACTTAAAACAACGGATTAAAAACCGGTAATAACTTTTAGTGACAAACAAACGGACAAATAAACAAGACCAATTTTCAGTTACATATGACCAATCATAGAGATCAAAATCTAAAACAACGATATAATTAAAAACTTGTAATCAATCGCAACTATAAACATCAACGACAAACAAACGAATAACATATGTTACAGTCATAATGTTAAACACAGCTACGAACAAACAAACAATACTAATATTCGAATAAGCCTATTTCTACATGTAGTTTTTGAGTTTTTTTTTAGATACATAAACTGTTTTTTTGTACAATACATAAACTTCATAAATTATTCTAATTACAAAATTTTCGGTAATGTTTACACGTTAAATTGTTATTAAATCTTGTTTTAATTTAAAAATCTAGTTTTAATTTAAAAATCTGGTTTTAATTTTAAAATAAACTCAAGTTAAAATCAGATTTTTTAATTACAACCATATTTAATAGTTATTTAACGTTTACACATTAATGAAATTTCTGTAATTAAAATAATTTATGAAATTTGTATAATTTATAAAAATATAGTTTATGTAACTAATAGAAAACTCAAAAAATACGAATGCAAATATGTTTATTCGGATAAACTCTCGGTGTTTCGATGAAAAAAACTATTCTTTCGCTGTCATTATAAAATGAGATAAGAAAAGAAACATTATATTATTAATGTTATTATTTCAAAGAGAATACAAAAGAATGTCAAATTTGAAAGCTGAATATTCGTTCTTCTTTTTTTTGGCTAATAATTCTGAAAGGTGGGTGAACCTTGAGAGCTTTTATTGTTCATATTTTATTCAATTTTATTTTGTTAATTATAATTGTAAAGAAAGAAGAAACCTTTTTCGAACGAAGACACAGCTTTCAATCGCACTCATCGAGTTTTCCATTTCTTCTTTTTAGGATATTCATTGCTTGCTCTTGAAGGAACCGTCCTACCAAATATAAATTTTTATTTTCAAATTATCATTAGTAGCTTTTCCCCAAATATGATTCAAAAATTTCTTTCTTTAAAATAACACAAATATTAGAAAATAATTTTTAGTTTTATAATTTAAAATTTTGATTTGAATTTAAGGTTTAGTTTTTAGATTTTAGTTTTTAAAGTTTATATTTTAGCTTGAAGTTTTAAAATTTAATTTTAGTTTTCTGCTATTTTGGGAACATATGCTTTAGTTTAATAAATAAAACACCAAAGATACAATTTTAAAATATTATTTATTAAACTTTAGTAATTATCTTATAAAATTTGGCTCATTTAAGTATACTTAATGCTATAATTTTAAAAAATTAATTTAACTTAGAAAATAAAATAGAGAAATACCCTACATTAGCACTAAATGAAATTTTAGTGTCAATAATAGCACTCTATTCAAAAACTCACACAAATAACATTTTAAAAAATAAAAAATACTAAAATATCCTTAATATTAGTCTAAAGATAATTACATATTATGGATTCTGTCAAGGTTTAATCACTTTCCCAAATAAAGATTTTGTTATTTTAATTAAAGGAGTGTATATATATTAAATAAAAGCTAATATGTTGATTAACTATAATATCATATTGGTTACACACTCTCTCTTACAACAATTTTCCAAAATTTGATCCCCCTTCAGAGCTATTATAAATGTCGATTAGTTATAACAACGTATTGTAGGCCTCGGTTTTTGGCATAAACCGAATAACCCGAACCGGCCGAACCAAAAATTTTGGTTTTCGGTTTTGTTTTAAATATATTCGCTAAACCGGTCGGATAAATAATTAATTTCATTCGGTTTACAGTTCGGTTCAGTTCGGAAATACAAAATCGATCGGTTTTTGAAAACCGAAAATGACAACCTCTTTATAAACAACAAACCCTAATTTTTGGGCAAAAGTTCATTTCTCCGAGCGACAATCTCCTTCTTCTTTCTTTTCTTCTCTTCTTCTCTTCCTCTCTACTTCTTTTTCTTCCGGCGGCAATTCTTCTTCTTTTCTTTCTCTTCTTCTCTTCTTCTTCTTCCACCGGCAACCCTTCTTCTCTTCTTCCACCGGCAACCCTTCTTCTCTTCTTCTCTTTTCCCAGCGGCATCCCTTTTTCTGTTTCTTCTTCTCTTCTATTTCTTATCTTTTGTTTTTTCTTCTGTTCTTTTGGAAATATTTCTTCAAGGTATGATATTTTATCTTTTTTTTCTTAGATCTTATACATAATTTCTTCTTGTGTTCGGATATTTATTCTCCATTATTGTTTCGTCTCTATTAGATCTTACGCATTATTCCTTTTTATGTTTTTTGTTCTTCTTGTATTTTTAGTTGTTATGCATGCTTGATTTTTTTTGTTATTACCATTTCTTCAGAAAATAGTATTTACTGTTTCTAGTATGAAGACATGATATATTTTTAGATCCTAACAACAAAATCTGAACTATAAGAATCAATCTATGTAGATCTACATGGAACAAACACTTATTATATCGATACACACATCATATGTACATGTATCTCCATGACCGAATGTTGTATATGATCTTTATAAAAAAATTTATAATCAAATTGATAAAATTTAATAACAGATTTTTCGATAGCAATTACAACCATTAGACCAAAACTGGATCCCAAATTAGATTGAATTAGACTAAAAAATCGAATGAACCGATTTAGACCGAATGAACCGAGTTAGACCGAATGAACCGAGTTAGACCGAATGAACCAAATTAGATCGAATGAACCGAGTTAGACCGAGTGAACCGGGTTAGACTTTATCGAACTAAATATACCGAAATAAAAACCGAAATAAATTTGAATTCGGTTTATTTCGGAATAATTTTATATACAAGCAACCGAACCGATTAAACCGATGGAAAAACCGAACCGAACCGAAAATATTATTATTTTTTTTGGTCAACTTTTTTCAAAACCGGATTAACCATAACCCGAATAAACCGACCCCAATAACCCAAAAAACCGAAAACCCAAGCCTAACGTATTGGTTACAAACTCATTCTCTTACACAATTGTTCAAGTTTCGATTTGTCTAATTGCAACTTTTAGTTCTTTATTTCATTTAATTATTTTATTAAGGAAATGCTTCGTTAATATTAAGAAATCTTTACTTAATTTATGTTAGTAGTCACATTTTATGAAAAATTTAGTAAGGTTTTATGCAAATTTAGGAAGTATCTCTAACGTTTTAAGAATTCTTTCCTAAAACGTGAAATTAAATGAGTAAGAGTGTTTATCCACCAGATTGTTCCAGCTGTTTTCATCAATAATGTTTTTCCAAAAAATATCAGCAAGAGTGTTTATCCGAAAAACATAAGCAAGAGTGTTTATCCAAAAAACATCAATAACAATATTTATCAATAATCACAAATACAAGTCATAAACAAAAACATCAAAATGAAAATGTCCAAACTAAGATTTATCACCAAACTCATGAAAGATGTCAAATGTCAGCTTCGTTCTTATGTCTTCTTATGCACCATCATGTAGCTTTGACATATCTTCAATGCCCATTAAATGACATTCAATCATTTTGAGCACAAAAAGAGAATAATTGACATCGGTTTTCGTCATCAAAAAAGGAAAAAAATTACATTTGCACCTCTCTCAAAAACTCATTAACGAGCTCAATCTTTCTCAATGAGAATTTTCACAGCAACATCCTGAAATTGGAAGAGAATAATTTTGCCATCACCAAAATTAGAATGTTTCTTAAAATATCATTGAAAAACTTAAACATGAAGATAAATTTATGATGTAAAGAAAAAAAGTCTAATTTAAACTAAAGACAGATATATATACAAAACAAAATGCATAAATATCAATTAGTTACATCAGCATATTGGTTACACACTCTTTCTCTTATATAATGGTCCAAAATTCGATCTCCCCTTGTGAGCTGATATAAAAAATTTGCAGAATATTAGGTTAAAAATAAATAAAGTTTATTTTAATCTTTTTCACTTAAAAAAATTTTATTTGTGAGAGTTTAGGTTTGGGATGTTAATTTAGTCATTAAAACATTATTTAGTGCTAAATTAGTTAATTTCCCAATGAAATAAGGTAAAGAACAATTCTATAAAATAACACATTTTTTTAAGTTTTTGTTCCAAAAATAACATCATTAGTTTAAAATTCTAATAATAGCATAAATTTAATATTAAAATACATTAAAACAAACTTAAGTAATACCCTAAAATATCATCATTTTAAGTTTATCTTCCAAATTTAGCACATTAAAACTAAAATTCTAAAAATAGCATAAATTATTATGTGAATATAATTATTTACCTTAAATAAACTATATATAAAATTAAAACATAATGTTTGGGTTTATTTTTTCTAATTTAGGGTTTAAATTATTTTATTAACAATAAGTTTTTCATTATTTTGTTTTAAATTTATGTTATTTTTGGAAATTTAAATAACTAGTGCTATATTTGGAACAAAAACTTAAAATAGAGCTATTTTAGTCAATTGTTCTTAAAACTTTATTTTAATAGAAAAATAAATTTTAAATTAGAAAAAATAACTCTAATATAATGTTTTAAGTTTATGAATAATTTATTTATAGTAAATAAGTATTTTTACATAATTATTTGGTGGTATTTTTTGAATTTTAGTTTTAAGATGCTAGATATAATTTTAAAATGTTAGATTTATAATAATTTTTTTTTAAAAATGCTATTTTATATAATTACTCTAATCTAAACATCATACAAAAAATTAGAGTAAAAAAATGTGGAAGCATTTAAAAAGAAACTTTAAAACTACAAATAAAGTTGTAAAATCTAAGAGCTGTAAACAAGTTTAATCACAGAAGAGCCAAACCCAAATAAAATTGTAGAAAATTGTAGAAAGTCTAAAACTGCTAAGCTCATTTTTTGTCATCTGAATTTGACATTACTTTGGTTAGTCACTTACAAGAGAGTTCACTTAGACCGTAACAAAATGGTTCCATCATTCTAATCACAAAACTGTCTACCCAATACCAATCCAATGCCCATAACCCTCTCACAATCAAATGATACCTTTGAAAAATGCATGGTGGCTTGTGGCCATATAAGATTGCCAACGTCTTCTCTCATTACACTTTGAGCAATGAGATGAGAATCTTTATTTGAAGATGCCATTTCTAACACTAAGTTTTTTCAATTTTATGATTTTTGTATAATCTTCATATGTAGTCAACATTAATTTTAAGAATGTTAGAATCTAAGGCCCTTTGAACATTTGAAACGGCCCTATGACTATATATCAAAATCTTCCCATCTGCATTAACATAAATAGAATTGCCCATTTGTATTTATACAACCATTTGTTTCTTTCTTTTTGTCCTTTTTATGCATATATAAGTCACAACACTACACAAAACTGTTTCTAACGAAAAAATTATCGAAAATCTATCGAATTTTCATATGTATTTCTAACTAATATTAATTTTCGACGAATTTTTGACAAAAATGTTTTGAGAAGTTTAAATAAGGTAAAACTAATATTAAATTGAAATTTGATATACAAAACAAAAATCTCATTTACTAAACATAAAACAAAAAATATATTTAAAATAAAAACAAATATAAATTAACAATGTAAATTTCTAAAATAGTATTCCCATTCCATTGAAAAAACAAACATGGAGTTGAATCTAACAAAGATTTTATACTCATAACTAGTTTTAAGTTTTTGTTTCAAATATAACATTATTATTTTAATGTTCCAATAATATCATAAATTTAATAATAAAACTTTCAAATCTTTTTAATAGAAAAAATTTAAACCATAAACTAATAATATGAATCAAACATAAGTTTTTAAATTTATTTATAATTTATTTAAAATAAATAAGTATTTTCACATAATATTTTGTTATTTTTAAAATTTTAATTTGCTATGCTAAATTTATAAAAAAATGAAATTAATATTTTAAAATATTACTTTATTATTAAAAATAATCCGGCATGTAAATTCTAAAAATGAGAACTAATTTTATATTTGATGGAAATCGATTTCTAATTTATACAAATGAACGATTTTTTCTCAATAAAAAATAACTTTAGGATCGGTCCTGAATTTAACAAGGTCGTAAATAAAAAAGAAAAAAAAAATTGTTTTACATTATTTTATCATAATATTTTTAAAATAAAAATTGATTATTTTACAAAAATATGAAAAACCATAAACACGGATTTGTTCCGCCAAACATGATTAACACATAGTTCGCTTATCCAGAGTTTGTTGTAATGATTAAAGTGTATTACTTATATAAAAATATGTCTTAATGAAAGTAATAATGTTAATATTAAGGTTAAGCACGACTTGATACAATAAGATACATAATTACCATATTATTAACATAATTCAAAGATAACAATCATCTGTGCCACGTTAAGATTATATTTATAGACATTCCTGTTGTACTGTTATTTGAATTTTTTTTTGTTTGCACGTCGTCGATTAGCTAACTGATTAATCATTTGTTTTCAAAATTAACTATAACAAATACTTTCGTTATTATAAGAAAGGAAAAATACTAATTACTAATTAAAATATAAGTTAATATGGTTGGAATTCCAAAATGTATGAGATTGGATTTACGAAAATGAAAATTATTGAAAGTTAATAGGTAGAGTTTATTCAGTGTAGTTCAATGTGTTAATCAGAAATTGCATATCATGAACGGTTAAAAGATCAAATGAAAACTTACTATTATTATTTTTTTTATAGCGAACATCAATTTACTAAAATATTACAAATCTAAAATATTATTTAGAGTTAATTAGTTAAATGAAAAAAAAGGTAAGAGTATAATTAAGAAAATGACTATAATTTTGATATAATGCATGATTTATTCTTTATGTTGGTATGAATTTTTATGATTATACTATTAGATTTATACCCATATCATGAATGGAAAAAATATTCGTAAAGTATATAATATTTTTTATTAGTAAATATAAATTAAATATTTATATAATTTAAATTTTATTTAAAATTATTTTAAATATTAATTTGGTATATGTAAATAAAAAATATAATAATTTTATACGAATTTAATAGTATTTTTAATTAGTTTAATCATATATATTGATTTTCTAACCAAATTAATAACAATAACATATATTATAATCATTCTAACGAGTTTAGCCCATTTATATATTTATTTGAAATTCACAATGATAATGACGCGTCATCATGATATTTATGTTAATAGCACGTTAGAATAACATTATTTTCAAAAATATTTTTCAAATAATATATTAGTGATTTAATTGACAACAACAAAATTTTGAATTTTCTTTTATTTTCATAAAAATATAGTTAAATTAAAATAACACTTTATATAGATTTATACATATTTATATATATGAAGAAAATATTAAATATTTATATATATGACTATATATAGAAATATGATGTTATACGTTCTTGTTTAACATATAACGATTTTCTTATATTTCTAAATCTTTTGTTTACTAGGTTGACTAAATTATTTAATATTAAAATTTTGATTAATGTATCTATGTGCAGAAAAATAATATTTTTGGTTTTGTTATTTTATATTTATTATTAATATATTCAACACGTAAAACAAAAATATAACTAATGATTCAAGTTGCAATGTAAAAGTTATGTTTTCTCAAGTTGAAAAAACATATAAAAAGTAAATAAAGAGAAACGAAGGGTATATTTATATTTTATAATTAAAGTTTGAAGAGTATAAATTTTCTATTTATTTTTTTGTTAATTATACTTATATTCTTTGTGATGCAGACAAATTTCTGTATTATGGACAGCCAAACACAAAGTTCAGTGTTTAATAATATTGAATATATAAGGAAAGAAAACTTTTTGAAAAATATATTTTATACATCAGATCATCTTTCTGTAATTCGTAATATAATTAAAAAAACAATATGTTTTTTGTTATTTTGTAGAATTCCTAATTGATATTTTAAAAACAATTTAAAACATAGATTATTAAGTAAACATCATGTTTCTCTCAATAATTTCATTCTATTCTCACCAGTAAATTTTACCTCACTTAAAGAAATCATGCACTTTTCTTATTTTTGTTCTGTGTCAAAATAGAATTGTTGGTTATGGTATATGTGTTACTATGAATTTGAAGGTATTAACTATGATTGTTTGTTTAACTTTCTTCATTGCGACTATCGTACATTATTGTTCGTTTATTTGTTGCACTTTCATGCGAACAGACGTACTGATTACACGATTCATTATGCGTCATAATATTTTTATTGTTAATATTTTGATTGCGGTATATTTATGATTTTCTATTTATGTCATGTTCGTTTGTCAGCCGTAATTTTATGCGGCTGTGATTGCGACATATTGTTTTTTGTTTAGACGCTATAGCTATCTACGACAGACGCAACAGTCAAATGTTTCGTGCTGCGTTGTAATTTTTTTGACCGCTGATTAAAACATCGATACGACTAAAAATTTACGATCAACCGTAACCACAACAGTCGACGGTAGACAAACGAACAACATATGTTGCAATCGCAGTTACAATGTTAACAGCAACCGCAACCACATACGGTGACAAAACGGACAAAACTTTAATCTTTACTATGATTTTCGAAGAAATAGAATAATGATTAAGAAAATATTTAGTTCCATTGAGTTTGACATCGTTAATTTGGGTTCAGCTGATTTCAAAGTCGAAAATGCGAGAAGAAATGGTTCCATTGCAATGTAATGTCCTTGAGCGATATGTTTTTTTTTAACGAAATATTATAAAAAAGTGTTGTAGGTAGGTTTTGCACCCTTAACATCGAGTTTGGTTTACGAAAAAGTCATCCTAATAACTAGGACATGTAACTCTATTGGTACGGGCGATCTTCCGCTACTTTGAAAAAATTAAAAAAAAATTTCAAAAACTTATGATCTCGTCGAAAATCGAAAATAACGTTGAGTATCTCGAACCAGAATTGATGAGCATTAATGTGATATTAAATACAAAGATATTAAAGATTTAGCCAAAAAATGTATAGAAATAAGGATTGTTACCGGGAGGAGTAAGTGGTTTAGTGGTTGTACCATCTCTACGTTTATCCCAGAGGTATGGAGTTCGATTCTACCGCCTCTCATAGAAGGGTGCTAAATCGTATGAAGATACTGAGCTATTGGGTCGGCCTGTTGTAACTCAGTGACAAAAAAAACAAGAATTGTTACTTGTTGGCCGTATGAAAAAAAATTAAAAATTTTTTTTTTAATAACTAGTTGTATCAATACTCACCGAAGTAAGATATTAATACAAGCTATATCTTCTAATTGTTATTATGTTCATTAAACCTAACTTGGAATAACTAAAATTCTGATAGAAAAATCTAGATTCAAAAAGATTTCATTGCAATGTGATACTGGATATGTTTTTGTTAACAAAATTTGAATCACAAAATAAAAAAACTTTATTGTATGTTGCAGTTGTTTATAAGCTTCAGCTTCTATTTTTTGTAGAGAGTTAGATAAAATTGAAAACTATAAATATGTAATAACTACTTATAAGTTTTGCTTAATATATTATTAATTAATTGTGTCATATAGTAAACTATTATTTAGATTTGATATATGTGTACGTGTACATATTTTTGTGTATATAAATATAACAATACATGATATATATATAGTTAATTATATAAATATATAGATAATTATATATACTTAAAACTATTTCCGTGTATATTTTACAAATGTGTAGTTTGACTCTATTTTTATTTTTATAAAGTTGTATACATAATTAGATGTATATATTTTCAATTATAAATTCCACTTACCTTTTATACATAGTTAATTACAAAAATAAGTATATATCTAAATAGTTGTCAACACATAATAATTATATTCAAAATTATATAATTATATATTCAAAACTAGATTACAAAAATACGTCTACATCATTTGATATATATAAATTGAGATATGTGTTAAAATAGAATAATATTTTAAAATAACATTTTTTAAAATTTATTTTCAAAATCTATCACATTAAAAATAAGATTTCTAAAATAATACAAATTATTATGTAAAAATAATTATTTACCTCAAATAAACTATACATAAATTAAAATATTATGTTTGAGTTTATTTTTTTCAATTTAGAGTTTATTTTTTAGAGTAATAAAATAACATCTTTTTCACAAACTATTAGGTGAAAATAATTATTTACTTTAAATAAACTATATATAAAATTAAAATATAATGTTGGAGTTCATTTTTTCTAATTTAGGATTTAAAATTTTAGCACTAAATAAAGTTTTAGTGCCAATAATAGCACTCAATTCAAAAACTCACATAAATAGCATTTCAAAAAATAAAAAAGACTAAAATATCCTTAATTTAAGTCAATGTTCGATCCCCTTCCCAAATAAAGATTTGCTATTTTAATTGCATGAGTGTATATATATTACATAAAATGTAATATGTTGATTAGTTATAGTATCACAGTGGTTACACACTACTTCCTTTCCAACAGGGGTCTAAGGTTCGATCCCCCTGAAGAGCTATTAATAAATTTTTTGCTATTTTACTTAAAGTAGTGTATATATATTAAACAAAATGCTATATGTTGATTAGTTACATCAGCATATTGGGTTACACATTCTTTCTCTTACCCAATTGTCTAAGTTTCGATTCGCATAATTGCAACTTTTAATTTTTTTTTATTTTATTTAATTATTTTATTTAGGAAACGGTTCCTTAATATTAAGAAATCTTTACTTAATTTAGGTTATTAGTCACATTTTATGCAAAATTTAGGAAGGCTATATGCAAATTTAGGAAGTATCTCTTACGTTTTAAGAATTCCTTCCTAAAACGTGAAATTAAATAAGTAATAGTGCATATTCATCAGATTATTCCACCTGTTTTCATCAATAGTGTTTATCCAAAAAACATCAGCAAAAATGTTTATCAATAATCACAAATAAAAGTCATAAACGAAAACATCAAAATAAAAATGTCCAAACTAAAATTTATCACCAAACTCATGAAAGATGTCAAATACCAGTTTCGTTCTTATGTTTTCTTTTGCGGCATCATGTAGCTTTGACATATTTTTAATATCCATTGAATGATATTCAATCAATTTGAGCACAAAAAGAAAACAATTAGCATCGGTTTTTGTCATTAAAAAAAGGAAAAAAAATAATTTTGCTCCTCTCTCAAAAACTCATTAACGCGCTCAATATTGCTCCATGAGAATTTTCAAATCAACATCGTGAAATTGGAAGAGAATAATTTTGCAATCACCAAAATTTAGAAAGATTTTACCATTGGAAAATTTAAACAGGAAGATAAATTTATGATGTAAAGAAAAAATCTAATTTAAACTAAATACAGATATATATACAAAAAAAATATTTATATGTCAATTAGTTATAGTAGCATATTGGTTACACACTCCTTCTATTACATAATAGACCAAGGTTCGATTCCCCCCCTTGTGAGCAGAATATGAGGTTAAAGAGATGAATAAGGTTATTTTAGTATTTTTTATTTAAAAAAATGCTATTTGTGTGAATTTAGGTTTGAGATGCTAATTTAGTCACTAAAACATTATTTAGTACTAAATTAGTCAATTGCCCTTAAAATATTATGTTTGAGTTTATTTTTTTCAATTTAGAGTTTATTTTTTAGAGTAATAAAATAACATCTTTTTCACAAACTATTAGGTGAAAATAATTATTTACTTTAAATAAACTATATATAAAATTAAAATATAATGTTGGAGTTCATTTTTTCTAATTTAGGATTTAAAATTTTTTTAGTAGGAAAATATTTGTGATTATTTTAGCATCAAATTTGTTACTATTGTAGAAATTTAAATGATTAGTCTTACATTTGAAATACAAAATTTAAAAAGTGTTGTTTTAGACAATTGTCTATTTTTTTTATTAGAAAGAGATTTAATTCTTTTAATATTAAATTTATGTTATTTTGAAAATTTAAATTATCGTTAATATATTTTAAGAAAATAATCTTATTTTAACGTGTTATTAACAGAAATGTCATTATGACGTGCATCATCACAATGAATTTCAAATAAATATATAAACGGACTTAAGTTACTATAATAATTACAATATATGTTATTGTTATTAATTTGGTTATACAATCAATATATTTTATTATAATCACCAAAAAATAATATTAAATTCATAAAAACAATTTTTTTTACTTAATTTACATATACAAAAATTATCATTAAAAATAATTTTAAATAAAAATTAAACTTATATAAATATTTAGTAATAAACAATATTATATAATTTACGAATATTTTTTATGTAGCACGTGGATATAAATGTAGTTAGTATTATATTTGAAACAAATTTTTTTTTAAAAAAATACTATTTTAGACATTTGGTTTTAAAAATAATCAGTTATATTAAAGTTTAGATAACACGTTTATGTCTTTTTTTTAAAACGAGGATAAACCATAAAATTCATAAATGAAATATTCAAATTATTATATATATATATATAATTAAGTACACATTTATAATATGGATCCTACTGAACAAAAATCATTAATAAAACTGTACCAGCGTCAGTATGCATCAGACACATTTGTTTGAATTGAAGGCTATTTTCGTCCTAAAATTATACTTTCTACTAGTCAATTATGTCATACTCTTAACTAAGGTCAATTTTTAGGTTAATTCGGCAAACCAATCTGTTTTAAACAATTGTATTCTTAATATATTAATTGGGTAACATGTTATTAAAAAATATTATGATAATATGTTATCATCATAATTAATTTAAATAAATATATAAATAAATTTAAATTAATAAAATAATTATAATAGAGTAATATATGATATTATTATTAATTTAGTTATAAAATTAATATATTTTATTAAATTAATTAAAAATACTATTAAATTCGTAAAATATAATTATTTTTCTTTACTTAATTTATATATGTAAAAATTAATATTAAAAATAATTTTAATAAAATTTAAAATTATATAAATATTTAATTTATATTTATTAATAAACTATATTATATAATTTACAAATATTTTTTCTCATACATACCATAAATATAAATCTAGTAATTTATTATATGTTACTGGTTGGAAAACATATTTTATTCATTATTTAATATTTATTCATATTTGTAATTATCTGTCATAGCGAAAATAAAATGTGACTGACAAACATGACTAGTTTACAATGATTGAATCGATTGTCTATAAACATGGACTTATGCAGTTGAAAATGAATGTAGTTTACGTTGACATGTACAATACAAGTTTGCAATGCAATAATTATACATTGGACAATTCTGAATGTACAAGTAAGTAACAATATTGACATTGTCACCTATCCAACTTGTATTATTTTTCTTTATCAACAAATTTTTTTTTTAATAAGAATTAAAATACTTCAAAAAATCCAAGTATATTATTTGCATATATAATTCAGTTAATTACAAATAAAAAGTCAACTGAAGACGGTCTTGAGCGGCCTCTTACATGCTGCCAAACAATAAATTGATACTCAACTCTTTACATTGCAGGGTTGAAAAATAAAATAAAATTCTACTAATAAAACAAAACAATATATAATTAGAGTTAGATTAATTTACAAAATAACATTTTTTTAATTTTTATTGAAAATATAATTTAAATTTGGGCAAATGTCTAAAATAGCATCTTTCTAAGTTTTTGTTCCAAAAATAGCATCATTAGTTTAAATTTTTAATAATAGCACAAATTTAAGATTAAATATATTAAAACTATATTTTAATAGAAAAAAATTAAATCTTAAATTGGAAATAATGAACTCAAATACAATACTTTAAATTTATGTGTAATTTATTTAGAATAAATAAGTATTTTCATATAAGTATTTGTGCTATTTTTGGAAATTTAATTATATGATGCTAGATTTAGAAGAAAAACTTTAAAATGTGCTATTTTAGGGTATTACTCTTTAAATTTCTAAAAAATATCATAAATTTAATATTAAAATATCTTAAAATTTATTTTAATAAGGAAAAATTAAACCATAAATTAGAAAAAAACCCATATATAATACTTTAATTTTATTTGTAATTTATTTATGGTAATTATGTATTGTCAAAAAATAATTTATATTATTTTATAATTTTAAGTTTAAAGTGCTAAATTTAAAATAAAAACTTAAAAATATGTTATTTTAGGTATTACTGGTAGAGTTAACATACTTTCATTTCATTATCTTACTATAAGTTCAATATAGACCACAAAAAACCAAAAGAGCAATTTTTTAAAATAGTAGTTTTTAAGTTTTTGTTTTAAAAATAACAGTTTAAATTTCTAATAAAAACCCAAATGTAAGATTAAATACATTAAACTTTATTTTAATAGAAACTTTAAATTAAAAAAAGTTAATTGACAAAAATATCACTATGTTAAATTTTTGTTCCAAATATAACACCATTAGTTTAAATTTCCAAATTAACACAAATTTAATATTAAAATACCTTAAATTTATTTCTAATAAAAAAGTTAAATCCAAAATTAGAAAAAAGAACCCAAATATAAAATTTTAACTCTATTTATAATTTATTTATGGTAAATATTCAAAAAAAAAATTTGTGATATTTTTCGAATTTTAAATTTAGAGTGTTAAAATTGAAAAAAAAACTTTAAAATATGTTATTTTAAGATATTACTCATAAAAAAAGAACTCAAATATAATGTTTTAAGATATTACTCAAAGCAAAAATCAATTTGGATATTTGATTTTGTATTGATGATAGTTTAGAGCATTGACAATTTCTTTGGCACTTAATTTCTTGTCAAGTAAAGTAATATATTTGATAAACTAACTTAACCCCAAAAAAGTGACAGGTTGATTTCGATATAATTAATAAATAAATAAAAACGAATATCGTTTAAAAGTAATCGTCAATGTAAGTTAACATTTAAAAACATAAATTAATTTAAATTAAGAAGTGATTAGAGTGTTTAATCGTCATGGCCACCTAATCACTCTCTACAACATTATACTAATTCAAAGATGCATCAATTATATTTTGTTACCAAAATGAATTTTTCGGCCATGGAAGAGCCAAATGTTTTTTTTGAATTATGTAATTCTTCAATTAAAATAAGAACTAGATTTACATCTACGTTTTAGGAAAATATTCATATATTATAACTAATTATTTATTAGTAAATATAAATTAGATATATATAAGGACAATTGACTAAAATAGCATCATTTCAAGTTTTTGTTCCAAATATAGCATTAGTCATTTAAATTTCTAAAAATAGCATAAATTTAATACGAAAATAATTGAAAACTTATTCCTAATGAAAAAAATTTAAACCCTAAATTGGAAAAAATGAACCCAAACATTATGTTTTAATTTCATATATATTTTATTTAAGGTAAATAATTATTTTTACATAATAATTTATGCTATTTTGGGAATTTTAGTTTTATTGTGCTAAATTTGGAAGATAAACTTAAAATAGTGCTATTTTAGGATATTACTCTATATATAATTGATTTTTTATTTAAAATAAAATTTCTAAAATTTTTAATATTGACTGTACAAATAAAATTGAATTATACAAATAGATTTAAACGGTCTCTTTCTTGGATAAAAAAAATTATTAAATAAGTAAAAATTATAGATGTGATAAATATTTAATTAAACTAAAATTTTGTTTTATATTTTTTTACCTAATTTTCAAAATCTATAAGATCGTGTTTGTATTTTATGTTAAAATACTTTTTATATATAAAAAAAAGAAAATATATATATATATATATTATTAAATATTTGTTTAGTTACAGTTTTCATAAATATTATAATAAATTATATCTTATATAATATTTTTTCAGATACTCTGATTGTGTGATACGTCAACATGACATATTTGTAAATCATATATCAAGATAAAGTTTTTTTTTTATTAAAATGTTAATCAATTAATATATTATAGATAATTATTTTTTATCGGAAAAAATAATATGGTGATATATATATATATATATATATATATATATATATGTGTGTGGCAATAACGATTTAATTTAGAATAGTGAAAGTGAGTCGTGCAAGGGACAACGTAGACGATCAAAGTGTAAAGTTTGTAAATGTTTCTAATTAAGCCAAAAACTTTTCTCCATTTTAATTTATATTTTTTTATCTTCCTAATGGACATGGTACCTTCAATCTGAGTTTATCTTTGCATATGTTAAAACGATATGATTAATCTTAAATTCATAAACCTTACATGAGAGAAAGTATATATATATATAAGTATAAAAACTTGATCTTCTTAAAAGTTAATCCAAAACCTTTAAAGCTGACATAAGATCAAAAGTTAGACTAAACAATAATAATAAAATATTCGTCGAAGCTAATTATATGTGTAAGAAATTTCAAGATAAATTTAAACTGAGTTGATTTTTTTTGTCGAGAAAAAAATTTATTTATCTTAAAATTAGTGTACATTGTTAGTTTTGAATAAGAAAAACATATAGTATTGTTTCATGTCGATGATATTTAAATTTAATATTTTTTAGTAAAAAAATATAACATACGAAATAAAATAATACATTAAAATAACATATTCTTAATTTTTTGTTCAAATTCAGCACTCTAAATTTAAAATATCAAAATAGCATAATTTTTTTTGAAAATACATATTTATCATAAATAAATTATAAATATAACTAAAATTTAGATTTTTTTTAAAAATTAGAATTTAATTTTTTTTATTAAAAGAAATTTTAAGGTATTTTGATACTAAATTTGTGTTATTTTTTGAAATTTAAATTAATGATGATATATTTGGAACAAAAACTTTAAAAAGTGCTATTTTGTCAATTACCTTTCAAAATTTTTCATTAATAAAATTTTGATAAATGGTATTTTCCAACTTGTATTTTGGGAGATGTATAGAAATACATTTTACCTTAAAAATTATATTCCATTTTTATTGCATACATAAGTTTAAAATATTATATTTAGATTCATGTTTTTCTAATGTAGTATTTATTTTTTTTACTAAAAGAAAATTTAATATATTTTAATTTTAAATTTGTGTTATTATTGAAAATTTAAACTAATAATAGTAATTTTAAAATTTCTTTTTTTAAAAACCTATTTTAGATTGATACCCTAAACAAAAATTATATTCCATTTTTATATTTAATGCGTCGTACAAACTACAATCTTGTGTAGTTGTTTGTCTGAATTTTGCTAAAATAAATGCATTTTCATTGGAAATCGGAAGAATCTTTATATTTTAAATCTGAATTTCATATTATTTTTTGTTATTTTTTGGAGAGCCAAAAAGTCTCATAAGTCATCACGTCACCCTCTTCTCATCTCTGTCCTCGATATCTGCACAATTTTTCTATAAGTACTCTTTCATATCTACCAATATCAACGTATAACTTAAACACTCGACAGATTTGTTTGGATTCGATTTTATTACTGTTACTATCAACCAGCATTTTGTGTTCGTAGCCATGAGTCTTCTTACAGATCTCATTAACCTTGACCTCTCAGAAACCACTGACAAAATCATTGCTGAATACATATGGTTCGTCTTCTTCCTCTCTCCTTGTTTTGTCCTTTCATAAAAATCGTTTTTTGTTTATGTATTCTTGCTCATGTCAACTGTATCTCTAATGGGTTCGTGTTATTTTCAACTTTTCACTCTTATTTTTTCTGGGTTTGTGTTCTTAAGGATTGGTGGATCTGGAATGGACATGAGAAGCAAAGCCAGGGTAATTTTCTTTCTATAGATAATTTTGTAAGGAAAAAACATTGTTTTATAGTAATATCGTTTGTATTCCAGACTCTCCCTGGACCAGTGAGTGACCCTTCGAAGCTACCAAAGTGGAACTATGATGGTTCAAGCACAGGCCAAGCTCCTGGTGAAGACAGTGAAGTTATCTTATAGTTAATAACTTTTCTTTTCTAATCTTATACCATATTCTTCACAAATCTTTCTTCTTCTAATGTTATGTCATTTTTTAGCCCTCAAGCCATATTCAAAGATCCTTTCCGTAGAGGCAATAACATTCTTGTGAGTTCAAGAGTTTGATGTTTCTTGTTGCTTGTATGCAATACTTTATTACATTCATCATATAAGCTAACGGTTTCGATTCAGGTCATGTGTGATGCTTACACTCCCGCTGGTGAACCAATACCGACAAACAAAAGACACGCTGCGGCTAAGGTCTTTAGCCACCCTGAAGTTGTAGCTGAAGTGCCATGGTAAGTCCATTTTGTGATAGGATTCTCATAAACTGCCTAGTCATTGATGATCTTCCTTTTGAAAAACTAGGTATGGTATTGAGCAAGAATACACTTTACTTCAGAAAGATGTTAAGTGGCCTGTTGGTTGGCCGATTGGAGGTTTTCCTGGCCCTCAGGTGAAAGAAGATAACACCATTACTTTTGTTTCGTTTGGCTGTTCGGTTTTTCTAATATTTGAGGTGAAAAAATACCTTTGCAGGGACCTTACTATTGTGGTATTGGAACAGACAAATCTTTTGGGAGAGAAATTGTTGATTCTCACTATAAGGCTTGCTTGTACGCTGGAATCAATATTAGTGGCATCAATGGAGAAGTCATGCCGGGTCAGGTAGTTTCCGTAACCACAAGAAAGCTTAGATCTTTCTTCTTCATTATTAAGTTTAGGCCTAGCATTCGGATATTTGTTTCCGTTTCGATCCGTTATTTTCAGTTTTAATTTTTTCAGTTGGAAAAATTAAAAATGCATTCGGTTATTTCTATATTTAGGTTTAGTTATACTTCGGTTTCGACTCGGTTCGATTATTAAATTTAAAAACCAAAAATAATCGAAAATAAGTCAATTAACCGAAATAACAAAAAATAACAAAAATAACCAAAAATAACCAAAAAATAACCAAAAATAACCAAAAATAACTGAAAATAAATGAAAATAATCGAAAATAACCGAAAATAACCGAAAATAAACGAAAATAACTGAAAATAACTAAAATATCCAAAAATAATTTAGTTTTTTGGATATTATTTCGGTTTTTTGTTTTTTTGGTTGAAAAGATTAAAAATCTATTCGGTTATTTCAATATTTTCCTTTGGTTTCGGTTCGATTATACCTCGATTTTGATCGGTTCGGTTATTAAATTTAAAAATTCGAAATAATCGAAAACAATTCGGTTAACCGAAATATTTTCGGATAACCGAAAATAATTTAGTATTTTGGATATTATTTTGGATTTCAGTTCGGTTAGATTAGTAACTAATAACCATGGTTTTCCAAAATAATATATGTTCGGTTAATTTTTTATAACCGAATACCAACTAAAATATGTTTTTCGATTCGGTTTCGTTTCGGTTTTGGATTATTTGTATTTATGATCTTAAAAATTTTAAATCTTTTGCATAAAATTTTATGACCTTAAAGATCAAATATTTTACATAAAATTTAGATCTTTTTTACAGTTTGATATAAGATCAAATCTTTTGAATAAAGTACTAACTACCAAATATATTGCATTGCGAATAGTGGGAGTTCCAAGTTGGTCCTGCTGTCGGTATCTCTGCTGGTGATGAAATCTGGGTCGCTCGTTACATTCTGGAGGTAAGTTTAATATTCATACTTTAATGCTTGTTATGTAGATTTCTAAGTAATAATATCTTGTTTGTTTTGAAAAACAGAGGATTACAGAGATTGCCAATGTCGTTGTATCTTTTGACCCGAAACCGATTCCAGGTGACTGGAATGGTGCTGGTGCCCACTGCAATTACAGGTATATATCGATGATATCGACTTAACTCTGAGTGATGAAAAGTATAATTGATCACTACAAGAAAATAGATGATTTGCGTTCACACCACTGGTAACAAAATAATTGCAAATCGTATATTTGCGACCACTTTGCGAACATGTCCCGTGGTCGCAAATTTTTCATCGCAAAATTTTGTGGTCATATATTGGTCCCAAATTTGCGATTACGGTAATAGTTGTATATTTTACGATAAATTAGCGACCACAATTTCGTCACAGAAAATACGACTAATTTATCACTTTCAAATTACGAGTAATTTGCCACTCTTATAAAAATTTATATATCATTGAAAATAATTTGTCATTTCCAATTTACAGGTTTACCAAATTTATATATCATTTTATTAAAACATTTTAAACATTTGTTTAACCCTATACTACACATTATAAATCTTATATGTTTCATAATTTTTGTACAACATATATGTGGTTTTAATTGTATATTTGAACTTATAATGATTTGTACATATGTATAGTATTGAAATTAGAAGTTTGAAATGTGTTAAATATATGAAAAACATGTAAAAATACACCCGTCGTCGCATATTGATCGCATATTTTGCGACTAAAATGCGACTACTATAAGAATGCAACATACGTAGTCGCTATTTGATCACAAAAATGCGATTGAGTAGCGACTACATGGCGTAGTCGCAATCTAGTCGTATATTGGTCGCAGTTTGGTTGCGAATTACGACCAATTTGCTACTACGGATTTTAATCACAAAAGTACAAATATATACAAGCATGTAGTCGTAAATTAGTTACAAAAAAATCGCTAAATTTGCGATCACATCTGTGATCGGAAATTGGATTAACAAAATAACTATTTTCTTGTAGTGCACGTTGATTTTTTGGCTGATTCATAGAACCGAAATTCGAAATTGTTTCAGTACGAAGTCAATGAGGGAAGATGGCGGTTACGAAGTTATCAAGAAAGCCATTGATAAATTGGGATTGAAACACAAAGAACACATTGCAGCTTACGGTGAAGGCAATGAGAGACGTCTCACTGGTCACCATGAGACTGCTGACATCAACACTTTCCTCTGGGTACACTTAAAACTTTGTGGTTTTTTTGATTCAAGTTACATGTTTGATTGTGGTTTAACCGATATTTTGTTATCTTGGAATCTTGAATTAGGGTGTTGCAAACCGTGGAGCATCGATTCGTGTAGGCCGTGAAACTGAGAAAGAAGGGAAAGGATACTTTGAAGATAGGAGACCAGCTTCCAACATGGACCCTTACATTGTCACTTCTATGATTGCAGAGACCACAATTCTCTGGAATCCTTAGATCAAGATCAAGAAAATCTTGACTGTTTGTGTGTTTCTTAGCAAGAAATGTCAAGATTTGCTCTGGTTTTTATTGGTTCCCATCCATTGAAACCTTTCTTTGTATTATTATGAATAAGCACTCTCTAGAAAAGGGAGTATTCGTTCTACAAATGCTTTTTTATGTAAGGATGTTTTTAATGCAGTTTCAGTTTTTGGTTTATGAATAATAATATCTAAAATAAAATACAAGATAAAATAAGTATTGTTTTAAATTATTTTATCTATTAAAAAAACATAATATATCCTTAATATATTATTTAATAAACATTTTAACAAACAAATTTTATTTTTACGTGTGATTTACAAGTATATCATGCTGACGTGTCATACTATCAGATCATTTTAAATAAAATATTACATAAAACATAATTTATTAAAATATTTATAAAAATGACATTAGACAAATATTTAACATTATACTATATGTGAATATCTAATATTTTGACATAAAGGCAAACTAAATATTAAGAATTTTAAAAAATTAGTCAAACAAAATATAAATAAAAATTATATTTTTACATCATCTAATATTATGATTATGAAAATATAAACAAAAATTGGATACAACACCATCTTATTTTTACATCATCTACCTTAAATCTTAACTCATAATTATGAAAATCAATCAAATTATTACTTTTATGCATATTATTGCATAAACATGTGTAAATGTATTTTAATTACCTAATTTCATTGATACAATTATATGAATTATACTTACAAGTTTAAACCATAAAATAAAACTAGAAACAAAATTTTTTAATTGAAATCATATAGTAAACCTATGTATAAAATTGAGAGTGTATGTGTTACCTAGTTATACTAAGTTATGGTTAAATCGACTCTTAATTTAAAACCATTTAAACAAAACAATCATCCACTTTCACATAATTCAATGTAGTTGTGCGGAAAAATACCAATCATTTATGTAAATAAGAATATTTTTCTTTGGTATAATTTAAGCTCAAAGATGATGCTTAATGATCTTTAGTTGTAACTGTCAAGTAGCGGGAAGCTATTTGACAGTTCGTCGATTGCGAGATGAATGTTATTTTCGGAGCTACTTTTTCTTATGGAAACAAAACAAAGTCGGAGTTTCATCTAAAATATTCAAGATCATTTAGGTTATGATTTTATTTTTATGGTGGAACCATCACGTCTCAGTGGAAGCCTGATATTGTTGGCTCTAGCCGAATTTAATGTTGAAGTTTTATTTTCTAATAAAAATATCATAGATGTAATGGCTACAATTGATGAGAATAAAGTTTTATCTCTTTTGTTTACGAGGATTTTGTTGTTAGATTTCAAAATAATGTTTGAGAACGGTTTACTAGAATAAGCCTGACCCGTTCAGAACCATAACTTATGGCAGCAGATTTTAACGAATCAACGACAACCAAGAAAAAACAAGAGGGAGAGTTCGTTTGAAATTCCTTTTAAAGACAACATATTTTCGTGGTTTGGAAGAAGAGGGTTAGACGTCATTTGATGCCGACTAAACATGGAAAGGAGTAATGAGGAATGACATAACATTTTCTCCCATACCATGGTTAAATGCCTAAGCTTCTGTGGATTGGACTGTCTAGTTTGAATCCATATCAGTGCGCAACTTGGGGAAAGGAAGCGGTGCTTCTACTTTGATAAACGTTGGATCAACAAGTCAAATTTTGAAGCCATAATTAAAAAGGGATGATCCTTTTCAGATGATTTGCTGGATGTCTCATGTCCATGATCGTATTGCGAGGTGCTACAAGTTAATATCAAGGTGGAGACGCAAAGACAAAATGGATTCCTCTCATGTCATAGACGATTTAAAAGAAAAACTCGAGAAAGCACAATCAGATGATACGATGTCGGGCGCGGAGGTAATCAGATATTTAATAACAGTTACGCGGTACTCTCCATGAAGAAGAAGTTTTTTGGCTGCAAAAAAATCTATAGCTCAAAGAAGGAGACCAAAATACGAAAGTCTTCCATGCGTCTACAAATCAATGTTGTGCACGAAATCACATTATTGGATTGTTAGATTAATAATAGTGAGTGGATTGAGAAGGAGTCAAGAATTTAAACGCTAGCAATAGAATATTTCAGTGAACTATTCTCATCCTCTTCAGCATCAGATTTGGAGGTCTCGTTGGTCAATGTGACCCCTCAAGTCACCCCGGAAATGAATATCAAGTTAAACCGCGACGTGTCAAAGGAGGAAGTAAAAGAAGCTTTGTTTATAATGCACCCGGAAAAAGCTCCTAGACCAATTGGTATGACTGCTCTATGCTTTCAGAAATTCTAACATCTACTAGGAGACCATATGGTGAAAATGATTAAGGACTTCATGAACCATGAGAAAATGGATTAATCATTCAACGAAACTAATATATGTCTCATTCCCAAAACAGAGAGATCATGTTCAAGAATTTCGTCTCATCAGTCTATTCAATGTTTTCCACAAGATCCTATCAAAAGTTTTCTGTCAAAGAACGAATGAAATATTGCCAACCCTCATTTCGGAAATCCAATAAGCTTTTGTATGAGGAAGAGTCATCTCTAATAACATATTCATTGCCCAAAAAATCTTCGATGCTTTGAAATCAAAACCAAATTTTTAATTAAAAATTTTGGAATTAAGATAAATATGAGTAAAACATACGACATAGTTGAGTTGAGTTTTCTAATAGTTGTATTGGATAAGTTGGATTTTGCAAAAAAGTGGGTAGATTGGATTATGAAATGTGTTAATACGTTTTTACATTTTTTCAGACATAAAAGCTTTTTTCATTTTGAAATTCCCTTTATATTAATTTGAAATTGTAACTAGTAAAAATAACTTATGTGTCATTTTTTATAATTTCCGAGGTTATGTATCATTTTTTCATGGTTTTAAATATATGTATCAGTTTTTAAAATAATTAAAGTAAATATTTTATTTATTTAAAAATTAATGAATAATACAATCCAAAAATGTTTTTAGAATAATACTTTAAACTAGCATTTATCTTTTAAATCTACTATATTAAAAACAAAATTTATAAAATAAAATAAATTATTATGTAAAAGTAATTATTTATCTCAAATAATTATATATAAATTAAAAATTTATGTTTGAGTTCATTTTTACTAATTTAGAGTTATATATTTTTTTATTAAGAAAATATTTTAATTATTTTACTATTAAATTTGTGATATTTTAGAAATTTAAATAATTAATGTTACATTTTGAATAATTTTTTTAAAAAAATACTATTTTAGACAATTGTTCATTTATAAAAAAATACTTTTTATATTATTCGATAATATAACAATTCAACTGAAATTGAAATCAAATTTTATAAAAAGTTATAATAGGTTTTAAAATTACTTTTATACTTTTAGTTTTTTTTTTAGATTAAATATTTTAGTTCACATAATTATTTATACATTAAATTTTAAATTAATAATAAATTTTAAATAAAATAATATATGAATTACTAATATACTATATAATTTTCTAATTTTCTTATTTTTTAAATTAATTTATTATACGACGGTTATTTGGAAATATTTTTGCGTTGAGAATCTCAGCAATTGATCCTTTCGTGCTTGCTTTTTCTTGTTTTGACATCTTCCAAACATTGCTTGCTTCAACCCCAGTTTTGCTATTTTACTAAATTGCTTGCTCAGATCTGTTTGATTTCTTTCAAATCTCGATTCCCTCTGCAACTTTCTGGGTTTATTGGTTCTCCCTTCAATCGAATTCAGGATTTTACAGTAAGCTTCGATTTTAGGAGTACTTGTTAGAGGATCTAATGACCTTCTTCAAATTAATTTCATTTTCTTTCTCCGTAATTGATCTGAGATTTCAATTATTTGAAAAATCATACTAAATTGTTCAATTCGTATTTGAAATGTTAAAAATGTTTTTTTTTCCTTCATGATATTGAGCACATCAGATACGAAACCCATTGAGCAATGACCTCTGATAGAGAAGATTTTAGCCTCTGTGGACCCTCACACCTCACAAATCTTGATTGGTATGTTTGTTTCTTCTGACTAGGAATCATAAACTCATTTGAATATGCTGCAAAATGTGTGTTTGATGACATGTTTTTAAGCAAATCTGTCTTCAGTGGATATGGATTTGATGGTTCTTGAGATTATGTCTTTTGTTTTCAGGGAAAACGAACATCACCAGCGTTGTGTATCAGCTTGTTTAGTTCAAGGAATTTACATTGTAGAGCGTGACCGTCAGCTTAAACGCCAAGGCTCTGATGAAGCTCTTGCATCTCCATGGTGGGAATTTTTCAACTTCAAATTGATCCGTCATCTTATAGATGATGCTGATTTCTCCATCTTTGGTGGCATTTATGAATTCAAACCGCAACAACCAGACACCATTGACTCTGGAGTTCCGAGGTATGTCATAGCCTTTAGAGGGACATTGACGAAACCGGACTCTATATCCCGTGACCTCGAGTTGGACATCCACATTATTAGGAACGGGCTCCATAGAACATCCCGTTTTGAAATTGCGTCGCAAGCTGTGAAGAGCATGGCTACTTCTGTTGGTGCTTCAAACCTCTGGCTAACAGGGCATTCTATGGGTGCAGCAATGGCACTTCTTGCTGGCAAAAGTTTGGCAAAAACTGGAATTTATATCAAGTCATTGTTGTTCAACCCTCCATTTGTGTCTCCCCCAATTGAGAGGATAGCAAACGAACGGGTTAGAAGCGGGATTAGAATCGCTGGGAGCATAATCACAGCAGGACTCGCTCTCTCCAGAACTCTCAAACAAACGCAGCAGCAGCAGCAGCAGCAGCAACTACAAAACTTGTCTGAAGATCCTCTAAAGGTGCTATCTTCATGGGTTCCCGACATACATGTAAATCCAGGGGACCATCTATGTTCAGAGTACATTGGGTTTTTTGAGCATCGAGGAACAATGGAACAGATTGGGTATGGAGCCGGAATAGTGGAGCGAATGGCGATGCAACATTCCTTTGGAGGGTTGCTGATGGATGCTATAGGAGTAAGCAACGCAGTGGAAGTAGAAGAACCGGTTCATGTGATCCCATCTGCAAAGCTAATAGTAAACAGGACCAAATCTGAAAATTACAAGGAAGCTCATGGGATACACCAATGGTGGAGAGATGACCAAGATTTGGTTTCCAATATTTACTTGTTCAAATAGCTTTTCTCACTTTTCATACCGAACCGATTGAACTTGATTTGGTTTTCTATTGCAATGCCCTTCGTGTAATACCATATTGTGTAGTATTTATAAGTCTTTTGAACAGTAATTAGATTTATGCGTGAAAATATTTGTAAATTATATAATATTATTTATTGGTAAATATAAATTAAAGATTTAATATTATTTTAAATATTAATTTTTGTATATGTATATTAAGAATATAAAAATAATTATTTTTACAAATTTAATAATATTTTTTAGTTAGTTTAATAAAATATATTGGTTATCTAATCAAATTAATAATAATGAAATATATTATAATTATTTTAATAATTTAAACTCATTTTTATATTTATTTGAAATTCATTGTGTGATAACACGTTAATATTATATTTTTGTTAATAATACACTATACATTATTTTTTTAAAAATATTTTTCAAATAATATATTAAAGATTTTTTATATTTTTTGTCTTCTTTACATAAACAACCATTTTACTCGTTTGCACTAGCATTATCACTGTGTCATATAATTCGATTTTCAATTCGGAAAATGTGAATGTGTGAATTTACAACATTAAAAACATACTAGCATATATTCTATCTTTTTTCAAATTAAATGATGTTTCAGCTATATTTTGTAAGTGATATCTTCAATTTTTAAACACGAAATTAATTAAATTTTAATTTTTTTTCACTATTTCTATTATAAAAATTGTTTTGTTATTTGAATTGGTTTTATGTAGATAATAAATGATGTTTTATTTTAAATAATAAAAAATTATATGAAGTCAGAGCAAAAATCTTAAATATCACAACATTTAAAATAAAAGAGAGAGATAATATTAACAAACTTACTTTTGAAAAAATCAATAGCAGCGATAACAAAGAAACATTACAACAATCAATCGAAAGGATAGCAAAACCTATATTACTAACTGGGATGTTTGTTTGACTTACTAAGTTACATGCCGTAACAAATTTTTAAATATATTAATCGAGAAATATTTTAATAAAAAATTTTTTATAAATTTTGTTGATGTGTTATAATATTTTTTAAAAAATATTATATAATACATAATTTATTAAAATATTTATAAAAATAACATTAGACAAATATTACTATGAGTAAATTACTAATATTTCGATATAAAAGATAATTACAATATAAAACAAATATTAAAAAATTTAGAAAATTATTCAAACAAAATATAAAACAAAAATTTATGTAAACTGAATATTTATCATATTTACAATTATTTATCTATTTAATAATATAGTCTATCCAATATATATATAATTTAAATTCATTTATATAATTCAATTTTATTGTATATTTCATTTATATAATAAATAGTTAAAAAATTAAAATATTATTTTAAATAAAAGATAAATTATGTATGTATATATTTTATATTTATTAAATAAATAATTAATTATAATTTGTGAATATTTTTCCATACAAAACGTAAATCTAAATCTAGTTATACGTTTATTTGTCGCATTAACGTTTTACGGTTAGTAATTAGTCGTAGTCACAATTTTATGACTAGTGATTAAATTAAAAAGTGAATATTTTTTTCTCAGAACTTGAATGTAAATCTAGTTATACGTTTATTTGCCGCATTAGTGTTTTAGTGTTAGTAATTAGTGGTAGTCACAATTTTTTTGACTAATAATTAAATTAAAAGTTTACCAGCAGTAATGGATTAATAAACAACCACATTTGCCGCAACAACAACTATCATCTACTATATATTAAAGAAGAAGCATTGAGTGTGAAAATTGTTTAGGTGTCACTCTCAACAATTTTACTAATTAATTTAATTTTAAAAATAAATTATTTATTTTATTATATAAACATCTTAATTAGATAACTTAATTTTAGAATTTAATGAGTTTCCAAATACTATTTAATTTTCAAATATACGAAGATTCAAAAATTAAGAAATTTTGAGTTAGTAAATTATACATTTAATTACTCGCCAATTTTAAAAATAGAAGATTGTTTTTTACATAAATAATTAATTATTGTACACATATATAAGGAAAGTAAATATGTCAAATTTTTATAGATATAAAAATTTCATTAACACTATTTAATTTCATTTTTATATTATATGCAAATTTACTTTTTAACTCAATAATTAAATTCAATATATTGTAGTAATAATTGTTTTATAGAAATATATATATATATATATATATATATATATATTGTGTAATAATATAGTCGGTATATCTAAATCATAAATCATATAGAAATTATATCACTCGAATTTTTTTGTTTCCAAACAATCAATATATTTACAAATAAAATTTTATATTATATCATTTGTTTGTAATATTAAATTTGATAACTAATAATTATTTTTTAGTATGACTACTTTATATATAAGTAGATTCTATAACATAACAAAATTAATTAAAACTACTAATTTTATTAATTTAATTTAAAACATATTTCAAATATTTTATTAAAAATTTTATAAATGTATTTTTATTAACGTATCGCAAAAATAACTATAAAATAATATAATATTATTTGAATAATATATAGTAATAGTAATATCATTCTTTTATAATATATATAATATTTTAAATTAAAATATATTTATAATTTTTTCATTTAAATAATAAAAAAATTTAAAAAATTAATTTTAATCTATGTATGCCCCATGTAATATTCTAGTTTTAATTAAAATCGTAGAAAGAATATGACCAAACACGTCTGATCAGTATCACTGTTCCTAATCCTATTAGTAGTTTGCAAACAAAGTCAGTGGACTTTAGGCAGTACTAAAATCGACACTTGAATTTGCAAGCGTGGAGAGAAAGAACGAGCAGCCATTTATAAACCCTAAACTCTTTTCTCAAGGATGCAGCTTTTAAAACTTCAACTGTATCTTGTTCTGCAAAAAAGTCGATTCTTGGCGGAAACTCTAACAAAATTGGAATTTACTAAAGTTCTTGTAATGACAAGAATAAATTCGTGATACGTTTTCTCGGAGACCCATGCGAGCCGAATGATCCAAAGATCATATTTTCCTTCTTTGCCGTCACTCGAAACCCTCTTGAAGCTTTGCAAATCTGAGATACAGCTTACTCAAATCCATGCCCGAATCATCCGTAAAGGTCTTGAGCAAGACCAGAATCTCGTCTCCATTTTTCTCTCATCGTCTTCTTCTTCTTCTCTCTCTTACTCTTCCTCTGTTTTTGAGCGTGTTCCTCATCCTTGCACTTTCCTCTGGAATCGCTTCATCAAAGGATACTCGGATAAGTTTCTTTTATTTGAGACGGTTTCGCTTCTTGTGCGTATGATGAGAGCAGGCTTGACTCGACCTGATGAATATACCTTTCCTTTGGTTATGAAAGTCTGTTCTAACAGGGGACAGGTTCGTGTTGGTTCAACAGTTCATGGATTAGTTCTGCGACTTGGGTTTGATAAAGACGTGTTTGTGGCTACAAGTTTTGTTGATTTCTATGGCAAATGCAAAGATTTATGGAGTGCTCGCAAGGTGTTTGGTGAAATGACTGAGAGAAATACGGTTTCTTGGACAGCTTTGATTGTAGCGTATGTAAAATCTGGGGAGTTAAAGGAAGCAAAGAAGATGTTTGATCTTATGCCTGCACGCAATCTGGGATCTTGGAATGCCTTGATTGATGGTTTGGTTAAATCCGGAGATTTGGTTAATGCTAGGAAATTGTTTGATGAAATGCCTAAGAAAGACATAATTTCATATACCTCCATGATTGAGGGATATACTAAAGCTGGTGATATGAAATCCGCAAAGTTTTTGTTTGAGCAAGCAAGGGATGTTGATGCTAGGGCATGGTCAGCTTTAATATCGGGTTATGCACAGAACGGCATGCCAAATGAGGCCATAAAAGTTTTTCATGATATGTGTGAAAAGAATATCAAACCTGATGAGTTTATTATGGTCGGTTTGATTTCAGCATGTTCTCAGATTGGTAGCTCTGAATTATGTGTACAGGTTGATTCTTATCTTCACCAGAGCATGAACAAATTTTCTAGTCATTATGTTATACCTGCTTTGATAGACATGAATGCCAAATGTGGCCACATGAACAGAGCAGCCAAATTGTTTGAAGAGATGCCTCAGCGAGATCTTGTTTCATACTGTTCAATGATGGAAGGAATGGCTATTCATGGATGTGGTGATGAAGCTGTTCCGCTGTTTGATAAAATGGTAGATGAAGGTATTGTTCCTGATAAAGTTGCCTTCACTGTAATACTGAAAATTTGTGGCCAAGCCAAGCTTGTTGAGGACGGCTTAAGATATTTCGACTCAATGCAAAAGGAATACGCCATTGTGGCCTCTCCTGATCATTATTCCTGCATTGTGAGTCTTCTAAGCCAGTCTGGAAAACTTAAAGAGGCCTATGAGCTTATCAAATCCATGCCTGTTGAACCTTATGCTAGTGCCTGGGGCTCGCTTTTGTGTGGTTGTAGTGTACATGGGAATACTGAGATTGCAGAAGTAGTTGCAAAGAAACTCTTCCAGCTTGAACCGCAAAGTGCGGGTAGCTATGTGCTTCTGTCAAATATTTATGCAGCTTTAGATCGGTGGACCGATGTCGCTCATATTAGAGATAAAATGAAAGAGAATGGCATTAAAAAGATTAGTGGCCGCAGTTGGATAAGTCATTAAACACTTTCATCAAACTGTTTCATTGGGAAGACTTACTATTATTCTAACAAGACTTTCAGGCAAAACCGCTAAAGGTAGTTCTATCACTATTTACTTAAGCAGGACCAGTCTGAAACATCACTGCAACTTAAGTATCACATACTGAATATTGTGCTCATGTGGTTAAGAATGTAAACATCTTTGCTGGACTTCACATGGAAGCTTTGTTTTCTTATTGCTTTCTTCCAGGTACAATCCTTCAGCGCTTTGACGGTAACGAAGAATGAGGCATGAGAAAAATGAAGCTCATAATAAGATCTGGATTTATGGTTTGATGTTTCTATGAACTCTCATTGCTTCTCAATTATTCAAGAAAGATGAAATCCTCAGGTGTTTGCTCAATATAGATCAAAATTGGAAGGGGGCAAAGATCTTTCTTGGTGCATTTCGCCTGTGAATAACTGAAATGTAAATGAGTCATCTTTGTTCATGAGTGGTTTGAATGTTTAGTTTTATGGCAATGTAAATTTCATTAGATAGTTAGAATCAAATCTTTTCCTTATGTTGAAGAACAGTGCAAGTGAGTTTGGTGGTCAAAAACAAAAACACCACCAAACTGCCAGATTTTCAATCCAACAAAAATGGAGTAAAATTCCATTGATTTGTTTTATTTTCTCTTATGAAATCTTTTTTTGGTTCTCTTATGTAATTTCAGTTTATCTGTTGCAAGAAATACATATCCTATAACTTTGTAATTTCTTTTTTGGGAGAATTGGTCCCATCCGGTAGTTGTGATAACCAATTATCTTTTTTTTTTCACTAGTATACAACGAACAGTTTCAATAATCTAACATTTTTTTATGAAAGAACGTATAGTCGAATTTCACACCTTTGACATAGACATAGAGCTGGTGTAACCACTACCACACTTACTCCTCCCACCAGTTAACTTTTTTATAATTCTATTTTAGAGCATAAACACATTTGTCCGTAATATCATATTGAGTAATACTTAAAATACATTTTTTAAAATTTTTGTTCCAAATCTATCACTTTAAAATTTTTGTTCCAAATCTATCACTTTAAAATTAAAATTTCAAAAATAACACAAATAATTATATAAAATATTTATTTACTTTAAATAAATTATAGATAAATTTAAAACATTATATTTGGAATTATTTCTTTTTTTAGTTTATGGTTTAAGTTTTTTTATTAAAATGAAAATTAATGTATTTTAAAATTAAATTTATGTTATTATTAAAAATTTAAACTTAAACCTTTCTATTAATATGCTATTTTAAAGAATTGTCCAAACATGTTTTTTTGTGGAATATTAAATATTTGACATGTCAAAAATAAATATTTGATGGGGAAAATGGGGTAAGTATGCCTTTTCGTCCACTAAACACAAAATATAGCTAACTATTTTGTATGCATGACTACCAATTTCCATTGTAATTAACTATAAACATAATAGTCTCGCAAAAACAATCATTTTTTTGGAGAATATCTTAAAATATTATATTTTAAACTTTTATTCCAAAATACCATCTCTATTTTTTTCTAAAATTTGTAAAAAATTTTGTTTGCTCTAATTAAATTATAAACAAAAATAAAATATTATGTTTTTTACTTATTTAATTTTAAGATTGAGATTTCTCTTATTAAAAATGTTTTTTATTATTTTTAATATTAAAGTATGGTATCTTAGAAAATAAAATTTAATTAGTATTTTAGAAGAAAACTTAAAATATAATTATAATATATGTCATTGTTATTAATTTGGTTAGAGAAACAATATATTTATTAAACTAACCAAAAATATTATTAAATTTATATAAAAAAAAATTATTTCTTAAATTTACATAAAGAAAAATTAATATTAAAAATCATTTTAAATAATAATTAAAATTATATAAATAACTAATTTATAATTACTAATAAAGAATATTTTATAATTTGCTAATATTTTTTTCTGTGATGGAGGAAATTTATAAACTATAACCGTAAGCCATAAACTCAAATCCTAAAGTATAAAGAAAAACATGCAAATTATAAATCATAAACTCTATCCGACTAGTTCTTTCTAAGCCATTTCCATATATTATAAAGGAAAATTATCTAAAATAGCACTCTTTCAAGTTTTTGTTTTAAATCTATCACTAATCATTTAAGTTTCTAAAAATAGCACAATTTTAATATTAAAATAATTAAAAATCTCTTCTTAATAAAAAATATATAAACCTTAAATTGAAAATTTGAACTTAAACATTATGTTTTAATTTTATGTATAGTTGATTTAAGATAAATAATTATTTTCACATAATAATTTGTGTTATTTTAAGAATTTTATTTTTAATTTGCTTGATTTGGAAGATAAATTTAAAAAATCTATTATTTTAGGATATTACTTAAAACCTAAAAATGTATAAACCTTAAATTGTAAAATCATTAATTATTTATTCTTTATATTGTGTTAAATATAATGATGAAAGAAAACTACTTAAACCTCAAAATATAAAATAGCCACTACTAACCCTTAGTTGTTGGTGGCATACTTGTTTTTTTAAAACTCTACTATAACATAGTTATTGTTATTTAATGGCATAATTATACAACTCTATATCCTAAATCCTACAATCTATTATGAAAAAAGATTATAGACATATATTTATATAAAATTTGAAAAATGTCATATTAGGATTTCTTTTCTATCGTAATAACTCCAAAAATCGATATCGTTACAAGTCACGTACCGAAATGACGTATCTAGATTGCACAAAGAAGTTAAAGGTCGATCAAGTATAAGTAACATCTACCTTCCTTTCAGAATTTAGTGATGTTCGTTTCGTAGTCGTAGGAAGTTGCGGCTGCATCATGCGGTCAAACGTTGTTCGTTTGATCGCCATAGTTTTCTCCGATCAAACGCTGCGGTCGACTGCAGAAAACTGCGGTAAAAAATTTTAACCGCTGCAAAATTATAGCGGTTGCGGTCAAAGAATTGCGACAGAACCTGCGGCGATAACTTGCGGTGATCAAATGAACAACAATACTGCAGCGTCTAATTGCAACGTTTGACCGGAGGTCGCTGTCGTAGACGTTGCGGCAGACAAACGGCACATTTATGTGAAAGACCAACATCAACCGCGACTAACCCTAGTTGCACAGGTCAGTATGCTTATTTTTTTAATGAAAGTTAAAATCGGCAATTGTCTATTTTAATTACTCTGCATGCGAAGTGATAAACAAATTCCTTTGTGTATAAAATTATCGTGGAAAAATCCGCTACCACAAGTAAGACTGTAAAAAATAATTATGGTTAGAGAAAATATATATTATAACGGACAAATTTAATATAAATCTACTACATCATCATTAAACACTCCTAAGTCGCACATGTTACTCTTATAATTATATTGTAAATGTATCATAACTAATATTTAAAAATTATATATGTCAAGTTTTATTTTCACAATTTTGTCGAACAACAGTAATATCCTAGATAAATTTGCCATATCCAAATAAGTCTACCAAAAACATTTTTTTTATAAATATTTATGGTATATAAAACATTTTTATAATTAAAATAAAATATGAACTATTTTAATAGTTAAGCCTCATTTTGGTGTTATTTTATCCCTTTGGAAATCTCAACATTCGCTTTGCTTGTCGGTATTGCGTCATTTGTAGGCTGGTCATGTTTCTTAAAAGATAACTAGATTTATATATATGTCATCCGTAGAAAAAAATATTAACAAATTATATAATATTGTTTATTAGTAAATATAAATTAAATATTTATATAATTTTTATTTTTATTTAAAATTAATTTTAATATTAATTTTTATATATAAATTAAAGAAATAAAAATAATTTTTTTATAAATTAATAGTATTTTTTGTTTAGTTTAATAAATTATATTGATTTTCTAACCAAATTAAGAAAAATAATATATATTATCATTATTTTAATAATTTAAACTCGTTTATATATTTATTTGAAATTCAATGGGGTGATAATACGTCAGCATGACATTTTTCTTAATAATACATCAAAATAAAATTATTTTATTCAATTATTTTATAGATATTAATCAATACATTAAAAATATTAATCAATTATTTTATATATATAATTGGATTTAAATCCTAAATAATAATATTTTGTAAATAATTAGAATAAAATTTATAACTAAAATTTATTCAATAATGATTTTACTTTAGGCATGGTGCATATATAAACCTATTATATATATATATATATACATATATGCAATGTCTTTGATGGTTATTTCATACCACATTGGATAATATTTTTTACAAAACTTATCGAAAATTATAACATTTAGAATATTTTTTTTTATAATTGTTTTTTAAATGTTAAATATTTTAAAAGAAATAAGTTGCAAAAGCATGTTTGGTCTCTTTTGGTCTATTACTGCAATAATATATATTTTTGATAAAGAAAAAATTAATCAAAAATCAGAAAATTTGAAAATGAATAAAGAAAAAAATTAAACAAAGAATGGTAAAATATGAATGAGGTCATTGTCATGGATAAAAGAGAATAACAAATCCAAAGTGAGTTGAGTTCAGCTAAAGACTGGGAACTAAACTGTCGGCTACTCCCCAAAATCGATCTTTGGGCCCCATTTCTACTTTTTCATCTTATTTTTCAAATAAATTTTCAAGATATTTCATTGTTGAGTAATATCCTAAAATAATTTTTTTAATTTTATTTTCTAAATTTATTATCTTAAAATTTTTAAAAAATCATAAATTATTATGAAAAAATAGTTATTGACTTCAAATACACTATATATAAAATTAAAACATAATGTTTGTGTTCAATTTTTCTAATTTAGAGTTTAAATTTTTTTTATTATAATAAGATTTTTGTTTATTTTAATATTAAATTTGAGTTGTTTTTGAAAATTTAAATGATTAATGTTATATTTGGAACAAAAACTTAAAATAATATTATTTTAAACAATTATCCTAAACTTTTCCTTTGGGTTTTTTGTTAAGATTTATTCCAAAGTAAAAAAAATTGCTACAAAAACATATAAGTTTTTTTCGAATGGTTTATATTAAAAGGTCACTAACTCACTATATAAGAATCTGATTTTGATTTTGCAGGTTAAAAGCTCAAAAACTCTAAAAAAATTAGTAAATAATTAAGCAAAATAGGGCATGTATTTTTTTTATAGGATCTCACTTTTTGAAATGTCTACCAAAATCAAAATTTATTTGTGAGTCTCATCTTTTTGCTATGAACAGCTAAAAACTATATCTCAGCAATATACTATTTATATGGGCAATTCTCTAAAATAATACAATTTTAAGTTTTTGTTCAAAAACTACCATAATTAGTTTCAATTTTCTAATAGCAGTACAAATTTAAGATTAAATATATTAAAACTTTATTTTAATAAAAAATTAAATTCTTAATTAGAAAAAAGAATCCAAGTATAATGTTTTTTAAATTTATATATAATTTATTTAAAGTAGATAAATATTTTACATTATTATTTATTCTATTTTTGGAATTTTAATTTTATGGTGTTAAATTTAAAATAAAAACTTTAAAAATGCTATTTTAGGGTATTATTCTATTTTTTAAAGTAATATCCTAAAATAGCACATTTTTAAGTTTTTGTTCCAAATTTGGAAATTTAAATTTAAAATTCCAAAAATAGCAAAAAATTATTTTCAAAATACATATTTACTATTAATAGATTACAAATATAATTAAAATATTATATTTGGGTTCTTTCTTCAATTTAATATTTAATTTTTCCTTAAGAGTTTTAAGGTATTTTAATGTTAAATTTGTATTATTTTTGGAAATTTAAACAAATGATGCTATATTTGGGATAAAAATTTAAAACACTGCTATTTTTTTGCCAATTACCCTATTTTTATATTTCTAATATTTTTGGTATAATTAGGTTTTAAGTTTTAAAAGAAAATGAATCACTCTTGGAAGGATAAGTGTCCCAAAGAGTTTCTCATGAAAAACTCATCTTATTTTCTCTCTACAATCTATTTATTTTTAAATTAAAAGAATCTATAAGATATTCCTCATTGATATGACCAACAAAATATTAAGAGAAAGTTAAACATCTAATTTTAGTTTAGATCTATCAACAACAATTAATTATAGTCATATGCTTTTGGTTAGATTTAGTTTTGTTTGGCATTTCACATAAAATCTCGAAAACTGAAATGTAAAAAAAGTACATAGCTAAGTTAATGTTTTTCTCTATCAAACAGGTTGATTGAATGAAAAGAACCCTAAAGATTACTTTAGAGTTTAAAAGAAAACTGACACAAAAATATGACGTTGCAAATTTGCCGTATCTCAGTGGTAATTGATTTACACTGTTCATATCGATTTCATCATCATCATCATCATCATGTGTCATTGTCTTCATCATCATCATGTGTTTTTGTTTGCCTCAGAGATTGCTTCCTCTTTAATTTCTAATAAATATGAGCGATGGAAAACAAAAACAGCATTTTCTTTTATCATCTTATGTGATATCTATTTCGTTAAATATCTATTTTGGTTTGTTTTATTTAGTTATTATTTAGGAAATGTTGACAATACAATAGACTCAAGCAATATCATTCTTTTATGTCTTTTCATTTGATATCTTAAAATTTTATTTTGATTAATACCATAAAATTTATCTTCTAAATTTATCACATTAAAAATAAAATTCCAAAAATAACACAAATTATTATGTGAAAATAATTATTTACTTTATATAAAAATATATATAATTAAAACATAATGTTTGGATTCTTTTTTTTAGTTTAGGATTTAATTTTTTTCATTACAAATAAGTTTTTAATTATTTTATTATTAAATTTATTTTATTTTTGAAAAAATAAATAATTAGTGTTATATTTACAATCAGAACTTGAAATAGTGCTATTTTAATCAATTGCTTTTTTATTTTTTGATAAGAAAATCTAAAAACAATAGCTTATATTTACACATGTGTTTTTGAATTATATGCATTTATGTTTCTAATTCCACAAATCTGAAAACTATATTTTGTTTCTAAGTCGAACAATTATTTGTTTTAAATAAAGGTAATAGTTAATTTATAATTGTGTTTTTCGTTTGGTTATCGAAGAAAGATGCAGTTGTGAACTGCATCAAATTTCATTTTTTGTCGCATCTAACTGCATTTAAATGCACGGGTCGATCGGAATGATATGTGATAGAACAATTTAATCGCCGCTAAATTCAGCGGTACAATCAAAAATTTGTGATTGAAGTGGTAAAAAAAATACTTTTATGATTATTTATGAATTAAATGAAAAACGTATCGTACCGCCAACAAAACGAACAAACCTACGATCAAGCATTGGTATTAGCCACGCAATTACAAAACGAACAAACATGCGGCAACGACATGCAATCAGACAATGCGAATACGAAACGAATAATAATTTATCACATAGTACCATAACATCTGACCATAGTCGCTCCAACAAATAAACGAGCATGCCCATTATCATCAGATTCATCACTATCACACATATCTTTCCAAATAATCACACACTAGATTTAGACACACGTCCTGCATAAAAAAATATTTATATATTATAATTAATTATTTATTTAATACATATCAATTAGATAAATAAATAATTTATCTTTTATTTAAAAATAAGTTTTTAAAATTTTTAATATTGATTATACAAATGAAATAGATAGTAAAATCAGATTATAAAAATGAATTTAAGCTGTCTCTATCTTAAATATACCATATTATTAAATAAAAAATTGTAGATATGATAAATATTCAATTAAACTAAACTTTTGTTTTATATTTTGTTTGGCTAATTTTTCAAAATTTCTAATATTTTTTATATTGTGTTTGTTTTTTTTTATGTTAAAATATTTTTATGGCGAAATATTAGAGATTTATATATAGTATATTATTAAATATTGGTCTAGTGTAATTTTCATAAATATTTTAGTAAATTATGTTTTATGTAATATTTATGTTAAAATATTTTGATGATGTGATATGTGAACGTAACATATTTATAAATCACATGTAAAAATGAGTTTCTGTATTAAAATTTTTCTCAATTAATTATAGATAAACAACTCCCTCACATATTTAAAATGATCTATTGTCAATATTTTCAATGAAAAAATTTATATTTTGAACTGTGTTTGTAGCCATATAAAGCAGCATTACACATAATAAGTAAATTTTGACATTAAATTTGGATTTCACACATAATAAGCGTAAAAGTTGCGATAAATTAAATATAAGATCAAGAGGAAATGAGACAAACTAATAAAAATAAACTAAATATAGAAAATAGTTAAAGTATTTATTTTTGTCAGCCACACAATTAAATTGATGGATAATTATCTATTTTTTGTTTCAAATATAAACACCACTAGTTTAAATTTAAAAAAAAATATAAATTTAATATTAAAATATTTTTAAACTTTTTTAATAATAAAAATTTGAATTCCTAATTTAGAAAATAATCCAAACATAATAATTTAATTTTATTTATAATTTATTTATGATAAATAAATATTTTTTATAAAATAATTATGTTATTTTTAGAATTATAAATTTAGGAAGTTAGGTTAGAAATAAAAAATTTTAAAAAATGTTATTTTATAGCATTATTGTAAATTAAAAGTTTTAAAATATTTTATTTTGAAAATTTAAATTAATGATGTTATATTTATAAAAAAAAAAGTTTAAATTTTTTTTTTTATGAATTGCCCTAAAAGAATTATTTTAAAAATTCCATAAAAAGCTTGAGGAATTTTGGTAAATAACAAGTTATATTGACTTTAAAATATACAAGCGGCAGTTATTAACACATACATGAACCCATTTAATTATTATAGTACATAAATATATTACAGTACCTAATAAAGAGATGAGAGGTTTCCTTCAGACAGATGTCCTTCTACCGGGACCCACATATCCCCCCGATTCAAAACTGATATAATATACACCATGCGATCAAACATCATTCAACGATGATAGTGATCGGACACAATATTGATACATACACACGATCGTACAAGATTATTATGGTATTCATCTATTGCACTGAGCTTTACTGAAACCCAATCTCCTATTCGTCACATCAAACTCAACCCATAGATTCTGTTGATGAACGTTCCCGATTATGTTACTAGCTGCTCCCAACATGCTTGACCGTCCGATTCCAATACAATGGATCCCATTTCCTACGTTAACGAGAAGTCTTTGTTTTTCAATTTGAATCTCAACTCCTTTCCCGAATTCGAACACAAGATCGCCTATTAACCGTCCGATCTCCATCGGATGTTTAGCATCGAAACACATGTCAGCTGTGGAACCGTACACGTAACCTTTCTTTAATCTGAGTCCTACAAGCCTCACTACTTCTTGCTTTACTTTATCATACGCCACGTCGACTAAATGAGTGAATTCGGAACCTGAATCAACCATGGTTTGACCCGACCCGCCAGCATCGGGTCTAAAAACAGCGGTTGAGATGTTCAGTCTCTTTTGTCCGATTCTAATCCCTTGCAAAGGTACTGTGTAAGCTAGAGGGTCAAGATTCGGCATGCGTTGACTATGAGGAAAAGTCAAAAGAGAAACGTATTTGAAACCACGAGAATTCGGGTTTTCCCCGAGGTAAAACGAACCGGTAGATGTTAAACCGGGATGGTTCGACCGTGTCGGGATACAGTAAGAGAATTTCGATATTTTGGCTTGTGAGACGAAGGAAAGACGACCAAGATTCATTCCCAAAATACCCCTATCGTCAGTTGAGTCAGCAGCGCAACCGAGGATCAAAGGAGGGGTAGTTTGGGTATTTGAGAAGGTGAATTTTTCTTTGACGAGATTACCCTCTGCGAAAGTCCCGTCTGCGTAGAAGTAAGAGTAGTGACAAAGACGATTCGAGTCGCAAGAAGTAGGGAGGGTAAAATCGGGAATTCGAGGCTTGCAGAGAGGATGCGAGCAAGGTAAATCGGAAAATGATGAAGACAACGACGGATCAAACGACGTCGTAGGAGGAGGAGGAAGTGGTTTCTTTTTCTTCTTGCGGTGACATTGGATCCATGACAGTTGACTTCCAGTGTCAAGAACAAGCTCCTGAGTCTGAGGAGGTGTTCCGATAGGAAGAGAGATAATAAGAGCCATCGAATAATTAACATTTGATCGGAAACTGTACGGAGGAGAAGATGGGTTTCGGCGAGAGACGAGGGAAGTTTGGAAGGAAGAGGAGTTTGTGGTTGGGGTGAGACGGAGAGATGTGAGAGGAAGGTGGAGAGAGAGAGAGCATGAGAGAGAAACAGAGTTGCAGAAGAAAATGTAAAGAAATGTTAAGAAGAGAGACATTTTTAACAGAGTTCGAGAGTGAGTGAGAAGAGAAATAAATACGATAGGAGAGTGTGTATATATATAAATTTGAAGGAGATTGTGAAACTAATTAAAAGTGGTTAGCTAATAGTTATAATATATGATTTATTTTTTCTATATTTTGCATAATATATGATATTTTAAGTTAGTCTTTCTGTCGGTTGGCGATGCATGGATAAGGCTAGAAAATATATATAACAAAAATGTTTTCGGTTAGATTGTTAGAATAAATGGACTAGTAGTTGCACTTTATGTAACGAAAGTGTTAAATTTTCGTAAAATAATATTAGGTTATTGGACCAGACATGAGACGTATTGCTCAAATCATATTGTGCTGGTATTGGATGTAGCCTTTCTCCCGGATAAGATGTTTAATACTTATAATGCTCTGTTGGTTAAGGGTCGAGATACTTTTGGTCAAGAATCAGGTGTGGTCTAGATGATAAAAAATATATATTAGCTTTTAATGATTCATCTAAAATTAGAGAAAAAAATTAAATAGCCGCAGTCATTTGTTCTCTGGGAAAATGGTTATTAAAATATTGAACTTTTACGTTTTGATTATTTAAATACCAAATTTTTAAAGAGTCATTTAAATAACGATATGTAGTTGACTGCATCGATTTATGTATGTGATTAGTCAATATTAACATCAGAAATAACATTGTTAACTTTGTTACTTATTTTTTATTTATTAGTGTTTACATTTAGTTGATTAAAATAAATAACAGAGTTAACGATGTTACTTTTATTGTTAATGTTGACTAATCGTATACCTAAATCGGCGTAATTAACTACAGATCGTTATTTAAATGATTCACTAAAAAATTTGATATTTAAATGAGCTAAACACAACCGTTTAATATTTTAATGACCGCTTTTCCCTTCTTCTTTATCGAATCTCTCATTTTTTTAGCTTTAATTTATTTTGTAACCATTGCTATCATCAATATATTGAGAATTGAATTGTTCCATTTGTTGTTAATTACGAACAACATGTTAAATATAAATATCAACTTAGAGGTTTAATTCAGCTTATAAACCCTTTTGGTTAATCTTTTAAATTAATTTTTATAACGTCTCGTGTTTATATTTCAAAACATTAAATTCAGACTCTTGTTAACGAACGTTTATAGTTTCTTTTTTTTTGGTAAAAACATTCTATAATAAACATCTCTAATATATTATTTGAGAAACTTTTTAACAAAATAATCTTATCCTTACGTGTTAATAACAAAAATGTCATGCTGACGTGTCAACACCACAGCGAGTTTCAGGTTAAATATATAAAAGGGTTTAAGTTACTAGAATAATTACAATACATGTCATTAATATTAATTTGGTTAGAGAATACATGACATTGATATTAATTTGGTTAGAAAATACATGTCAACTGATACTAGAATAAATACTACTGATATTACAATACATGTCACTGATATTAATTTGGTTAGAGAATATAATTTATTCAACTAACCAAAAAATACTATTACATTTCAAAAACAATAATTTTTATTTCTTTCAATTTTTTATAAGTTAATTTATAAATAATTTCAAATAAATATAAATAGATTTAAGTTACTACCGTAATCCCTAATATATTATTTGAGAAACATTTTAAGAAAATAACCTTACTCGAACGTGTTATTAACAGAAATATCATGCTGACGTGTAATCACTATAGTAAATTTCAAATAAATATATAAATGAATTTAACTTATTAAAATAATTACAACTATACCATTGTTATTAATTTGGTTAGAAAATTAATATATTTTATTAAACTAACAAAAAAACTATTAAATTCGTAAAAATAATTATTTTTCTTTTCTTAATTTATATATATAAAAATTAATGTTAAAAATAATTTTAAATAAAAGTTAAAATTATATATATATTTAATTTATATTTATTAATAAAATCTAATTTATGAATATTTTTCCTTACGCATAGCATCGGTATAAATCTAGTATACAATAATAGCTTATTCCCAGTGAAGGAAGAAAGTATTAAGTTATGTTGAGTGATTTTCTGTTGCTTCATTGTCACGTTGATGAGTTCGAAATAATATCTGTGTCGATGATGAAAATACTTAAAAGTTTTTTTTTCTTTGTATAAAATAACGATGTGAAAGACTCATGAAGCAGTTGACACGTAGTCAAAGGCGTTAAAGAGAAGACGACAGAGATACTGACGGCGAAATAAAGCAGACGCGTTTTCTCTTCCATTTCAGACAAATGGTCTTCGTTTTTAGATTTGGTGACATTTTTATTTTATTTTTATTTTTTAATTGGGTTTTCCGAAATATGTTTTTCAACTATTCTTTTGTTATTTCAAACGAATAAAATTTCATGTTATTAATCTCACTGATTTAAATTTTAAAAAATAATATAAATTTAATATTAAAATATTTTTAATTTTTTTCTAATAAATAAAACTAAATCCTAAATTAAAAAAAAAATTTAAATATAATATTTTAATTATATTTATAATTTTTTATGATAAATATGTATTTTAAAAAAATAATATTAAACTATTACTTGATATTATCATATTTTTAATTGAAAAACAACCTTACAAATGATTTCTAATTACCGAGAATATATATAGTGAAATTTGACCATATAACAAAGAACAATACACTAATTAGTAAAATAAAAAATTTGAAAATTGTTTACTTTTTATTTAAGTGAAACTTGAAAGCGTTTTTATACAGAATCGGTTTTAGCACTGCGTAAATCTGACATCCATTCGTTTTCAAATTTGGTGAGAATTATATTTTATATTTATTTATAAATTATATTTTTCGAAATATGTTTTTCAACTATTTTTGAACGAATAATATTTATCTAGAAATTAACCAAACTAGATTTTTTATTAGTTATATTTAAATATATAGTTTTAGGTATTTTTTAATATATATGAATACCATAAACGAGAGGTTAAATCGCGAGTCTCCCTTAAAAAGGAGAGAACACCTAACTCAAGAGGACCCGACGAAACTTTTGTTTATTATTCTGAAAATTAGCTATTAATAATTTAGTCTTATTGAGAATCAACTATTAAAAATATAGGTGATGAGATGAATCAAAATTAATAATAAACACAAACGACTCGATCTACTCTTAGAATGTTATACAAACTATTGAATATAAAATTGGATATAAATAATTCTTGTCTTCATAACTTTCAACGATATAAATAATTTTAATTAAAAAAGAATTGATCATGATCATGATGAGGAGTAAGTAAGTCAATCACAAGATCCTGCTAATTGTTATGACATCAATGTTGATTTATGGATATTTAAATGATTAGTGTTATATTCGAATAAAAATTTAAAATAATGTTATTTTAATCAATTGTCCATTGAAAATAACGAATCCAAATATTATATATTAATTTTATATATAATTTATTTGAAGTAAATAATTATTTTTACATAATAAGTTATGCTATTTTAAGAATTTTATTTTTAATATACTAAATTTGGAAGAGAAACTTAAAAAATACTATTTTATGGTATTACTCTTTAAATAACTAATAGTTAAGCAAATGATATTATAGTTTTACATGATTCAGAATAAAAAATATCCTAAAATATCACAAAAAGTTTTTATTCCAAAATACTACTATTTGTTAATAATTTCGTAAAATTATCACTAAATGTTATCACAAACATTAAGAATAAAATTTAAAAATTTATAATTTAAACATTTTGGATTTCGTTTTAATATTTTAGATTCATTGTTTAGTTAGAGTTTAGAATTAGTTTTTAAGAATTTAAGGTACAATTTTCAAAGTTTTTTTTTTCCAACAGTCATTTATTAAGATTGAATATCATCGTTTACAATAGAACAAATAAAAGATGGGGATACATTATAAAGTTTCCAAATTTGATGGTCAGTAATTGCTTGCGAAGCTAACGCATCTGCCGCTCGATTACAACATCGTGGTTGATATCTGAAAATCACTTGATCAAACGAAGGAATCCATTGACGAATAACTTGGACATACTGCTGTAATCGTAAATTGATCGATGATTTGTTTAATAAACTCGCCAACTCTTGATTGTCACCTTCAAATATTACCTTCCGATAACCCATAGACCATGTAGCTTGGATTGCCCAAATGAGTGCCGTAGATTCGGCTTCTAAAACTGTTGGTCTTCCTTGAAATTTACCCATACCAGCAAAGAGAAAAGTACCTTTATCATCACGTAAAATCCAGCCCATACCCGAATGAAGTATGCCCTCACGATGAGCCACATCATAATTACATTTAACCCAAAGATGTGGAGGTGGAGACCATTTTGATGTTAATGTATTATCTATGGAAGTAGATTGTGAAACCCTCCTGTCCACCCCTTGGACCTGAAGCCATTCATGTGCATCCTCAAAACTTTTGTTTATTAACCACGACATCGGATGAACTTTTTGATTAAAAACGAGATAATTCCTCGTTTTCCAGATTCTCCAAAGAATAAAAAAAGGAACAAATTTTTGGTTACAGTCTTCAGAAAATAGAGCATAGCTTGCCAATAGAAATCTGAACTTGTCATGGATAGATATTAACGGATCTGAAAAAATTGGATTGGAGAGACCCAGCTGCCGCTAAACCATCTGAATCTCAGAACAACCAAAGAAACAGTGATCTTCAGATTCATCCGAAACAGTACACCGTACACATTTACTATCATCCGTTATTTTGCGATGACATAACAGTGTTTTAAGGGGAAGACCTTTAGATAATAGTCTCCATAGGAAATGAAGAATTTTCGGAGGAAGTTTTAATCGCCACAATTGTTTGGATATATCTGCATAATTACTCAGAAGAGGGCGAATGGTAGATCTTCCATTTTGCTCCAACTCAACAGCCTGCCGATACCCCGATTTAACAGAATAAATACCATTTGCAGTGAATGGCCAATACCAACTATCAGACGCCGGAGTCAGAGGTAAGAATAATTTGTAGATCAAGTGATGGTCATTCTTGTCAATTAGATCATTAATGACACCTTCATCCCATTGAGCTGTGGAAGAATCAATAAGAGTAGCAACAGGTAGTTGGGGATTAGTATATGGGAGTAGAAGAGGAGACCTTTGTATATTTGTTGGTAGCCAATTGCCATCGCCTAGTTTGACAGAAGCTCCATTCCCAATAGATTTTCGAAGACCTGAGCTTAAGAGTTGACAACCATAAAGTAATGATTGCCAGCCAAAAGATGGACGTGTCCCGCACTTGGCTGCCATTAATTCAGAATTAGGAAAGTACCGTTGCTTTAAAATCCTTGATAGAAGACAATGTGGCCGATTCAAGATTTTCCATGCAAGATTGGCTAACAGAGCTTGGTTAAACTTTCTGATATCACGAAATCCCAAACCACCCATTAATTTTGGTGTTGCCAACTTCTTCTAGGAAACCCAGGTAGTCTTCTTACAAATATCTGTAGAAGCCCACCAAAATCGATTCATAATTTTATTGATTTGCTCAGCAATGTCAACTGGTAGTTTGAAGACATTCATTGAGTATACCGGTAATGCAAAAGCCACAGCTTTAATTAGAACCTCCTTTCCCGCAAATGACAAAAATTTAGATTGCCAGCCTGATATCTTACCATTGACTTATCAACCAAATATCTGAGCATATGTCTTTTATTTCGTTTGAATTCTTCAGGTAACCCAATGTATTTTCCAGCTCCTCCAACCTTAGTAATTTGCAATTCTTTATGCATAAAGTCTCTAGTATGTTGAAAGACTTTCTGACCGAAAATAATTGAAGATTTCTCCGTACTAATTAGCTGACCCGAGATGCGGCCATATTCATGCAATATATTTTTCAAAGTTACCACATTTCTCCGATCAGCTTTGAGGAAAAAGAGGGAGTCATCAGCAAAAAGAAGATGAGAGATAGGTGGACACGTCCGTGTAATTCGGAGAGCTTGAAGCGTCCCTTCAGCTTCAGCCTGGTGAATCATTGAACTCAATACGTCTGCACAGATTATAAACAAATAAGGCGACAGCGGATCTCCTTGACGTAAACCTCTTTGTGGCCGAAAATTTCCATAAGGGCTTCCATTAAGTAAAACAGAGAAGGAGACAGATGATACACACTTCATAATCCATCGAATCCAAATTGGTGAAAACCCTTTTTTGACCATTATAGCTTCTAAAAATTTCCATTCCACCCGGTCATAAGCTTTATCAATGTCAGTTTTGACGGCCATAAACGATTTCGCACAACGATTCTGAACCCTTAAAGAGTGAAGAGCTTCATGTGCTAAAAGAACATTGTCTATTATATATCTTCCCGGTATAAATGCTGCCTGATTTTCTACCACAATATTATTCAGAATCCCTTTCAACCTCGTAACCAGTATTTTAGAGATAACCTTATATAGAACATTACAAAGTGATATCGGTCTAAAATCCTTCATCGATTCAGGGCAATTAGTCTTAGGGATTAGGCAGATGTTGGTATGGTTAATAGTTGGTAGCATGTCGCCAGTTTCAAGAAATCGTTTAACTTCTTGAAACACAGCTGGGCCAACTATCTCCCAGTGTTGTTGGAAAAAAGCCGCTGAAAACCCATCCGGCCCCGGGGCCTTATTCGCTCAAAGTTTAAAGTTTAGTTTTAGTTTTGTGGTATTTTTTTTTAAGAAATTTAGTGATATTTATAAAAAATGAAATTTTAATTGTGATATTTTTAGTAATATATATGAAAATGTTCCTTTCAAAATATATGTGATGGTATAGAAATTTTCAAAAAAATTCCAACTAGATTTAATCCAAAATAACATATATGCATGCTGATATTTGAGAACATCATTGTCCACAGGATTACTTGAATTTTTGTAGAGCAAATAATGTGGAGGAGATTCACTTGCAAGTGACATTGAGAACATAAGAAACTCTTCACCAACTTTGATTTTTATTAAAAAATATATGTGACTATGAAAGCTCCATTAACATCAATTTATTTTGGATTTCTTCAACCAAAAAAATGAAAAATAAAAACTTAATTTGGACCACCCATTACTATAAAGGGAAAAAAATCATATCTCCAAGATAAAAATACAAAAAGGTATATCGTTTTTAATTTAAATTTATATAAAAACTCAGTTGAAATTTTGATAAACAAGTATATCTTTTAATATGTCAATGAATATAAATCTTCTATTTTTAATTTATTTACTCGAAAAAATTGAAATATTGAAACAGTGGTATATGATGCAAAGATTTGTTTCATAATCTAATTATACAAATAAACAACACACTTTTTAAAAAAAAATAATTAAAAAGTTTAATTAGTAAATTTTTTTATTTTCATCGTTTATTTTACTTAAAATTAGAAAAATCTATTTTAAAAAAAATTATTAATAATGTATTTTTCTTCGTAATTAATCAATAATGCAATAACTCAAATTTATAACTGTTTAACCAATATATTTTTTATCTATTTAGGATATGTTCATCTTAATAATAAAAATTAAATTTAAAAAATTTATTACATAATTATGTATTGTGTACGATTCAATTAAAAAAACTATTATTAAAAGACTTCCAGTGTTGCTGCATGTAAACATTGTTTAAAATTCTTAGACCATCATATGACATTTGTGTAATCACTAGTTTATTATCAAAAACATCCACAATGAACTGTATTTCTTTTTTAAATACTTCAAAGATAAAAGTGATATAATAAATGGATAAAATAATATCTTAAAATAGTATAGTTTTATATTTATTTTTCAATTCTACCATATTAAAAATAAAAATTTTAAAATATCATAAATTATTATATAAAAATAATTATTTATTTTAAATAAATTATATATAAAATTAAAACATAATGTTTAGATTTACTTTTTTCAGTTTACGGTTTAATTTTTTTTATTAATAACATATATTTAATTATTTTAGTATTTATAATATTTTGAAAATTTAAATAATTAACACTATATTTGAAACAAAAGGTTGAAAGAGTGCTATTGGCCTTGTTCGTTTGTTCGCTGCAGACGGATGCGGTTAACATTGCGGCTAATATTGCTGTTGTGATTACATCATGTGTTGTTCGTTTGTTTGTCGTCGATGGTTGCGATTACGATTGATCATAGATTTTTAGTCGCATCGGTGTTTAACAAATAGTCAGAAAAATTATGACGTAAAACGCAATGTTTGAACGATGCGATTGATCGCAGATAGTTGAGACAACTAAACGAATAATAATTTATCGTAGCCGTGGCCGTTGAAAAATGCGGATAATAAACGAATATGATTGATAATTGTTTTAAGGGATAATACTAAATACCGGGTGAATGAGAAAATATGAAAAGATAACTTACAAAACGAGTGGACATTTTTTGAATATTCTAAAATTAAAAATCTGCGTTATTTAGAAAAAATGAAAATATGAGCCACAAGAAAAATGGTCGAAGCATTACACATAATATAACTTATATACGATCAAGTGAATCGGTCATAATTTTGTTGCATCACACTAAATTGAAATTTGTAATAAATAGTTTAAGTTTAAAAACTATCAAATATAACATATTACAAAATTCATTGCATTATCCTTGATTAAAAAAATATAGTAACTACGAAATTTTTATAACATATATTAGGTTTATATATATATGTCATGTGCCTATTAAAATAATTATTAAATAATCTATTATGGTTATTTGTAAAATATTATTATTTGATATTTAAAATTCGATTATGTTTAGTAAAAATATTGATCATTATTTTAATATAATGATGGTTTTATTTTATCTAAATAATTGATTATTTCTATGCAAAATATAGTTCATTTATAAAATATTTAAAATAATATTTTTTATTTAAATAAAAATACTTATGTTTTAAAATAGTAAATTTATAACTTATGCTAACCCGCTGAAATTGACTATTAATTATTCATAAATTTTGTATGTATAATTTAAGAAAATAAAAAGACTATTTTTTGTGAATAAATAGTTTTTGAATTAATTTAATAAAATATATTGATTATCTAACCAAATTAATATGTATAACATATATTGTAATTATTATAGTAAAATAAATCTATTTATATATATATATATATATATATATTTGAATTTCATTTTGTTGATAAAAAAATGATATAAATTTAATTTTTTAAAATATTTTTAATTAATATATTAGAAATATGGTAGATATAGAGAATTTAATAATCTACTAGATTCTAACTTTCTCTATTATTAAAAATCAACCATATTCGATGTTTTCGGTGACTTTTGATTAGAAAATTAGTTAGTGTACGCCGTTACCAAACTCTATTCCTCATTTCTTTAATAAATTTGAATTGTGTATCTTTTTCTTTTTCGATTAAGATATATTCCTCTTTTGATTTTTTTCTTTAACTTAAAACAACTTTTTCACTAAATGGGAATTATATTAATAATAAATCAAAAAACAATATATTTCCTCATGATAAAATAAGGCACGAATATGAATATTTTTAAAAACCCACTTCTAACCGATTTTTTTCTTTACATATATTAGTAGCTATTATATCTTCATTCATTGTTTATGGAGGAATGAACACTTTACCTTTAAAGAGGAAACTGTTTTTCTTTTTCCAAAAATACCAAAGTATTCATGGAGAAGCTCTCTTAAGCTTGTGCCATATGAGGAAAAATGTGAAATAATTGTTAACTCATACAAAGTGATTTAGAGAAGTGTGGGATTAGTTAAAGTTTTTCGGAAATGAGGAGTAAATGTTTGAAGATCGAACCGCATAGGGGAAAATTATGCTATTTAGATGAAGAATGTTATCGTAGTGGATAACAAGATAATTATTAGGAACTATGAGCATCTAATTTAAAACTAATTGACAATAAGTACAATCGCTAATGTATTTTATATACTTGTGTAGAAACTAGAAATTTCTCAATTTCCGATGTAGAACTTTACAAATTCTAATAGATTTCTAGATGTGGGTATGACATATACTAACATTTCGAACATACCACGACAATACGAGTCACTTATACATACCACTTACATATGAAAATCAATTTTGTGAGAAATCGTATATCGGACTAATATTGGGTTCTGATAGCATATCACATTTCTGAATAATATTTGTTCATTTTTCATCATTAAACCATATATAATGTTACAAGAGTCATTTATATACATGAACCAATAATAGTTAAGAAAAAAGAAACTTAACCACTAAACTGATAAATAATAAACCGAACAATATACAAATTATCACTCTAATAATAACCACTACTGCCCCACAATTATACGAACCACTTATAATATAAGAAACTATTTTTGTAAAAAATCATATATCATGTTAACCTTGGATTTTAATACCATATCAAGTTTCTGAATAATATTTGTTCATTCTTTCATTATTAAATCGTAAACAATATTACAAGAGTCATTTATATACATTAACCAAAAATGATTAAGCAAAAGAAAACTTAACCACTAAACTAATAAATAATAAACCGGAAAAAATACAAACTATCACTCTAATAATAACCACTACTGCCCGACAATTTCAAATAGTTAAGCAAGTCAGTACTAAAGCATCCCCTAAATGGACAGAAACTTTGTGCATCCATCTTTTCATTCGTATACGATTTCACTTAACTACTTATTTATTGGCAAATAAATATGCTTCAATCCCATCACAGAATCCCATCAGTTTTTACATTTGACAGTCGCTACAAGTCGAGGACCGGTCCTGAGTTTTAAAGGCCGCAAGCAAAAAAAAAGAAAACAAACGTTTTATATTATTTTATTATAATATTTTCAGAACAAGAGACGATTCTTTTAAAAAAAATATGAAAGGACGCAAACACAGTCTTATCCTGTTTGGTTTCAGAACCGGCTCTGCCTCCAACGCGCCAACACAGACCCCATCAAAGGAGGGTTCCCATGCAAGTTAGACTTTCCTAACTTCATATAACAAGGTGGTGGTAATTGGTAAGGTCATTTAGATTTGTTTATATATTATTATAAGACATATCCATACAAAGGCATTTTTTCGTATCGGTATATTATTTTACTTAACAAAACTTTTCAAACAAAAAATATATGAAAACGAAATAAATTTTATAAAAAAAATAAAACAGGAAGAAGGATGTTTATGATAAGAAAAAGAAACAAACCTTCGGATGGAAAAATAGGTTTGGATAAATAATTCGAATTGAATGAACCAAATCAAATCCGAACCGAAAATAAATTTCGGTTACTATTCGGTTATAAATAATTAATAGAATGGATATTATTTTAGAAAATTATGGTTATTAGTTATTAACAGAAACCGTACCAAAAACAAAAAAAGATCCAAAAAACTGAATTGTTTTTGATTATCCGAAAATATTTAAGGTATTTCAATTATTTTTTTGTTATTTTCAATTATTTTTAGTTATTTTTTGTTAGTTTTTTTGTTATTTTGGTTATTTTTAGTTAACTGAATTATTGTTGGTTTTTAAATTTAATAACCGAACCGACCGAAACCGAGGTATAAATGAATCGAAACCAAACAAAAATATAGAAATAACCGAATACATCTTTAATTTTATTAATTAAAAAATTAAAATTAAATATGACTGATAGAAATCAAAACAAATATCCGAATGCACATATCAAAAGAAAATGAAAAGAAATTTTTTCCGACAGGGACTTGTGCATTGGATCGTGATCTTTAGACACAACACAGGTTACATGTTCAGGTTTTTAATTTGTATACTTTAAATCTTTAAAATTGGAGAGTGTCATTGTTTTATCCAACATAAACCCGTGCAATTATTAAATTTATAAACATTTATATTCATAGTTATACAATTGGGTCTCATTTGACTTATGAACTCTATTTATGATTGTCATATTTTGGAATTAGTTAGTGGTCATAGTCATAATCAACAACAACAAATGTTATATAGTAACATCTGTTACGTGGCAACTTGTTTTATGAACACATTTTTTTTTTCGCTAAATGTAATTTTGTAGAAGTGTGCAAGAGAAAGAGACATGAATGAGATGAGTTGTTAAATTCAAAGTTTAAGATATCAGAGACAAATTGTGAAAATGTGATCGTTTTTGTTTTTATTTTATTTACGTATAGGTTTTTGTTTTGTAAATTCTAACTCTAGTTAAATTATTAATTTTTGGTAGAAAATATAATTAAAAATACTATAACATCTTTATAGTTAACTTACATCTTTATAGTTAACTTAGTTTATTCAAAGAGAATTTTGTTTATTGGTTTTGGGAAATTCTGTAAAATAATATATTTTTAAGTTTTTATTTTAAAATTATTATCATTAGTTTAGATTTCTACTAATAGCAAAAATTTATTTTAAAATTAGTATTATTAGTTTAAATTTATACTAATAGCAAAAATTTAAGATAAAAATACATTAAAAATTATTGTTAATAGAAAAAATTAAACTCTAAATTACAAAAAGAAACTCAAATATACTGTTTTAAGTTTATGTATAATTTATTTCGAATAATTAGTATTTTTCATATATTATTTATGCTATTTTTGAAATTTTAGTTTTAAAGTTTTAGATTTAGAATAAAAATTTTAAAATGTGTTATTTTAAAATATTACTCATTCGTCATTCTATGTGCATATTAGTATGTATATAAAAAGATTGATGATATTTGGTTTAAAAGTTTTTTTTTGAAACTTACATTTAATTCTTAAAAAAATTCAATATAATTATTAGTGTTATGATGAGTGATGCGTGGAGCTGTCAGAACAAAGCAGGACATATTATAAATAAGATATTGGACAGATGAGATGAAGTATGATATGCAATTGCTAATATAACAGAGACTGAGATAGTGTTTGATACAGTGGTTCATACAAAGTTATCAAAACATAATGCAGTATCAATAACATGACTGATCCAGATGAGATTGAGTATGTTCCGTAAGTGCTGATACAACAAAGTTGAGGCAGTACTTGAAGAAATAGTTGATACAATCATCAACATAAAACAAGGTTGATACAATACTTAAGAAGTAGCTAATACAATCATCAACATAAAACAAGGTTGATGTAATACTTGAAGAAATAGCTAATACAATCATCAACATAGAACGCAAGAGTATGATACGATGATTAAGTTGGGATAGTCATCGACTTAAAGCAAAAAAATGTTGCAACAATTAAGGAGATGTAGATTATAGAATATGTGGTTGGATACAACAGATGATGCATCAAGCAAAATATTGAGATCTCATGCATAAGAGAATATATCAGATGATATATTAGGAGCAAAGAATTGATGTGGTGCAATTGATGACATAGCAAGTGGCTTGTTGTGCTGTTATGCGGTTGCATGAAAATCATATATTGTAGATCTGCAACAGATTTGACAGGTAAATACACTTAGAGGACAAGTTGTATCTATCGAATATGAAAAATCAAATATTCCTGAAATAGATTTGACAAGTACATAAATTTGGAAAACAAGTTTTATCTACCAATATCTCGGGAGGATCCTATGTACTAGGGTTACACGAGTGTTATAAATACCAATGCAGTGTCTTATAAATACTTATGGCTACCGAATGTATTGTTGAAACGTGCAAACATGTGTTTGCGTCGTTCCATCAGATAAACTAACATGATGAAAAATCTGTCAGTTCTGCTGATGGTTTTTTTGTGGAATTTATCGCCATTGAAAATGGTGATGTACAGTGCAACTGAATGGTAGTTAGACATATTATACTGATACTGTTTCCACATACCATGTAAAAAAGAATGATATACTGAATTATGTTTTATCATATACAATTGTAATTACTTTATTGTTCTAATGGATTTATTTTTGGACTATATTCCAAAAATATAGGTTGAAGAATCGAACCTGGTAAATTTTTTTTTGTGTCTTTTCAACTTTGTACGTCTAATTACTTTTATCTTTGCTCAAGATATATATCTCAAATTTCAAATTTACAATAATACATTTTTTTTCTGTCAACAACTTTAATATAATATATGAAACCAAAGATTTGTTCATACGTTTTAATTGGAGTGGTTGTAAAGTGAATTAGTTAACAAAAACTAATTAAGTAAACTTAAATAACTAAATGCTGCTTTTTAATTTCTTTAAAAAAAAATCAAAGCCGAAAGCAATTGTCTTTTTAGTCAGAAAGAAGAAATGACTCTGATTGCGATATATATGCTATTAAGTTGCACAATTCATTAGCTCAAAAAAGGTATTATAAATTTATAATGGATGATTGTATATGAATTGACAATTGTTTATATAAATAACTAAACGATTTCAAAAAGTTAATGATTTGTTCAATTCTTATATTTCGTTTATTACTACTTAAATTAGGTAGCTGTTGTCCTATTATTTTAGACTTTTAGTCAACACGGTGTCTTATAAGCGACAGAAATTTATCATAAAATAAATAATTAACTACAAAATTTTTATAGTATTATAATATATATAACATGATAACATTATATTATATTATATTTTATATAAATATTCTAGGACAATGTTCTAAAATAACATTTTTTAAATTTTTGTTTCAAAAATAATATTTTTAATTTAATTTTTTAATAATATCACAAATTTAAAATTAAAATATATTAAAATTTTATTTTAATAAAAAATGACCCTAAATTAGAAAAATAAACCTAAATATAATGTTTTAAATTTATATATAATTTATTTAAAATAAATAAGTATTTTTACAAAATTATTTATGTTATTTTTAGAATTTTAATTTTAAAATATTATATTTAGAACAAAAACTTTAAAATATGCTATTTTAAAGTATTACTCAATATTTTATGATATAATTTCTTTCGTTGAAAATATATAATTTTTATTACATATTTTTTAGATTAATTAGATTTAAAATTTATTTTTATGAGTTTAAAATTTAATATTTATAATTTAAAATATTTTATCTAGTTCGTTAGGTAAATGAAATAATATATAGTTATATTATAACATGTTTTTAATTACAAACACAATTCATTATTTATAAAACCATAATTTTGCATTTCGATTGTATCTATAGGGTTTAGTCATTTACTATTAGTTGATTAAGCTATACAATTATGTTAAACATAGTTTTATATGATGTGTGAGAGAGAGAGGAGTTTGCTTTTATGTTTAGAATTTATTATCTATAAATCTATAATAACGACAAAATTTATAACAACATAGACCGTACCGTCTTAGAGATCTTTGACAAGGCCCGTAGGAAAAGTAAGATCTGGTAGCTATCCACAGACTCAAAAGTCCCGGAGGAAGCTAAGGCAGAGGACGATGCAGATCATGATTCCCCTTTTGTCTGATTTATTGATGGCTCATGGAAATAAAGGGAGTCAACATCAGAAATGGGGTGGATACTCAAATTGAAGGACGGAACAAGTGACCTACTAGGCATGAGAGACACATACAACGGACAATCACCGCTTCATTTGGAGTTTCTAAGTTTTCGTTGGGTGATGTTTAGTCTAAACAAGCGACAAAGATATTGTGGGCGGTTCTTTATGGATTCCACAGACTTAATTTCTTTAATCAATAATTCAGATAAATGACCAGCATTTGCAACGCAGATAGAGGAATTCAAGACAATCCGACAGCTATACCCAAACTTCTTTCTCAGCTACCAAGTTAGGGAAAAGAATACACAAGCAAACAGTTTAGCAAAACAAGCTCGGGAACGGAATACGATCTTTTTTATATATAAGCATTTTAATATCACAATAGTTTGAAGATACATCACGTATTTTATAACCGGTCGATGATTGTAATGTTTATATTAAAATGACAAAAAAACCTATAATAAGTGTTAATGTTTGATCTATGTGCTTCTATATAATATATCATATTTTTTATTACAAATTTTATTCACTATTTTTTAGAAAATGTGTTTTAAAATTAAATATGAGATGTAGAAGAAAATAAAACTTTTTAGTATAGTTGTATGACTTAATTACTAATAGTAAATGATTAAACCAATAAAAATTATGAAATGGGTTAAAAATGTGTTTTGAAATGGTGATATGACACTTTTAACCTTTTTTCATTGTTGTCATTCTCTGGTAAAAAATAATATTTTCTTTTCATTTGAACTACAATGGTTTCAGTTCAATAATTCAATATTTTCATACGTTTTGTACGAAAAAAAGTGGAGTTGACACAACATTTTTTCCTCTTTGTATTTATAACTTTCATGTAAAGAAAACATTTTTACTTTTTGTCAACTTTCTTATTGGACTAATTGTTACTTTAGTTTTCATGACTAAACAAACAATCCAACAAGAACCTCATTTATTTCAATCAACAAAAAAGCAGCGAAAATGTCTTTTTTTCCAAAATTGATTAACACATTTCAAATAGGACATTTCCCTAAAATACCATTTTTCAAATTTTTATTCTAAAATAACATTAGTAATTTAAATTTTTAATAATATCACAAATTTATGATTAAAATACGTTATAAATTATTTTTAATAGAAAAATTTAAACCGTATATTGAAAAAATGAACTCCAACATAATATTTTAAGTTTATATATAATTAAAATAAATAAATATTTTTATATAATTATTTATACTATTTTTAGAATTTAAATTTTAAAATGTAAGATTTATAACAAAAATTTTAAAAAATATTTTAGAATATTACTTTTTCAAATATAATCTTTTTCTAGGAATTTTTTCTTACAATATTTGACATAATGAAAGATATTTTGATCTAACCTTTTAAATGAAAACAAGAATGACATGTTTTCCTCTATAAATTAAATTTGACATATTGTTACTTTAATTTGCTATTCATCTGAGAAAACTATCATACATAAATAATGGAGTGTTTGCGTAAGGAAAGAAAAAGGGTTAGGTCGCAGCAAAACATCTTCAAGCCTGTGTGAAATCTAGCTCTGCCTTCTTTAGCACACATGAAACTTTTTCAAAGAATTCTGCTTCTCTTTCTTTAACTTCCTCAAGAGTCTTAGCCTCATGTTCATCAGCCTATATTATCACATACCTCAAAATGTAACACAACACAACCGAATCGATGAATTCGTCAAGATATTATCAATAAGAAAAAACCATACCTCTTTAAACTTCAAAAGAATCAAGTTTGAGACTGATGCTGGCTTCTTTGCATCCCATCTGTGATGATTAATCATAACTTCACATCATGAGATCAAGAATTTATACCCTTTTCTCGGATTTCGATTGATGGATCGAACATACCTTACAAGCATCAACTCATTCATGGCTCGCCACATTCCTCTCCCAACATCTTTAGCAGACTGATCTCTAACACTTCGTCCATGCCACAACTCTTTCACTATGTACTTCACTTCCTCAACATCTACCTACAGAAAACAAAAGGGAACTTTACAGCATTTCTCAAGAATTTGCATTTAACTTCACCAGCAATTTTTAAGTATATGAGATTCAAAGAATGTCTCAGTTACTGTTTTCTTTCTACCAGTCTTTTCCTTTACAAGTTTTCAAAGAGCATAATATATTATCAGATAGTGCACCAATCTAAATACCTGGACATCTGCAGATGTGCCATAAATTGCCTCCTCATGCTCAATAAGGCGTTGATGAAGCATTCGGTAATGATCCAAATCTAGATTTACGATAGGCTCCATCTGAACCTGCACACCTGCAAGTTGTGTTATAACATAGGAAGCCATGATTTGTCCAAATATAGCCGGGATGGTTCCGAGGACAGGAATGATCCGAACACGAAAGCCAGGAACTACCTGAAATTACACACAAGCTATAAGATCAATGAATAATGTAAGGATTGGAGTAAACGTTTACTGTTTCAAGAACGGAAATTAGTTACTTGATAATCTGAAGGATTCTCATCGTCCCCATTTGGCCCCTTAAAGGGAAGCAGCTTTGCTTTTGGTTTTTCCAGCGAAAACACGACAGGAATGCCTCCTTCAATGCCGTGTTCTCTCCTCAATCGGTGTCTTACCTGAAAAACCACGAGCCATGTAGGCGTGACTAGTAGTCTAGCAGTATCGAGACCCAAAGATCATCAACTATGTATACTTATCCAATTCATGAATGCGTAAATAAAGTCCTTTGTACAGCAAAGAGTTGCGAGTGTTACAGATCGAGATAGTGGGTCAATTGTTGACTCTCTTAAATCAGCTACTCTAATTCTTGTAGGGTCAGCTCTAGCACCCGCACCAGTTGCAGACAGAACTTTCAAACCCCTCTTAACGCATGCAGCCAAAAGTCCCACCTAATATGTTTTTGAATGAGGCAATTATATGTATCAGTGTGCATCACAGGTCTCAAATACCAGATATCCTATCACCTAAAGCTCTGTGCAAATCGATAGATCAATTCAAGTCTGCGAAGAAAAGATACCTTTGTATCGATGTTGTCAATGCAGTCCAACACGAAATCTGGGTTGCCTGAAAGAATTTCTTCTTCAGATGATGAGTCATACAGCATCACCTTGGCTTCTACATGGCATTCAGGAAATATTGAAGAGAAATGCTTCTTGAGACATGTTGCTTTTGGAATACCAACATCTGCTCGTGTTGCAACAGCGTGTCGATTTAACGACGAAAGTGACACCTTTTCATGTATTTAAGAATAAGTGCATGAATACATGGAAGGAAAAAACTAAGTAGATCAAATTTTGTATGCAATAAAACAGACAGTATATTCATATAATGAAAGCCAAAAATAACCCAAAATACCTGGTCAAAATCAACCAGGAGGAGCTTCCCAACACCTGACCTCAAGAGCATAGAAGCAGCATGACTCCCTACACCTCCAAGTCCAATGACCACAACATATGATCCAGTTACTTTACGTTGAGATTCAAGATCGAAAAACTGGATATTCCTAAAGAGAGAAATTAGCATAAATCTTTTAGAATCAAAGAATAAAATCTAGCATCAGATAATGTGGTTTTCCAGCATAGTCACGAGTGATTTCATTTAACTTTTGCATGTACCTTCTTACATTTTCCTAGCAAGTTGTACAAAAAACCAAAGACAGAAAAGATCATAGCTTGTGTCTCTTTAATATCCGCCAAGATTTACTTGAAAAATTGCCCAAAACTATCAGTTCATTGCGATTAAGAAAGACAAAAACTAAAAGGTACCTGGTTAAATGTTCACAAACAATCTCATCTGACAAAAGATCCTGACAAATTGCTGCTGGTCTAGATTGAATACCAGTTTCTGCAGTTACAGGGCATTTTCATTTTAAACTTAGGAATCAAAAGCAGAATTTTTACTAGGATCTAGAGAAATAGAGTTGCATAATCACAAGTACCTAAGAACTTAGTTTCTGGAGTTTCATCTTGCTGCTTCACTGAACTCCTGCAATGGAATTAAAAAAAACACACACCGAGAAAACTCGAATCAGCTGTCAATGGGGTTTTGAGTATTGAACAACAAAGAGGATGATAGTGAAGAAGGGTTTTTGCCTGGAGAGAAGTTTAAGAAGAGCAAAGGTGGAGACAGATCCGATTAGAGCTCCGGCTCCGACGAGAGTCAGACACTTGAATTTCTCCTCCATGACCGTTAATTTCTCCACTGTGTTGTTTTTGCCTTTTCTCTTTCCCCAGCAAAGAGAAGAATTGAGTTAAGGGTTTTAAATTGAAGAGACTTTTTTATATGAATGAGTTAAAGGGTTTATTACCGATCAAATCTATCACTTTTGTTCTATAATAATCGATTTATATCATGGTAAATTAAATAATATTATTTATTAATAAAAGTAAATTAAATATTTATTAAATATTTATTTTTATTTAAAATTATTTTTAATATTAGGATTTATATATAAATTAAATAAATAAAAATAATTATTTCAAAAAGTTTAATAATTTTTTTTGGTTAATTTAATAAAATATGTTAATTTTTCAACCAAATTAATAACAAGAATTTAATTATTTTAATAAGTTGAATCTATTTATATATTTATTTAAATGACAATTATATAAAATAGCACTATGTCAAGTTTTTGTTTCAAATATATCACTAATCATTTAAACTTTTAAAAATAGCACAAATTTAATATTAAAATAATTAAAAAAATCATCCTAATAAAAAAAATTTAAACTTTAAATTGAAAAAAGTGAACCCAAACATTATGTTATAATTTTATATATAATTTATTTAAAATAAATAATTATTTTTATATAATAATTTGTGTTAATTATTTTCATATAATAATTTGTGTTATTTTAAGAATTTTATTTTTAATATGTTAGATTTAGAAAATAAATTTAAAAATATGTTGTTTTAAGTTTTTATGATGGTACATGTTTCTTAAAATATTTCTAAATATATTTAATATATTAGAGATAATAAAAAAAAAGGTAGAGATTGTATGTGTCGATATGCCCAAATTCATATATGCAAATGCAACAAAGAGCTACAAAGACCAAACACAGTAAGCATCCAATGAACACTGTAGAGTTGATGCATTTAATATTGTGCTTATTGCTTATAGATTTCAGTGATACTCAGCTTCAGACAAAAATCAGTACCTTTATTTTTGCGAAAGAGAGAGAGAGAGAAAAAAATTGTGAAATAGAGCTAATTGAGAAGCTCTCACTTCTTCAAGAGCAAGGCACTGCACTGTGCCATGATCTTTGATGCTCTTGTGATCGAGTTTGTCATGTAAAAATTCTCAACCACGGGTTGGAACGGAGTTTTGCTCATTGTTTCCTTACACTCGGGCTTCAATGAAGGACCGAAAATAGCTGGCTCTCGCTCATCTGTCTGGACCAGATTTGGAGCGACGCTCTTTATTCTTGATCTTACACCTTCGATTGAGTTGTATGGAAGCTTCACACCCGAGACCTCGGATAAGGCTCTTACAATCTTCCAGTCGTCTCTTGCATCACCAACCGTTGGAACAGCAGGGACAGTCTGTTGGGTAAATCCTTCTGTGTTTTCGTAGGTACCTTCTTTCTCAGTGAAAGCTGATGCAGGGAGAATTACGTTTGCACGATAAACCGCTTTGTCTCCATGGTGTCCTTGGTAAACCACAAAGGCGTCTTTAGGAATCTTGTCAACATCAACATCGTCTGCTCCCATCAAGTAGACAAATTTTGCAGACTCAAGGGCTTTGGCGGACTGTTGAACGAGACCAAGATCAAGAGAAGCCGCTTGGGCAGCATATAGAAGGAGAAAGTTAAGGCCGTTCCAGTCTGGTCGGACGACATTGCTGGCTTGTGCAATGGACTCAACAGCAGAGAGGATAGCATCTTTATCGGTTCTATTGAAAAGCCCCGCACCAACAACTATCGCAGGGTTTTTGGCATTCTTGAGAGCCGAGCAGAATGGGTGACGTCCGTCAGCAATTTCTTTGAGAGTTTCAGGCCCAGTCCCAAGGTGTTTGCACTCGTAGTTGAAATCTGTAGGTGGACCAATGTATGCAACCTTGGCATTCGATGCACGGACTGTCTTGCAGATCCTAGCATTCACCATTGCAGCTTCGACCCTAGGCTGGTAAAAATAGAAAGAAACACGTGAATTTACAGCAAAAATGAATACCTTTCACAAGGTTGATATCTTAAAGAGTAAGTTGGTGACAAAAGAGCAAGTTTTGCCTCGAGAAACCAGCAGCATGAACATGTCTACGATTGCCCCAGATCAGAAATATAAATTTTCAAACGAATTGTTGACATCTAATCTGGCTTGGAAACCTACAAATAGCCACACCACTAAACAAGACTATACAAAATGTTTTATTTTCTGCGTTTCATTGTTCCAAAGCATAGCGTGCCTGTTCATTGAGTACGAGTAGCTCTATAATGAGATCACAATTAGCGAGATTTTGGGTAGGCTGTGCAAAATACCCAGAACCAAAAAAACCGAAACGGCTCCAACAAAATACCCAAAAAGATCCTATACTCCTATATCTGAATAACCTGAATTAATACTCAAAAATATTAATTATATTTAGATTTGATGTAATCCAAATAGTGAAATTTATAATTATAAAACCGAATATATTAGTTATTTTTAAACTGAAATAACTGAAATACCCAACCCAAACCGATTATATGAACGCCCAGACCTAGTTTGGGATTTTAAATTATTTATATTCTTTCTTAGTTAATTCTAGTTGCTACAGTTAGCTATTTGTTTCCATACTCGATACTAGGGTTTGCCTTTGAACTTAAGAGGCTACGGAAGACAAGGAAGTTGGACATAAGAATTCTTTTCTTAGGACGGCACAGACGTTGGACAAGGGTTTCGAGTCCTTGTAACTTGTCTCTGTGTTCCTCTCCGTTTCAGTTCTATTCTCAATTAAATCAGTTATATTTCTTCTACTCCTAAGCTCTGTACTCCATCAGATAGGGAGAAACTCACCTGGGTACCAACGAGAAGGAAAAGATCGGCGTTCTCAAGTCCACTGATGCTAGTGTTCATGAGATATCGGTACCTAAGATCAGCATCAACACCAACAGCAGTTCCTTCACACCAGACATTGTCTGAACCCATTCTGTTAACGAAGTCCTTCAACACCATCATGGATTCTGCATCAGATAGCTGACCAGCTATTCCAACAATCTCATCTGGCTTTACCTGATGAATGATATCACCCACAACAGCCAAGGCATCACGCCAGCTCACTGCCTTAAATCGTCCTTCAGAATCTCGGATCATAGGGTCGCTCAGCCTTTGTCTTTTCAGGCCGTCATAGCTGAATCGGGTTTTGTCAGATATCCATTCTTCATTTATATCCTGAATTAAGAAAACTCAAATGTTCACATCCAGAAAAATACTTCAATAATAATGTTTTGAACAGGTAAGACCTACCTCATTAAGGCGTGGAATGATACGCATCACCTCTGGTCCTCTACTATCAACACGGATGTTTGACCCAACAGCATCACTAACATCAATGGTTTCTGTTCCCTTTAATTCCCAGTTTCTGGCTTTAAAGGCAAAGGGCTTTGAGGTCAAGGCTCCCACAGGACAAATGTCTATAACATTTCCAGAGAGTTCACTGGTCATAAGCTTTTCAACATAAGTTCCAATTTCTTCTCCACTACCACGACCTAGCATGCCAAGATCCTGAACCCCAGCAACTTCTGAAGCAAATCGTACACACCTAAAAGACGATAGAAAAACATAATCTAATCAGCAGGATAGCCTATGCATTATAGTTAACTAAACGATCACACTTGAAGTTAGCTATTTTAGTAACCTTGTACATTGGATACACCGAGTCATAACAGTCTTCACAAGAGGACCTAGGTTTTTATCAACTACAGATCTTTTCATATCAGTGAAACGGCCTCTGTCAGATCCAAAAGCCATAGACTGATCCTGAAGATCACACTCTCCTCCTTGGTCACATATAGGGCAATCCAAAGGATGATTCATCAACAAGAACTCCATTACTCCCTCCCTAGCCTTCTTTGCTATTGGTGTATCAGTCTTAATCTTCATCCCTGTTAGAAAGACTCCTTATAATTCTAGCATTATACTACATTACAAACACAAAATAGCACCGAAGAAAGAATTTGATGCAAAGACTATATCAAACTCCCCCCAATACTTACTAAGCGAAAATCAAACTTCAAAAACGATATGAATTAATAAAACTTATCAGAAAAATGCTTAAATTTTAAAACTTTCCACTTCGAAGAAACTATTAACAGCTCAGGTCAAAATATGGAGACACAGATCCCAAAAATAATGTCGTCTCAGGTAAACTCCCCAACCCCAAGAGCTAATAAAGCTCTCGTTATCTTAATTGTTTCATCAATCATCATCATCAATCTAAAACCAACAAAATCGTAAGGCAAACCCACTTGGTATCTGCAATCATCAGATAACAACAGCACCAAATTCCAAGTTTTTCTAGCAATAACCGATCAGATTAACCCTTCAGCATGAAAGGTTTCCTCAAATCAAAAATCCAATAGATAGTTCGAAAAAGGAAAGATAATAAATTCTACTGAACTAACCAGGAAGTGCGGGCATTGCACACGACGCCACAGGCTTAGGGGACTTCTCGACCTCAACAAGACACATCCTGCAATTTCCGGCAATCGACAAGCGAGAATGGTAACAGAACCTCGGGATATCAACTCCGGCGACCTCACAAGCCTGAAGAACGGTAAACCTTTTAGGGATTTTGACCGCGTAACCATCAACAAAGACCTCGATCGCATCCTCAGGATTCGAGAAATGAACGCGTGCACCACCCACAGGGTTTCTGGGAGGGAGAATCTGTGCCGGCGGTTCAGGTTGAGGGATAGCAGCGGCTTCAGGTGATTGAAGCTCTGGTTTAGAAACGATGGTTCGGAGGAAGAAAGAAGAGTTTTGAGGATGAAGAAGACGAGAAACTGGTCGAATTGTTCGAGAAGCTAAGATTCCTAATCCCATGGCGTTGTGGATCTGTATCCTCTTTCACTGTGTGTATTTTTCTTTATCGATCTTGTTGTGTAGCATTTGTGAGAGGTAACGAGACACGAATTAGTAGAGTTTTGGGCTTTAATTTAGATATTACATTTGGGCTTATGACTAAAACCCAATGTTTTTCTTTTGCTTAAGAAATATACATTTGACATGTTTCGGTATATACAATCCGGTTTAGTTCGGTTAAACTCCATCTTCCAGAATTTATGCCTGTCAATTTGGTTCATTACCCGCGGGTCCTGTCCCGTTTGATCCGCTATGGGACGGGTGCGAATCAAAGAAATTTTTTTTTCATATGCGGGACGGGTGCGGATCAAATTTTTGATATAGCGGGACGGATGCGGATTTCATTTTATTATTTTGCTGGTTATCAGGTACCCACAAATTTTAGACCAAAATCATTTAACCAAAATTTAAACCAATTTAATTTTAAACTAATTTAATCCTAAACTAATTTAATATCAAACTGTTCAAAATTTATGTAATTTAATGTTTTAAAAATTAAATTTTGATATATTTGATGTATTAATTTTAGATTTATTATTATTTGGATTTATTTGAATTAAATATTTTTAAAAAATTTTAAAAACGAAGCGGGTCGTACGTCAATTGCAAATCCGCTATATTAATGAGGGCAAATGTAAGTTTTAAAAAAATGATTCGAATAAAAAAAATTTATGAAAAAAAAATCTTCAACCCACTCCGTGGGCGGGTCGGGAGGGGTCATGCGGGGCGGGTTCGACCACACTAATCTTCCTCAATCTCTCTCATTCTCTAAGACACTTTCTGGGAATGTACAGACTTTAGGGCTTTGTGATTATTCTTACCTCATTCTATGTGCTTTTTCTCTCGGTTACTTCTGATAAATTTTCCGATTGACCCGTTTGTCAATTTTGCTTTTTTACTTTCATGTATTGCATAAATCAGGTTTGACTTCTTTTGATTTCACGATCGATTAACCTGTGATGATATTTTGTTCCTTTTTGTTGATTTTCACATCAGACTTATTCAATCAACGTTTTAGTTTGGTTAATCAGAAATTGTTTTGGTGTATTGCTTCGAATAGATATTAGAACTTAGTATAAATGTTAGAGGTTACTGAACAATCTTATGAATTCGCTATGGATATTTTGTTGACTTAGTGTTTGTTCTCTGAAGAGCTTAGAGATGTATGTTTCATGTTTGTTCACTTACATAAACTAGCTTTGACTTTGTAACTTCAATCATCTTGATGGATATATGTGTCTTGTCTTGTATTCATCACATTTTGTTTCTTAATCATGATCAATACACTGCTGCCTCTTGGATTAATCAGCTGAATTTGATATGTACTTTGCTTCTTTTCTCAGTACCTATATGCAACTTGCTGATCAAATCCGTTTGTGTCGTTGAACCATAGATAGCAAGTATTAAGGTGAGTCATACTCTGCTCAATGGCGGACAACACCTCTCCCATACCTTCTCCACCGCTTGTAAGTTTCTCTAACTTTTTGATTTGTTAGATTTATGTTATTTTCAGTAACTCTCTAGCTAATGACATTGTTGATTGTGGAATACTAGTTTCTGGAGGTTTTTTGTGAAGTTTCTGGTAAGGACTACCGATTCACAACTGGGACGAAGTCGGAATTTGCTGTCTCCGTGATCAATAGGAAACTTGGTTCGTTGAATTCCCGAGTAATTTACATCGAAGCAGCAAAGGAAGGTGAGGAGCCCATCAGTTTTGGGGATGATGCTTATCTTGTGAATTATGGACATGGTTGGAAATTGAAGACAGTGATTGATTCTGATTTTCCTGGTAATTGTTCTTGTCAATTTCAAGATTACGATTTGATAACATGTCTGATCATTGCGTAAATTTGGTGAAAAACTTAAATGATATGTGGTTAAATGCTTCTCATCCTATTTTACTCGACTCTTGTTTCATAATCGTAATTTTGAAGTGTATGAGCTCTATTTGAGTGACAGAGTTACAATAATCTTATGGATTTGTAAATCTTGGTCATAGTGTCAATGTCAATGGTACACACGTTTGAATGTTATCCCCAGAAGAGTCAAGTTCTTAGACCCTTTTTTCAATCTTTCATATTATATGTAAGGAGAGGAAATATCAAAAAGCAATTTAGTATTAGTTTTGGATGAAAGTAACAGTCTCTTAGGTGTACATTTAGTGATGCATCAAACCAATGGAAATGATGGTCATGAGATACAGTTTTCCAAACCGCATTCCGGAGTTCTTGACCTCTAGTTAATACTTTGTTTCCAATGGGTTTTTTTCTGATACAGCAGCTCAGAAAAAGGACGTTCTCCAGCAGCATCCACCACAGCAGTTTCATCCTGTATCATCAACAGTAAGTAGTGCTTTGAGTTTGCTAGTGAATTCATGGAGAGACTGTGTTATGAAATACTAAATACTTTATGCCATTATGATTAACCCTTAAAGTTGATAGAAAGTTATAGCCCTTACGAAATACTAAATGCATGTGATCTAGCGATATGTAGAAGAAATCTAAGTGTCACAGTTACAATTTTTTAAAAGAGGACTTGTGAAACAGTTCTTCTTCTAAGACAGTAAATGAACAATACGCTTCTTTCACTGAAAATCTGTTCTTCTCACATAACGTGTCCGTACTCCTTTTCTTAGTTGGTTTCATCAAGTCTCTTTGTTTTGTTCAAGTGATTTTCTGGTAGTATTTATCTGTTGCAAAACATATTGTGGAAAATGCTTTCAACGTATTGCGGTTTTCTTTGCAGTGCTCCAAAGATTCAAAGTCCACAAAGGAATCAAAACAAGAAATTGAAGGAGATAGAAGTCTGAGATACATGGGGAGAATATTGCTTGCATTTGTTTTGATGTTTATTCTTGGTGGTCTCTTCACAATGGCTCTTGAGAACCTTCCTACACTAATATTGCTCTTTAGCAATTCTTTACTGTAGCTAGTGCTCCAATGGCTGCCTTTGGCTTCAACAGATCTTTAGCTCTTCTTCAAGCCGTGCATCTACGGAATTTGAAGAAGTGGTACAACTTGGGAACTACTTTTCATCCAACAGAATCTTCCTTCAAGCATGCAGGTGTAAGTGTATAAGGTACTCTTGTTATATAAAGTTTTGACCTTTATGAGTACTATGCAGGAATTGAAAGTTGTTGCCAAGTTATGTTGTAAATTGATTTTAACTAAACAATTCAATGATTACTCGTCCGAAGACAATTATTCTCATTGATTATGTATTATATAGGTTGCATTTGGCATGTTCATATCTTTTTATTTCATCACCAATACAAGCTATAAAATCATTTATGCATGACACTACTAGAAATTGTGTGTAGTCGGATATAATTATATTTTGGGAAATTCTGAAAAATACCACAAACAGATTCTATTCGTCAAAATACTAGCAAAGTTTTATTATTCCAAAAATATCAATTAAAATATATTTTGTAAATACCACAAACTGAAATTAAAATTAAAATTTTAAAAGCTACATTTTAAATTTTAAAAAAGGCAATTGTTTAAAATAGTATTTTCCAATAATATCATAAATTTAATATTAAAATGTATTAAAACTATACTAAATTATATTTTAATAGAAAAAAATTAAATCGTAAATTAGAAAAAATGAACCCAAATACAATACTTTAAGTTTATGTATAATTTATTTAGAGTAAATAAATATTTTTACATAATTATTTGTGCTATTTTGAAAATTTAATTTTACGGTGTTAAATTTGGAAGAAAAACTTTAAAAATTGCTATTTTATGGTATTAATTTTTTGAAAATTAGAGCAATTCTCTAACGTGTATAAATTTAATTTTAAAATAATTTTAATAATTCTTTGTAATAAGAAAAATATAAGTTTTGAATTGGAAAAGATGAATCAAACATTATATTTAATTTTGTATATAATTTATTTAGTGTAAATAATTATTTTTACATAATAATTTATGTTATTTTAAAAATTATAACTTTAGTATATTAGATTTGAAACAAAAACTTAAAAATATGTTATTTTAGGGTGTTACTATAAAAAATTATACCTTAAACTCTAAAAAGTAAATCCAAAATCCAAAGTATTAAACCAAAACTTAAATATTTAAAGAGTAATAACCTAAAATAAATTTTTAAGTTTTTATTTCAAATCTAACACATTATAATTAAAATTCCAAAAATAATAAAAGTTATTAAATAAAAATATTTTTTACACTAAATAAATTACGAATAAAACTAAAACGTTAAGTTTGGACTAGTAAAATCAAGACGTGTAGGCGGATCAACTTCATCATTTGCTGTAATAGAAATATCTGCGAGATCGGGATTACAATTTGTATCGATTAAAGAAATGGTTGGAATTCCCATATTTGTAAAAATAAATTTTAACGTATTTTAAAATTAAATTTGTATAATCGAAAAATTAAAATAACAATATTTTTTGAAAAAACACTTAAAAAGATTGAGATGATTTATCCGATTTTAAAATTTTTTAAAGTATTTTAATTAAATTTATGTTATTTTTATAAATTTAAATTAGTTATATTAAATTTGAAATAAAAATTTTAAAAAAATTACTTTTGTCCATTGCCCTCCAGTATTTGTGATGTATTAGAACAAATGGAATTGACTAAATTGACTTTTATATATTTGTCAATAATATCATATATTATTAGAAATCAGATTCGGTCGTTTATTTAAATCTACAAGAAAAACATGACAGAAGAGAAAGACCAAAAGCAGTGAAACAGAAACTGCGAAGAAGAAAACAAAAAGACAAATTAGCAGAAGCCTCTAACTGAAGGAGTGGCTCTGAAGAATTAAGCATGAGGATGATGAAAATGGTAAAGATAGTGTTGATTGTTGAAAACACAAGTCCAACAAGTACTGTTTATATTTCCAAAGTTTGGTTCCTTTGGCATCGTCAATGGTCTGCTCGATCTACATCCAAATTGAAATATATTTTTTTTTAAAAAGAAAACACAAAATCAAATAAATAGTTAATTAATCATAAACAATTCTGTAAAATAGAAAACTAATTTAACTTTTTTTAAAATAACAATAATTTAATATTAAAATACATTTACACTTCTTTCTAATATAAAAATAAATTTTAAATTAGAGAAAAAAAATAATACTATAAAATAACACTATTTTAAGTTTTTTTCCAAATTTAACACATTAAAACTAAAATTCCAAATATAGCACAATTTTTTATGTAAAAATATTTATATCTTCTAAATTAGTTATAAATAAAATTAAAATATTATGTTTAGATTTATTTTTTCTAATTTAATATTTATTTTTCGTTATTAAAAATAGGTTTTGAATTATTTTAATACTAAAATTTGTGCTATTGTTGGAAAAATAAACTATTGACGCTAAATTTGGAATTTGTTTTTTAAAAAATACTATTTTTATCAATTATCCAAAAAAATCCAAACATAATGATTTAATTTTATTTAAATTAAATAAGTATTTTTCACATAACAAGTTTTGATATATTCAGAATTTTAAATTGAGTAATACCCTAAAATAACACTACTTTAAGTTTATCTTTCAAATTTAGCACACTAACTTAAAATTTCCAAAATAGCATAAATTATTATGTAAAAATAATTATTTACCTTAAATAAATTATATATAAAATTAAAAAATAATATTTGGTTTCAGTTTTTCCAATTTAAAGTTTAAATTTTTTTATTAGGAATAATTTTTTTAAGAGTAATACCCTAAAATAGCACCATTTTAAGTTTATCTTCCAAATTTAGCACACCAAAAATAAAATCCCAAAAATAGCACAAATTATTATATAAAAATAATTATTTAATTTAAATAAACTATATATAAAATTAAGAGTAATACCCTAAAATAGCACCTTTTAAAGTTTTTCTTCCAAATCTAGCATCATAAAATTAAACTCCCAAAAATAGCACAAAAACTTATGTAAAAATACTTATTTATTCTAAATAAATTATACATAAACTTAAAGTATTGTATTTGGGTTCATTATTTCCAATTTAGGGTTTAATTTTTTCTATTAAAATATAGTTTTAATGTATTTTAATCTTAAATTTGTGCTATTATTGGAAATTTAAACTAATGATGCTATTTTTGGAACAAAAACTTAAAAAGGTGCTATTTTAGTCATTTGCCCTAAAATTAAAACATAATATTTGGATTTATATTTTCCAATTTAGGGTTTAATGTTTTCATTAGTAAGAAGTTTTTAATTATTTTACTACTAAATTTATGCTATTTTTGGAAATTTAAATTATTAGTGCTATATTTGGAACAAAAACTAAAAATGGTGCTATTTTAGTCAATTGCCCTTTTTTAATTATTTTAATATTAAATTTGTGTTATTTTAAAAATTTAAATGTCTACTGCTATATTTGGAATAAAAACTTAAAATATTGATATTTTAGTTAATTTCTCTTTTAATTTTAATGTGTTGCATTTGAAAGAAAAATTAAAAAAAATATTATTTTATGATATTATTAAATAATATAGTTTTATGTATTTATATAGTACTATTTTTAGTTTTTTCTTCAGAAATTCAATATTTAAATGGACAATTTTCTAAAATAGTATTATTTTAAAATTTTATTCCAAATTTAACACCACTAGTTTATTTTTCCAACAATAACATAAATTTTAATATTAAAATATATTTTAATAGGAAAAAATAGACACTAATTTAGAAAAAAACAAAAACCCAAATATAATATTTTAAGTTTATTTGTAACTAATTTAGGATAAAATAATATTTTCACAAAAAATTGTGGTATTTTTGGAATTTTGTTTCTACTGTGCTAATTTTTTTTTAAATAAAAATATTATTTTAATGTATTACTCTATTTTTAAATCTATAATTTGTTATCTAACTTTATCTCTTATAATAAACTGAATTGATAAGAAGAAAACAAAAGATTTAAAACAATATTTTATTATAAAAAAATGTAGGAAATGTATATAACAATGATCAAAGTTTTACCTTTGTGGAAGAAAAGGTCGATCGAAGTAAGGCATCAATTGAGCTTTTGGAACCATTTCTTTCCTCATCATTCGAATCTCTTCTTCTTCTATTATCTTTTACATTTATATGAATTTAAATTCAAACTAATCTCTAATTAATTCTTTTTTGGTTAAGGTTATTTTTTTCATTTTTGGTAATTAATTTACCTTTTGCAACCTCTCTTCTTGTTTTTTCTGCAACTTGGTGATATAATAATTAGTTGCAACCTGAAAAATATGATAAATGAGCTTCAAAAAAGTTGAAAAAAACACAAAATTAAGTGAAAAAAATGTTGAGGAAATTTGTGTAAACCGAATAGTTGAACATGGCACGTTTAACTGCTCTCTCTCCAGAATGAAGCTTAAACTCAAGAGGCTTTTTGTTCTCTTTGGCTGGTGCCTTTGCATCTTTCTGATTAAACAATAATTCAATTTATATAATATTATCATGTAACATGTGTTTTCTTCTTTCTTTGATGAGCTAATCAATCAAAATAAAATAATACCATAAAATTATATCATTTTAAATTTATCTTCCAAATTTAGCATAATAAAAATAAAAATTTTAAAATAATATAAATTATTATATGAAAATAATTATTTACTTTAAATAAACTATATATAAAATTAAAATATAATTTTTGGGTTCATTTTTTTTCAATATAGAGTTTATTTTTTTCATTAAAATTTTTTTTTAATTATTTTAGTATTAAACTTGTGCTATTTTTGAAAATTTAAATGATTGATACTATATTTAGAAAATTTTTTTTGAAATAGTGCTATTTTAGTCAATTGCCCATCAAAATATTATAATTGCAATTTATTTAAAAGAATTTCTAAATTGATTAGATAATGGGCAATTGTTTAAAATAGTATTTTTTAAAGTTTTTATTTCAAATGTATCACTAATTATTTAAATTTTCCAAAAATAATATAAATTTAATATTAAAATAATTAAAAATCTTTTCCTAAAATTGAAGTCCTAAATTGGAAAAAATGAACACAAACATTATATTTTTATATAGTTTATTTGAAATAAATAATTATTTTTATATAATAATTTGTGTTATTTTAGAAATTTTATTTTTAATATACTAAATTTGGAAAATAAACTTAAAAAATGGCAATTCTCTAAAATAGCATTTTTCAGTTTTTCTTCCAAAAAATAACATAATTAGTCTAAATTTCTAAAACTATCACAAATTTAAACCTGAATATAATATTTTTAAGTTTATGTATAATTTATTTAAAATAAATAAGTATTTATGATATTTTTGGAGTTTTAATATTAGGATGTTAAATTTAGAATAAATTTTTTTAAAATATGTTATTTTAAAATATTAGTGCTATTTAAAGTATTACACTTAGATTATATATATATAAATGGATACCTTAGCCATAGCTGTTTTGGCTTTGTCTTGGTCTTTGTCTTTGAGTTCCACTTTTGTCTATAAGTTAAATTTCAGTGAATAATTGAAGAAATTAAATTACCTTAGAGTAGAACTCAACGTGTACTATTATATGTGGAAATTAAAAATCTTTAAATGTCAATATCATTTTTGTTGTCTTTTTTAAAAATATCATTTTTATATATAGTTATAAGCTCATTATAAAACTACAAATATATCGACATTAATAAAAATATTTATAAAGTTTTATAAAAAAAACATCTCTAAAATTTTATAAGAGTTACAACATGTTTATAAATTTTTATAAGGTAGCTATAAAAACTAATTTTTTTATAATTGTTTGTAAACAAATTTATAAACTAAATTAAAGAATCTTTTGAAAAACTGTTATCATAAAAATAGTAGTGTTGTTTATTTTTTTTATAACCAACTATTGTTAACTAATTTCATTGAAAATGGGTGATGTGACAACCTTTCAAGATTCAATATTATTGCTTGAAAATGGTCACACCACATGAGAAAAATAAAATAAATTAAAACTCATACTAGTGACATTTTTCATGAAGTGGCACAAAAACAACTAAAAAATATTGGGATATCCCTAGAAAAATCAAATTTGTAAATATAAAAAAAAAATCAAATTAGGGCTTTCTGTGGTTAACCTTTTCATGAAAATTTTCACAATTGTAAGTGTTAGTTTTACTTTTATTGTGTGCTGTGTTTATAGTAAAGCAATAGAAAAATTAGGGTTTTATTATTACTATTGCTATTAGGACTTCAATTTGCAACACAGTAATATTGAAACTGGCAGGAAAATTATGTTTATATTTGGATATATTATTATTTTTGAAATTGGAGAAGCACTTTTAAATTCTGTTCTGACTGAATTTTCCTATACGCATATGTGAATTTATTAAAATAATATTTTAGCCAACTATTTAAAATAAAAATAATAATAATATCTATTGATAAGTTTTTAAGCCAACATATTTATAGCAATTTGATAAATTTTGAAAAATGTCTTATCTTCCTCCAAATTAATTATCAACTCAAACTTTATATATATATATAAACATTAATGATAATTAAAAATAAATATAGAATAATGTATAAGTAAGTAATTTAGTGGTTGCACCACCTTCATGTCCATCCTAAACATATGTAGTTCGACTCCACATTCCCTCGTATGATGATGTTAAATTTTTGTATGAAAATATTAAGTTATTTGGCCGATCCGTTATGACCCAGTAACAAATATATATATATATATAAGATTAAATGAAGAAAATGGAATCTTCATCTCACCATTCCTTTACCGTTGGAACCCAATGAGAGTACAGAAGAAGTTGGACTTGTTTTCCTAATCTTTAAAAAGAAAAGAAAAAAAATCATTTTGTCAATAATTTAAATCTCTTTTATTTACTTATATATAAAAGTGCAAAAAACGTGCATTGTATTTATATATAGATATACATATATATATATATATATATTTCTTATACCAAATATCATTTTAGTAACAAATATCCAATAATATCATTTTTCAAAAATATCATTTTGTTGTCTTTAAAAAATATCATTTTTATATGTAGTTATAAGATCATTATAAAACTATAAATATATCGACATTTATAAAAATATTTATAAAGTTTTATATATATATTTGTTGTACCAATGCAGAAAAGGAACAAATAAAGTAACCAATTATTCATGAAGTTGACAAAAAGTGAACAATTATTGAATAACCTTAGGTGAGGATTTTGTGTGTGATGATTTTCCAGGACACATTTTTAGGAGAAGAATATGTTAAAAAATAATATATAAAAAAAGAGTAACAACCAAAAGCCAAACGCCTTTACAAACTCTTTTTTTTCTGTCACAATTTATAATGAAATCTAAATTAAAATATGAGTGAAAAAAAGAGAAGAGATGAGAAATGAATTTATAGAGTGAGGCAAGAAGCAAAACACACATATAAGTTTGGACATTAGTAGCTGTCTTAAGTGGCGTCTGTTGCTGCATCAGCAACAAGCTTTAATTAGGGTTTTATTCTTAAGTTTCTTTCTTATTTTTTAAAAGAAGAATGTTTTAGAAAATAATTACAAATGTCTAACATGTTGATGTCAATCAAGGCAACATTTATATGTAACTATTTTTTTTTTGAAATCATATCTTACTGTATTAATATCTTTCTATAGAAATTGTTAGTGAAAATGTTACATTGGTATTTATAGTAATTATAAATTAATATATATATATATATGAGTTAATTCATTTATTGATAATTGATTTTAAGTTGGAATCGCATAAATCTTAACATGGTATATGAACCATTCGATTAGATCACTCGGTGGATGTTGTTCCTAAAAAAAATCATGTTTCCAATGGTTATGCGTGAACCTAAAGTGTAGTGTTCGTGGGAGGAGCAAGTGGGTCAGTTGTTGCAAATTTTATGCATCTATTTTAAAGATGTAAATTTCAACTTCATATTTTTCGTATGATAGTGTTAGATTTTCGTATAAAGGTGTTAAGTTATTAGATTAGTTCATTGTGACCCATGTGACAAAAAAGTATAGTGTTAGTAAAAATATGATATTGATAGTTACATAATTTTTTAAATAATATATAATAGATATGCAATACATATTTATTGTTAATTATTTTTGAATTGGAAACAAATAATAAATTCAAATTTAACAATAGAAATCAATCATGTTGAGGTTTATTTTAGTAACATATTTATACCAACATCCTAATTGAAAACAAAATGATGGTACAATTCTTTAAGAAATTTTAATTATAAATATACAAGTAACAAAGACTTTTGGTAGAAGTCCAACAATTAGAGTTAAGTTAAGTGGATTTCAACCAATAAACTATTTCGATTTAGCAACATATTTATAATCTATGCGATAATAAAACAAAACTAGATTCATACCCACGCTATGCGCGGGGAAAAATATTCGCAAATTATATTTTATTAGTAAATATAAATTAAATATTTATATAATTTTAATTTTTATTTAAAATTACTTTTAACATTAATTTTTATATATACAAATTAAGAAAAGAAAAATAATTATTTTGTACGAATTTAATAGTATTGTTTTGTAAGTTTAATAAAATATATTAATTATATAACCAAATTAATAACAATGATATACTTGTAATTATTCTAATAAGTTAAACTCATTTATATATTTATTTGAAATTTACCTTAGTAATGACACGTCAACATAATATTTCTGTTAATAACACGTCAAAATAAAGTTATTTTATTAAAATATTTATCAAATAATATATTAGGAATTATGGTAGTAACTTAAATCTATTTCTATTTATTTGAAATTATTTATAAATTAACGTATAAAAAATTTAAAGAAATAAAAATTATTATTTTTACATATGTAATAGTATTTTTTGGTTAGTTAAATAAATTATATCTATTCTCTAATCAAATTAATATCAATGACATGTATTGTAATTATTCTAGTAAGTTAAACCTTTTTATATATTTAAGTTGAAACTTCCTGTGGTGTTGACACGTCAACATGGTATTTTTGTTATTAACACGTCAGGGTAAGGTTATTTTGTTAAAAAGTTTCTCAAATAATATATTAGGGACATGCAAAACTAGGGAAATCAGTAGATATTGTAGTAATTTAATTACATCCATATTTTCAACCAGTACCATAAATATGTAGTAACTGAACGAACCGATTTAATAATCCAACACTTTCATACGAAAAAATATATATTCGAACTCCAAACGCGTGAGATAACAACAAAAGTGTAAGTCTATATAACACATACGTTTCTGGGCATTATATATGCCACTATAAATATATTAACTAATAAAATGGTTATGAATAGTAACTAATAAGAGTGAAGCACTAAGTGATTTAATAGTTGTACCATATCTATATCTATCGCAGAAGTGTAAAGTTCGACTTCACGTTCCCTCGTATAAGTGTGTTAAAATTTCATATGAAAATGTTAGGTTATTAGACCGATTTGTTGTGGCCCATGTGACAAAAAAATAGTAACTAATAAGAAGCTCAAATCATATGGATGTATATTAGTATCATTTTTAGCTCAAGTATTAAGAGATGAAATAACTCAATCAATGTGAATCATAATCAAACATGTAATTGTAAAAACTATGGCCAATTATTCTAATAATTATTATATCAATTCTCAAAAGTACCACAAATTTTTTTTGTTTTAAAAATATCATTATTAATTTTTTTAAAACACAGTTAAACTTTTTTTTACCAAAAAAACCATAAAAAGAAAATTAATTTCTAATCTCTAAAAGTTAAACCCTAAACTTAAGAGATTATTGTAAAAACTATTAAACTCTAAAAAATAAAATTTAAAATTCAAATTCTAAATATTTGTGATAGTTTTGAACATTTCTCTAGTTTAGTTATTATTGGTTATAAGCACATTGTAACTGATAATTGTGGTAGCTTGAATTCTCATACTTTTCAATATCCAAAATGAAGTATTTGTTACACATATTTTGTGAATTTTAGATTGATGAGAATGCAATCAATAGAGTGTTAAGTTGATAATGTTTTCCTAAATAAATAAAAAAAAACAAATCAATAGAGCTCTCATGCACCAAACTTTCTGATTAAACTTCCCACTCATGCATTTTTGTAATTTTCCTAACGTCCTCATGTCCCTTCACATGGCATCTTTGGGATATAATTATTCAATTACTTAATCATACTTTATTAATTTTTCACTAATTTCTCAATAGTAGAATATATATATATATATATATATATATATATATATATATATATATGGAGATAAATTAGTTTACGGTTGTTAATGGATTAAAAAAGAACTACTTTAGGTCGTTGATAATATTAAAAAAATTCATTACCTTAAATAATCTATACGAGAAGAATAAATGAATCATTGGTTGTACCACCTTTACATCTATATAAAAGATGTGAAGTTTGATTTTATTTTCTCTCACATGAAAATATTTGACATTCATATAAAGATGTTAGATTATTAGACCGATTTTTTATGGCTAATGTGACAAAAAATAATGCGTACAAATGTAAATTTCACTAATACTTCTCATCATATGCTCATATTTGATATTTGAATTGTGAATTTTTTATGGGAAAAATATCAACGAGGTGCCCCAACAATCAGTGACATTGATGCCATGTTAAATTTGAGTTTATCGTGCACATCTAACTCAATATCAATTGTCAATAAAAAATTAGTATATAGTTTTTTTTGTTTGGTCGATATAAACGGTTGTGGTTGCGGTCAACACTACAAGTGCAGCTGTGATAGATATTGTTCGTTTGTCTACCACCTACGGTTGCGGTTGATCGCAGATTTTTAGTCGCACTGCTGTTTTAATCAGCGGTCAAAAAAATTGTGACGCATGATGCAGTGTCTAACCGCTGCGTCTGCCGGAGATAGCCACAGCTACTAAACGAACAATAATCTGCTGCAACCACAGCCGTAAGTTCTTGCAGTTGACAAACGAAGATAATCTATATTGTTCATCAAAAATTCATCGATTTGATACTTTCACAAATAAAAAATATTAATACTCAGAAAATTGTGAAAAACTAACCAAGGAAGACAAACAATTGGTTGAAAAAGAATTATGTTACAACAATCATTTATTACAAGAAAATTTGACGTATAAATCCACAAAACTTGATGATTATTTCAAGAACTTTAAGTCATACTCATCTTAATGTCCTTAAGTACCAGCAAAATATTTGGAACTGATAATGTGCTTTTTTCTGTAAATGAAACGACAAGCTTTAATTTTCGAATCAAATTTATTTGAGTTTTGATTTTATCGTTTATAAATTCAAAATATTCAATATTATATGAATATAATATTGAGAATTCTAAATTTTTTAATATTTTAAATAGGAATGAGAAATCTAAAAATAATATTTTAATTTCTGTATGTAATTTATTTATAATAAATAAATTTGTTCTCATAATATTTTTTGTTATTTTTAGAAAAAAAAATTAGTTGTGATATTTTTTGAATAAATTTTAAACTTATGGTATTTTAATATATTTTCCTATAATCTTTTAAGCACATTTTCACATGTTAACCCATAAGTGCAAATCTTCCATCTAAAATAATTAAGAGTATAGTATTTTAAAATGGACAACTAACAAAAATAGCAGTTTTTAAGTTTTGTTCTAAATATAGCATCATTAGTTTAAATTTCTAAAATAGCACAAATTTAATATTAAATACCTTAAAAAATTTTGTAATAAGGAAAAATTAAACCTAAATTGGAAAAAAAACCCAAATATAATATTTTAATTATATTTATAATTTATTTATGGTAAATATGTATTTTCATAAAATAATTTGTACTTTTTTGGAATTTTAAATTTAAAGTGTTAAATTTAGAATAAAAACTTAAAATATGCTATTTTAGGTTATTACTCTTTTAAAATCTAAAAATTAGTCTACCTAGCTACAATTCAAATACAATTTTATGATGACTTTTTAGTTTTTCTGATTTAAAAAAAAATTCAAATGTCTATATGTAAACATAAATATAAACATTTAAATGAAGAAAAAAAGTCATAACCTAAATCATAAAACTCTTTGAAAAAGAACTAAATGTACAAGTAGATATATAGCTTTGTACACTTTAGAGTCACGTTTTCTTGAAGGAAATTTAATTAACCAATAAATTGTTAGCCTAACAAACCCAAAAATCGTGATATGTTTCTTGGTGAGTAATCAATTTCGAATAAAGAAAATGGTCGAAAAAGTGTTTATAAAATTCTGTCTTATTAGTTGATTACATAATATTGTTATTCCCATAATCATAATGTGAAATACTTTCTTGGCAAATAAAATGTGAGAATAATGCAAAAAGGTTAAGAGGAATGTCATACTGTTAAGTTAGGTGCATGATTGTAAAAAAGAACCTAACTCATGCAATCCTTAAATCTCAAGTCTTTTGCTTTTTTGATTTGTTGTTGTCGTGGGCATTGCAAAACAACAACATGGGCATGATCATTAGGGTTTAGTGATAAAATTGACTACGTAACATATATGAAAGACATGTGTGAGATTGACGTATAGTAAATTTGTAGTAGCAAATATTATTTATCTTTATTATGTCTTCTTCAATAGCTTATCTTTATTCTAGTGTAATTCTACTATTTAAAATTTTTATTCCAAAAATACCATCATTAATATTAATTTCCAATATTAAAATAAATTAAAAATTCATTTTAATAAAAAAATATTAAATCTTAAATTGGAAAAATGAATCCAAATATAATATTTTAAATTTATGTATAATTTATTTATAGTAAATAAATATTTTTGTATAATTATTTGTGATATTTTAGAATTTTAATCTTAAAATATTAGATTTAAAATAAAATTTTTAAAAAATGCTATTTTAATGTACTAATTTTTATTATTTATTCTATTAAGTTTTTCTTAGAAAGATCATATATGTACTACAAGTCTATATATTGTTTATAGTTTTGTTAGTCGGATAGTTTCTTTGGTCAATGGAAAAACTATTTATTGATTCTACGCTTAAAAAATTAGAATGATTTTTGTTTGTTTATCGCAGAAAGTTGCGACTATGATCTACAATAATAGATTTGTTCGTTTTATTATCGATGCGATAATGTGTCTAGGATTAATGTCATTTTGATATAATTACAAATAATTATAAAGGCAATTTAGTCTATTTATAGACTTATTTTTTGTAAAATTAAATTTATTTGAATTTTTTCAATTTATAAATATAGTAGTATTGGGTTTCCTAAAATTAATATGACTTTTGGATACATGCTAGAATCTAATTGAAAAAAATCATAATTTTTCTATATTACTTTTTCCTTTTTAAATTACTTTCATTAGTAATAAAGTTAGACCAATTGACAAAAATAACACTTTTTAAGTTTTTATTCTAAATAATACATCACTAATTTAAATTTTTAAAATAATACAAGTTTAATATTAAAATATTTTAAAACTTCTTTTTAATAAAGAAAAATATTAAAATATTTTAAAGTATTATTCATAAACATATGCGTACGATTGATAAGATTATAAATTTGATGAAATCTAATTTTATTATAAGATTAACTAATTGGAGGTGAGATATCTTAACTAATTGGAGGTTGAGTGTTCTTTGTCTGGCAATCAAAGCAAAAAAACCAGCAAATCAAAACTAATTTGTTTTGTTTTATTGTTATCATTTCTTGATTAGTTTATAGTATTGCTTAAATTATGCATTGATAAATAATCTGAGATATTAACCATTATATTTTTATTTGATTCATATAATAATTTTTTGTAATGACCCAATCGCCACCGTGTAAAGGTCATCCATTTCTAAATTGATTCAGTTTAATTATTTTTAACTTTAAATTTTGTTGGGATGATTTTTTTTAAAAAAAAGTAAATTTTGATGACATAAATTTTTTTAAAAATTTAAATTATTAATCATAAATTAATTATTTAATACCTATAAGTTAGTATTAAGTAATCTGCTTATATGTATTATTTTCGTATTTTTCTAAAACATGACTTTAACCAGTTTTAAAAATATGAATTTAATATGCGATTTATTATATTTTAGACACAGTTCACATTATAGATAAAGGAAGGGTTTCGAGATTTATAATGGATTTACAATGAATTATGGTAATATCATAGGTGAATTGCATCGATGGAGGTCATCTTAAAATCTTGAAGAAATAGAAAATCATAGGTGTTAGGGGAGTAGAAATTCTAGAAATTATTTTGGTTGATCGAAACGTAGTTTTATTAGCAATAGTAATTTTTTTTATTATGTTTATAATCTAATACTCATACATTTAAATTTATATTTCTATTAAAAAAAAACTAATTCTATTATTTTTAATTTTCAAAAATATTTTTTAAAAATAAAACTATTTGATTAAATATTTCAACTTTTACATATAATTTAATATACATATATTTATAATATAATATTTTGTAGCATATATGTGTATATAGAAGTATGAATGAATCGTTACAAATGGAATTTAAAATAATCAAATTTAATAAATAATTCAGTGATATTTGAAAAACTAAAATAAGAACATATTTAGAAATAATATTGAAACCTAATTTTTTTAAAAACATCATGTGAATAAAGTTTAAGAATATAGTTATGTCATAATAATTACAATTAAGTTATAATATAATATCCAAGTATTTATAATAACAAATTCAATCTAAAATCTTTCTTTTAAGAGTATACTTAACAAAACATATTTTATACTTATGAACTTTTTTATAGTAATATGTATGGTTCAGTTCTATAAAAGTAAAAAAAAAATCATGAATAATTTATCAGGGTGATAAAATTGAAACATTTAATCTTTTTGATTCTCAACTTCAAAGACTGAATGATATCTATAAAAACATTTCACTGTAATGCCTAATGAAAAGTTATGTAGAAACACTTAAAACAATTGGTGCATTCGAATACTTTGTAAACACAAAGTTTAAATCAGTTCCTCGAAATGAAAATCGATACTTCATGTATTTCATCACTTTCACTCATGTTATTGAAGGTTGTATCAATCTAAAATTTTCAATTGATATCATTTTTACATTGTTATCTTAAAATCAATTTTAACCGTAAAACTATTTTTATGTTACTTATAGTCATAAACTTTATTGTTTTATTGAAAACTTGATAGGAGTTACTGTTTTTGTTGGAGAACTCCAAATCAAAAAAGTGGTTCAAGTTATTAAGATTATGGAAAGAAATCTTCTTCAATTCAATTTGTTATTAGAGACGAAAAATAAGATAGGAAATCAATTGTTACAAAATACGAAAATTGTTTTTAATTATAATATATTACTAGATTTATACCCAAATCATGTGTTGAAAAAATATTCGTAAATTATAAAATATTACATTAATAAATATAAATTAAATATTTATTTAATTTTAACTTTTATTTAAAATTATTTTTAATATTAAATTTTGCATATATAAATTAAAAAAAAATAATAATAAGAATAACTTAAATACATATATTGTAATTATTTTAGTAACTTAAGTGGATTTATATATTTATCAGAAACTCACTGTGATGATGATATGTCAGCATGCCATTTTTATAAATAATATTTCAGATTAAAATTATTTTATTAAAATGTTTCTCATATAATATATGAGAGATATTGAAGAATAAATAAACATTGAAGTGTTGCTTATGGGAATTTGGTTATTAAATGCAGTAAGTTATGGATGGTTAATACTAAAGATATGATTATTTGTGCTTTAACTCATTGGAGTGTTAATTTACAAAAAAAGTATATCTATTATTATTTTTTTACAAATCAATAAATCCTATATGCATCAATTCACCTTTAATATAACAATTATATAGATATGTATGAAATTCAAATCATTGATGGAGTAATAGTGTCAAAATTTAAATTAGTCTCACCAATACTAGAAACGGATAAGTTAAAGGAAATGTATTACCTAAAATATTTCCTATGGTTTGAAAATAACATATATTTTTATTTACAACATCTATTATTTCGATATCCCACTGTCTCTGAAAGATCATGGTGAATGTTCAATGACATAAAGTTTTATTTTAAAATCATGTTAAATGTTTGTTATATGATATGCTATCTAAAGATTTAAGTTTGTGTATATGTCTAAGTGTTTGAACTTTATTTTTTGTACTATAATCAATGTGTGATCATGAACTTAGCAACATTGTTACTTATGTTTTAATTAAATCTACTTATTTAAAACATTATAATACACACATACATCACAAAAAAATAATCGTTTTGTTACTCTGTTTTCCGACTACATCCGTGATCGCAAAAAATATACAAACGATATGCGACTACATACACGTAGTCGTATAATAGTCGAATTTAGAATATTAACCATTAGATTTGCCATATCGATTTTACTCTTGATTCTAGATTGTTCAGATCTAAAAATCAAAAAGAATGTTTAAAGTGCGAAATCGATTTTTAAATCGATGTTTAAAGTGCTTCCTGTTACAGAGCTATGGTGTTGTGTAACTATTGTGTTTGAATTAACTAATATTGTATTTGGATTTGTGGTTTCTAATCACAAATATTTAACTTTCACTCATCTATTTTTTGCAGGACATGTAATTTATGTGGGAGGATATTGGAAAATTTTAATTTTTCTATTGAAGTTACATTCATTAAGAATGCGGCTGGACAAGTATACTGTAACCTCTTTTTAAGTTCATGTGCTTTAGAGCTAGAATTGATTCCAAATTTATTTCGATATTCATCAATAAGATGAAAGATTAGAGGAGTATGAGAATTTGAAATTATTGGCAAATCTCTACTTAGATGTTCCGAGTGTTGTATTACAAGTTAGCAACTTTTTCTAGTTATAGTCTAATGAGTAAATTAGATATAGTCTGGTTTGCAGACCGGTCGGGAACCAAGTGGAATATGTGGAGCAGTATTTTATATGTGAAGCAACTCTATCCAAAAGATTGATTGAGTTTGGCTACAAGTTTAAATGTGTAAGATATGTTACAGTTTTAAGGCTAAGAGTTTCTAGTTGTAGAATTACTAGTCATATCATCAGAGACGGCCCTGAATATAAAGGGCCGCAAGCGAAAAAAAGGGCCGTTGATACTACTCTATCGAACTATTATAATATGTCTAAATTTAATAAATATAAAATAAATGTATTAAACAAAAACTATAAAACAAACGAAAAATCAATAGATTATTCTTGAAAGATAATTCTCCTTGCATTTCTACTTGCAAACTCATTCATCAAACTTGTATAATCAAGTTTTTCGGCCACTCTTTTTTCAATCGACAACATTGACAATCCATTTAATCTCTCTTCTGACATAGTCGATCGTAGATAAGACTTTATGAGTTTTAACTTGAAAAAACTTCTTTCTGCATAGGCAACCAAAATTGGAATTATCATCATTATGCGGTACGTAATCCATATATTTGGATAACAACTTTCTTGTTTTTCCAGAAAATCCAATACCTCGACAATCTTCTTAACCTCTTTTGGTAGAACTTCTCTTAAAAATTTTAGCTCCAAAAATAAATCATATCTATCAAGATCAAAATGATTGTCATGCTTCAAAAAATTTTCAAAGTTGACACAAGAAGCCATCAACTTGTTCTCGTTTGATAACTTCAACTTCTTCAAGTCAAATAAGAATCCAAAAGTCTTTTTATAACTCTGAAATTGATCAAATCTTGTCTCAAGCGACACCAAACTCTGATCCACAATTTTGATAAAATAATTCACCCTGAAATTTTTTTCTTTTGTTAATATCACATATTCTCCAACTTTTTCGAGTTCTTCATCATCAAATTGTTTTCTTTTACTGGGACGTTTTGCTTTAACAGAAAATACTGGATCAATTTCCATATCAATAGCAATCCGTTCAGCTTTTAATTTTGCTGCTTGAAAACCTGTTTCTCTATAGTTTCTAAAAAAAGATATGTCCTTCTAGCTGAGCAATAGCAACATCAATATCCATATCTTCTGATTGTAGAATCTTTCTTACTTTGTTAGCAACAAACAAAAGCTCATACCAAATAATCATTCCAAACAAAAACTCAAAACTCCCGATTCTATGAATTTTACTCATTGCAAGAGACTCGGCTTCGCTTCTTGTTTTCGGAATATCACTATTTTCTGCCAAGTAAAAGAAAGCATCTCGTATTTTAGGAGCTTGAAATCTTATTGCTTTAACTATGTTGATGCGACTCTTCCAACGAGTTTGTGATAATGGTTTGACTGTAATACCATTCACAATCTTTCTGAAAACTTCACAATTACTTGTAGAAGATGCAAACAAACAGTAAATACGTTGAACAATTCCAAAAAAAGACACTGCTATCGGTGATGAAAAAACGATATCTAAAAGTATGACAACCACATGGTGTGTAGAATGCTCTTGGATTCATTTCGAGCAATCTTTTTTGTACTCCTTTATTTTTGCCTTTCATGTTGGATCCATTATCATAACCTTGTCCTCTAATGTCCTCTAATGTTTTCTGAAAAATATCAAAAAACCCTTCTCCAGTTTTATCTCTAACTTCCACAAATGACAAAAAGAATTCTTCAATCTTTGGTAATATTTCAAAAATATCCACGCATCGGATAACTAGAGACATTTGATCTCGATGACTAATATTAAGAGTAGTATCAAGAATAACTGAAAAGTACTTTGCACATCGAATTTTCTTTAAGATCATTTGTTTGATCTCATTTCCAAGCATCTCTATCAGCTTGTTTTGAATTTTGTGACTCAAATAATAATAATGAGTTTCACGCTTATCAATTCGTGGAATGTGTTCTTTCATCACTGGATCAAAATCTGCAATTACTTCAATCATACCCAAAAAATTCTCATTACCATTCGAATGAATTTTGTCGCTACTTCCACGAAATGCAATATTATGTTTTGCAAGACATTTTACCAATGCAATTATTCTCAATAACACATCTCTCCAATGTTTTTTACTTTGTTTATTTCTTATTGAAGATGCTTATCAATAGTTTGGTTCATTTGTAATCTCACTTCTAACTCCATCCAACGAGTCATGCATATGATATGCTTATGGTTTTTTTTCATGTTCCTTAAGCATTTGTGAAACATTTCTCCAATTACTGTATTCATCACTTGCCAACTGATTAAGATTTTTGTCTTCCATAAATAATTTACAGCAAAAACAAAAGATTTTATCTTTTAATTTTGAGTAAACTAGCCATCGCCTATCTTGCTTCTCCCCATTCTTAATTTATCTTGTATAAGATGAATATGAGAAACACATACCAATAGAATCTCTTGAAAAACGATAATCAACCGAAAGTCTTGTCATTAGACCTTTTTCCATTAGGAAATCTCTCAATCTCTTGTCAATTTTTTTCCAATTTCCCGGATCATTGATATCCCTATCTATTTGATATCTGTTAACATCAAATGTCTTCTTCTTTTGTATTCCATTTTCATTCTCATTCATATTCTCTTCTTCATTTTCATTCTCATACCCTTTTTCATTCTCATATTCCTTCTCGTTTTCATTTTCATTCACATTCTCTTCACACATGTTATTCTCATCTTCTAAAACATCATCAATTTTAGAAGTTTCAGATTTTGTTACATACCTCAACATCGAATTAGCCAAAGTTTTTGTCAGTTCTTTTCGTTTTTTCTTTTTTTCTTAATTTTTTTGCACCATCCATCACATGTTTTATTCGTTTCGAAGTCATCTTAAAAACCTAATTCAGAATGAATAGAAAAATAAATATGAATAAGGTTAAATATAAAATCTATAATTATAATTAACATACCAAGAAGAAGATTGATGATGAAAATTTTGTTTCTTCGAAGGTGAGATAATGAGATGGCTGAAAAAAATCGTGAGAAGGATGAAAAGAAGAAGAAGGAAGGGTTTCTGAAATTTAATAACTGATGAAAAAAAGAAGAAAAATTTACTAACGTTAACTACTAATGTGAACTAACGTGTGTAAGTTAATGTGAGCTATTATTAGGTTTAGGGGAGTTATAATTATGCCTAGGATTTCATGACTTTTGCTGTTTGGAATTGTTTTGTTTATTTATTTTTTTAAATAATTTTATTTGTATTTATGGTTTTTTGTTTCAAAAAAGAGTGTTGATAATGGGAATCGTTGATAATGGGAATCGAACCCTGAAGGAGAAAATTTAGTTTCATTTACCATTATGATATAAGAATGTTTTTGGAATAAAGGTCGATTCTTTTATTAATATTGAGGGCCGCAAGCATGAATTTGATTTGTTTGGGCTCAGGCCCGACCCTACATATCATCAAATATGATTTATATCGGGTTAAGTGTGAGCATTTGGTTTCACCGTCTTAGTATAGTTATAATATTTTGTACTCCTTCGGTATTTGTTGTAGTCATTTGCAACATGGACTTAAATTTTTGCCTCATATTACTTGTGTTATGATGTTATTTCTTTTAATAGTTGTACATGTGTGGTTAGGTTGATGAACTCACTGAAAAAGAAAGGGTATTGCGTAAAAATTTTTTACCACAACATCAAATTCTGATAAATAAAGAGTTGTATGCATCAGGATTGTAAAACTTTTGGTTGGATTATGTGAGAGGTGTCACAATGACGTAGATTTTGGATTTTTATGTCTAATTTGTATCTTTCCATGTTTTCTGTTGACAATTGTGAGTCCTTGACAAACGGTTCTAAGAGTTGACAGTCATTCGCTTTTCATAAAGAGTTTTATTCGTTGTTGCCTTGTCCAAATTAACAACAAAGACATCTCAGTTCTCTAATTTAACTCCATGTCACCAAATACCGACATAAATTTTTTGTACCATTTATTGTAATAATTTTTATTAATACAACAAAATTTTAGATAGTTCATGTAGTTGTAAAACTGAGTCATAACTGCACTTTCATCATTTTGTTAGTATTCTAACTATGATGATCACACATTATGGTTTTGGACCATAGAATAGAATGTTCATTTGACTCATAAGTCAAAAGTTTTCACTATAATACAACTTCATTTTCTCGCTTATACTTGAAGTGAAATCTCATATTTAAATAGCATTCTTTTTAATTATAAGTAAGTCATTTATATATGCATGGTTTGGAGCAATATGATGCATTCGATGATAGAGGAGATTAAGGCGTAACTAGACTATTTTGGTTTTGCGAGGTTTGATAGATTCGTCTGAATCTGAATCGCAAACTAAATTGAAAAAAAAATAAGCATTAAAATTAGGACAATTGACAAAATAACATTCTTTAAAGTTTTTGTTTTAAATATAACATCATTATTTTAAATTTTCAAAAAGTAACGCAAATTTAGTATTAAAATATCTTTAAATTTCTTTTGAATAAAGAAACATTAAACTGTAAATTACAAAAAAAAACTAAAATATAATATTTAATTATATTTGTAATTATGTATTTTTAGAAAATAATTTATGTTATTTTTGGAATTTTATGTTTATAGTGATAAATTTGAAACAAAAACTTAAAATGCTGTTATTTTACTTTATTACTCTTAAAATTAAGGATTTCTAAAGAAACAAAATATATTTGATCAAAATTAAATTTGAGCTGAAAGTAAAATCATAAAAAATTATCTATAATGAATTAATTTTTAGTTTTAAACTTTTCTATTTTTAAGTATAAATCTCAAAATTGAAAGGGCAATTGACAAAAATATCATCGTTTTAAGTTTTTGTTCAAAAATATATAATCATTAGTTTAAATTTCGAAAATAACATAAATTTAATATTAAAATACCTTAAAAATTCTATTTAATGAGGAAAAGTTAAACCCTAAATTCAAAAAAATAAACTCAAATATAATATTTTAATTATATTTATAATTTATTTATGGTAAATATGTTGTATTGAGTAATACTTTAAAATATCACAATTTTAAATTTATCTTCCAAATTTAACACACTAAAAATAAAATTCCAAAATACCACAAATTATTATGTAAAAATAATTATTTATCTTAAATAAACTATATATAAAATTAAAATATAATGTTTGGGTTCAATTTTTGTAATTTTAAGGTTTAATTTTTTTTATTAAGAAAAAGTTTTTAATTATTTTAATATTAAATTTATGCTATTTTTATAAGTTTAAATAATTAGTGGTATATTTGAAACAAAAACTTGAAATAGTATTATTTTAGTCAATTGCCCATATTTATTTTTAGAAAATAATTTATAATATTTTTGAAATTATAAATTTATACTGTTAAATTTGAAACAAAAATTTAAAATCTCATTTCTTGTCAATTACTAGCTAGTTACTTGCCAATTTTGTGTTAAGCATGGATAATTTATTTCATAGATTTATTTGTATAATTACATGATTATATAAATAATAAATTTAAACAAAAAGAATGTATGAAATTGTGATTCTCGTATTTCGAAACATATATTTTCAATGTTAACATTAATTTGAATATCTTTCGCCCCATACTGCCATTATAAAACTATTTTTTTAAAGAATCATAATATATTTTTAATATAATATAATATAACTTTAAATTTTGTTTCAATTATAATGTGGACTAGAAATTAACCCGTACTAGGTGCGGAGTTATTTAATTATAATATTTTGTTATATTTTTTAAAAAATTTAATCAAATAATTTATATATTTACAAATTTTAGTAAATATTTAATTATTTTATAGAATATTTTGTAATATAAATACAAATTCGAAATTTTAAATTGTTATATCTAATATTATAGTTATTTTTTTAGGTAAAAAATTATTCAAATATATTAATATATATTTGAATTTTAAATATTAGATTTTATAATATTTATGAATATAATTTATAAAATATGAATGCAAATTAAATTTTTATAATTTGTTAAATTGCTAGATGTATTAATATACTTAATTTATTTATGTTCACATAAACATTATTTAAGTAGATTAATAAAAATTTGAATTTTAAATATTAGATTTATAATACTAATGCCTATTTTAACCTTCCTATATGTTTGGTATTTATTTTTTTTAATTAATTATTTATCATGGCATTTTAATAATATTCCACAAATTAAATGTTATATTTTGAAATATACTTACCAAATGAAATGTAAAGATTCGAGAAAATATAATATATTTTGGTGATTAAATTATAGTAGTTATGATTTTCAACTTTAATTTTATGTTGAAAAATAAAGTAAATGAGTATATATGTAAATTTACCAAATCTATTAAAAATAAACTAGATAATTTACCAATATCTTGCGTAAATATAATATATTCGGATCATTATTATATTTGATTAAAATGTTATATGTATTATATTACACATTCTTAATATACTAACTGAAAAATATTTTTAAAAAATAACCTTATCTATTTACAACTATGTCATCTACTCATAATTTTTCAAAACAAATTTAAAACAAGTTTTAGTTTACTAGATAAATTATTACCTATGTCATTCAATCACCATTAATACACATAAACCATAAAAATAAATTTTACAAATCTTTCACTATATTAGTTACTAATAATCAATACATAAATTAGAGAGAATTAAGTGGTTTACTAGTTGCACCACATCTACGTCTATCCCAAAATTGTGGAGTTCGATTCCACCATATTTCATATGAGGGTATTATTGTGGAGTTGTGGTACACTGACAAAAAAAATCAATACATAAATTATTTTATTCTTAACAATAATTGCCAACATTTTGATTTAAATTTACTTATAACTTACTTTAATTGAAAAATAATCAAACTATATTTATACTATTTTATATTTACCTATAAATACTGTAGTTTCTACACCAAAACATTTACTTATCTTATTAATGGTTTTAGTATAAGCAATTATATTTTATTTTAATTTTAACTAAGCTTCAAAATATTTCTTCACTAGATATTATTTTAAGTTTCAAATTTTCAAATCTTTCCACATATAAAATGAATTCTTACTCATATAAAATAATCTATAACACTATATTTTAAATTATACATAATACAATTATGATATATTATTTTATCATGGTAGTATGTATTTTAAATTTTCAGATAATATTTCAATAAATAAACTAATTATATATATTATTTTTATAAAATTTCATTTCATAAAATATAATAAATAGTTTACTTTGTGCATGGCATAGATCAAAATCTAGTTTATCATATAATATTAGTTTTATTTGTGTTTTATATATTTAAAAACTACCAAAATTAAGTTTTTCAATTTGTAATATACTTATATTTTTATATTAGAATCAAATTATATCTAAACTATATTTTCGTATAATTGTATATTAAAATTTATAGACTTATATATAATACATGTTTTAACCATTAATTTATATATTTTTAACTTATATAATTTTTTTATAAAACTAAGTTTCATCTTTATATCTTTTTTTTTAATTTTGTATAATTAGATGTTGGTTAAACATGAACAACTCAATAGAAATGTAAAAATATTAACCATAATTAAAAAATACAAATTATTTATCATAATTTATTGAACCAGATTAATTAATTGAAACAATTATAAGTACAAAAAAGCTAAATAAAACTATAAAATAAAAAACATAAATGGTATTAAACATTAATCATAAATTCACTTCTAGTTTAATATATATGATTTATTTTACTTTTTATAAATAAATATGTGTTTAAAATTATCATATCACATTTGAGTAAACGTTATGTTATATTTTTTCACTGATATGTAAATAGTTTTCATAAATTTATGTTTATAATTATCATTTTTTCTAATAAAATCGCTTTTTTTAAAAATCACTTTTTTGCTGTTAAGAGAATGTATAAATTTGATGTTTCAGTTCAAACTAGTTGAAATTATTCATCTAACTCTTTTCTTTTTTTATTTTTTTTATTTTTTATCTATAGATTTAAATTATTTCAAAATGTTTGAATCATATTGAGTTTAATTAATGAATTAAATTAATGAAATAAGTAGAATTTTTGTTTGAAGAAATAATATTAGTTAAATTTAAAAATTAAAAATAAAATAAAATAAAATATAATTTAAAAATGTTTTTAATATATAAAAAGATTGTGAGTCAATAGTTTGTTTGTATTTATGTTTTTTAGATTCAAATAAATAGTCGCCTTCAGAAAATATTGTTAGATTCAAATGGTTTGATTCAGTTTTGGAGTTTCACTGTCCAAGAATCCTTTTTCCAGTGAAAAGAACCGTAATTTTCTCGGGAAAATTACAGAATCCGATGCAATGGCGGAATCTCCGATTCTTGCGTCACAAGCCAGGGAAATTCTTATCACTCCAAGCCACGAAAGATTCCCAATTATTATCAGTCAACTCTTCATGCGTCAAGAAACCGACGAATACAAATCAGCGAGGGCTATGTATGATTTCATCGTCGCTAATTTCAAAAACTGCTTAACGCAAAAGCTTCTCAACATGTATCGTTGTTCTTCTGATGGCGTACTCAGATTCCGATCAATCTATCTCCTTTCTGAAACTCTCACCAAATTTAGAGAGCGTAACTTCCAACTCTCTTTCGTCGCTCTCTGTGAAATCAAACCCCTTGTGATTTCCTGCTTGAAGATGCAAGAAACCAAAGAATCTGACATTAAAATCCTTGGAAGAGTCGTGTCTTTCGTAGCTTACAATGTTGTGGTTTTAGAAAATAGCCAATGGAATGAGCTCAATGATTGTATCCTCTCGCTCGTAGATACCGAAACTGTAAAGGCTTTTCATGTCTTCATCCATTTGCCACTACCCTACGGGAAATTCATCAGCCGAGTTATGCAGAAAGTTTTAGAGAAAGCCGAGAGAGTATTGCTTGATTCTGTGGAAGACAGAGTCGAATATTGGACTTTGGCTTTAGAAACCGTTGCTAAAATTGGGGTTCACGTTCCGAATCAAGAAATGAGATCGAAGTTGATCAAAATTGTTACGGAGTCAGCAAATGATCTGGTGGAGACGGGAATGAAAGAGCTTCTGGGAAAAGGGCTTGAAGATCTCAAAAAGTTCTTGGCACGAGACACGGATCTGTATAAGTACAGTAAAGATCAACTCTTTTTCGTGGGGAAGATAGGTTTCAATATCGCAGCTTGTTACAATACCATAGAAGAATCCAAGGAGGTTGGGAAAGAGATTTTACAGGTTGTTAAAAAACCTGAAAAGTACAAGAAGACTATTGGAGGTGTTCATGAATCAGGATTTGATAGTGACTGGTATGACCATTTGAAGAATTTATCATCACTTGAAATCTTAAGAATCTTTGCTTCAACTGATCTTGAAGATAGGTCAAGAGAAGTGGCTATTAGACGACTCAACGTTGTACTCTCTGATCATGAGCTTGCTCCAACGGTCTTACTCTCTGATCACATGTCCCTGATAAGACAACTCCAGCCATTGCTCATCTCTTGTCTTAGGGAAGAAGGACTCTCATACACCATGTTCAAAGTTCTAGGTGAGGTGGTGAGCAGTGTTACTTTAGAGACTTTGATATGGTTAGAAGAAACATGGTACGATCTACGTGATTACATTGTATCCCACAGCAGAACAGAGTTCCAGAAAGCAGTTTATATCTTCCAATGCTTAACAATGCAGCTTGATGATGATGAAAACTTTGTGATTCCTGTGACGAGGAATCTAGTTCCTGAGATAAGCTCAAGACTAAACCCACCAAGAGAGTTGTTGGTAGATAACAGTTGCTGGGTTTTGGCGTTTACTGGTGCCTTCTGTGTCATCATTCATTTGATAGAGATACCAAGTCAAGCTGAATCCATTAAGGAGATTGTATACAAGATGATAGATTCAGTGAAAGAGCTTGTTGAAACAAAAATGGAAGTTGGGCTTGTGAGGAGAGCTTTCAGAGATGTTGAAAGCATTGTGAAGAAACAAATGGAATGGTATGATACGAGTGAATACAAATTTTGTAAAGGTTTGCTTTGGAGACTCTATGCAATCAAAGGCATGAAATGGGAGAGTAAGATTGTGTTGTGGAGAATCAACTTTATTGTTGAGAGGGAAGTGGAAGAAGATCATAAAGAGCTCCCACAGAATGATTTTGATTGGATTAACCAACCTGAAGATTAATACTTGTATAATCTGTAAATTCTTCATTTCAGAATATAGAAGAAATTTGTAATATAGAGAAGAGTTTTTTTACTTCTCAATGAAATCTGAAATCAAAAGTTACCATTTCTTTTCTATAATTGAAAAGCCCAAATCCAAGCCCAAATCCAAGCCCAAATCCAAGCCCAAATCCAAGCCCAAATCCAAGCTCAAAGACACATATTTAAGTATTGAACAAAACACGTGATGCTCACGTGTGTTCTTCTCTAATTCTGTCGCCGTTTCTAGAGCTTCTTCTTCTCTTTTTATTCTTCTTCTTCTGTGTTTTGAGTTTCAGCCTCTCAGTTTGGTATTATTTTCTCTGTTACTGGCTACGTTTCTTGATTGGTACGATTCACATGTTTGATTTTGTTGGTTGCATGTTTGTTATCCCCGTCAGAAATTGATATCAAATTTCACTCTTCTTTTCCCGATTTTTAGGGTTTTAGATGGAACTAGAGCATTTTTTTATTCAGTGATTAATGCTGTGTGAACTACTCTTGTTTTTCTATGTGTGGGTGTTCGGCTTTTTTATCATTCTCTGATATTGTTTCTTCTAACAAGAAGAATTTAAAGATTGTTGACTCTTAAATGCAAGCTGTTTATATCTTTGTTCGATTTTGTGGGGGTAGCATTCTGCTCTGAGCTTTTAAAGAGCTCTTATTAGATTCTTAGTGTAGCGATTGTTTCTGGAGCATGGATAAGTTATGTTTTTTTTTCATATTCATTCGACAAAGTTTCATGTTTTATCTTCATTTTCCCCTAATATTAATGTTTTGAATTTCTTGGGATTGTTAGGAGAAACTTTGTTAATATGGACAACGGAAGTGATCAACAAATCGATGTCAGATCGGTGGTTGAAGCTGTTTCTGCAGATCATTCATTTGGTGCTCCCCTCTACGTAGTTGAGAGCATGTGCATGCGTTGCGGTGAAAATGTATATCTCTCTCCATCTCTCTTTCGCACACACACACACATTTAGGTGGTTTCTCTACTTTTCTGTGTGCATATTTCTATGAAAGAGACGAACGGAATGCTTTTTGTGGATGGAGAAATCGGTAGATTGCAATGACTGCATTTGCTTTCACACTGCTTTGTACATTTTTCCCAAGTGGAAAAAACAGACGCTAAAACTTATCTGCATATCTATGCCTTTTAGAAACAAAATCTCTTAAAGTGTCTCTGAGATGGTGAGGAACTTTAAGTAGTTTCTTTAAAGTTCCTGATGTTTTGGCTATGTAGTGTCTTATCCTTTGTCACAGGAGGAGAAATTTATGCAGGTTGCAACCTTTGCTAACTAATATAGGTGTAGGGGACTGGCCTGTTTCTTTCTAGCCTTCGCTCCTTAGTTTCATCTTGTTTCCAATACTGTACGTGCACATAGCTGTAATGCGTCAGCATTATCATTAGTTCTTGCTGCTTCCAATATTCTTGAGATTGTTATGAACTATAGCGGGGATGAAACGCAACTTGGTGGCTAAGACGCTAAGTCTTGGTGATGAATTTGAGGTGAAGTATATTGATAATTTTGGTTATGTGAAAATCAATTGGAGAAAGTAATTATACGGTGAACTTTTGGCTAATAGTGTCTTTTTGCTGAATTCCTTACTTCAGTTGTAAAATCTCCGTCGTATGAGATTTTCTTTTTCTTTCTCCCGATCGTTATTCTGTGCATAAAATAGCTTCTTATATCTTTTTCCAGGGAACAACAAGATTTCTATTGACCTTAATTCCTCACTTCAGAAAGGTATGCTGTGCTCTGTTTTGATGAGTAGCATTGTGTTTTCATTTTCTAAATTCAGATTTTTGTACCTTAGTCACTGTGAACTGACCACATTCTAGAGCACTAAAATCCACATTGGCTTCTTGTGGTTAAAAGAAACGTGTTTTCTTGGTTCTAGTTTTATTGATACCTCTATACTTCTGCAAGCCCACAAGCTTCTGCTAACTTACTTCCGGGTACAGGTCTTATTATCTGCATTTGAATGTCCGAATTGTGGAGAAAGGTACAACTTTTAATGTTTTGAGATGTTTTCAAGTATTTTTGGTTTGAGCAGGGTGTCTTTTTTATAAATTTTTTTTACTATGTATTGTATTTTTCTCACCAGAAAATAAAGCCTTTAATTTGATCTCTTGTCTATTTTATAGGAATAATGAAGTTCAGTTCGCTGGCGAAATTCAACCACGAGGATGCACTTATCATCTAGATGTTTTAGCTGGCGATGTGAAGGTTGATGCATTTATTTAAATCTAAATTTTGTTCTTTCCAAATTTCAATTCATTTTCTTGTTTTCATTTGGAGAAGCATTTACATTGAGGTTGAATATGGCCGTCAATTCTTATTATAAGAAACTCAAAATATCTGTTTCTAGTTCTCTCACTCGCTAACCTAATTTTACCTTCTTATTTCTCTCTGCATGCAGATATTTGACCGGCAAGTTGTAAAATCTGAATCAGCCACTATTAAGGTTAGTTGTCTTGCTAATTTTGAGATTGTCATTGCTCCTTTGGAATCAAAATACTCTGATTTTACAAACTCTGGCCACTTCCTGCATATTTACAAGAAATGGCTTCCTCTAATCTTCCTAAAAACTGTGAATTAAGTTGCTTCTCGTATTATGAAAACAGGACTGATTTGAATCTGAAAACTGATAGTTGTTTGAATGAATATATGCATTTAGATTCCTGAACTGGATTTTGAGATTCCACCAGAGGCCCAACGTGGAAGTTTGTCTACGGTAAGTCCTTAATTTCTTAAACATCTTGATATGAACAGTTCTTTTTTGGTATTTATATCTTAGAATAAATACAAATCGTCTTGTCTACTCATGAGAACAAATTAGTGGTGCATTTAATGACGATATAACCATCAGCTTGTCACTTGGGCAGTGACTTTGTGAAGATTTCCACGGGAACCCTATCTGTGCTACTATGTTAGCTTCAACCTGGTGGTAGCAGTTGGGAATATCTCTTGTTGCTGTTAACTCTTTTTTAGTGGAATCTAATTGGACCTACGCAATTTGGTTTAGGATTTTTGGTTTCTTATTTCCAGTTCTTTGTCAATAACTTCTCCTTTTATTTAATTTTCAGGTGGAAGGGATATTAGCACGGGCTGCTGATGAACTGAGTGCCCTCCAAGAAGAACGCAGGGTAAATTCTGACTTGAAGTTCAACATTTCTTTATGTGCCCAGTTTGATTTTTTCAGTCAAGAATCTTAAAACTATGGTTTTTTTTGCTTCACACAGAAAATGGATCCTAAAACTGCTGAAGCAATAGACCAGTTCTTGTCCAAATTGAGAGCTTGTGCTAAAGCAGAGACACCCTTCACCTTCATTTTGGATGATCCTGCTGGAAACAGTTTCATTGAGAACCCGTAAGGATGCTTAACTTGGAAATGCCAAAAAAAGTGAAATATATTTTAATTTGTTTACAAGATTACAACATGTGACAGGCATGCTCCATCACCAGATCCCTCTTTAACCATCAAATTCTATGAGCGAACACCCGAGCAACAAGCAACACTTGGATATCTTGCTAACTCATCTCAGACCGGACAGTCAGAAGGAAGCCTTGGTACATCTTCGGCAACTGCTCTACCACATGGAACAATTGGAGCAACAGCTGGGCATCGCGCAATTGCTCAAAGTAACAACACTGATATTGCTGACAACTTGTTCAGATACACTGCACCTGAAGAGGTAACTTTTGACTGTGCAACAAAGTTTTGGAATAGTTTTGTTGAATGTTCAAGGTTATGAACTTATGATCACTTTAGAAAACTATGTCAATGTGAAAGGTTGTTTTTTGAAAGTAAAAAACTTGGTGATAGGATATTTGATATTTTGATGTTTTACTATTTTTAACTCTGATAGGTGATGACTTTCCCTTCCACTTGCGGAGCATGTATGAAGCTGTGCGAGACACGGATGTTTGTGACTAGTATCCTTTCCAACGTTTTGTCTGCGACAACGTTTTGTATGTGTATGTTGGTGAACTCCTAGATGTTGTTTACCCCTTGACATAGAATAGAAATCCCTTACTTTCAGGAGGTTATTGTCATGGCATCAACATGTGATGATTGTGGCTATCGCAATTCCGAGGTTGGCTTCTGTTGGTTTGATCTTGATAGAGATTTACCGTGGTCTTTAGATTGTTAACGTTTTTGGGTAATCGTGAGCAGCTGAAGCCTGGTGGTGCAATTCCTAAAAAGGGAAAGAGAATCACCCTCTCTGTGAGGAACATAGCTGACCTTAGTCGAGATGTTATAAAGGTTAGTCTTTCACATCAGTTTGTTTGTTTTATCTGGTATTGCACCAGTAAAGTCTTCGGAAATTTTTCTTTCTCCATATCATTCTGTGCATCTTAAGGTAGCTGAGAATGGCATGGATATTTACATTAATATGCCCTTCTAAAAAGCGGTAGATTGAACTTTCAACAGAATATATGTAGTTTTAAGTTTGGTCAAGGTTTTGCCCTTGCGGAATAATCTAGCTCAGTGATAAATTTCATTGCGGAATAAGTGTTCTTCATACTTTTCGTTCCAAGTGTATCGTACATATGTAAGACAAGCTTGTTTCATCTTTGTGGGCCTATGGTATAAACGTAAGGCATTTGATGGCAATATTATAGTAGAAAACCTTATGAACCACTATGTATGCTAGGAAATGTGCTATAATTATATATATATTTGGATCAAACGCCTTCCCATGTAATTAGTGATGAACTTTGTTTCCCGCATATTAGTCGGACACTGCAGGAGTGAAAATCCCAGAACTTGATCTGGAGCTAGCTGGTGGTACACTTGGTGGAATGGTAACAACAGTGGAAGGGTTGGTTACACAGATCAGAGAAAGTGAGTATGACTTTCAACAATGGAACATAATACTTGTCTAGTCTAAATCATACACCTTAATCATTCTTAAATGGTCTCAGTACTGTAGAAAAGATATAGAGAACCATGGCATAAGTCATCTTGATCCAAGTACCTATGTTCTTTCATTGTTTGGGTTTTGGAAGCATTACACTCCCAGTGTATTTTATCGGCATTGATGGTTCTTTCAGGCCTGGCTCGGGTCCATGGATTCACTTTTGGTGACAGTTTGGACGAGAATAAGAAAAACAACTGGATACAATTTGGATCCAGGCTTACGAAGGTAGCAACAATTACTGACTTCATGTTGCGTAGTTAAATTAGCCTTCTCTTGTTCTTGATGTGCAAGAAAAAACCAAAGCCATGAGATCTTGTTTTTTTGTGATCAAAATGTTTATCTCTTGTTGCAGCTTCTAAGCTTAGAACAGCCATGGACACTGATTCTTGATGATGAATTGGCTAATTCCTTTATTTCACCGGTAACAGATGATATCAAAGATGATCATCAGCTCTCATGTAAGTTCCTTGATTATACAGCCTTAAGTTGGGTTGATTCAAAACATTTGGAAAAAAGTTGGATTTTGATTTTCTGGATGATGAGATTTGACTTAGATTAGGAGTTAAAACGTGAATTAGGACAGGATTACTGGATTTTCAGATTAACAAATGTTTGTTGTGTGTGTTTTGACAACAGTTGAAGAGTACGAGAGATCATGGGAACAAAACGAGGAGTTGGGTCTCAACGACATTGATACTTCTTCAGCTGATGCTGCTTATGAATCCACAGAGACCACTAAATTATCCTAAACCTTAAAAGTTTTGTAAAATCAGAGAATTATGATCTGTGTTTCAGACATATTATTATGGTTATGTTGTGTGGTAACAGTTTTTAGTAACACCTCAAAGAAACAAACAAGCAAAATATTTTTACTTTTTTGAAGTTAACTTTTTGTTGTGTCACACATTGTTGGTATTAGTTAGGAGCTAAAGCATTTAGGTAGTATATCATATTATAATAGTCAAATTATATTTCTAAATTTATATAAAGTAATTTAGGAAAATGACATGTATAATAATCTTGAATATTGTAATACAAAGTAAGTATTTTAATAGTTTAGTGGACTATTGATATAAAAGAATATATGTAATAAGTTCAAAGTTATTATTAAATTGATGGTGCAATTAATTTTTTATAGTTATTATCATTATGGTATATCAAATTCTTATGGTATAAGTGTTGTTCGTTTGTTCGTTTGTCTGTCGCATCGTATGCGGCAGCGATCTGCGTTCAGACGCTGTAATATTGTTGTTCGTTTGATTGCTGTAGGTTATATCGCAATTGTTTAATTGCAAACGCTACAATTTCACAGCGATTAATATTTTTTACCGCAGTTTTTTACGGTTGACCGCATTGTTTGACCACAGAAATCTACGGCGGTCAAACGAACAACATTTGGCCGCATGACGCACCTGCAGGTTTGTACGGCTACGAAACGAACAGCACTATAATAGTCTAGTAGACTATTTATGTAAAGAATACATTTAATAAGTTGAAAAATAACCTAAACCGATTTTAATTATGATTTAGGGTTATTTTAATCACATTATGGGTTTCTACAATGGGTTTTGCTTATCTAAGTAATGAGAAATCTCATTACCTAAATACTATTTTCATTTCATCCCAAATGTAGGATAATTTTTTTCAAAGAATAAAAGACAAAAAGAAGAAAATTTTACTATGTAAAAATACATAAAATAATGGTTTGATATATGTTTTTATCTGGATTTGAACTATTTTTTTAAAAAATTTATTATTGGATCACAATGTATCGATGTAATATCTCAACATTTTCATACGAATATTTAAAATTTTCTTACAAATGATAGGACCGAATTCCACAGTTCTGAAATATACGTACAGATGATACAACCTATATACCAATTACTTTTTCTAATAAAATAAAATTATTTACGGTGATTATTAGTAAAACTATTCATTATAGATCTTTGTAGTGTGGATATGTTGTAATTTGTAAAGTAAATTATAAGTTGATCAATATTTTTAAGTACTTCATGGAATTATATTTGTAATAAATTAAAAAAAAGTAGAAAAATCTTTTATGACAAATGACAAAAAGATATATTGTGAACTCCATTGTCAAATCTTTTGGGGTCATTATATTTGTCAAAAAAACTCAAGTTAACAAATTTGGTCCATTTATAGAAAGATTTAGATGCTACACTTTTCTTTAAAGCAATTTATTATTAACAAAAAAAAAGAGTAACCTTTACTCCTAATTCCCTCTAATCCCAATACCTTAATCTGAACCTAATTAATCATAATTTTTATTAAAATTGAATTTCCCCCAAAAGGCAACAACAATAATTTATCAATTAAAAATATGATAAGGAAATGGTTAAAAAGGTAAACTCAATGACTTGCATCGCGGAGAACCGAAATCAGTCTCAGTCATACGTTATCATGATCATCATCGACCCAACTGCTTAAACCTCTCTCTCTTTCTCTCTTCGCTAATTTCACTTTCAATGGAGAAACCACTGTCGCGTCTGGTGCTATCTTCGATGACGTCGCTTCTATTTGTTTTCTTTCTCATTTACGGCGTTACTCCGGTATTATCCGACGGCTCCGATCACCGTTACAAGATCGGTGATGATGTTCCGCTTTATGCCAATAAAGTTGGGCCGTTTCACAATCCGAGGTGATTGCAATTTTATTCACATTCTTCAGATCTGAGATTTCGAATTTTTTTTCTTCTTCCTAATTTTCGTTTTTTTTACTATATGGATCTCTTTGAGCATTGGATTTATGATTCCATTTTTGATTTAAAGATTCGTATTAATGGAATTTGAATTTGGATGGTAAATTTGTCTTTCACTTTCCCTATCGGGAACGAACGATTTCTTCTATATATGAATGTGTTCTGGATCGTTTTAGGCGATTAAATTACTCCTTTTTCAAAGAAAAGGAAACTGAAGTAGTGAATTTGGTTGGATATTAGTGTAGCTTAAGCCTGCTGTGTAGATCTTCTTTGATCCATGCTCAAATGCTTAAACGTTCACCATGATTCAAATGACTGGATATTAAGTTAAAAAATCTATACTTATGATGCTCGTGGATTTTGATTATCTACTAACTCTGTTGTGTTAGTTTGAACTATTACGATCTTACATTTTGTTTGCAATCGTATTGGGAGATGCTGATCGTTTGCTCTGAAAGTTTGGTTTTTAAGCTTTTGTACTTCTATGAAGTGAGCTAACCGTTATATTTTTGCAGTGAAACATACCGATACTTTGATCTTCCATTCTGTTCATCAGGTACACACGTATTCTAAATTGCTTGGTTTCATAGGTGAATTTTGTAATTCATAAAGCTGAGACATATCTTTACAGCTCCGGTTTTGGAAAAAAAGGAAGCTCTTGGGGAAGTTCTTAATGGAGATCGGTTAGTCAGTGCACCCTACAAGCTGGAGTTTATGGGTGAAAAGAATTCTGAAGTTGCATGCAGAAAGAGGTTGAGTAGAGATGACGTTGCTAAGTTTAGAGATGTGATATCGAAAGACTACTACTTTCAGATGTATTATGATGACTTGCCCATCTGGGGGTTCCTGGGAAAAGTTGTCAAGGATGGCAAATCTGACCCATCTGAGTACAAATATTACCTCTTCAATCATCTACAGTTTGAAATTTTCTATAATAAAGACCGTGTCATTGAAATTATTGTGAGAACAGACCAGAACTTCCTCGTGGATTTGTCTGAGGACAAGGAAGTTGAAGTGGATTTCACATACACAGTTCGATGGAAGGAAACAGAAATTCCATTTGAGAAGAGGATGGAGAAATATTCACTGGCTTCATCAATGCCACATCACTTGGAAATCCACTGGTTTTCGATTATTAACTCATGTGTCACAGTTCTTCTCTTGACTGGTTTCCTTGCCACTATTCTCATGCGAGTCTTGAAGAATGATTTCGTCAAGTAAGATATTAGCTAAAGTGAATCTGTGACTTTTAATATATGTATTACCATATTGGCTCTTGTATTTAATAGGTATGCACATGATGAAGAGGCAGCTGATGACCAAGAAGAGACTGGGTGGAAATTGATCCATGGTGATGTATTTAGGTTCCCAAAACACAAATCTCTGCTAGCTGCAGCCCTTGGTTCTGGCACACAACTGTTTACATTGTACGTTTTCACAGAGTTGTGGTGCACTACCTGACATGCTGATTCTTTTCACTCAGTAACACTTTTTCTTCTTTTTCTGTTTGCAGAGCTGTTTTCATCTTTATGCTTGCGTTAGTGGGTGTATTTTATCCCTACAACCGTGGAGCTTTGTTTACTGCATTGGTTGTCATATATGCACTAACTTCAGGGATTGCCGGATATACTGCTTCTTCTTTCTATTGCCAGCTAGAAGGAACTAATTGGGTAAGTATAGATGACAGATTCTGGATTTTCAGTTGTCTAAGGATTGTTTTTGTGATCATATCTCGGTAGTCAGTGAAATGTCTTCTTGGGGTGAGAGCATGTAGTAAAATCATTTGGTATAGTTTGTGCACATTTGATAAAAGTGTCTGTCTTCAGTGCTTAAGTAATATACGTGGTATAAAGTAGTCAAAAAATACTGCGGTCAATCTGGTTTGCATTCCACACTGCCTTTGCGTTACGCATTGTGGCTTATCCTATGAAGTCAAAAGGTTATCGTGAGTTCCTACCTCTCTTTTATCCAGCAAATATGTGTGCATCATACTTATGTAAATATGTGTATTGTTGAGGTCTGACACTACATGCCATATGAGATTAATAGATTTTAGTTTTTCATGTTCTTTTTTATTGCATGATGGATTTTCTGCACAGTTCTGGACATGACAAACACGGCTCATCTTGAGTTTCCTGTTCTCTTGGTTCATATTTTAGATTGTGCTGTTTGCATATGTTCTCCAAAAGCTTTGTTGCCAGACAAACAACCTTGTAGAAATTGAATGAGTAGCTTTGCGATTCAATAAATTGATTAAGAAAGATTGGTTATCGTGACAGGTTAGGAATGTTATGCTGACTGGAAGCCTCTTCTGTGGACCTCTTTTACTCACTTTCTCCTTCCTTAATACTGTTGCAATTGCTTACCAAGCCACTGCAGCGTTGCCATTTGGGACAATTGTGGTTATTTTCCTTATATGGGCACTGGTTACTTCGCCATTGTTAATATTGGGAGGTATAGCTGGTAAGAACAGAAAATCTGAGTTTCAAGCTCCTTGTCGTACCACAAAATATCCAAGAGAGATCCCACCAATGCGCTGGTATCGGAGAACACTTCCGCAGATGGCTATGGCTGGTTTTTTGCCGTTCAGTGCTATTTACATCGAGCTTTACTACATATTTGCCAGTGTTTGGGGTCACAGAATATACACCATCTATAGTATTCTGTCTATCGTCTTCCTTATTCTCGTCATAGTCACTGCTTTCATCACTGTTGCATTGACTTACTTCCAACTTGCTGCTGAGGACCATGAGTGGTGGTGGAGGTAATGTTTTTTTTTCTCTCTTTCTCTCTCACTCTTTAATCTCTGGTTTCATTATTCATCCTGTGATAGTTTCAGGGAGTATATCTGATTGAGTTTCAAACTACTACTTAGAGGTCTCGTAATCCTTAACAAAAACAGATTTTCAACTACACCTTGATCCTGGCTTTAGAATAAATTTATCTGACAACTTATTAGAAACAGTGTAGTAGTAAGAATACTTGAATCTTGTGAATTTGTTGGTAATCTTTCTGAGCATCTCTGACTCTCTTTTTTCGTCGTATTTTGTGTTCCAAAGATCATTACTGTGCGGTGGATCAACAGGCTTATTCATATACGCCTACTGCTTGTATTACTACTATGCACGGTCGGATATGTCAGGATTCATGCAGACTTCCTTCTTCTTTGGCTACATGGCTTGCATCTGCTATGGATTCTTCCTCATGCTCGGGACAATCGGATTCCATGCTTCCCTTTTCTTCGTCCGTCACATTTATCGATCCATCAAATGCGAGTAAAAAACAAAGATTCATCACTTTTTCAACTATAATCCACTCTACTGGGGTAAGTGTAAAGACATCTTGCTCTGTTTTCTGTTCCTTTTTCAAACCTTTGGTTTTGTCAATATTGAAGTTTTGTTGCTTAATGTTTACTTTCACCTATTTTGCAGTGATGGTGGATTTGGTGAAGTTGTCCATTTTTTTTGTTGGTAATTTTCAATTCCTCAAGATCTTCCATTTTTGTGGGATGATGTCCCTTGAGAACAATTACTGAGACAGTAGGAAAGAACAAGTTTCACTTAAAATTCACATATGAAACCATCGATCCACCATCGCACCAAATTCGCAATCCATTCAAAATTTGCGTATCTCATTTGATGATATTATTAAATACAAGTCGATAAAAATAATAGTTTTAAGTTTTTTTTTAAATATATTCATTTAAATTTTCAAAATAACATAAATTTAAGAGTAATATTCTAAAATAGCATTTTTTAAAGTTTTTCTTTCAAATCTAGCATCATAAAATTAAATTTCCAAAAATAGCATAAATATTTATGTGAAAATATTTATTTATTCTAAATAAATTATATATAAACTTAAAGTATTGTATTTGAGTTTATTATTTCTAATTTAGTGTTTAATTTTTTTCCATTAAAATATAGTTTTAATGCATTTTAATATTAAATTTGTGCTATTATTAGAAATTTAAACTAATGATGCTATTTTTGAAACAAAAACTTAGAAAAGTGCTATTTTAGACATTTGCCCTAAATTTAAGAGTAATACCCTAAAATAGCATCTTTTCAAGTTTTTCTTCCAAATTTAGCATCTCAAAATTAAACTCCCAAAAATAGCACAAATACTTATGTAAAAATACTTATTTATTTTAAACAAATTATATATAAATTTAAATTATTGTATTTGGGTTCATTTTTTCCAATTTAGGGTTTAGTTTTTTTCTTTTAAAATATAGTTTTAATGCATTTTAATCTTAAATTTGTGCTATTATTGGAAATTTAAACTAATGATGCTATTTTTGGAATAAAAACTTAGAAAGGTGTTATTTTAGACATTTGCCCTAAATTTAATATTAAAATATTTTAATATTTTTTAATAAAGAAAAATTAAAATTAAAATTAAAAAAATTAAATATAATATTTTAGTTGTATTTATAATTTATTTATGATAAATATGTATTTTCAAAAAATAATTTGTGTTATTTTTAAAATTTTAATTTTACAATAGTAAATTTGTAACAAAAATTTAAAATATATGTTATTTTATGATATTATTCTATTATTAATTATGTTTTTTAATCTTTTAAATGTAAACTAAAAAAATGTATTCAACTAAAATGAAAAATCTGGTATTGTTCAAACCTGAAATATTTTTCTTTTAAAATCAAGTGTTATTATTTTAAATCACTTTTTAAATCACTTTTTCAAAAAGTTATATTTCAGTGGTTTGTTATAAAAATAATAGAAATGGATTGTGAGTATTTGTAGAAGCACTTATAGGTTTTTAAATTAACAAAAGTTTGATTTTTTTTAATTGATTTTAAAAGCTTTATAATAAAATTAAAGTTTCTAAAGTCTTCCTCAATCACCTCCAGGTTAATTAAACATGTAAGCATCATTAGGTCCAGGAAAAAAAGGGTAAGAAACAACATTACTGCATATATGTGAATTTGGTCTTGGGATGCAGTGAGAAGTTATGATAAATGCTCAAATCGACCACAAAAGTGAGCTAGTAGATAAGTGTCTCATATCTTATGGTTCTCATGAACAAATATATGTAGTATGATATAAGTTATCACAATAAATATATGAACAATAATTAAGTATGGTGTACCTACTAGGCTACTAAATACTATATATTCAATTCCATTTAAACTGTTTATGGTTTGATATCAATTGGTTCATTTATTGTTGCCCTATGTACTATAAAGTATTTCAGATTTAGTATTATTCTAACTAATTTTTTTTTGTGATATACCGTATGTATTAAATTTTATGTAACTATTATATTCTAAAATAGCATATGTATTACATATGTTTATTTTATAAGATGAATTTTATTTCTGTTTTGTAGATAAAAATTTATTAGAACTATATTTTTAAATTTATAATTTGATCATATTTTAGTTTATAAATCATATTATATTTTGATACAATTATTTATTAAAAATTATATATACATGTATAAATATATGTACCATTTTACATATATAAAATTTATGTATGGGTTTATATTATATGTTTTCAATAGTATATATGAATTAAAATTTTGTTATTATTTTTATAATTCTTTCATTAGTATTTATTTTTTTTGTCAAAATTAAACAAAATAGATTAATGTTTACATCATTTTTACGTCTATCGACTCTATTTTTTCTCGTATGGGTGTTTATATAGTGTTTATATAGGTATGTCATTTCATTTACATCAATTTTGCTTATCATAACAATGATTCAATTTATTTTAAACCGGAATCTATTATTTGTTTCACTTTAGTCCCATAGTAAGTTTCCTGTCATATCATCCTCTTTTATACAATTACATTGAACTCAATACTATACAACAAGCGGTAAAGAAATAACATTATCTTTTTGTTTTCAAATCGAAATTCAAGAATCTCATGTGTTTACATGAACATGCTTCTCAAGAAACGCCTTAGCTAAATTACTAAAGCTTACACTTACAGATTCAGCAGCTGCATACCTCTTGATGAGATCAATCACTTCTGCTCTTATAATCTTCTCTCTTGTTCCTCTGTTATAGTCACACATGTAATACAAAGCTCCAAGAGCGTAATTCACCTATTAGAACGAAAAACAATATAACAATTTTAAGTTTCCATTTAAACACCACAAGAATGATTAATGACTGCAAGAAACCTATGTACTCAGTGTTCCGGACAGGACTTGATAAACATTTGATAAACCTATGTACTCAGTGTTCCGGACAGGACTTGATAAACATTTGATTACATGAGGAGTTCCATTAGCCTCAACAATAGTAGCAACATTTTTTGGCTCTGCACATGAAGAGGAAAGGATGTGGGTTTGAGAATTAGTGATTGAAATTATATGGAAACAACAAAATAGTTTAGCATATGAGTATATTCGCATATTCCAGGAATTTACCGGCACAAGCGTTGCATATTCCTCCTATCCCAAATTCTACAAGCTTCTCATTTGGCTCTGTTATACAGTCTATGAATAGTTCCAAGACATTTAGCTGCTCATGTATAATATCAACATTTCACCGTGAAGATAATAAAGTAGGAGGGGAGGATATTTGGGTTCTCCACGCCAAATGTTAAAACTTTGAGCAAATTCAAGGTTACCTGCCGTAAAATGGTGTAGTTGTAAGGGTCATAAGCAAAATTTGCCAAGTTTGCTGCAATCCTCTCCTTTGTTTCTGCAGTTTTAAGACAGTAACCGTGTCACTATATCAGTGATTGGCTAAACTGTAAGTGACAAAACCAGTAAATATACTATAGCTTAGGCTTGCCAAATAGAAGAATTTGAAAGTGAAGAAAAACATATTGCCATAAGACTGGAGCAAGCATTGATGTTGTATAATCAACAGAACTCACAAAATTGTCAATAGACATAATAATCACAACAACAAAACACCAAAGCCAGTCTTATCGTCAGTCAACAGAAGCATGAACATATTCTTATGGTCGATTAAACCAAACTAATCATACCTTCATCAGTTGCATTCTGAAACTGACTCACAAGCTCCTGTAATTAAAAAGGAACAAAGTCGGCTCCAACTACACTTCTTCTATTCCCACAAAAACAATCTCACAAGCAAAAACCAAACGAAGATTCTTTTAGACACAATATTGAGCTCTATACAAAAACTCAGCCTTTCGATTTCGTGTTTCCAGGTCATCTTCATAAGGAAACATCGATGCAATGGTTCAAACACATTCCAATGAATTTACAAACAAAAAACATTATTAACCTTAATAGTTCAGTAGGCATTAACCATTCATACAAACACATTTGCCAAAATCTCGAAACAGGTGAAAACAAATAAAGATTCCTGAAAAAAAAAGACCTGTAGATATTGAAGCCTTGGGGTTCCGTGTTTTCCAGTACGTTCTTCTTGTCTTTGATTATTAGTAAACATTCTCACTACTTTATATGACAAAAACTATTCCTCTGCAATTTCAAAATCAAAGACCAAAATAGAAAAAGAAAAACAAAATTCAGATGCGAATAGTGTTAAAATCATTGCAATTCAAAAATCGAATGAAGAGGATTAGAAACAGAATCAAATAAGAAGCAGAATATCAAAATGTAGAAACGATAATTAGAGAACCGACTATGCCGAGAAACGCAGTGCCTTAGAGTTACGGCGAGCCGCGTAGAGAGATCCAGTGAAGCAGCAAGACGTAATGTAAAACAGTGAGAGATGATTACGGCGAGGCAAAATTTGTTGACTCAAGACGCACCATAGAATGGGCCTTTTAAAATTGGCCCAGTTTTGACCTTTCAACTCTAGAGATAAACCGGCGTTATTCGTCCGTCGAAGATTCCGTTGTTATTCATTATCAAATCCGGATTTTACCGGCAACAACAATGCGTCGGAAATTTTGATTCACCGTCGGTAGTTCATGGGCAATTTCCGATGGATTTTCGGACGGACACATTTCTATCGGGAATTATATCCGACGACACTATTATGTCGGTGCGGTGGAAAGCTGTCGAAAATTCTCGAAAGAAAAAAAAGTTCGTCGGAAAATACGTCTGGAAATCGCGGACTCGACGGAGACAAACTCGTAACACAGAATTAGGGAAAATTTATTTGAATTACTCGTAAAAAAATCACTCAAATCGTGCAATGATTTATTTTTCATTCCATTTTCTTGTGTATTTAGATTCAAACCATGTTGCAACTAAAGAAAATTTTCAATTTTATACCAAAAGCTATCAGTTGCGAACAGATCATACATCAAAATGCTTATAAGCATGAAAATTAAATCGAATAAAGATTTCAAGTGATCTAATCAGCAAACACCCTAATCTAAAACCATTAGAACAAAACCGTAAACCCTAAGCTAATACTTGAGTCTCTCTGTCGTGATCTTCATCGTACGGAACTCTTCGACATAAGGGACACGAGTTTTGACGCTTAAGCCATTCAAAGAGACAATCTTGATGAAACAAATGCAAACAATTAGGCAACCGAATGATGTTTCCTTGAATCTCCGATGATGATCCCGACAAGTCTTCCAAACAAATTGAACATGTCGCATGTTCTTCTTCTTCTTCTTTTTCCAAGTCCACACTCTGTTCTTCAACCAATCTTCGTAACACATCGTCCGAAACAGAAGCTTTTGATGCAACAGTAACAGAGGGCAACATAACTCGGACCTCTCTTGTCATTTTCACGTTTACCGACAATAGAAACGGTGCGGGAAGAGAAACACAATCAAGAGCGATCTTTTCACTCACAATTTGGCAAAATTGATCGTCAGCGACGGTATGGTGAAGAAGTTGAGAGATGTGACGAGGAGTGAAGTTACGTGGTTGCAATCGGATAGGAGAAATGTATGGAGCTTGGTACAAACCTAATTGTGTAACCATCCCGTTTTGATCTTCAAGTAGCTCTTCGATCTCCCCCTGTAGATTGATGAAGATTGTGTTTACATACCCTAGATTTTGAGGTAGTAAATCTTTCACCGTTTCAATTTCTATTCTTACTCTGTTGGTACTCACTGTAGGAGAATTCATATCAAAATCGAAACCCTAGTTTTCGCGAGAAAGATACAGAGAGACAGAGAGACAGAAAGAAAAAATGAGAAAGATCAATTCTTCGATCTCTTCGTGTAAATCGATTGAAACTGCGCTCGTAAAACCTAGATTTCGAGGTAACTTCGACATTTTCGTAGTGATTTGTACTCTCATCGTTTCGGTTTCCATGGCTGCAGAAGAATTAAACAAACCTTAATTTTCAGCAAAAAAGAAAGAGAGAAAAGAGAATCGATGGTGATAACGAAAAAGAGTGACAGAGAAAAAATGTGTGAAATTGATTTTTGTTTTCTTCAGGAGAGAGTTATGTTGTAAAATTGTGTGGAAGAGTCTTATTTATATAATCATTTGCTAAGTCATCTCGTACATAATTATTTCCTTTTTTCAAATGTTTATTTTCTTTTTTCAAATGCTTATTTCCTTTTTTCAAATGCTTATTTCCTTTTTTCAAATGTTTATTTCCTTTTTCTAAAACTCTAGTATGGTTATTTCCTTTTTTCCTAAACGCTCCGTTTTATTGAATTATGTTAAAGTCAAAACGGTAAAGTGACTTAGGTGAAACTCACCGTTTTAACCTTCTCATCTTTGTTTGAGTGTTTGGTTTTTGTCAGATATATTAATATTTTATTTGTATAATTTTATATAATTTGAAATAAAATTTAGCGCATATAAAACATTATCTATTTAACAAAAATCCAAAACGAATTATTTTATCCTAAAGCTTGTGATGAATTCTGGGGATTTCGATTGGAATCCGTTTGATCTTCTTCCATAATCTCTCTGTTTTGTCGTTTCAATCTCACATTACTTTAACCTTTTACAACATTTTTATATTAAAGAGAGTAATGTGTGTTTCTGAGTCTCTTCTTTACAGTTGATTGATCTCAAATTTGGGGGCTTTTGTTTGTTTTTCAAGACAAGAAAGCTTTGAAAATTTATGTAAGAGAGAAATGAACAAAATCGAAGGTGTGTTTGTGTGTGTGCTTCTCTGACTTTAGTCAGTCTAATGAACATTCTAAAATAGGTTTGATGAGGACATTAGCTAATCCCTAATCAACTTATTGGATAGATATTTGACGTTCATTGTTTCAATCATGGAACAGAACATGGTGGAACAAAAACTGCAATCCATACTCAAAAGTTGTTTAAGAAGGTTGCCTTTTCATACTTAATACATGGAAATGTTCAACCTTTTCAAGTTAATCATATTCTAATTCAAATTTTGTGAATAGGTTGAGAGTGATTACGGTGTTACTACTGAAAAATCGATTTGAGATTTCTCCTGCAATACTGTAAAGAAAGCTGAAAGCTAGTGATTTCTTCAGTAGCAGACACTAAGTATAGTCTAAAATTCTTTGGAAAAACTTTAACAAAACAAATTGAAGATGCTGGAAATAAAGAAAGTTGTCAATTTTATACCAAAAGTTACCAATGGTCTACAGATCATACATCGAAATCCTAAAAACATGAAAACAAAATCGAACAAAGATTTCAAAGTGATCTAAACCCGTAAACCCTAAGCTAAAAACATCAGAACAACACCTTAAACATCTAACCCCTCAATCCTAAGCTAAAAGCATTAGAACAACACCTTAAACATCTAAGCCCTCATCCCTAAGCTAATGCTTGAGCCTCTCTGTCGTGATCCTCATTGTACGGAACTCTCCGACACAAGGGACACGAGTTTTGACGCTTAAGCCATTCAAAGAGACAACCATGATGAAACAAATGCAAACAATTAGGCAACCGAATGATGTTTTCTTGAATCTCCGATGATGAATTCGACAAGTCTTCCAAACAAATTGAACATGTCGCATGTTCTTCTTCTTCTTTTACCAAATTCACACTCTGTTCTTCGACCAATCTTCGTAACACATCGTCCGAAGCAGAAGCTTTTGATGCAACAGTAACAGAGGGCAACATAACTCGGACCTCTCTAGTCAATTTCACGTTTACCGACAATAGAAACGGTGCGCGAAGAGAAACACAATCAAGAGCGATCTTTTCACTCACAATTTGGCAAAATTGATCGTCAGCGACGGTATGGTGAAGGAGTTGAGAGATGTGATGAGGAGTGAAGTTACGTGGTTGCAATCGGATAGGAGAAATGTATGGAGCTTCGTACAAACCCAATTGCGTAACCATCCCGTTTTGATCTTCAAGTAGCTCTTCGATCTCTCCCTGTAAATTGATGAAGATTGTGTTTACATACCCTAGATTACGAGGTAGTAAATCCTTCACCGTTTCAATTTCTACTCTTACTCTATTGGTATTCACTGTAGGAGAATTCATATCAAAATCGAAACCCTAGTTTTCGCGAGAAAGAAACAGAGAGACAGAGAGACAGAAAGAAAAAATGAGAAAAGAGAGTGAAATTGATTTGTTCAGGTGAGAAGACTCACTCACTCGTTTATAAAACTGTGTGGAACCATTTCTTCTTTTTGGTGGGAAGTTTATTTCCTTTTTTTGAACTGAAGTTTATTTCCTTTTCTCAGTATTTGACCGTTAATCCATATTTCCTTTTTCTTAATTATTACATGATTTATGTATTTCCTTATTTAAAAACTCGATCATTAATTAGTTGTTTCCTCCAAATATGATATTCTAAATTCGACCAATGGATAACCAATTTTAACCAATAAATAGTTTGGTATTGTGTGTGGTTATTCCGGTTTGACATGTGCAAAAAAAAACCATTTATTTACGTGTTTCTCTTAGGTCTGTTTGTGGAACCAAAGTCCAATTTGAGAATCATAATTTTTAATTTGGTTTGAGAATACAGAAATCCAGCTTTGATAATTACATATGTAACATGAATTCAAAGTTGTAGTGTTTGCTATATATTATATATAAATATAATGTTATATAGCCAATCCAATTTTCTGATGATTTAAATTTTACACACTAATATTTTTTATAGTAAAATACATCAAGATATTTTTGATTTTATTATTTATATGAATTCTTATTTAAAATTAAAACAAGATTTAAATATGTACCTAGTGCCAACGTAAAATAAAATATAACTTTTATTTAAAACAAAACCAAACAAATAATTAAATATTAAAATATATAAAAATAATATTTGTGTTTATATGAGTATTTTCTATCTTAATCATAAATTAGGCAAGATAAAATTCAAATAATTTTATAAATTTATATAAATTTTTATAAAATAAATTATTATGGAATAAAATAAAACATTTTTAAAGATGGATGGAATATTATTGATAGCTATTTATGTATAGACATAAATATATATATATATACACATTAAAATAACATATCAACATAATTAGTTCTTTTTTTAATTGTGTCATAGTTTTTTTGAATAATACTCTAAAATATCACATTTTAAAATTTTTGTTCTAAATCTATCATATTAAAATTAAAAATTCAAAAATAGCACAAATAATTATATAAAATAGTTATTTATTTCAAGTAAATTATACATAATTTAAAATATTATATTTGAGTTTATTTTTTCTAATTTAGGATCTATTTTTCTATTAAAATAATTTTTGATGTATTTTAATTTTAAATTTGTTTTATTATTGAAAATTTAAACTAATAATGTTATTTTGGAAATAAAAATTTAAAAACATGTTATTTTAGAGAATTTTCATTTTTTTTTTTTGAGAAATAGATTGAATCTTTAGTACTTTTGATAATTTTAATATTCAATCTCCACTGAGAATTACCATAGTGAAAAAATCATTAATCCTGTAAAAATTAGAATTATAATCTCAATGAAGTAAGTTATTCCAAATGTAAAAATTTTAATTAATTGATTTTAGTTACTAAATCAAAAGATATGTCCACGTAGATATTTTAATTAGAGAGAATTTGTTCAGAAAATAATCGCCCTTTTATATACAACAGAGAAGTACGTTCCCTTTAAGGTTAAAACCCTACCTTTTCGATTTCCGGTAACGTCGTCTTCTTCACGCTCCATTTTCGGTTTCCTTTGATATCGTGCGGAAATTTTTACTTGCGTAATGGCTAATGGCGGAGGATGTTCATTGGATAACCACTGCGTGTTTGTGGAGACCAATATCAACACTCGCCTCGCTTTACAAGTTCACCACAATGAAACCATCTCCGATTTCAAAGGTTTAATCTCTCAAATCTCTACATTTTTCATTCAATCGGCTTCTAAAACTTATTGACGATTATTGCTTTGCTATTTTTATGATATGGTACTTTGTTTATGCGTTTCTGATATTGTGACTAATTGATTGTGAAATCTGTACATATTCTTGCTTCTAAGCTTATTATGTTGGTGATGTTAATTTGCTAACCTGCTTCTAAACTTGTACCTGTTATCGCGTTTCTGATTCTAACAAATCACATTTTTAATGGTTTAATCATAGAAAAAGTATGCAAGGAGCATAAACAACTTTTCCCACAAGTTGGAGAAATTAATGTTTCGGCTATGAAGGTATGCCCTTTTCTGCCTTGTTTATAGACGGTTTCTTGTTAGGAACAAGTAATGAGTGGTTTTCTTTTATTTAAATCAGGTTAAACGTGGTCGGCAGTTTTTCTACTTATCAGATTCTATGATTATAAGTATGGCATATGAAGGCATAACGAAAACCTGGTTTATGTATGCTGATGCTGTAAGAGTTGACGGTGAGCTACTGGCTATAATGGATGTTGACCCAAGTGGTTCATACCCTAAGGAAACTTCAACTGGTTCTGAAGGGCATCCCGAGGATCTGAGTATTGAAGAGAAAACCAAAGTTAAGAAAACAAAGAAGAGGAAAGTGGAAAGTTCAGATGGAAATGAAAGTCGAAAGAAACCTACACTTCATCTCAATTTGTTTGTTGGTATGACTGCTTCAAAATATGATGTGGATGATAGTAATGTAAAGGTTAAAGTTGTTACTTCTGAAATTTGTGCAGTTTCACCGAGAGAAAAACTGGATGATATTCTCATGGGAGCAATGGGAAAAGGTAACTTCTGTTATAATATTGTGAATATTGATTCTTATTATCAGATGTTATTGGAGAACATCAGTTCATTTACCCTTCATTATAATGTCTGATGTTTTATAGAGATTGAAAGCGGCCACAAAAATGGCATTAGTATGGAAGAGAACAAGCAATCTTCTGAAGCAGACAGGCTATGTCAAGGGAAAAATCTCACAGTTATTTCAAAGCTTGTCGATGGACATAGCAGGGGTGATGTAAAGGATGTGGCTGCCAATAAATCTCTTGAAGAAGCTCTAGAAACTGATTTAGCTATGAGGAAATCGAACGTCTTCAATGAGAGTCACACATCAGATGGAAACGTACCAATAGAAAAGCTAGATGATTTTAGGGGAGCAAAAGAACATGGTAATTTTTATTTTTTAACTAGGTTTGAATTTTGGGATTTGTATTAGGTGTTATGGAGAGTTACGTTATGCTTACCCATGATACAAATTTCCAATGTTCATTACATTTTGAAGGGAGAAAAAACTGCTGAATTTAGTCATGGTTGCTGCTGAAAGAAAACCATCTAGCTTTTCATTACTCATTCAAGAGATGATGTGAATGAGAGTCATGAAAATCTAGATGGTTTTCTTTTAGGGGCAATAGAAAACGATACTTTTTTTATGTTTATGGTGGACGTTACTGGTCTGATTTTCATTTTTATATGTTTCTTGGGGAATTTTGGTATATTAACCTTAATAAAATTTTGACTCTTCCATAGACAATGAAAGATGCGAAGAAGGGAGATTGGCTCCAAGTGCTGAAGCTAAGCATCATGCTGCTGAATTGGTGACTTACCCCGAAAACCAATTGGACAGCAGCAATTTGACAACCGGTCCAGCTACCGAGAAGAAGAAAAAGCGAAAGAAGAGCTCAAAAGGTCACATCAATCAATCTGCAGCTACTACAACTTCAAATGACATTGTAAACGCTGATCCAATCTCAAGAAGAGAAACTCTTGAAAATCCTCTTGTAGAAGCAATACAAAAAGGTAATGTCAATGACTCAGTGGTTTATTAATTTAGTTACTCCACTCATATCTCAAGGAGTATATATTACTAACTTACAATGTTGTTGTAGAAAATGAGATGAATGAGAGATCTGTCGAATATGTGGGAAGAGATAAAATGGAAACTGAGAATCTAGTGGGCCATTTGGAAAATCATTTGGACACTACTGGTGGGTTGACTACCAGTCCAGTTACAGAGAAGAAGAAAAGGCGAAAGAAGAACTCGAAAGATCACATCAATCAATCTTCTTCTGCTGCTGCTGGTACTACATCTTCAAGAGAAATTGTGAATGAGATAAAAGGAGTACTTGGAAATGTAGACCACGTTGATGCTATTCCTGAATCTTTTCCAGTCTCAGGAAGAAGCAATCCTATTGCAGAAGCAAGACAGAGAGGTAATTTCAGTTTTTTTTACTGAATTTAGTTTTCTTCAACCAGATATCAGGGAATTTAGTTCTCATAATGTTATTGCTGATTCTTCGTTGGGTTTTGCTATTCCCTAAGATGCCATTGTGAGTTTCTATCAACTCATCTGATATATTTTTGTGTGTAGAGAATGAGATAGAGGAAAAGATTGATGACAATGTGGGAGGAAGTGGAAAAGATATACCAACTGCTGCAGACAATATCCAGACTGGTAATTTTGTGAGCGACCTGGAAAATCAGTTGGAGGCTAGCCGTATTTTGGCAACTATTCCAGGTACACAGAAGAAGAGAAAGCACAAGAAGTCCTCAAAGGATCAAATCAGTCAATCTGCTGCTGATACTACTACTTCAAGGAAAATTGTAAATAAGAGGGAGAAGGTATCTGGAAGCATAGGTCGTGTTGATGTTTCTTCTGAATCTCTTGCTTACTCAAAAGGAGAAAAGCATGCTGATACTCTTGTAGATGCAGTAAAAGCTGGTAATTTCGATTCTAGGTTGAATGTATCAGCTCTACTATAATCATATGTCACAGAGTTTCCATCAAACTCATAATTGGTATCTTGTTTTGTAGAAAATGAGGTGGGTGACAAATTTGTCGACAACGTGGGACTGGTGGACAATCTACAAGTTGCTGATTTTGCAAGCACCCCAGTCCCGGAATCCAAAACGCTGGACAATATTGGGAAACTTAAGGACGAAAACATAATCTGTGAACATGAAGTTGCGAAGGACAACAATGACATAGATGCTGGTGAGGCTAAAGCTTTGAAGACGACTAAGAAGAAAAAGTCAAAAAAAGCCAAAACCCTAGCTAAAGAAGATACTCTGGTCCCTTCTGGTGCACATATTGTTGAACCTATCATCAAAGTTGTAGATGGAGAAGAGCCTGATAATGTTATCAGAAATGTATTAGATTCTTTGCAGCAAAAGAACGAAACTGAGGAAAATCTGGAAAGAGTTGGGAAGAAGTCAAGCAAGAAATCAAAGAAGAAGGACTCTATGAACATTGTGGAGGCCCGAGTATTGTCAGTGGACATAAACAATACTGCTCATCAGGAGGTTCCTCTCATCAGCATCCCAAAAGAAACTGATGTATCATTCACGCCAGCTAAGAAAGATATTGAGAGCCATTTGAAAATGTGTGTCGAGGTTGCCGGTAATACTGAGGATAATAACTCTTCCAAGCAAATTCTAGAAGAGAACGCTGATATAGGAGACAATTTCGGTTCCAGTCAGAATGACATTATTGTTGATGATAGTAAGAAGCAAGATCAGGTGACTGGTGGAATTATTCCTAAAAAGGAAAAGAAGAGCCTTGATGTGCATCCCGGTGGTTCCATTGATGGTTCATTGAGCTCAATGAAACCGAAGGAGAGAAAAGGTAGAGTTCAACCAGCTAATTCAGGTACTAGTCATTTGCAGTCAGGGGCTAAGTCTGATCGCAACGAATTAAAGGTTGATTGCTATGATGCATCCACTAAAGGTGCTGTCGACAACAAGAAGAAAGCCGTGATGACAAACTCTAATAAGACGATGAATTTCTTCAAGGATACCGAGTGGGATACAACAGAGTACGAATCTAATAAGACGGCTTCAGATGTCTCCACCAAATCACCATCGGATAGTTCATCAGACAACGATAGCGACATGACTTCAATGTCTAGGAAGCAAGGTACTTTTATCAAACCGAATATACCATAAAATAGGCATCCTTTCTTTAGCAGATATGCTAATTTCGATTGATGATTTCAGCAGGAAACAATCTGTCTGGAGGAACAAAAATGTAAGTGACTTGTTATTAAGAGGTTTATTGTCAATCTACAAACTATGGTCTCATAATCTTCTTTTCGCCGTCTTGTGATGAATAGGCTTTCGGGGAGCCTACGAGATATCTTGAGAAGCTCAAGAAGTTTCAAGATGGCGAAACTGAGAGCCTCTCAATCACAACCCGGTATATTCGACGATGATAGCCCTACTTTAGATTGCGTCCCAGATAGCCAAGCCAACTAAAGATTTGTGGATTCAATCATAAAACTAAAATTCTGCAGAAGATGCTTAAATCTTCAAATCACTGCTTTTGCCTGTTCTAAGTCATATTGTTATGCAAAATTTTGCTTCTGTCATTTTTCATGTTTGGTCAGAAAACTCTTCGTAAGAGCAGCAAACTAAAGTGCTTGGTTCCTTAATGCTTTTGCATTTATATTCGATCTCACAGTAATTAATTTTTGTAACGTTTTAATCAATTATCACGCCTAACCTTCAATAAGGAGCTAATGTAAAAGTCAAATACATTTGTGGGTTTTCCTGTTATTTTACGGAACATACATGAAGTAATGTTAAATTTAAATTTCGCCATAACACAACATTTGTCAAAATGACGTCATATTCTTCAGAGTGAAGATCTCATTTACCCATTTGAGCTAAAAAAAAATCTCACATATCACAATTATATGATGGTACATGTACTATGTACATAAATTTTTTAATATTTTAACTTTTTAATATTTAAATAAATCTTTAAATAAAATATAAAGAATATTTATCATAAAAGAATACGCCTTCTCTCTCATCTCTGATGCGATTATCAGTGCGAAACTTCTGGCATCGTCTTCGGCGACGGTTACCCAGTGGTTACTGCCGTCGATGTGATTTTCTCTTCCATTGGAAGAGTGATATCCATCGATTTGGACGGTTTTTGGTTTTTCAATTCTTTTTAAATTCTTTTGATATCGATTTCGAATTCTACATATCCTTCTTCTTCATCCTTTTCATTGCAACAATCAACCATCTCAAATTCATGTCTGATTCCTTATCGAAGCGCATGCAAGACATCTCTTTGGGCATTACAGATAGGCCTGTCAATTTGGCTCATTACCCGCGGGACCCGCCCCGTTTGACCCGCCGCGGGGCGGGTGCGGGTCGAAGGAAAAAAAATAGTTTATATGCGGGGCGGGTGCGGGTCGAAATTTTGGTATAGCGGGGCGGGTGCGGGTTTCGTTTTATTATTTTGCGGGTTGGCGGGTACCCGCAAATTTTGGGTCAAAATTATTTGACCAAAATTTAAACTAATTTAATTATAAACCAATTTAATTTTAAACCAATTTAATTCTAAACCAATTTAATACCAAACTTGATATTCAAAATTTATATAATTTGATGTTTTAAAAATTGAATTATGATATATTTGATGTATTAATTTTAGATTTATTATTATTTAGATTTATTTTAATTAAATATTTTTAAAAAATTTTAAAAACGAAGCGGGTTGCGGGTCACCCGCAAACCCGCTAGATTAATGCGGGGCGGGTGCGGGTTTTAAAAAAATGATTCGCGGGTTCTGCGGGTAAAAAAATTTTTGAAAAAAAATCTTTAACCCGCCGCGGGGCGGGTCATGCGGGGCGGGTCCGACCCGCTTGACAGCACTAATTACAGAACCGGTAATATCCCTGGCCTCTAGTCTCTGTTCTTAAGCCGTTAATGAAACGCGCTTCTCCCTTATCGGTAAACCGTTAAACCCGCGTCGGTGAAAATGGTGATATAGTTGAAGTTGAAGATGGTGAAAAACATAAGGAAAGTGAAAGACATGAGGAAAGTGAAAGACATTGAGGAAGATGATGAGAAATATGATGAAAGACTTGAAGAAAAAGTTCAAGTTTAGAAAAATGTAGTAGGATTTATTGACGAATAAGAGCATGATAACTCTGAAGATACTCCTGTGAATTCAGATTGCGAGGGTAGTGAAAGATGACATGTTTGTGAGTGCAAACAACGTCTAGGAGATATATGGTTTGGTCAAAAATTTGATAGGATGCCTCATTTCAAGACAGCCGTGGTAGAGTATTCTTTTAAAGAAGATTATACGTGAAGTTCACTAGATGGAGATCCGAGAAATCAGAAGTGAAATATTCAGTTGGAAGTTCACTATTTTAGGATATATTGCTTTTACAAAAAACCAATAGGAAGGTTTAAAGTGAAAATTTGGCGAGCATGCATGCATCACTTATAGATATAGCAAGCTGTTGAAAGATAGAATCATTGCAAAGTTGCTATTGAATGACACTAGAAAAGATCATGAGTTAATACCAAAGACAATGCAGGAAGCATTTGAGGAAAACTATAATTTGGTTGCTTCCAATTATCAATGTAGAAAAACAAAAAAACATGCACTATTAATGATTCAAGATGACCATCATGAACAATTTGTAAGGATGTAAGATTATAAACAAAAGTTATTAAACTAAGTAAAATCGTGTTCATTTCTTTTACCAAATTAAGTTTAATATGTTTTTTCTAATTTTTCTTTATGAATGCAAGGTCTAATCCGAACTCAACTGTGTAGGTGGATACAACTATTTATGTAGATAGTATAGAGACATTTAACAAGTTTTACATTTGTTTTGATACGTCAAAGAAGACATAGATTTCGCATTATCATCCAAATAGTTGGTTTAGATTAGTGTTTTCTCAAAAACAATCTGCAAAAATAATTGTTGGCAATTGTTTTGTTTTATTTCTGTGGCGAGATTGAGGATAACAAATTATATGGGAAACTTGGCACGTATTAAATTGATTTTTAGAAAGTTGTTTTGATCTTTGTTGGTTTTGTGTAATTTTAAAAACTTCAAAGAAAACTCACATAAAAAATGAAAATTTTAAATTAGTTTTTTTGACATTAATATAATTTGTACATATAAATGCAAATGCACTACAATTCCATCATGCAAATATGGGATAACAGCAAATGTTGATTGATATTTATTTTTCTGTTTATCAAATTTTTTTACAATCCTTTGTAAACTGTGACAAATTCCGTTAATGTTGATGGAAAAAATCAAAATAAATGCAAATATGGAAATTAGAGGTTAGTCCATTTGTGACAGTTGTTTATGGTATAGGTTCATTAACCCATCTCCAATTAAAAGTAAAATTTAAAAATGGGCCCAAATAAAGCCCACATAGAAAACCCTAATTGTACAGCCACCGATGTTTATATATCAACACCTAACCGCTACAGAATTTCTTCACAATCTGTAAACCCTAATTATTTAACAGATCAAAGTTTTTGTTTCCTTCTTCTCCTGCGTTTTTATTTAGGATTTGATTTTATGAATTTGGAAGTGATGATTATTTCCCCAGATGATCGACGCTGATTATACGGAGCGATTTATGTTTCTCTCTTAGAGAGATTCCAAGCCAATAATCTGATCCTTTTTTTTCTTCGTCTTTTCAAAATCATCTTCAATTTTTTATTTATTCTGCACTTAAATTTTTCTGTTTGATTTGATGGAAATGAGGATAATTTCCCCAAATGATCGAAGCTGAACAAACTGAGCGATTGATTTCTCTTCTGAGATATCCAAGCCTATTTTCTGATCCATCTTTTCTTTTATACTTTTTTTTGTTTTATTGAAAATATGTTTGGGAAGATTTGCGAAATTTTTGTTTTAAAATAAAACAATTCTTTAAAATAATAATTTTTAACACAAAAATAACATTACATTTTAAATATATTAAAGGTTTTCATAATAAAAATTATATTTTAAATTACAAAAAAAAATCAAGAAAAATACTTTATATTAACATTAAATGAAGTTTTAATGTCAAAAAATTTTCAATTTTAGGGAGAAAAAATCTTGAGTGAAAAATGAGCCACCATAAAAAAAGATTAAATTAAGATTAAATCAGATTATTTTAATTTTTGTCTATTTAAAATATATTTAAAAAATGTTATTTATGAGAATTTTTGAGATGTTAATTTAGTTACTAAAATTTTTAATGACTAAATTAGTATTTTAAACCTAAATTTTCAGTATTAACATTTTTTTAATGGAAAAAACTAAAATAATTCGATTTAATTTTAACTTATAATTTTTTATGTGATGGTTTTTTTTGACATAAATGTTATAATTGGAATGTTATAATTGGAATTAAAACTTCATTTAAAGATAATTTAGGGTATTTCTTGAAATCAAACTTTTAAACAAAAAAAAAGCTTATTGAAAACAAAGATTGTCAGTGAAGTATGAAGCTCACTAAATGGATTAGGCTCAGCCGCGAAGTAATGTAATGGCAAATGAGATTGTGCAGACAGCCAAACCAAACATTGCTAAAAAGCCATATTTCCTGCAAAACACAGCAATACTGCATTAAATCATAATTCAGTTACTTATCAAACATTCAAATGTCAATGATTCATGTGATTTCAGTTCAGAGATGATCACTACCCGATGGTGAGGCGGTTCTTAGGATCACCACTGGAATAGCCTTTAAAGTAGAAGAATCGGCTAACGTTGTAGAGCAAGCCAAGTCCTGTACAGATGCAAGGATGCTTAATCCCACCAAGGATCATGAGTATGAAGTACATTGGCATCATCTCTAGAGAGTTTTGGTGACCTCTCTGCAACATTCTCAAGATTTGAGTCTTGATATTTTAAAAACAATTGATTACAGAATTGACAGAATCTCAAGGCGAAACCTGAACGCAATTGAAGAGCTTAGCATCTTTGTTTTCTGACTCTAGTGCGTATAGTGTTGGATAAGGAACTTTGTACCTGCAATTAGATCTCTATCCTTCATTAAATATATCAGACAGAAAAACAGAAAATAATTCAATCCTAATAGATCCAATCGCACTTGATCTTCAGTTTTTCGTAAACAGCACGAAATCAAAGGCGAATAAAAGCAATAAAATGGTTTTGGAAACCTTTTCCGAGCTCCACCAACTTGGAAACTCATCCAGAGATTGAGGAAGCAGTAGAAGACGACAACGATGACGACATATCCGTACTCTATTGGAAGAAATTCAGTCAACGCCATGGATGCGAGCTTTTTTTTCTGATGATGAGATCTCGTAAAATGTCTACTCCTCGTCACCGATCCTCCTCACTTTGACTTTGACTAGGAAGAAGAAGAAGAACTAGTCTAAACTAGGCCTGTCAAGCGGGTCAGACCCGCCTCGCCTGACCCGCCTCGCCTGACCCGCCCCGCCTGACCCGCCCCGCGGCGGGTTACAGATTTTTTTGCATAAAATTTTTTTACCCGCAAAACCCACGAATCAATTTTTTTAGACCCGCATCCACCCCGCATTAATTAAGCGGGTCCCGCGGGTGACCCGCTTTATTTTTTAAAAAATTTTAAATAAATTTAATAAATTTAATTAAACTAAAATATTTAATAAATTTAATTAAAATAAAATATTTAATACATTTAATTAAAAATTAAAAATATTTAATAAATTTAATTAAACTAGAATATTTAATAAATTTATTTAAATTAAAATATTTAATAAATTTAATTAAAGTTTCTAAAAATATTTAAATAATTTAATTAAAATATTTAATAATTTCATTTGTTTGGGTTTAAATTAGTTTGGGTCTAAATTAGTTGGGCCTGAATTTGATTGAGCCCAAAATTTGCGGGTACCCGTTAACCCGCAAGTTAAAAAATTGCGATCCGCACCCGCCCCGCTCTAAATAATGCTCGACCCGCACCCGCCCCGCATATGAAAAAAAATTTCTCTCGACCCGCACCCACCCCGCAGCGGGTCAAACGGAGCGGGACCTGCGGGTAAAAAATCATATTGACAGGCTAGTCTAAACGGTGTGAAACGACGTCGTTTGTCTGTTATAGAACACACTTGCATTATCCACTAGACAAATGTCAGCAATTAATGTATAAATGTTTTGTTTGTGTATAGAAACAATTTCTTAACTCAAATGCATAGATTATACCTTTTTTTAGCTAAAGAACACAAATTTTGATCAGCGAAGGAGAACGTCGGAAGAAACCATCACCATGCACCACCGAAACTCAATAACCACCGGTGGTTATGACTTATGAGAATGTTATACCTCGGTTCTTTGATTAGAACTTGTTGGATAAACTTGACACTAAATAATGGTAAAAAATGTTTAAATAGTTTTTATTAATCAGTTCGGTTACACAAAAAGAATATAAAACTTTTTAAAATGAAAACACTTCTGTACTAATTAATTGTGTATATTTTTTTATGGAATCATCCTTCTCTTTTTATATCTCAAATTTACCTAATTTTTAAATTGCAATTATTACCGATTATTAATATTCATAAATGTTTCTCTTATGGAAGTTCATTGCCGACATCGAAAATTGGTGAGATCGGACGTTGCACTTATTTTTTCGGCGGTTCCTCAAGAACGGTACAACCACTATTTGATATTGGATCTTCAGAATAATGGACCATTTCTTTTGGACCGAGTTTTGATTGTGGGGAAGGCCGAAACCCACTTCCAATAGAAAAGAGAGCGATTTAGATCATAGCCAGAGAAAAAGACAAAAGAGAGACGACTAGGGTTATTCTTTTGGTGAACGTGGCTGAGAGAAAAACGAGAAAATTGCTATCCCTAACCAAAAGACACTATTAGCAAGAAAAAATATATTTCGTTTAGAATTTTGGAGTTTTATACATTAAAATTTGATTATAAATACATTATTATATCATTAACAATTTTTACTATACTAAATTAGTTAATAGTAATTTAATAAAGAGTAATACTCTAAAATAACACTTTTTAAAGTTTCTCTTCCAAATCTAGCATCAAAAAATTAAATTCTCAAAAATAGCACAAATACTTATGTGAAAATACTTATTTATTCTAAATAAATTATACATAAACTTAAAGTATTGTATTTGGGTTCATTATTTCTAATTTAGGGTTTAATTTTTTTTCTATTAAAATATAGTTTTAATGCATTTTAATTTTAAATTTGTGCTATTATTGAAAATTTAAACTAATGATGCTATTTTTGGAACAAAAACTTAAAAATGTGCTATTTTAGACATTTGCCCTTTAATAAATTCAATTATTATTTTTAAAATTTATGATTCATCATTACTAACATATAAAATATATAAAGAGGATTGTAAAAGCAATATTTTTGATTTACGAAAAGATGATTGAAATGTGATGTTGATTTCCAAATCACATGGGAAAGATGAGAGTTCACGGTTTTAAGTAAGTATGGGCAAGATATCCGAAATCCAATAATTAACATGGAATCGATCAAAATATATCGAATAGAAATCGGAAAAAAATATCCAAACCGATTTCTTGTGAAAGTTCTCTGTTTAGTAATGTGTTGCATAGATCGTTTATTATATTCAATAATTCTCAAATCGATAATGATAAAACAATCAAATATAAAAACACAACTAATTCTTCTTCTTTTTTCAAAAGATTTGGGTCTTAATCCCTTGATATCTTAATTTTATTACTTCTGCACAACGTCGGTTCCCCTAAAGGGAATTCAGAAGGCTCTCAGGCAGCAGGAACCGGTTATGATCGTGGAATTAGGGGAGGTTGAGACAAAATCAGAGAGGTGGAAAGACAACACCCCTGAGGAGCTAAGTCAGGTTATTAAGCTCTTTCCGGAGGTATTTGAGATATCGCGTGGGTTACCACCCTCGCGGGGAAGGAGCACGCAATTGTGCTCTGAGCCAAGGCGGAACCGGTCAAAGTAAAACCGTTTCGTTACCCACAAGTATAGAAAGAAGAGATTGAAAAACATGTTGTGAATATGCTGGCTGCCGAAGTAATTTAGCCAACTGAGAGCCTTTTTTAAATCCAATATTATTGGTAAGGAAAAAAATATAAAAGTTGGCGGTTTTGCATAGATTATAGAACTCTAAATAAGGTGACTACTCCCGACAGTTATCTCATTCCCATCATCGATCAGTTTTTGGATGAGCTCAACAGTGCTCAAGTTTTCTCCAAATTAGACCTACGTTCCGATTATCATCAAATTCGGGTGCGAGCAGAGGACATCCCGAAGACGACATTTTGTACAGACATTACGAATTTCAAACATTCTCATATTAAGAAAATATTTTAAACGATAGAAAAATTCAAACATTCTCATGTAAATGTAACTATAGAATCCATCCTTTGAGGTTAATTTGGCATATATTCCACAAAATATCATAGATAGTCTACTCATCCAGTTTAATATGGGTCTTTCCCTATTTTATGCTAGTGCAATGGCCATTTGACTAATTTGCCATTACCGTTTTTGTAGATTGGATTTTGGATAAGATCTCGGATAATTTGTAGATACATATGAAATCAAATTAACTTATTTGTTAAGATTTTAAGATCCTTTCTGATTGTTTTTAGTGTTGGTTTTAGATTGCTTAGAAATAAAGACACGAAATTTGATTACCGAGTTCTCACTTAAAGTACCTCTCGAGTAGGATCTGTCTCCTACAAACTTCCACTATAAATCTGATGAACCTTTTTACAATAAAGCAACTTTAGAAAAAGAATAAACTTAGAACAATTACAATACAACCAAACCTGTTGTAAATATCTATTTTCTCTCCTCACGAATTCTCTCTATTTTCTCTCTATTTTCTCTCCTCACGAATTCTTTCTCTTTTCTCTCCTCACGAATTCTCTCTATTTTCTCTCTATTTTCTCTCCTCACGAATTCTTTCTCTTTCCTCTCCTCACGAATTCTCTCTCTTTTCTTTCCTCACGAATTCTCTCTCTTTTCTCTCTCTGGGCGTTTTTCTTAGTGGTGCTCTTTTGGCTGCTTACACCTCTCTGTCGACAAAATAAAAGGGATTTATACCCTTCGATTAACTTGCTCTTGGTAAATCATTAGGGTTTTTTTTCTATGATGCTTCATTATAGGCCAAAATAAAATATTGAGAAAGGCTAAATATTACATTATTTATTTGCCACGAATTCATGTGTGCCTTTTGGGTAAAAAGAACCAATGCATTCCAAATGATTAAAACGACACCGTTGAGGAATAATTTGACAATAAACGTAATTTAGATTCGAGTTTCACATCAGAATACAAACCATAGACTACTCCCAAACATTTCTTCTCACATTCCTAATCGAAAGAGATCCCAAACTCGAAGACACATCTTCAAGCAAAGCATTATTGATTGCATCTTTTAGATTCTTCTCTTCAGAAGCATCAAAGAAGCATCCACGTGTCCTCGTTTCACTTATTAGTTTTGACCAAATTGAACCACTAAGAGCTAAAGTAGTCTCGTTTCCAATCACCCATAAACAGTGCTTTGCTCGAGTTAGTGCCACGTTAGCTCTTTGAAGGTTACTGAGAAACCCAACTTTTCCATTACCATTACTTCTAACGGTTGAGAGGATGATAATGTCTTCTTCTCCTCCTTGAAATCCATCAACAGACCGAACATCCCTAATATATTAATTGAGAATCATTTTTAAAAAATAACCTTATCTCGACGTGTTATTTACAACTATACCAGCTGAGGTGTCACTTCCTCATAATCTCTCAAAACAAATTTAAAACAAATCTTAATTTACTAGATAAATTACTATATATGCCATTCAATCACCATTAATACACATAAAATCATTAGAGTAAATTTTATAAATTTTTGCCTATATTATCTACTACTAATCAATACATAAATTATTATATGTTAATGCCAAAATTTTGATTTAAATTTTAATTGAAAAATAGTCAAACTATATTTATACTCTTTTGTATTTATCGATAACATATTTTAATTTCTACGCCAAAATATTTTACTTATCTTATTAATGATTTTAGTATAAGCACTTATATTTTGTTTTAATTTTAATTGAATTTTTAAATATTTCTTTACTAGAATTTTTTTAAATTTCAAATATTCAAATCTTTTCACATAGAAAATGAATTTTTACTTATATAAAACAATCCATAAGACTATATTTTATATTATACATAATATAATTATGATATATTATTTTATCATGGTAATATGATTTTTAAATTTTCAGACTATATTTCAATATATAAACTAATTATATATATTATTTTTATAAAAAAATTTTGTATAAAATATAATAAATAATTTACTTCGCGGGTCAAAATCTAGTTCAAACTGAATAAGTTATCTGATAAGGAACTGTACTTATCTCCTACTCTGTCTTGTACTGCTTTTATTTGACGTTTATAAGGTGAGACAACTCCAACGCTAATTTTCATTCTTCTCTCACTTGAAACTGTTTCAAAGCAAAATAGGAATAATGAAACGGATAAACTATTAAAGAAATCGACAAAAAAAAGAAAAAGATTAGATTATACCTTTGAAAAGATTAGATATGATTTCAGAAATCACAGCAACTTCAATCATATTCTTAGGACTAAATCCATCACCAAACTCTTCTTTACCATAACCAACATTGATGAATGAGAAAGAACAAAACATGTTTCCTTGAAGAAACCTCTTTTGATAAATGCTTTTCTGAACAACTTCAGCATCTTTGATTCTCCCACCATAAAACTCTCTATTGGGAAATCGACTAATCGAAGGATGCATTCGATATTGAACATCAAGCAAGTGTTTTTCATGACCAAGCAGAACCAATCTCTCAAACAAGCTTCTTCCAAATTTAGCCCTTTCGCATACATCACTATGAACCATTGCTGGTAATTGATACTCATCTCCTATTAAAACAGCATGACGAAGTCCAACAAGTTGCAATGCTGCAACTGACTCACATTCTTTAAGCTGAGCTGCTTCATCGACCACAAGAAGTTGTATCAATCCTGTCCTTTCTGCATTCATTTCTGCTGCACCTGAGGCTGTGCAGAAGATTATGTTTGCATTTTGTAGACAAAAGTTCTTGACTTTTTCGTTATCCAGCAACTCTGGAATCTCAAAACGTTTTGGAAGCAATTCTAGAGTCTCAATGCAATCAAGCTTGACGATTCTGTTGAAACAATCAAATTTGAAACTACCTTTTCGAAAATCAGCACTAGATGCATTCTCTTGCAAAAAATATCTGACACGTTGAAGAGACTGACTGGCTGCAATCATTTTCTCAACATCTTCAGATGAAATATAATACTTAGGCAGATGTGTGTACAAATCAACCATATCCTCCTGCAATTTTTCACTTAAGCCATCGAAAGAATCCTTCACAAACTTTCCAAATGTAGGAATGTTTACAACTTCTTGCCTTTTCTTTTCGTCTTCCCTCTTTATCCTTTCCGCTTCTTCTAATTCATGTACATGTTGCTCATACTTATCCTCTGTGTTCCTAAGAAAGTCGATGAGCGACTTTAATCTCTTCACCCATCCGGACAATGGAGAAAACAGATTTTTAAGACAATCCATACGATGATCAAGAAACACATCGAGAAGAACATGACCATTCTTGTTAATCCCCATTCTGTCTTTGTTTCCAGATAAAATGATATTCCCCAGCCTGCAAGTAGAATGTTCTGATGAACAAGTTTCTTTAAATAAAGACAATAGCCTTGATGCTACTTCTACAATAGCTGTGTTTGTAGGAGCACACACAACTGTTCTGCACTTCAGCTTCAGAAGAGCACAGAGAAGCGTTGCGACAGTTTTTGTTTTTCCAGTACCAGGAGGTCCCCATATCAGTTTCACACTGTTCTTGTGACTACAGTTCCTTATCTTAAGACAACCCAAAATTGCAGCTTCTTGAGATGAGTTTAACTTGGCTGATCGGATTAAATCCAAAACATGGTGAGAACTCTCAATATCATTTACACAACAAAGACAAGATTCTGAAGCCTGCAATATAATCAGGTAACTCAATAAATAGAACTTTGATTACTTTGGGATAATAATAATAATTTGTTGCACATCAAGTATTCGACACAGAATGTATAAAAAGAAATTTTGAACTGTTTTTGTTGTTTTTTTTAGTGAGGATGGACTGTTTCAAATCTATTACAATGAAAAGTTTATAATCTCATAGAGAAAGAAACTTAACTATGTTGGAGGAGAGCTTCACACTTTTACTTGCAAACCGAAACCATGTTTACAAATTTATTGGAATCCACAAACATCTCTTTGTATGGCAAAGAATATGGTACAAGCTTCCATACGAGAATTTTACGAAGCTGAAGCTGATGACTCATGGAGATGCAAATTTTTTCAAATAATATGTGAAGCAATGTTGTGGACAAGAGCGAATGATGTGTTTATGGAAAAAGAAGATGTTGGTGATGTCCCTCTTTCTGATGAAAATGGTGATATAGTTGAAGTTTTAGATGGTGAAAAACATAAGGAAAGTGAAAGACATGAGGAAAGTGAAAGACATGAGGAAAATGATGAGAAATATGATGAAAGACTTGAGGAAGAAGTTCGAGTTTAGAAAAATGTAGTAGGAGTTATTGACGAATAAGAGCATGATAACTCTGAAGATACTCCTGTGAATTTAGATTGCGAGGATAGTGAAAGATGAGATGTTTGTGAGTGCAAACAACATCTAGGAGATATATGGTTTGGTCAAAAATTTGATAGGATGCCTCATTTCAAGACAGCCGTGGTGGAGTATTCTTTTAAAGAAGATTATAACGTGAAGTTCACTAGATGGAGATCCGAGAAATCAGAAATGAAATATTCAGTTGGAAGTTCACTATTTTAGGATATATTGCTCTTACAAAAAAACCAATACGAAGGTTTAAAGTGAAAATTTAGCGAGCATGCATGCATCACTTATAGATATAGCAAGCTGTTGAAAGATAGAATCATTGCAAAGTTGCTATTGAATGACACTAGAAAAGATCATGAGTTAATACCGAAGACAATGCAGGAAGCATTTGAGGAAAACTATAATTTGGTTGCTTCCAATTATCAATGTAGAAAAACAAAAAAAACATGCACTATTAATGATTTAAGATGACCATCATGAACAATTTGTAAGGATGTAAGATTATAAACAAGAGTTATTAAACTAAGTAAAATCGTGTTCATTTCTTTTACTAGATTAAGTTTAATATGTTTTTTCTAATTTTTCTTTATGAATGCAAGGTCTAATCCGAACTCAACTGTGTAGGTGGATACAACGACTTTTGTGGATAGTATAGAGACATTTAACAAGTTTTATGTTTGTTTTGATACATCAAAGAAGACATAGATTTCGCATTATCGTCCAAATAGTTGGTTTAGATTAGTGTTTTCTCAAAAACAATTGTTGGCAATTGTTTTGTTTTATTTCTGTCGCGAGATTGAGGATAACAAATTATATGGGAAACTCGGCACATATTAAATTGATTTTTAGAAAGTTGTTTTGATCTTTGTTGGTTTTGTGTAATTTCAAAAACTTCAAAGAAAACTCACACAAAAATGAAAATTTTAAATTAGTTTTTTGACATTAATACAATTTGTACATATAAATGCAAATGCACTACAATTGGATAACAGCAAATGTTGATTGATATTTATTTTTCTGTTTATCTAATTTTTTTACAATCCTTTGTAAACTGTGACCAATTCCGTTAATGTTGATGGAAAAAATAAAAATAAATGCAAATATGGAAATTAGAGGTTAGTCCATTTGTGACAGTTGTTTATGGTATAGGTTCATTAACCCATCTCCAATTAAAAGTAAAATTTAAAATTGAGCCCAAATAAAGCCCACATAGAAAACCCTAATTGTACAGCCACCGATGTTTATATATAAACACCTAACCGCTACAGAATTTCTTCACAATCTGTAAACCCTAATTATTTAACAGATCAAAGTTTTTGTTTCCTTCTTCTCCTGCGTTTTTATTTAGGGTTGATTTTTATGAATTTGGAAGTGATGATTATTTCCCCAGATGATCGACGCTGATTATACGGAGCGATTTATGTTTCTCTCTTAGAGAGATTCCAAGCCAATAATCTGATCCTGTTTTTCTTCCTTTTCAAAATCAACTTCATTTTTTTTGTTTATTCTGCACTTTAATTTTTCTGTTTGATTTGATGGAAATGAGGATAATTTCCCCAAATGATCGAAGCTGAACAAACTGAGCGATTGATTTCTCTTTTGAGATTTCCAAGCCTATTTTCTGATCCATCTTTTCTTTTATACTTTTTTTTTGTTTTATTGAAAATATGTTTGGGAAAATTCTCGAATTTTTTGTTTTAAAATAAAACAATTCTTTAAAATAACAATTTTAACACAAAATAACATACCTTTTAAATATATTAAAAGGTTTTTATTATAAAAATTAAAATTAAAATTAGAAGAAAAATTAACACAAATATTCTAAATTAATACTATATAAAATTTTAATGCCATTTATAGCACTTATGTCAAAAAAAATTCTTAATTTTACGAAGAAAAAATCGTGTGAAAAATAAAGCATTATAAAAAGATTAAATTAAAATTAAATCAGATTTTTTTAGTTTTTCTATTTAAAAAAATATTATTTGTGAGAATTTAAGTAATTGAGATGTTAATTTAGTTTACAAAATTTTATTTAGTAATTGACTAATTTAATATTAAATAAAATTTTAGTGATTAAATTTAGAATAATACTTTAAAATAGCATCATTTTAAATTTATTTTCTAAATTTAACACACTAAAACTAAAATTCTCAAAATAATTATTTATCTTAAATAAAATATATATAAAATTAAAACATAATGTTTGGGTTCATTTTTTCGGTTTTCATTTTTTTCTAAATTTTTAATTATTTTAGTATTAAATTTATGTTATTTTTAAAAATTTAAATGGAACAAAAATATTTTAGTCAATTGTCCTTAAATTAACATATTAAATCTAAATTTTTACAAATAATATTTATGTTAAATAGAAAAAAATTAAAATAATGTGATTTAATTTTAAACTAAATTTTTATATGATGTCTCGTTTTTCATTCACGATTTTTATGTGAAAATTTTTAACATGAATGTTATAATTGATATTAAAACTTTATTTAATATTAATTTAGGGTATTTTTTTAAAATCAAACTTTTAAACCAAAAAAAACTTATTGAAGACAAAGATTGTTAGTGAAGTATGAAACTCACTAAATGGATTAGGCTCAGCCGCGAAGTAATGTAATGGCAAATGAGATTGTGCAGACAGCCAAACCAAGCATTGCTAAAAAGCCATATTTCCTGCAAAACAGAGCAATACTGCATTAAATCATAATTCAGATACGTATTAAACATTCAAATGTCAATGGTTCATGTGATTTCAGTTCAGAGATGATCACTACAACCACATAAGCCTCCAGAAGAAGAACAAACCCGATGGTGAGGCGGTTCTTTGGATCACCAGTTGAATAGCCTTTAAAGTAGAAGAATCGGCTAACGTTGTAGAGCAAGCCAAGTCCTGTACAGATGCAAGGATGCTTAATCCCACCAAGGATCATGAGTATGAAGTACATTGGCATCATCTCTAGAGAATAAAACCAACACGCAATTGATCTTCAGTTTTTCGTAAACAGCACGAAATCAAAGGCGAATAAAAGCAATAAAATGGTTTTGGAAACCTCTTCCGAGCTCCACCGACTTGGAAACTCATCCAGAGATTGAGGAAGCAGTAGAAGACGACAACGATGACGACATATCCGTACTCTTTTGGCAGAAATTCAGTCAACACCATGGATGCGAGCTTGTTTTCTGATGATGAGATCTCGTAAAATGTCTACTCCTCGTCACCGATCCTCCTCACTTTGACTTTGACTAGGAAGAAGAAGAAGAACTAGTATAAACGGTGTGAAACGACGTCGTTTGACTGTTATATAACACACTTACATAATCCACTAGACAAATGTCAGCAATTAATGTATAAATGTTTTGTTTGTGTATAGAAACAATTTCTTAACTCAAATGCATAGATGATAACTTTTTTTAGCTAAAGAACACAAATTTTGATCAGCGAAGGAGAACGTCGGAAGAAACCATCACCATGCACCACCGAAACTCAATAACCACCGGTGGTTATGACTTATGAGAATGTTGTGTCAAGAGTATCGAGCAATCTGCTCTGTTCAAAGTGCCGAAAACAGAGCACTTAGGCAATGGTGAAAACGCGGCAAATATTTTCGGGCTCAACACCAACTCTCATTTAAATACGAGGCCCACTTCAGTTGTCATAGACAAGCCCAATGCAAGTCCACAACGGTCTTCTTCTTCAGCTGCAGCTACGGTCGTACCTACGAATGCAGAGCACGGCAAGAAAGAAGCAGACTCGAGGCGTACGACAAACGGGATCAATTTGTATAACAAATTTGATGCCTTGAGCTCCAATAAAGAAGAGACAAATGGCAACGGCTAGTTTAATTGTCGTTTGTGTTTTAATTTAGTATAAAGAGAGCTTGTTGTAAACGTTTGAAGCTAAGCTGAAATATAATGAAAGAAACGTTTGTTCTCTAATATTTGCACTACAAATCTCTCTTCCTTACATGGTATCAGAGCACCATGGCAAACGCATCCATGGAGCTGCACTCTATACCTTCTTTAAACATTACAAACTGCGTCACAATAGTTCTCACAGAACGCAACTATATACTGTGGAAAACACAGTTCGAATCCTTCCTCTCGGGTCAAGGATTACTGGGTTTCATCAATGGTGGAATCACGCCTCCAGAAGCAACGATCTCTGTGCCTAATATTAATGGTACCACTATGTCAACACCTAATCCAGAATACCAAGTTTGGTTTAAAGTTGATCAAGTCGTAAAATCTTGGCTACTCGGCTCGTTCTCGGAGGATATTCTAAGTGTTGTTATCAACTGCAACACTTCACGAGATGTGTGGACAGCTCTGGCCAACCATTTTAATCGAGTCTCCTCCTCAAGACTCTTTGAGCTTCAACGCAGACTACAGACGATTTCAAAAGGGGAAAAGACTATGGGAGAATATCTCAAAGGCATAAAAGGCATATGTGACCAGCTCTCCTCAGTAGGCAGTCCAGTTACAGAGAAAATGAAAATATTCACTGCCTTACATGGTTTGGGTCGTGAATACGAACCAATCAAAACAAGCATTGAAGGATCTATGGATGCCTATCCCACACCAACCTTTGAAGATATCATTCCACGATTGACAGGGTATGATGATAGACTTCAAGGATATGCCACTGAGCCATCCATCTCACCACATTTGGCTTTTAATACCACTCAAGTCAGCAATCAACCTGGATATTATCAACATCGTGGCAGAGGTACAACCTTTTTTAGAGGAGGAGGTTCGAGAGGAAGAGGCTTCTTCTCCACTAGAGGAAGAGGTTTCTACCAACAAATAGCACCCTCAAATAACTCCTTCAATGGTGAGAACAAACAGGTATGTCAAATTTGTGGAAAATCTGGCCATGTTGCACTTAAATGTTGGCACAGGTTCAATAATGCGTATCAGTTTGAAGAACTTCCACAAGCTTTGGCGGCATTGAGAATCCCTGATGTTAGTGACCATTCCGGGCAAGAATGGTATCCAGACACGGGTGCTACCTCACATGTTACTAGCTCTCCTCACCTGCTAAACAACACGCAACCATATCAGGGCACTGACACTGTAATGGTGGGCAATGGAGACTTCCTACCCATTACTCACACTGGTTCAGCATCTTTGACTTCTCCCTCAGGTACACTACCTCTAAGAGATGTCTTAGTTTGACCAGTTATTGCAAAATCATTGCTTTCTGTTTCTAAACTCACAAAAGATTACCCTTGTACATTTGAGTTTGACTGTGATGGTGTGCGTGTTAAGGACAAGGAAACACAGAAGTTATTGATTCTGGGAAGAAACCATGAAGGTCTTTACGTTCTCGAGAATAAGCTTGTTCAAGCTTTCTTCTCATCCAGACAACATTCTGCGAGTCATGGTGTTTGGCATAAGAGGCTTGGGCACGCAAATGATAAAATCCTGCAACATCTATCTTCTAGGCAGCTTATCTCAATAACTAAGTCTGAAAAGAGTGTGTGTGAGGCATGTAGAATGGGTAAAAGCTATAAATTGCCATTTTCAGCATCTGAATTCATTTCTACTCGACCCCTAGAGAGAGTGCACTGTGATCTCTGGGGTCCTGCACCAACAGCCTCTGTTCAAGGCTTTCGCTACTATGTAATTTCCATTGATCAATGGTCAAGGTTTTGTTGGTTTTACCCGTTGAAGCTTAAATCTGAATTCTTTTCCACCTTCTGCATGTTTCAATCTCTTGTTGAGAATCAATTAAATTGCAAGATAGGCACTTTTCAGTGCGATGGTGGAGGGGAATTCATCAGCACTAAGTTTCTTGATCGTCTTAAAACATGTGGCATCAAGCAACATATGTCGTGCCCTCACACACCTGAACAAAACGGTTTGGTTGAAAGAAAACACAGACATCTCACTGAGTTGGGAATGTCCATGCTATTTCACAGTAAAACACCTCATAAATACTAGGTTGAGGCATTTTTCACAGCAAGTTTCATCAGCAATCTTCTTCCTTGTTCTGCTCTCACTGAAACTGTCAGTCCTTACGAAAAGTTGAATCAGAAACCTCCAGATTATTCAGCTCTCAGGACCTTTGGTTGTGCTTGCTATCCTACTCTTAGAGCCTATGCCTCTAACAAGTTCGATCCTAAGTCCATTCGATGTGTGTTTTTGGGCTACAATGAGCGTTACAAAGGGTATCGTTGTCTTCTTCCTCAAAGTGGCAGAATCTTCATAAGTCGCCACGTTTTATTTGATGAAGCTGTGTTTCCCTTCTCTGAGCAGATGGTAGCATCACAAGAGAAAGACCTCACCCCACTAATGAGTGCTTGGTATAAAACATTCCACCATCAGCCAGCCACTACTTCATCAGAACATACACCAACCTGTAGTTTTCCTGCATCTTCAGCTCCACTTCAAGTTCCAGCCTCTTTACCACATGCTTCAGCTGCTTCAGATTTTCAGCAAGTTCATGAATATGCCCCCTTTCTGGAATCTAACCAACCTCCTTCATCCCACCCCTCCCAGTTTAATGAGCATCCAAGAGAATCTACTGCTGTGGAGGAAGAATGTACTGGGCGTACGGCAGGCAGTGATCCTAGTCCTATAGGCGACAGCGTTCTTCCTTCACCAGTCAGGTCAGACTCCTCTAGCTCACCTCACTCTACAGACCAACCACCACAATCAGTGCTTCCTCCAACAGAAGTGTCAACATCTCAGCATCCTATGGTTACTCGATCAAAAGTAGGCACAATCAAACCAAATCCTAGATATGCCTTACTGCTTAACAAAGTCAGCTATCCTGAACCTACAACAGTGACAGCAGCTATGAAAGACCCCGGCTGGAGAAGTGCAATGATTGATGAGATTAACACTTGTAAAGAAACAGGTACTTGGTCTCTTGTTCCCTATCAACCTGATATGAATGTTCTAGGCTGCAAGTGGGTGTTTAGAACTAAGTTAGATGCAGATGGCACCTTAGACAAGCTGAAAGCAAGGCTTGTTGCTAAGGGCTTTCACCAAGAGGAAGGTGTGGACTATTTAGAAACATATAGTCCGGTTATTCGAACCTCTACCATTCGACTTGTTCTTCACACAGCAACTGTTTTGAATTGGAACTTGAAACAACTCGATGTTAAAAATGCTTTCCTTCACGGAAATCTTACTGAGACAGTCTATATGAAGCAACCAGCAGGTTTTGTTGATAAAGCTCAGCCAACTCATGTGTGCAAATTACACAAATCAATCTACGGCCTGAAGCAATCTCCACGTGCGTGGTTTGACAAGTTCAGCACATATTTACTCGAGTTTGGTTTCTACTGCAGTAAGCTTGATCCATCACTTTTTGTCTATCACAAGGACGACAATATTGTAATGCTATTACTCTATGTGGATGATATGATTCTCACAGGAAATAACTCGTCTTTGCTCTCAAGTCTACTGCAGGATATGAACAAGCAATTCCAGATGAAAGATCTCGGTCCATTACATTACTTTTTGGGCATCCAAGTCTCTCATAACCAAGCTGGTTTATTCCTCTCTCAACAACGTTATGCAGAGGATCTTTTAATCATTGCTGGAATGCAAGACTGCACACCAATGCCCACTCCACTTCCACTACAGTTGGATCGTGTTCCTGATCAGCAAACACCCTTCTCCAACCCCACGTATTTTCGAAGTCTGGCTGGAAAGTTGCAGTATTTGACGCTAACGCGTCCAGACATTCAGTTCTCAGTGAACTATGTCTGTCAAAAAATGCACTCTCCTACGATGTCGGATTTCTCTTTGTTGAAGCATATCCTGAGATACATCAAAGGTACCCTGTCCATGGGCATTCACTTCACCAAATCTACTGATTTCACATTGCGAGCCTATTGTGACAGCGATTGGGCCGGTTGTAAGCTTACACGTCGCTCTACTGGAGGATTTTGTACCTTTTTAGGTAACAACATCATCTCGTGGTCTTCCAAGAAGCAACCTACAGTGTCAAAGAGCTCCACTGAAGCTGAGTATCGAGCTCTCTCAGACACGGCTTCTGAAATTTCATGGTTGAATTCTATACTTAAAGACCTTGGCATTCCACAACCGGTCATTCCTGAGCTCTATTGTGATAATTTGTCATCTGTTTACCTTACTGCCAATCCAGTTCTGCATGCTCGCACCAAGCATATTGATACTGATTATCACTACGTTCGAGAAAAAGTAGCTCTGGGTTCTTTGGTCGTTCGGCATATCTCAGCTCAGCATCAATTAGCTGATATATTCACCAAATCCCTGCCACATGGTCCCTTCTGCTCACTTCGATTCAAACTTGGTGTTAGTCTTCCACCCACACCAAGTTTGAGGGGGCCTGTCAAGAGTATCGAGCAATCTGCTCTGTTCAAAGTGCCGAAAACAGAGCACTTAGGCAATGGTGAAAACGCGGCAAATGTTTTCGGGCTCAACACCAACTCTCATTTAAATACGAGGCCCACTTCAGTTGTCACAGACAAGCCCAATGCAAGTCCACAACGATCTTCTTCTTCAGTTGCAGCTACGGTCGTACCTACGAATGCAGAGCACGGCAAGAAAGAAGCAGACTCGAGGCGTACGACAAACGGGATCAATTTGTATAACAAATTTGATGCCTTGAGCTCCAATAAAGAAGAGACAAATGGCAACGGCTAGTTTAATTGTCGTTTGTGTTTTAATTTAGTATAAAGAGAGCTTGTTGTAAACGTTTGAAGCTAAGCTGAAATATAATGAAAGAAACGTTTGTTCTCTAATATTTGCACTACAAATCTCTCTTCCTTACATGTTGTACCTCGGTTCTTTGATTAGAATTTGTCGGGTAAACTTGACACTAGATAATGGTAAAAAAATGTTCAAATAGTTTTTATTAATCAGTTCGGTTACATAAAAAGAATATAAAACTTTTTAAAATGAAAACACTTCCGTATTAATTAATTGTGTATATTTTTTTATAGGGTTATCCTTCTCTTTTTATATCTCAAATTTACCTAATTTTTAAATTGCAATTATTACCGGTTATTAATGTTCATAAATGTTTCTCTTATGGAAGTTCATTGCCGTCATCGAAAGTTGGTGAAATCGGACGTTTTACTTATTTTTTTGGCGGCTCCTCGAGAATGGTGCAACCACCATTTGATATTGGATCTTCAGAATAATGAACTATTTCGTTTGGACCGAGTTCTGATTGTGGAAAAGGGCGAAACCCACTTCCAATAAAAAAGAGAGCGATTTAGATCGTAGCCAGAGAAAAAGACAAAAGAGAGACGACTAGGGTTATTCTTTGGTGAACGTGACTGAGAGAAGAACGAGAAAATTGCTATCCCTAACCAAAAGACACTATTAGCAAGAAAAAAATATATTTCGTTTAGAATTTTGGAGTTTTATGCATATTAAAAAATAAATTAAAATTTGATTATAAATACATTATTATATGATTAACAATTTTTTACTATACTAAATTAGTTAATAGTAATTTAATAAATTCAATTATTATTTTTAAAATTTATGATTCATCATTACTAACATATAAAATATATAAAGAGGATTCTAAAAGCAATATTTTTTATTACAAAAGATGATTGAAATGTGATGTTGATTTCCAAATCACATGGGGAAGATGAGAGTTCACGGTTTTAAATAAGTATGGGCAAGATATGCAACACGGGAGTTCCATGGTGTTTTGCTAGCCACGGAAATGTCGATACAAGGAGGAAGGGCTTATCGGGGAGTGCAACTGGAGATACAAGTAGTGAACATCACCGCGGATTTCTTACCTATTCAATTGGGAAACACCGGACACCGACGTAATTATAAAAATGTAGTGGTTAGAAACGTTGGGGCAGATGGAAGTCAACGGGAAACTCCAAGTAATGCAGTTTGAGTTAGGTAAAGAACGAGTGACATTGCGGGGTGAACCAGAGCTGTGCACTACGTCGGTTTCCATAAAAAGAATTCAGAAGTCTCTCAGGCAGTAGGAACCGGTTATGATCGTGGAATTAGGGGAGGCTGAGACAAAATCAGAGAGGTGGAAAGACAACACGCCTGAAGAGCTAAGTCAGGTTATTAAGCTCTTTCCGGAGGTATTTGAGATATCGTGTGGGTTACCACCCTCACGGGGGAAGGAGCACGCAATTGTGCTCTGAGCCAGGGTGGAACCGGTCAAGGTAAAACCGTTTCGTTACCCACAAGTATAGAAAGAAGAGATTGAAAAACAGGTTGTGAATATGCTGGCTGCCGAAGTAATTTAGCCAACCGAGAGCTTTTTTTAAATCTAATATTATTGGTAAGGAAAAAATATAAAAGTTGGCACGGTTTTGCATAGATTATAGAACTCTAAATAAGGTGACTATTCCCGACCAGAGCCGGCCCTGAATTTAACAGGGCCGCAAGCAAAAAAAAAAGGATCGTTTTATAGGGCCGTTCTAATTTTTAAAATTTTTTTGTTGTTATAAGGACTCGAACTGAAGAACTCAAGGAAGCAGTTTACTTTTATTTACCATTTGTGCTAACAGTACTTTGAAATAAAGGCTGATTTTTTTATATTAATAGTGAGGGCCGCAAGCACGGGCTTGCTTTGTTTGGGCCCATGCCCGGCCCTGCTCCCGACAATTATCTCATTCTCTTCATCGATCAGCTTTTGGATGAGCTCAACGGTGCTCAAGTTTTCTTCAAATTAGACCTACGTTCCGATTATCATCAAATCCGGGTGCGAGTAGAGGACATCCCAAAGACGACATTTTGTACAGACATTACGAATTTCAAACATTCTCATATTAAGAAAATATTTTAAACGATAGAAAAATTCAAACATTCTCATGTAAATGTAACTGTCGAATCCATCCTTTGAGGTTAATTTGGCATATATTCCACAAAATATCATAGATAGTCTACTCATCCAATTTATATGGGTCTTTCCCTATTTTATGCTAGTGCAATGGCCATTTGACTAATTTGCCATTACCGTTTTTGTAGATTGGATTTTGGATAAGATCTCTAATGGCCATTACCGTTTTTGTAGATTGGATTTTGGATAAGATCTCGGATAAATTGCCGATACATATGAAATCAAATTAACTTATTTGTTAGGATTTTAATATCCTTTCTGATTGTTTTTAGTGTTAGTTTTGGATTGCTTAGAAATAAAGACACGAAATTTGATTACCGAATTCCCATTTAAGGTACCTCTCGAGTAGGATCTGTCTCCTACAAACTTCCACTATAAATGTGATGAACATTTTTATAATAAAGCAACTTTAGAGAAAGAATAAACTTAGAAGAATTACAATACAACTAAATCTGTTATAAATCTTTATTTTCTCTTTCTTCTCTCTCCTCACGAATTCTCTCTCTTCTCTTTCTCTTCTCTCTTTCTCTGGACGTTTTTCTCTTCTCTCTCCTCACGAATTCTCTCTCTTCTCTTTCTCTTCTCTCTTTCTCTAGACGTTTTTCTTAGTGGTGCTCTTTTGGCTGCTTACACCTCTCTCTCGACAAAATAAAAGGGATTTATACCCTTTGATTAACTTGCTCTTGGTAAATCATTAGGGTTTTTTTTCTATGATGCTTATTATGGACCAAAATAAAATATTGCGAAAGGCTAAATATTACATTATTTATTTGCCACGAATTCATGTGTGCCTTTTGGGTAAAAAGAACCAATGCATTCCAAATGATTAAAACGACACCGTTTGAGGAACAATTTGACAATAAACGTAAATTTAGATTCGAGTTTCACATGAGAGTACAAACCATAGACTACTCCCAAACATTTCTTCTCACATTCCTAATCGAAAGAGATCCCAAACTCGAAGACAAATCTTCAAGCAAAGCATTATTGATTGCATCTTTTAGATTCTTCTCTTCAGAAGCATCAAAGAAGCATCCACGTGTCCTCGTTTCACTTATTAGTTTTGACCAAATCGAACCACTAAGAGCTAAAGTAGTCTCGTTTCCAATCACCCATAAACAGTGCTTTGCTCGAGTCAATGCCACGTTAGCTCTTTGAAGGTTACTGAGAAACCCAACTTTTCCATTACCATTACTTCTAACGGTTGAGAGGATGATAATGTCTTCTTCTCCTCCTTGAAACCCATCAACAGACCGAACATTCAAACTGAATAAGTTATCTGATAAGTAACTGTACTTATCTCCTACTCTGTCTTGTACTGCTTTTATTTGACGTTTATAAGGTGAGACAACTCCAACGCTAATTTTCATTCTTCTCTCACTTGAAACTGTTTCAAAGCAAAATAGGAATAATGAAACGGATAAACTATTAAAGAAATCGACAAAAAAAGAAAAAGATTAGATTATACCTTTGAAAAGATTAGATATGATTTCAGAAATCACAGCAACTTCAATCATATTCTTAGGACTAAATCCATCACCAAACTCTTCTTTACCATAACCAACATTGATGAATGAGAAAGAACAAAACATGTTTCCTTGAAGAAACCTCTTTTGATAAATGCTTTTCTGAACAACTTCAGCATCTTTGATTCTCCCACCATAAAACTCTCTATTGGGAAATCGACTAATCGAAGGATGCATTCGGTATTGAACATCAAGCAAGTGTTTTTCATGACCAAGCAGAACCAATCTCTCAAACAAGCTTCTTCCAAATTTAGCCCTTTCGCATACATCACTATGAACCATTGCTGGTAATTGATACTCATCTCCTATTAGAACAGCATGACGAAGTCCAACAAGTTGCAATGCTGCAACTGACTCACATTCTTTAAGCTGAGCTGCTTCATCGACCACAAGAAGTTGTATCAATCCTGTCCTTTCTGCATTCATTTCTGCTGCACCTGAGGCTGTGCAGAAGATTATGTTTGCATTTTGTAGACAAAAGTTCTTGACTTTTTCGTTATCCAGCAACTCTGGAATCTCAAAACGTTTTGGAAGCAATTCTAGAGTCACAATGCAATCAAACTTGACGATTCTGTTGAAACAATCAAATTTGAAACTACCTTTTCGAAAATCAGCACTAGATGCATTCTCTTGCAAGAAATATCTGACACGTTGAAGAGACTGACTGGCTGCAATCATTTTCTCAACATCTTCAGATGAAATATAATACTTAGGCAGATGTGTGTACAAATCAACCATATCCTCCTGCAATTTTTCACTTAAGCCATTGAAAGAATCCTTCACAAACTTTCCAAATGTAGGAATGTTTACAACTTCTTGCCTTTTCTTTTCGTCTTCCCTCTTTATCCTTTCCGCTTCTAATTCATGTACATGTTGCTCATACTTATCCTCTGTGTTCCTAAGAAAGTCTATGAGCGACTTTAATCTCTTCACCCATCCGCACAATGGAGAAAACAGATTTTGAAGACAATCCATACGATGATCAAGAAACACATCGAGAAGAACATGACCATTCTTGTTAATCCCCATTCTGTCTCGGTTTCCAGATAAAATGATATTCCCCAGCCTGTAAGTAGAATGTTCTGATGAACAAGTTTCTTTAAATAAAGACAATAGCCTTGATGCTACTTCTACAATAGCTGTGTTTGTAGGAGCACACACAACTGTTCTGCACTTCAGCTTCAGAAGAGCACAGAGAAGCGTTGCGACAGTTTTTGTTTTGCCAGTACCAGGAGGTCCCCATATCAGTTTCACACTGTTCTTGTGACTACAGTTCCTTATCTTAAGACAACCCAAAATTGCAGCTTCTTGAGATGAGTTTAACTTGGCTGATCGGATTAAATCCAAAACATGGTGAGAACTCTCAATATCATTTACACAACAAAGACATGATTCTGAAGCCTGCAATATAATCAGTAACTCAATAAATAGAACTTTGATTCTATTCGACATAGAGTAAAGAAAAGTATCATATGATTCAGACTTTATGTACCAAAACTGATTCAGATCAACAAAAGATGATTAAATCTTAACACTTACCAAAGTATTTTTCTGAAGAACACTTTGGATTAGAGAGGAATTAGAAGCTTCGTTGTGTAAACCATTCCAAATTCGAGTGTTTGTTGTTAAATTCATGAGGAAAACTCCAAAAAAAGTTAAATTTCCCAAAACATCAGGTATTATTGATCTAGACGACTGAACAGAGATCATAAGCTCACCATCAACCTTAAATACGTAACAGAGAAGTAAAGGATTCAAGTCATCGATTCGTCTTGGCCATTCCTTCGTGAGAGCAATAAGATCTCCACACTTTGGTTGGTACTTTGCACTATTTCCCGCAGCCATTAAGGTTATATCGTAGAGCATTTTATTCGATGATGTTCCACTTGATTCAATTGTTCTTGTCTCTACTGAAAGTATAATAAAAACAGAAGATCTCTGTAATGATTTGACACTAGAGGACAGTTCCGTACGTGTTTCCTCAAGAAGATGAGGAATAAAACACCGAAAGTATTCATCAGCGGATCTAAACTTGTCTGGTATTGTCTTCATCTGTTATGGAATTACACCATTGATGAGAAATATAATGTTTATAAGTAGCAACCATATGCTAATGAAGAAAAGCTTAAAGTAGATCAAAACCTGGTTCTTGTACAGATCTCTGTTAAGAATATCTTTGATAGACCAAGAAAATACTCTATCGACCAGACTTGATTTCTCCTTCCTGTCCATGATACTTCTTCTATCTGTTATATGATTTATATAAAAAAAAGGAATATTTGTTCATCAGCGAGAACATGAATTACATGGACAATTATCTTAAGACGTAACTTGACTTACAAGGCAAGTTACAAATATGAATGAAAAAAGGAAACCTTTTAAAGAACTGTTGCAGAAGAATCAACCGAAGATAAGGAGATGAAACTGGTGTAACACTAAGTATCAGTTTGGTCTACTTATAAGGAAGAAGAAAGCGAAAGGTCCAACAGATTTTGGAAATGATGATCTTAAATTTTGATACTTTCCAAGATAATACATTGTCTATGTAGTGACAAATCATTACTTTTTGTCTTACGAGAGATTAATTCAATTGTAATTAATGTTGATTTTCCATATCGCATGGGGAAGAAGAAAGGTCAAGAATTTAAAGTATTGGACTTCGTCTTACAATAGAATTTAGACTCAGAAGTTTCCATAACTTTGAACCCATTGTTTCTTTTTTTGGTTAAGGTTAATGATGTTAAAGAAACCCAACAATAATACTAGAAAAGCTGAGTTACCTGTAAACTGAAAGCTAGCAAATAAAAGTTATGTTTATGATAAGAATTGTCTAATACAAAGCTAAACGTTCAGGGACTCATACTCACAAATATGATTTCTGCATCTTTCTAAAAACGAGAGAGATGTGAGGCAATGGCATATAAAGATCAGTGGAAGTGACTTCAAACGAAACAAATGACTTACCCACAGTTTAGCGGGGATGAACCTACACCGAATAAGCTTTTAGAGATGGGTTGGGTTTTGCGGGAAAGACCCGCCACTGCCTTCGCCACGATCATCCCCCATTTGCTGCACATCTTCCGGCGATAGTATCTTTATGTACCAAACGTTATTAACAAATGACCTGCATAACACCCAAGATCTAATCCCCAAATGCAAAACAATGTATACAAATAGAATGATAAAGAGTAGATTTACTTACTCCCATGGGTCGTCGCCAAGGAGAAGAATATCATTTTCCTTGTCAACGAATACAAGCTGCCAGCCTGATCTAAAGGGGTCTTCCAACAACCCTTCGATAGCAAACATCTTCCCTAACTCTTCTCGCAGCTCATGATAGCTGCTAAATCGGGAAATGTCTAGTGAACGCCCAACCGAACCCAATTTATAAACCTGCATTTTGTTTTTTTATTTATTTGTAAGCATATCAGTATTTTCTTAGAGAGACAGCAGAGCCACAGAGAAGTCGGTGAGCCAGAACCAACCAGCACCTTAACAAAGTTCTCGGTTTGGTTGGACGAGTTAATCTGTCCAGCTCCATGCAATAACTCATGAGTTGTGTCTTGCATGCCACCATATAAGGAATTTTGATACCCGGAATCTGTTAGTGGGGAAGCTTCAGCATCTCCTGATGAAGAAGCAAAGTGGGGAATTGTACTGGGAAGGAAAAGTCCAGAGTCGGAATCAACACCAACAAGAGAGTGATTCTGGGGATTTAAGTTAGGATTTCCGGATTCTCGAGAAAGATTTTTTCCAGCATAGGCTTGTGGAAGCGACTGTGGTTCAGAAGAAGCGTTGGATGCTTTCGGAGACCAACCCTCTGTTGCTAACTGCTCAGGCAGTACAGACTGACCGGTTATAGGAAAATTCAAAAGATTGTTGCCATCTCCAGGGCCCGGAGAGGCAGAGTGTTGTTGCATCCGACTAGCTGTTACAAATTTGTTCCTTGAGTCGGTAAAATCTGAATCCATGAACGGGGGCGAAGGTATATCTGAATGTTTCCACTGTTGAAGATGACCATTTTGCATTCTGAAAGCATTAAGATATGCATTTTGGTGTGGTTGCTGTAGCTGTTGCTGCCCAGCTGGTTGGTTACTAGCTTCTTGTCGAATAGTCGGCTGGGAAATATTCTCACTCATAACCTGAGACTGAGCGTGCAGGAGGTGGCATGATGCTTGTTGCTGCTGTTGAAGCATCAAATCAGAACTGTGGGAAGCTGATTGTTGAAGATATTGGTGGTGAGGCTCTTGCAGCTGGACAAATTGTTGTCTTAGAGGATCTGCACCACCAATGTTCTGCAATCCAGCAGCTAGCATTGCTTGGTATTGCTGATTATTATCAGTCCCCAGTTGAGTGAGATCCAGCCTTTGTTGCATCCATGGAAACAAACCAACAGATGGATAATTTAGAGGAAGCAAACCTTGCTGCTCTACACCTCCTCCCCTTAGCCATGGTTGACCACTTCCTAATTCAACGCTTCCATCTGTAACATCCAACATTAGGCAACAATTTTTAAGAGTTTCTTATTTATCTAAAGAAGCATTTTTGAGTTTTTTATAAAAGGACAAAACTGAATATCTGAGTGACAGTAAGAGATTTCTCTCGTCAATGATTTAGGACTTTCTGCACTAATAACAGTTAAGAGAAGAGCCAAATTTGTGGATACCATGCAAGGAGGATGTGCTACCAGCAGGCCAAGGACGTTTTAGCCTAAGCGGAAACAGAGATGGATACATGGGAAAGGTAGTAAGAGGCTCAATCTCCCATAAAGAAACTCTTGGCTGTCTCTCACCTGCAGTTGATTCATCCCAACCAACCTACAGAGAAAATGCCCAGATCTTCAATGTTAATGGAGTTCCAGCGAAATATACTTATAACATTGAACTAAATCATCAGAATCCCACTGCATTTCATGCAATGTTCATGAAATCATGGTTTAATAATGTTACCTTCACAGATCGCCAATGAGAGTTTGGCCAACGGACAGAATCCAGATCACTGATACCAGTTATAGTGCCCATGTACCTGGAAAATGTCCCGTGCCTCTGTCAGAATGTTAAAACAATATCTGTAAAGTAAAGATATAATTTTTCTCAGTTTCAGTATTAGATTTCAAGATAGCATCTTCACCTGCGAACACTTGACTCTTCTGTCTCGAAGAGCATGCGAAAGCGCATACCAACAGAAATACGCGTATGGAAAACAGCTTTAATGTACTTGGAAAGTTGTATCACAAACTCAGATGGGCTAGCCCTGAACATGACGAGAATATTAGTACAATATATTATCATATCTACCGAGAGAAGAACAAGATGGTTTTCAACCTTGGATGAAAGAAAACAGTAAAACAGCTATTAGTTGCAGATGCATGTGCAGCAGCAGCAAGGAGTCCAATATGCATGCTGTCACTAGATAAAACAGATGATGGTACAATAGTCTGTGATCGAGTGGCATGACGAATTCCCAAAAAGAGTTGATTCTTTTCATTCCTGATAACAAGTAATAGGGTAAAACAAACAATCACAATTCACCAAGCAAACATACAATGAAAGAATTAAACCTGATGAAAATGACAGAATCTCCAGCTACTAGTCGCTTGGCACTGACAAAGACACTCCACCCAGTAGTTAGGAGATGCCGTTTGGGCTGTCCTGAAAAATCACACCTGAACCATTTAAGTAATGCTATTGCAAGCAGAAAAAGAATAGAAGAATCCAAACCATTGGGCTTGGTATAGACATGATTTCACTAAATGATACGAATGCGACATGAACACATAGCAGCCATAATTTCACCAATGTAACCAAACAAGGGTAGTTAAAAAAAGCAGAAAAGTGCGGACATCAGAACAACAATCCTAGTTAATTTCACTTAAACATACTTAGCAGACAATTGAATGGTGCTAAAGACAAACAAGAATGTCTTTTGATGAGACAAATATATACAATCAAAGGGATCATCTCATACTTATGAAAGGTAAAACCTACCCCGAAAGATATGCCTAAATTTCCATTCAACGTCATGGAGATCCCTTGCAATCAATTCTTGGGCTGGTGGCTGCAGTGAGTAATCCTGCAACAGTGAAGAGGAAAGGTATAAAAAAGGTATATATAGTAACAGTAACCCTTTTAAGCAAGTAAGCTAAAGAAAAAGTGGTATACCAATGGAGGAAAAACTTTCTCAGCAGCACGTCTAGGTACAGAAAACCCTCCATGAGTACTGGTATCACTAGCTGTGAGCGTCTTACAGAAATAATTGCTAGGTTGCTTGCTTGGAATCCCCAACTCAATCGGTACAAATGTTTCCTTCTGCTCCTCCTATAACAACACCAATTCAAAGTTTGAATCGCTTATTCACAGCTTCGAGCAAATGAAAATTCATTATCTATGTATGTATGTACCGGTGTCAATGGTTGAAGTGTCATTTGAGCATAGACTTCGTCTGTCTCAACATCTGCCTGAAAAGTAAAAACGAAAACATACACTTACAAAGACATCATCCTAAAACTGACTTTAAAAGTAATCAAAGTAAAAAAGAACAGGGAACTAACTACCCACATGCATTGTAACATTATGGAGCTGGCAAATCAATTGTGGTTGTAGGCTTGGGTAATTGGGTATGTGACCATCAACTTCCTTATTAGTTGTAGCAGCTACCTACAAGTAAACTTCAATATAAATGGCAATGCCCAAATATAAATAAGTAAAAAATTAAAACCTCCATACCTTTAAGCTTCTTTGCAAACACTTCACCCAAAAAAAAAAACAATCATAAACCCAAAAATAAACACTCAATTTGAAGAAGAACCTGTTCACTGTGACCCTGTGGAAAGTAGACAACTCGGCTTCCAGATGATGGAAGAGATACCAATGGTCCAGCACACGCATGCCACAGCTCAGAGTTCAGACATTTTTCTCCTGTTAGAAGCATACACGAACTAAGAAACTTTTCTAGAAACAAAAGTATGAATCATTGAACTAAAGAGAAAACCTTCATGACCCTGTTGACCCAATCCAGATGTTGACAGCTTCATGTCAGATTTCTTTCTTCTTCTAAATTACTTCAGAAATAAAGGTACTAACTTTGAAAACCCTAATTTTCGTACGATCTAATCTTCTCACTTCCAGCTACTGCAGTAGCTATAACTCTTTAGCTCCGGAAGACTAAACTCGTCTTTCTCCATCTTCCTCCCCAAATTCACACCATTCCCACCACAGACTCAGAGAAAGCGTTGAATAAAATCTTCTATAGAATCCCAAAACTCACGAGACAGAACAAACGCCATTTCTCAGAACCAGAATCCGTTTCTTCCCATCATCAAAGCAAGAACAACACAAGCACTAAAGCTACGCATTGAGAGCACAACTAGAACTTCAAATCAGTTCCTTCCAGTAACAAGCAGCTAAAAGAACACCTTTTGGCGAGATCTTCGTAGAGAAAAGAAAGAAAAATCTACTCACTTGGCTTTTCTTGGTATTAATTCGCTCGAAGCAAGTTCCATCACTGTCTAAACATTTTGGCACTCACACACAAGAGAGATAGAAGAGATATGTGTCAGAAGAGAAAGAGAATGGTTTTACTCTTCTTATAAGAGATCCGACCCGGATAGAACCCGGTTCGAACCTGAGCACAGTGGAAGAAGAAAGAGGAAGAAGAGAGGGTCCTACTAACGAGAATTATGAGGTGGTGTGTCAGTACTACAGTCACCTCGTTTAAACCGTTAGATTTTTCTCTCAAGATCTTGACCGTAAAAATTAAAAATCTTTTAATCCCAAAATTACTAAATGGATTCGATGAAAAGGACACTAAATTATAGTATTTGGGGATAGAGAGTTTTCATAAATGTTAGAGTTAATATTATTTATTTTAGTGAATTTTACATGAAATATTTAACATTTTGTATAACTTAACAAAACAAATATAGTGATGATAATTTTTATATGTATACACATATTTTTATACATGAAAAAATTAAATAAATTATTCAATGTAGATCATATTTATTTATCATAGGAAATAATTGTTAAAAGTGATTCAAAACTTGATTTCAAATTTAAATTTTATCTTCCTAAAAATTATATGACAAAAGTAATTCATGAGATGGTGGAAAATTATAAAACTATATTGATGAAGAAAAATAAATTAGAAATGTTAATTATATTTTAATCTATATACTTTTGCGATTTTAGTGAATAAATCTAATTTATAAAATAAAATACAAAACATATTAATCAAAAAATTTGCTTCTTGAAACGGAACTAGCAGATATTGTAAGAAAAATACAAAACAAAGTTTGTTTTGTAAAAAAATATAAATCACATTTACCGAAAACTATGTTTTGTAAAAAATACAAAGCAAATTTTCTAATAAATTTATTTTGTAAAAAAACACAATCAGATTTCCTGATAATTTTCTTTTGTAAAGAGAAATATAAAACATAATTTACGTGAAATTTATTTAATTTGCAAGCATTTAAAATTTAATATGAAATTAAGATCATTAATTTAAAATAAGATAATTAATTTAAGCAAAAAATTAGATTCATAATCATAATATAAACAAATTTAATGTAAATAAATTACAATATCATCTCATAGAATCTAACTAAATCAAATTCAAAATCATAAAATATGTTTATTTAAAAAAAAATTCTATTAACAAAATTCATATGCATAGCAAAATAAGTAAAAATTCATATCTTAACATAATAGTTTAAATATAATTGATCTCACATGTTTGATAGTTTTCGTTGTTATATGTTATAAAATTTCAGTATTTTAGGGTTGTGTACAGAATTAATTTTAGAGCTTAAAATATCAAGTTTAGATTTACAAAAAAAAATCATGCAAATTATTTGAGCTATGAACTTGATTACGTATCTTTACCATGTTCATAAAAAATTTATACACTTTTTGAATATTTAGTAAAAAAATTATTGGTTAGTATTTCGTAGATTTTCGAGATGTGTGCATGGAAAAATTTAATTTAAATATAAAAGAAAATTCTAAAAAATCTATACAAACCAAAAATTTTTAGGGCAATTGACTAAAATAGCATCATTTCAAGTTTTTGTTCTAAATATAGCACTAGTCATTTAAATTTCCAAAAATAGCATAAATTTAATACTAAAATAATTGAAAACTTATTCCTAATGAAAAAAATTTAAACCCTAAATTAGAAAAAATGAACCCAAATATTATGTTTTAATTTTATATATATTTTATTTAAGATAAATAATTATTTTTACATAATAATTTATGCTATTTTGGGAATTTTAGTTTTAGTGTGCTAAATTTGGAAGATAAACTTAAAATGGTGTTATTTTAGGGTATTACTCAAATTTTTATTCAACTAAACCAGGTTCAATTGATTTATGATTTAGAATTTTGTACACTTTAGAATAATATGCAATGAAAAATTAAAATTAAAACACACTTCTGAAAAATTCTGAATAAACCATAAATTGGACCAAACTAAAAACTTAATTTTAAAATAGACCTCCATAGACCTCTGCCCAAAACAAAAAATTTTCCAAACCAAAACTTAAATTTAAATTATAATATCTCAAATTTTTGCGTAAACCTGAAAAACTACAAAAAATTTAAACTCAACAAATTTTATTCTTCATATATTAAAAGTTAACCTTAAAATATTACCATAATTTCATCCCAAAAAGTGAGAGATTTCATCTTGCAAAAAAATGATTTCCAGTGTAAATATTCTCTTGTTCTATCTTTTTTCCCATCTTTTCTCTTCTTTTCTTCTAGGTAATTTTCGCTTATATGGTTTTGTTTTTTTGTGGTTTTTGAAATTTTATTTATTTTGAGGTTTTTATGATTTAGATATATTGTTACTTTTTTAATATTCTCTTTTGTACATTTGAAAAAGAAGTCAAGAGATTTGGTTTTATGAGATTTTAATGATTTTCAAAAATTTACATAGTAGTTTTAAAATTTTTAATTGTTGTTTTTCAAATTTAAGATATTTTTATAATTTTTTGTGATTGTTTTTGAATTTTTTACAGTTTTTGAGATTTACGATATTTTTTTATTGATGGTTTTATAAAAATAATAGATAAATTTCATTACAAATTACATAATTTCTAATAATTATAAATTTTATTACAAGTTGGATATTTCATTTGAAAATTAAAAGCATTTTTAGTTAGGAAATGAACTTTATCATTACCGATCTTTGGTTCATTGCATAAATGATTGTACTTCTTGAAGCAATTTACAGCCTCAAAGTAGATTGTAAAGCTCTTGTGTGGAGATGTGTCCTTCTATATCCAAAAAAGTAGAGTAATACTTTAAAATAGCATTATTTTAAATTTATTTTCCAAATTTAATATCCTAAAAATAAAATTTTCAAAATAGTATAAATTATTATTTAAAAATAATTATTTACCTTAAATAAACTATATATAAAATTAAAACATAATGTTTTGATTCACTTTTTTAATTTAGAGTTTAAATTTTTTTCATTAGGAAGAAGTTTTTAATTATTTTAGTATTAAATTTGTGCTATTTTTAGAAATTTAAATTATTAGTGCTATATTTGAAATTAAAATTTAAAATAGTGTTATTTTAGTCAATTGTCCAAAAAAGTATTTGGTTCCATCTTGTTGTAATTTCTACATATAAAGGTTGGTTTATTTAGCAATTGTGGGATCTCTCAAAACTCCCAAAGTATTCTAGATTTTATCACATCTGTAGTGTTTTTAAAGAGTTTATTTTTTTTTTCGCATAAATCACATAATCTAAAAAATAATATAATCCATTTGTTAAAAGGATTCTTCATTTCAGATAAGAGATAATTTATGTTTTCATATAGACTTTACAATGAAAAAATCTAAATTATTGATGGCACTAAAACCATATTGATTTCTCACATAATTTTTCAAAAGAAAATCGATGGAAAATTTCATTTTTATCGATTTCTTCTGCATATTTTTGTTAGAATTGTTCGTTGTAATTTCTTTTACAGAAAACTAGTTAGAAATTTTACACCGATATTTCGGCTAAATTTTTTGATGAAAAAATAGTTAATATATTTCCGATGTATTAAAATAATTTTTAAAAATACTATCGATATTAAATTTAAGTTTAGTATAATAAATTATATTTGTGATGGATTTCCTAAAGATTTTAAATAATTAAAAATAAAAATTATATTAAATTTAAATTAGATAGATTAAATATATAATTTACTTATTTTAAAGAATATTTTAAAATTACAAAAAATTATAATTGTTAAAAAAGTTTTAATACTTACTAAAATAGTGTTTGTAAACCTTTTTAAAATGAGATTTTCTTTTTGAAACTATAAAAATAGTCTTTATAATTAGCAAAACAGTTTTTATAATTACAAAAAAAAAACAGATTTTAAATTACAAGTAAAATTTTAAATCAAAAACAATTTTTAAAAATGAGTAATACACTAAAATAGCACCTTTAAAAAAAAATTTCTAAATTTAACATCCTAAAATTAAACTTCCAAAAATAGCACAAATAATTATGTAAAAATACTTATTTACTCTAAATAAATTATAGATAAATTCAAAGTATTATATTTGAGTTTACTTTTTTCTAATTTCGTGTTTAATTTTTTCTATTAAAATATAGATTTAATGCATTTTAATCTTAAGTTTGTGTTATTATTGGAAATTTAACTAATGATGCTATTTTTGGGAAAAAAACTTTAAAAGTACTTTTTAGACAATTGTCCTTTTAAAATTACTAGAAAGTTTTATAAAATTTTTGTTAAATAATAAAAAAGACAATTTTAAATTACAAAAACAGTTTTTATGATTACTAAAACAGTTTTTAAATTACAAAAATGTATAGCATTTTTTGAAAATGCTTTTAAATATTAGCTAAATTAGTTTTTATAGAATATAATTTATAAACATACAGTACCACACTTAACATGAACAATAAAAAAAATAGTATGATATATAGCACTCAATAATGATGCTTGATTTATTTGACAAAGTTGGTTTGGAGACTTTGTTGTTGAAGATTTGATGTAGTAGCTAATGTTGCAATATCTAAATCTTCTTGTTGATTTCCACGTGAAGATTTATATTGATCATATGTTGGATCTATTCACAGAGGGGTCACTTTGATGAATTTGGTGAATTTCATTGTGGAGCATTTTTTATGTTGTGTTGTAGTGTGGAGCATTTGGTTGTGTGTTTCATTGTGGAATATTTAGTGGTGTGCCCTCTTGTTAATCATTTTTTTTTATGTTCTACTCTTAAAAACTAGAGGTTATATGTACTATAATGTAAGATTGAATCCAAAAGTTTTACAAGCACAAGAATATTAAAGTATCATAGAAAAGTCTATTGGGTGTCAAAGGTAAGTCTAAGATGTTCCAAATAAAGAAATGTTCAAAATTGGACAATTTTGGATCACCTGGTTAGTGATCTCGGTTTTGGTCAAATATAAACCGTTCTGGTTGATTCTTGATTTTTCATGTATCCTTGATGGATCAAGAATATGTACTAAGTCAGTTCTAAGTTTAACTCATCATAATTGGGATGAAATCATTCAAAAAAGGCCAATTCGTATAATTGAAATTCTTTTATGATAAGAGACTTGTTTGGATTTATTTTCCTTGGGTCTTCATTGGTATAGGATCTTGAAAGGCTGTTAAATACATTATAAGGTGCCTTGGAATGTAGCTGGTCCATCTTCGGCTCGTGTACTTCATATTTTAGATCATACTTACGTTCGAGTGGATATAATAAGGCTATGTTCTTTCTTTTTTTAACTTCACTTCATTGTTACTAAAATGTAAACATGTCATACAATTCTCCAACATATGGACCACTTTCCTATCTTCTTAGTTCACCACTGGTTAACCACTCCGTCGGAAATTTCCGACGAGTTTTCGATGAAAATTGTCCGTCGGAAAATACCGACAGATATTCGATGGTACGCAACCATCGGAAATTACCGACGAATTATAGAGAGACTCTTTCCGATAACTTCTGCCGTCGGGAATTTGGTCCGATGATATTTCCTGACGGTTTATAACTATCGGGAGATATGCGACATTTTTTCGACGACCGCGTCCATCGGAAAAAACCAATTAATTGAAAAAATAAATTCTTTTTTAATATTTATATTTTAAAATATTGAATTAAAAATATTTAATCAATTTTAAAAAATAAATTAAAAATTTCTTATTTTATTAAATTAAATTAATATTTTTAAAAATAATCGTACAATTAATAAAAATATATTATAATTATAAATATAATATTAAACAATTGTTTTAAAATACAAATTATAAAAGAGGGGCAAAAGGAGAAGGAGGAGAAAAAAGTCATCAGATAATTTATTTTTTATCATTTGTACAAAGCTTTTGAGATTATTCATCTCTATTTTCATAAAAGTCATCAGATTATTCATATCATTTCTAAAATACAAGCTGTTCATTTTTCTCGTTTCTAGCTGCAGATGTTGCGCTACCGGTATCTGCAACTCTCCCGAGTTCTGGATGACGATCCTTTGAAAATGGTACTTCCTGTAAAAATAAAAAAATATTATTAGAAAATTTAATGAAAATTATTATAATATTAATTATATATTTTAAAAAAATGAAACTTATATCAAAAACGAGACGGTTAATCTTAGACTTGAATTCATCTGTAGATAATCCGAAGAATACGTTTCTAGGCTCATATGCAAAAGTAGGATAAACCTGTTGAAAATGTTTCCATACTTCTGCATCTGAGGGATGCACAATTTCTCCATTCGAATTATGTTATGTATGCCATCTCATAGGTTTTGCCGTTTGTTCAGATTGATATAACCTCTTTAACTTCTCTGTTAATGGCAAATACCATATTCGTTTATGAGGAATAGGTACTCTGCCGCTTGTCTCTTGAAATCGAGATTTGTGACAAAATCGGCACTTTATGCGGTTTTTATCATTTCTCCAATAGATCATGCAGTTGTCAATACATACATCGATCATCTGATATGACAATCCAAGACCAGCTACAAGTTTTTGAATTTCGTAATATGAAGCAGGTGCAATATTATCTTTAGGTAATATATATCTAACAAAATCAGCTATCGCATTCACACAATCTTCAACCAAGTTGAAATCCGTCTTTATCGTCATCAACCTGCTTGCAGCAGATAAAGGCGATAATCCATCTCTACATCCTTTATACAAAGGCTGCTTGGATGCATCTAACATATCAAAAAAATTCCGAGCTTCCAAATTAGGTTCTTCTATTCTGCTAATATCTTCAATGTACGATGCTCTTTGTTCACGAAATGCATCATTCACCATCTGAACAATACTTCCGTTTATATCAACTTCTGATACTGGTTCCTCTACCCTAACATTAGTACTATCTATCATTTTTGAAGTACTACCATAATATTGCATCGTTGCATCAGTTTCTCTATGTGAATACCAAATTTTGTAACTCGGTATAAATCTATTCCTATACAAATGATTACGTACTTCTCTAAGAAAGATTAATCTATGATTTCGATATTTAATATACGGATAATACATTTTACCGTATTCCGATGTCATATCATTCTTTGATGCAAATGCCATAAACTCTTCAACACCTTGCACAAATTCATCAGTCAATTCCCCCGTTGTTGAATCATATCGAGGTTTATCCATCCACGATCGAAAATACTCATAAGAACCCGAAAAACACATTTTTTTAAAAAAATTTGTTCTATTGAAATTATGAAATACCATAACTTATTTATAGTGAAAATAAGATATTATCAAAAATTTTTAACAGATTATTACGAATTTTAACAGATTATTACAAATTTTTAACAGATAATTACAAATTTTAAATAGATTATTCTTAAGAATATTCTTCTTTCCGACGGATTTGCGATGGTTTCCGACCACAATAGGATAATCACATAGTTTGAATAGATTTTTTCTTCCTTTGCCGACGGATTTCCGACGGTTTCCGACCACCGCCGGATAATCACAAATTTTTCATAGATTATTCTTATAATTCCGACGGATTGCCGACAGAATCTGACAATGGTCAGATATTTCCGATGGCTATACGATGAAGGTTCCCGACGGATTGCCGACAGATTGCCGACGGATTGTGAAAACACATATATCATCGGGAAGTCGTCAGAAAATTACCGACGGCCGGAGATACGTCGGTCATTTACGACGATTTCAAGAGGATATCCCGAAGATTACGTTTTCGTCGGAAAGTCTTCGGTACACCGTCTGGTTTTACCATCGATTTCCCGATGGTTGTGCTGGCGTCGGATATTACCGACGGATCTCCGATGGTTTTTGTTCCCTCGATTGTCCGTCGCGAATCCGTCGCAAAAGTGTTGGAAAAGTCCGATGATTTTTCTTCCGTTGGAAATGCCGTTGGAAATGTTAATGTTTTCTTGTAGTGTAAGAAAAAGTTGTTGTAAACTTTCTTGTTGGAATTCTCTATAGTTAGTGATGGTGTTTTGTATGGTTTTCTCAAAATTTTGGTTTCAAGATTCATAAACCATTTCCAACATTGGCTCTTCATCAGCTTACGCAAAATACTTACACGTTTTCTAATATATCGAGAACTACACTTAGTACTCGTATATTGGTCATATATTTTTGAGAATGTTGATAACATCATGAAATACGAGATAAATGTAGAAAAATTAGATGAAAATATGCACAAAAATGTAAGAAATTATTCAGCTGAACATATTTTTTGTCTTTATCTTTTAATACATTTGTGTTTATTTTTTAATATATGTTTATTTTCTAATATCTTTGTGTTTTTCTCTTAGTATTTTATAAAAAAAATTCATATTTTTCTAGAGTAGATTTTTCCTTGATGTATATATATATGGTACGTTGTTGATCAATAAACACAACACAAAAATTTCCAATTCTTTTATCTTTTGTTCATGGTATCAAATACAGATTAAATGGCTGAGAAAAATGAGATAATACAAAAGGATTCCGAAACCAAGCAAAAAAGCACATGAATTTGAAAATTGGGTCTCAACAAGTTCTATGTTCGTTTTGTGGAACCAAAAGTGAGAAGGACTTTGAGAAACAAAAAAGAACCACGTGAATTGTGGCACAAAATCAAAGACAGATTTCTGAAGAAAATAGACTAAAAATACAACATATCAAAGCTGAACTTGCAAATTGCAATCAAGAAGGAATGACCATAATCGAATATTATGAAAAATTACAAGTTTTGTGGGAAGATCTTATGAACTATGATCAAAATCCAGTATGCAAGTGTGGAGGTTGTGTATGCAATCTTGGAGCACGATTGGAAAAGAAGAAAGAAGAAATTAAGATAGATCAATTCCTATTAGGACTCGATGATGCGATTTATGGAGGAATAAGAACATCTATTGTGACGACTGATCCATTACCAAATATGAACCAAGTATATTCAAAGATAAAGTCGGTAAAGAATTCGTACAGTTGTATGAGACAGGGAGCAGCTCGTGGCACAAGTAATCTTTGGAGCAAGAGTCGGAGGCACAGGTGTAGACGATAAAACTCAAATTGTGTACAATATATGCAAAAGGACGGGATACTTAGCAGAAAATTGCTTTCAGGTGATAGGATATCCAGAATGGTGCGGAGAAAGAACATGTGGTCGTGGTGTAGGTAGAGGAACCGAAAGAGTACGTGGAATAGGGATACGAGCTAATGTTGTAGTAGTACACAAAAGTAATGAGATAAGTGTTGAAGCGAAATTGTACAAAGAAAAAACTCAAAAAATGAACTTGTGAGGTGAATTCAAAAAGTAAGGAAACATGGTTACGAGACAACCAATATCCATCATAAACGCAAAGTTTAAACAGAAATAAAAGCGCGAGTCAAAAGATCAACGGAAAATAAAACAAATACAAGGCGTTGTCAGGCGCATGTACAAACAAAGTGTCGAGGTTAGTACCAAACTCATCAAGTGGGAGATCCTACGAGCTCGCTCCAAACACATCTATCCCGGGTATCGAAACTAAGTCAGGGGAGCCCAAGGAGAGAAACTCCAACCGGGATAAATCCATCTCGGGAATCTTCTCCTCGAGCTGGCGAAGCTCCTTAGCCACGACCTCCTTATCCCACTCTGCAGCATCAAACTCGGCCTTGATGTACTCAATGTCACCTTTGACGATCTCATCCAAAAGCTGAAAGTTGGCCCTACTCTCCAAAGCGTGGATAAAAAGGTTGTGCGCATTTGCGCTCTTAGCCAAATATGATTTCAACTGTGAAATGTGGCACTTCACTTCACCAACAAGCTCACTCCTCGCCGCCCGTATGGCACGCTTGATGTCCTTCTCCTTGGTGTGAGCCATCTCCTCTAACTTTGCGGTGGACTCCTGATGTTGTGTCTCCAACACATTGCATCTCTACATGGTCTCATTATAAATACGTACTACAGTATCGAACTTCAACTTTTAGTCATCGCAGGAAATCTCAGCATCCCTGCAGTCGCATTTGGCACGGTTAAGGTGAACGAGAATCTTGTTGGTTGATCTAATATTCTCCATCTCTTTCTCTCGCAAGCTCGTCAGCCTAGTTAGCTCGGACTGCAAAGACTTTATCTTCTCTCTAGCGTCACGATACTCCGATCGGTGGGGGAGTGTAACCTCTTCTCATACATCCCAACTGTCCGATTATACTCGGAAATAAACTGCACAAGAAATAGACGATCAGAAGAAATGATTATAGAAAGAATAAACAAGTTCAAACTAAGTCCAACTTACCTCACCGATGCACTTCAAAAATTTGAAATAATTTGCTTATCATCCGTTTTTAGTTGATCGACCATGGAAAATCGATAGTCCGGCTTATTGAAATACCCCATCAGATTGGTCGTAGCAATGGGATCTTCGGCAATCAATACATTAGAATTGTAAGCAAACTCCCAATGATTCTTTAGCTTCTTTACACCTCTCCTCATGACCTCGATATCAGAGGCCTTCCTCTTGTTATCCTGGAATCTCTCGGCCTCGTCCAACGACTCGTCAACGATCGTAGTCAGACGAGTAGGATTAGAACGCAAAAAGTCGCTAAAGCGCCTTGGTCAAACAACAACTATGACCTCGCGAGGAGGACCATCCAACATAGCTAGGAGAGCCACTACGATGGGACGCGGTGTCGATGCAGACTGGATAACGGGTTCAATAGCAGGAGGATGAGAACACTCGCCAACTTCCCTAGCTACAACCTCGGCGGCCCGTTGGGCTTTGCATTATGCGCGATAACCAGACATATCCGAAAGCGAAATGTTGGACACAATATCTGCAAGGAAAAAGAAAACACGTTGGAAGTTAGTCACAAGATACGTAAAACGATAAAGATATACAAACCTGATTGTGAAGGTTGCGGAGAGGTTGGCTCGTAAGGCATGCTGAAATCTCTAATACGTAGACGATGTGATGATTCAGAAATCCACCTCTGAGAAAAAGAGCTCCAATGAGTACCACCCAGTCGGAGGATGATTACTAGAATCTCGAGATCGTCACTCGTTATGGCCTTGTTTAATGGAAAATAAAAAAAGAAACAACATACGTTAGAAAAAGCAACAGTTTACAAACAATATCAATATCATTTCACTCTACCAGGTCATTACGACCATCCTGTTATTGCTAATGAGGAAAGATCGCCATAAAAATACTCGTTAATTAGAAATTAGAAGAAGGTGCTCCTCCACTTTTCATATTTCTCAGGAAGTCCAGAGAGCAGCACGCGAGACCGGTTTGGACCTAGATAAAAGGTGCCTCTACATCCTAGATTAGCCTTCACGGCGCATATTCGGGAAATTAGGGGGACATCTAAAGAAAATCCCTCTTCCGTAAAGTTCAGACATAATTGGGGAAGAGACAACCCCAACTCGTGCATCAAATGAATGAGAAGCTTTGGGAGAGGAAAGGAGAGACCACATTGGCAAAAATAGACTTCTTAGGCACAACCATAGCCAGACGGAGCGAATTTAGGCTACTAAAAACAGAGTTGGTACAACAACCTCCAAAGATTCAAGGATCATCCCGGATGCGCGAAGATCGCGCAGAGAGGATTCAAAACATGATGATTTCAAATGAGAACCAAAGCGATCACAGCGTGCCATTGCAATTGAACCGTGGGGCCAAGCGCAAACAATGGAACAAGCCCTCGAAGCAAGCAAAGAGAGAAACGCGAAGCGCGAAGCTACCCAAGGAAGGAGGAAAAGAAGGGAAAAGAAGAGAGAACGGATAAGAGGAAAGAAGGAAAAAGAAGGGAGAAGAGACGAGAGAAAGGAGAAGAGAAAAGGGAGGAGTGCCGCGAAACGTGGTAGAGCGCGGTGGAGCACGACAGAATGGTGGAGCTCGGCGGAGCGCAGCGAAGTTCCACGAACTGGAAGTGAGCCACGAGCAGTGCCACGAGGTGCGGATTCTCTGCGCAAATTGGCAAGGTGCCGCGAGCTTTGGCTGCGAACTGCGAGCTAGGCCGCGAGCCACGAGCCTTGAGAAAAGCCGGAGCGATGTGGAGACGCGGGCTAGGTCGCGATCCGCGAGCAGTGCTGGAACGTTGCCAAGATGTGGACTAGGCCATGAGCCGCGAGCAATGCCGGAGCCGTGAGCAGTGTTGGAACAACGCAGAGACGTGGTCTACGCCGTGAGCTGCGAGCAGTGCTGGAGCGATGCTGAGACGCGGACTAGGCCGCAAGCTGCGAGTAGTGCCGGAGCGAAGCGGAGACGCATACTAGGTTGTGAGCTGCGATCAGTGCCAGAGCGACGTGGAGACGTGGATTAGGCCGCGAGCTACGAGCAGTGCCAGAGCGACATGGAGATGCGGACTAGGCCATGAGCTACGAGCAATGCCGGAGCGACGAGGAGACACAGACTACGCCGCGAGCTACGAGAGAAGTGCCGGAGCGATGCGGATATGTGGACGTGAAGAAGCGAGGTGCGAGCAGTGCCAGAGCGATGCGGACGTGAAGAGAGCGAGGTGCAAGCTGGGCCGTGAAACACGGAGAGAACAAAATACAAAGTGCGGTGTGGGCGAGCGAAGTCCAGAGCGACACAGAGAAGAACCTTGCCCAGACGGGGAAGAGAAGGACAGAAAAGAAAAGGAAAGAGAAGAAGGGAAAGGGAGAGAAGAATGGAAAGAGAGAGAAGAAGGGGAAGACGATATGAAAATATTCAAGGAAGTTTATGAAGTTTTTCAAACATTCAAGAGGATTTAAAGAAGTTTTTCATCAAATTCAAAGAAAACAACAAATTTAATCCATACAGAAGGTTGAAATAGATAAAAAAAAATGTTTGTCTAGAGAGAATTCTAAGAAAAAAATAGATAACAATATCTTCCAAATGAAGCTCTAGAGCAATATATAAAGAAAAAAATAAGCAATAGAGTTATTTATAGTTAACATTGCTTTGGGAATCATGATAAATAAAAAAAATTATCACCGGTTTGCGGAGTCGCGGTATAAGACCCATATCAAAGTTACGAAAGACTTGGGGACCAGATTGATGGTACCGAATCCGGCTCCGAATCCCGGATCTATCAAAACGATCCGAGAAAAATTAGTGGGCCAAAATAGATCGAGGCCCGAGAATTGAGTACGGGTTGGGTTGACGAAGCCCGACCCACGAAATGGAAACGTACGGTTTAAACCGAGAAGTAACGTCAAAGGAGCGAATAACAATTCATTTATTACCGCCATTCAATAATTAATGTGAAGTCGACAGTTACGATTTTTTTTATTATAAATAGAAACACGTACTCATGTAAAAGGGAAGGAATTTTTGACAATAAAATCGAAGTTTTTTTTAGAATTGACCATCTAAATTCAGCTCTCACACTTTACAAACCGACTTACTTGACAATAAGAGCGAGATTCTCTTCTCCGGCCATCCTACTCTAACGCTTATGTCACGGCGCTTACCGGACAATCGAATCATACAAATCGACTTCTTCAGTGCTTCTGTCACGGGCTTCTCTTCCTTCGCGTTGACTCCTTTCTCCTGCGTGTGAAATTTCGTTATGCTTCCCCCGAAATTGATTTCCCCAAATCAAACCATCAAACCTTAATTTTTCTCCCAAATTGATTTCATAAATTTTTATACGGTTGTTTTTCTCCCAAAACGTAATATGAGAATTAAACGCGTTTTTATGAAAACTACATGCGATAAATATATTTAATCACATAGAGTGAATTATGATACCCAAAAAAATTTAGAGAGTGTTTTGTTTTACTTATAAGTTTAGAAAGTTTATTTATAAGGAAAAACGGCCGATTTCACCATGTACTTTAGTCGATTGGATTATATATACATGAACTACATCATAATGCTAATAACAACATATATTCTACTCAATTTTAAAATGCCTACACAAAAAATAAAAATGTGGTTGAAACCACCATATTTCGTAAACTACGGAGCTCCATTTTGTGAACTTCTACTTCTATCGCAAATCCGCGTAACTATTTCTTAACTCCATAAAGTTCTTTTTCAAAATCGCATATCACAACATCATAATTTCGAGTTTTCGTAGTAGAACTTCAATCTCCGATTCACAAACTTTTAAACCCTTTCCGAGATTGATTGACTCCTTTGCAAGATCATCAATTTGTATTTTTATATCTTCAATTTCTTCAATCATTAATTCATCTCCCCATTTAAATAAATGGTACCGGTTATTCTACGCAATTCAATATCATGAATGAAGTAATTTATCATCTAAATACCAATAAAATCATAGAGAAATTCATTACCTATTCTCCATAGCGACATCCATAGAATAGTCTCCCCGGATTATTCACAGTTGTAGATGTCTTTAGCACTGCACGTTCTCCACATCTACACTTTTTTGGAATCCCTCTTCTCTCAGCCATCTTCTTCTCATGGTGACCGTTTTTTTTCTACACTTTTCCTCCTCACGGTGAATGTTTTTCCTCCTCACGGTGAATGTTTCTCTCTCACTCCTGAATCGACTTTCTCCTCACGCCATGACCACCCCAATCGACTTTAATTGCGAATGTCTTCACCTCTTTCACAATCGACAAACCCTAATTTTCTTTTCCCCCAATTCTAAAAACTACGGATTATTTTTCGCTTATTCGACACTGTTTTTTACTCCTCCTTACGTGTTTGTCTAGTCAGCATTAATAACAGTGCAATATAACGAATTTCGTTTAATTGAGGCTTTTAACCCCTTTCCGTAACTTCATGTAGTGTATTCAAAATTATCCAAATTTTATGTCGTTATTAGCATTATGATGTAGTTTATGTATATATAATCCAATTGAATGAAGTCTATGATGAAATCGGCCGTTTTCCCGAATAAAATTTGGATTGAACGTCTTTGGGAAAAGAAAGTTGGGGGTACTACAAAGTCAACCAACATCTTTCACGTTCCTAAGATGTTTTAATTTTTGGGCTCACACATCAATTAGCCTCATTGAGAGAGGGGTCAAATTGAGTCGTAATTCATGAAATTACTTATTATTTCCAACACTTGTTATTAAACCATAATATTTCTTTAACTTTTGATGAAATAAAGAAATAGAAATGTTTTCACGTTTTCCCATGAAATCTCCCTTGTTAACGAATATTACCATTTTTTTTAAACAATTACAATATAAATCATCATAATACTATTATTATCATGAAAATTATTAAATGAAAGGCCATTTATCTTGTAATTACTATGAAAATTCTTGCAAGATTCTTGTCATAGTGGGACAAAACGGGACAAAACACACATAACATGGCATTTTAGCCGTTGGAATTTTAAATTTGCATAATTAAATGTTATTTATGAAAATGATTTTTTGCTTTGAAAAAAGTGAACAAAAAGTTCAAAAGACTCTCTCTCTTTACCACGTTCCAACGGCTCTCTTTTGCCAACTGTTGAAAATTTTCAAATGTCACCTCTCTCTTTTCCTTACCCCTTTGAAATATAAACTTTAGATATATACCCCAAAATTCTTTAAATTTTTAGATTTAACCCAATACTATGAAGTCAAGTTATTTCTGATTTTGGAGCTAACTATAATATAGAAAGTATGAGCTAAATCAGGATTATTAGTAAAATTAAGGGATCTGTATGAATCACTAAAAGTTATCTCCTCAGAATTTGAAGTTTTGAAAACTTTCTTTTTTATTTTCCCTTATTTACTTCAAATCTCACCAATTCAATTTCTGCGTCTGCTTCAATTTCTCCAGCAAATGGGTTGTTTTCTCAGCAAGAAGAAGTCTCCATCTTCTTCTTCTTCTTCTTCTCCAAATGACGGATCTTCTTATGTAAAGCCACCGGATCCGAACAAATCGGCCATTAAGAAACTGGAGATTGAAGCAAAGGAGAAGCTCGAATTAGAAGAATCAAAACAAAAGACTGAAGTGAAGAAAGAAGAAGAGCTACAAGAGAATGGCAAGCCGAGGAAAGAAGTGTTCGTGATAAAACACCGGAGTAGCCATGAGAAGTCGAAGACGACAGATCCGGAGGATTCTTCGGTTTCGGAGGAGAAATCAACCGGTTCGAATCAAAACCCAATTGATGTGGATGCTATATTGATTCAGTGTGGGAGGCTGAGCCGGAGCAACTCAGCCACTGCGAAAACCAGGAGATATTCGGGCTCTAAGAGGAGTTTCGACTTTGACCAGAATGGTGACGCGGAGGATGCGGATGCGGAAGATGGCGGAGAAGAAGAAGCTGAACGGCGTATTCATCGGCAGCGTCACCGTGGTGGAGAATCGCCTAGGGAACGGAGAAGGCGAACACCGAGCAGAGAAAGGGAAGATTCGAAGAGTTATCGATCGGGAAGTAGAGAGAGAGTAAATGGAAATGGTGGTGGTAGTCGACGGGTAAGTAGATCTCCAGGGAGAAGATCGGAGACAAACTCTAACCCTAGTTTCTGCGGTAGTGGCAGTTGTGTAAATTCGAGCAACAACAAACCAGGGAAATTTGTCTCTGTTCCTGCAACGGATAAGGCTTCTTTGGTAATGGAAAAGAGCAATAATGGAGATCCATCTATCAAACGGATTGCTGTAAAGAGAAACATCGGAAAAACGGCTTCTCCGAGGTCACAGTCACCGGCAAGAGCAACGACTAACAACACCAGTAATAATGTTCAGCCTTCGCCGTCAAAGCTCAGTCGAAAAACGGAGCATTCTCCGTACAGAAGGAACCCATTGGGAGAGATAGATCCAAACTCAGTGGCCAATTGCAACAAAAAGACGATGAACAAAGAAAGTGAATCTGGCAATTTCGTGAGTCAGGTATTCATCTTTTCCCATGTTTGAAATTCTTTAGCAGTTCGTAATGAATCCAATCAAGCATTGGTATTGTTGGAATTGAATTTAAGAGCTTTCAAATGTTTCTATTTCAGATGTTGAATAACAAAACCACTACTCAAGCTCCAATCCGCAGAACCCCAAGCCCGAATCGAGCCACCAAAGAGCAACAAGAAACAATGGAAGAGTGTAAAATAGTGTTGTCATCTGGAACTGAATTAGCTAAGCCTCAAATTGTGAGCCGTAGCAGATCATTGAGGAAATCCCGCGATTTCGATTTCAGTCCCGAAGCATTGCTCTCATCAAACAATAACGACAATAAGAACAATCCGGTAACAGCACCATCTTACACAGCTTTGCTTTTAGAAGACATTCAGAATTTCCACCAGAAGAATGTTAATGTCAATGTCAATGCCATAAGTTCATCAAAAATTTCCAAGGCCTGCTCTATTGTTGACGCAGTTGCAGACTTAAACTCCACAACAAAGAATCAACAGCAAAGAACAGAGTATAATTTCACATCCGCAGCAGTGAAGAAAGCGGATCTAATGGAGCCAAACTTTGAGAAGTATGTGACTGTTAAGAGAGGCGGTTCTTCTTCGTTGGAAGACATGGAAGAGCAAGAATCTTCAGGAAGCAATAGTTTCACTGGAAGTAGTGGTGTGATGCAACGACAAGGATACTCATCGTCTTCTTCATGGGAACCAAATTCAGCTGAATCGACTGATCGAGTAATTGTGAAATCAAATAACAAAGAACGTGATCAAGAGTTTGATCCATTAAAGAAGAATGGTGTTGGAATTGGACGCAAAAGAATGGCTTTTGTTGATTCGTCTTCAGGCAAAGCGGTTCTTCAGACAACAATAAAAAACAACTAAGCGTTGTGCTTGGAGTTTCAATGTATTAATGAATTCGTTTGTTTCTTTCTCTTATTGGTTGCAGAGTAGCAACTAACCACTGGTTTGGTTTATCATTTTAATTTCTTTTTTTTTCGAAAAAAAATCTCATTTTTATTAAATTTGCGTACAAATATTCTTATTATAACACTACAAAAAATCTAAATACTACAAATAAAAAAAGACATCTTAGTTCCGAGTCAATCCATGTCTCCAAGTCTAAATCAACCAGTGTATTAACATATATTTCTTTTCTTTGGTTATAATAAATAATAATATTCTAAAATATCGTATTAACATTTTTTCAAATCTAAATCAACAGTTGTATTAACATATATTTCTTTTGTTATAATAAATAGTAATTTTCTAAAATATCGTATTAACATTTCTCCAAGTCTAAATCAACCGCTGTATTAATATATATTTCTTTTGTTATAATAAATAATAATATTCTAAAATATCGTATTAACATTTTTTCAAGTCTAAATCAACAGTTGTATTAACATATATTTCTTTTGTTATAATAAATAATAATATTCTAAAATATCGTATTAACATTTTTTCAAGTCTAAATCAACAGTTGTATTAATATATATTTCTTTTATTATAATAAATAATAATTTTCTAAAATATCGTATTAACATTTCTCCAAGTCTAAATCAACCGATGTATTAATATATATTTCTTTTGTTATAATAAATAATAATTTTCTAAAATATCGTATTAACATTTCTCCAAGTCTAAATCAACCGCTGTATTAATATATATTTCTTTTGTTATAATAAATAATAATTTTCTAAAATATCGTATTAACATTTCTCCAAGTCTAAATCAACCGCTGTATTAATATATATTTCTTTTGTTATAATAAATAATAATATTCTAAAATATCGTATTAACATTTCTCCAAGTCTAAATCAACCGCTGTATTAATATATATTTCTTTTGTTATAATAAATAATAATATTCTAAAATATTATATTAACATTTTTTCAAGTCTAAATCAACAGTTGTATTAACATATATTTCTTTTGTTATAATAAATAATAATATTCTAAAATATCGTATTAACATTTTTTCAAGTCTAAATCAACAGTTGTATTAACATATATTTCTTTTGTTATAATAAATAGTAATTTTCTAAAATATCGTATTAACATTTCTCCAAGTCTAAATCAACCGTTGTATTAATATATATTTCTTTTGTTATAATAAATAGTAATATTCTAAAATATCGTTTTGAAGTTTATATTCTAAATATAAAATATTAATAAAAAATTTTAAAATGATAATTGACAAAAATAATACTTTTTTAAAAAGAATAACACTATTAGTTTAAATTTCCAAAAATATCACAAATTTAATATTAAAATACATTAAAATTTATTGTTTATGAAAAAATTTAAACCATAAATTAGAAAAAATGAACGCATATAAAATGTTTAAGTTTATGTATAATTTATTTATAGTAAATAAGTATTTTTTAGAAAATAATTTGTGCTATTTTTAGGATTTTAAGTTTATACACTGTTTAATTTGAAATAAAAACTTTAAAAATAATAATTTAGAAGATTAAATTATTATGTGAAAATAATCATTTACCTTAAATAAATTATATATATAATTAAACTATTATGTTTGAATTCTTTTTTTCCAATTTATGATTTAAATTTTTATTGTGAAAATATTTTTAATTATTTTACTATTAAATTTATATTATTTTAACAATTTAAATTAAATGGTACATTTGGAATAAAAGTTTAAAATGTTATTTTAGATAATTTTCCAAATTTAAATGATGTTTGCGATTTTTTTTTTTAGTCAGATTAAGAAATCATTTATTTATTGTTAGTTTTTGTAAAGTAAAACTTCATTTATTATATATATATATACATGACACATGTGTAGTTTTATTATTTAATCTTATCAGAAATATTAGGCTAAAAATCTGCATACAATTGCACGACTTTATATATGTTCTAATGACGAATGAACTATATATTTATTCATGAAAAATCTCATTCAGTAAAAAACTTATTAAAAAGAGGGATATATATACATATAATATGTAATATACAATGATTTATGTCATTTCTATTATGTGAATATATTGGTATCTATTTGTTGCTATTTTTTATATGATTACTTATGATTTGGGGTTTCGGCCAATTCATACATGAACTTTGGTATGTGGTTACGATTCGATAACAAACTTTGTTGCTGTGCATTTTCATACATCAACTTTCTATTTAGTTCATAACATACATTAACTTGAGTAATTAGTATAAAACATACATAAGTGTTTAACGACGTTTATCTCACCGTTAATCATCGCTGACTAGGATGACACGTCAGCGACGACATCGTTTCATTAAATGACTTTAACAATTGAAACGGCGTCATTTCATAATTATGACTAAAAAAACCTCCTTCTTCTTCCTCCTTCGTGTGGGTGACATGAAATTAGGGTTTAGGGAGGAAAAATCTAGAAAATTTTGTCTCCCCCTTCCTTTCTTCTCCAGCAAAATTTTTTGGGTCAAATAGCATGCGAAATCACGATTTCAAAGAAGATCGAAGAACCTTACTTCCGAAGAATTTTTGGGTCAAATCCGATTTCAAAGAAGATCGAAGAAGCTTACTTCGGAAGAATTTTTTGGTCAAATCCGATTTCAAAACAACAACACCAAATACCCATTCAGATTTCGGTTACAAACCCCCCAAATTTGCCAACGATTTCTCAAAAAATCGGATTCCAACAAAACCCGAAAATCCCTAGAACAAAAATTTCAGAAAGTTACCTCATTATTTGGTGATGATTTCATGCAAATAGGTTCGAAATTCTTCCCTCGAAATCGTGTTCAATCACCGTCGAAATCGCCGGTGAAATCGCCTAAAATCGCCGATACTCGAAAATTAGGGTTCAAGAAAGGGGAAAGTGAAATGCGACGTCGTTTGGAGTTGAGAAAATAACTATTAAAACGACGTCGTTTAATGTCCAGTCATTACCAATTTAATTAAAATTAGCCACCTAATATCTGACTCAACATCATTAACGGATTGACTAATTCCGTCATGGTCAACGTATGTTATAACTTACGGAGCATAGTTATTGTATGTAATGGCACAGGTATAAAGTTAACTAACGAATTGTAACTAAGGGCTAAAGTTTGCGTATGAAATGGCCGATTCCCCCTTATGATTTTGATAATAATATGTAAACAAGATTTACACTCACGTTTTATAAAAAAAATTATTTACATATTATAATTAGTTGTTTATCTAATAAATATAAATTATATACGTAAATAATTTATTTGTTATTTAAGATAAAGTTTTTGAAATTTTAAATATTGATTATACATAAACAATAAAATGAGATTATACAAATAAATTTGAATTGTCTATACATTGGATAGATAATATAATTATAGGTAAAGAAATATATATAATATAAATATTTAATTAATCCAAAATTTTATTTAAAATTTTATGTGACTAATTGTTCAAAATCTTTAATATTTTCTATATTTTGTTTATCTTTTATGTTAAAATATTAGAGATTTACGTATAATATACTATTAAATATTTCTATAATACCATTTTGTAAATAATCTAGTAAATTATTTTATGTAATATTTGGGGCTGACGATCTATTTCTCCACAAACTAAGACCTAGTTTCATATCCCCACGAATTGAAAGTTGAAAACTTATATCTACCCAAATCGAAAATTCGAAACTAATTTCTCCACCACTTAAAAGTTTGAAATCGTTATCCCCAAATCAATCGGTTTGACTAGGTCTACTATTACCAAAAATCACTTAACCCGATTATTAATCACTTAAACGGAGTACAAACCAATTAAACCGATATGTGACCCGATTTGTACCCAATTAATACCCGATAGCAACCCTAACCCGAAACCCCCAAAAATAAAAAACCTCCCAAAATCGAAAATCCAAATTCGTGAACCCTAGAAAAAAATCTCAGAAATCGAAAGTTGAATCTGTGAAATTGTGAAGCGAGAAAATCGCAATCGTGATGACGTTAGTAATTCGTGGAGAGGGAGTCAATGTCGAGTTCGACAAGGAGGCCGGAAAACGTACGAGTTCAAAATCGAAAGATTGGTGGAGGAGTTTGTCGACGAGGCTTCCATTCGGTATGATACGTACCCAAACAACGGCGAGGAGGAAGAAATCAATACAACACCGAGAGAGAAGACCCAAACCGTGGTGATGGGCGATTATACAAAAACCAAACCTTTTTCAATGGCGTCGCGCACGTGCAAATAGTGTGTTATTGACTACACACTGAGGACCAGTCAAAATCTAAGGCAATATTGGTTTTAAATGTGTTGGTGATAGTGAAGGTGAAGGTTGTAGTAGCAGATGTATGCCTCAACTTTTCCTAATGACGCAATGTGGAAGGTTAGGGTTGATGTAGATACACATAGTTGTGTTCCTAATGGGGGATGTGAGATGCTAAAGGTAGGTACCTAACATTGCTAGGTTATTTTTTGATAGAATTCGGGAAGAACCTGAATATTTTATGTCTATGAATATCGAAGAAACGATTAAGGATAGATAGAAAATTAGTGTATCTAGGCCTCAATGTCAAGCAACTCGCAACAAGACACTGAAGTGGATTGAATCCGAGTATGATCTTCAGTTTGCCTGGCTCCGAGATTATATAGTTGAATTGGTTTACTCAAACAAGGATTCTACAGTAGAAGTAGAAACCTTAACAAACGACCAAGGTGAAGAGGAGTTTAACAGATTCTATATCTGTTTTGATGTGCTTAGAAGGTGTTAGAAAGACACATGAAGACCTCTAATAGGACTCAATGGGTGCTTCCTAAAACACCAAATAAAAGGACAAATGTTTGTAGCATTAAGCAGAGATGCAAACAATGCTATTTACCCAATAGCATGAGGTATGATTTAGGTTGAAAACAATGATAAATGGCTATGGTTTGTGAGAAAGATAAAAGAAGACCTTGAACTATATGATGGTGAAGGTTTCATTATTATATCGAACATGCAGAAGGCATGGTTTAAATGATGATAAATAGTTGTTATTATGGTTTAAATGTTATGGTTTGTGACGTTTTATATTTTTTTTCAAGGATTGATTAAAGCCGTGGAGAAAGAATTACCAAAGGTTGAACAGTGTATGTGCACATCTATGACAATCTCAAGAAAAATCATGGGAGTGAAAAGGATATGAAACCATTGATATGGAATCTAACATGAACAAGAATTTTTGGAATGATTGGACAGGTTGTTCTGCTACGACATTAGAGTCTACAATGACATACATAAGACAAACCCAATGAGTTGGTGTACAATGTTTTACAAGTTAGGTAATTTTTGCGAGGACATTGAAAACAAGTCAACGGTGTCTTTTAACACCACCATAACCAAGGCAAGAGAGAAGCTTTTTGTGTCGGTGTTGGAGATATTAGAAGGTTCGTTATGGCACGTATTGCTAAAAGATATGCTATATCAAATGCTCATAAAGGTATTTTATGTTTTCGGTTTACTTCCTTGTGAGTTTTTTATTATGCACTTCGATTTTGTGTTTCTGGTTTAATAACCTGCAACAAAGCACATCCACTAAATCACTCCGTAGGCATGCTCTTGTTTGTACACCGTATGTTGCTAAATTTCTTACTGAAGAACATATTAAGGCCTCGAAATACAAGATTACTGTGAGTACTAATGGGATATATGAAGCAAGGCTAAGTGGAACTTAAAAAGGAGAACTTGTACCTGTATGAAGTTTCAGATATGTGGAATACCATGTGAGCATGTCTACGGAGTGATTATGAGGAAGAAGCTTGTACCTGAACATTATGTGTTTCATTGGTTTCGCACCGATACGTGGAGAAGAACCTACAACAAATTTATTGTATTTGTGAGAGGTGCCAAGTTTTGGCCTTCAACTAATCTAACATATTTCTCTTGCACCACTACAACCTGGGAGGAAGACAATCACGAAGGCGGATAAAACAAGGAACAAAGGTGTTAACGAGTCTCCAACCAAAAAGCAACCAAAATAGAAGAATCGGGTAATACATTGTGGTATATGTGGTATTGATCATATCTCCATATTCCACAAGAAAGAACATGCACAAGTTTGTCAAGAACCATACAAAGAAGCGGACCTAGGGTCACATGCATCGTACTAAAGATTAATAATATTTAAATAATTACTAAATAGTCAAATATTCATTAACCTAATAAATAGTAAATAGCTAGCCTAATAATATCTATATAAGTACTAGCCTAGTCCTTGCCTCTTCTTTTAACCTACTTTTGTAGTCTTCTTTTTTAATTTCTTAAATCATAGTTCATCAAAGTTACAAAAGTATTTTTCAAAGAAGTGTCTTTGACCAAAACACATATTAGACACACAAAAATTATAAGTTTATGATTTCAAATTCATTGATAATCAAAATTGTTTGTTAAACAATTTTTTGCAAATTATTTAATATTTAGTCATTAATTTTTGTTTCCATCAGATAATCAATGGAAAAATATTTCGAAAGAAAACGTGAATCTACATTTGAAAATAATTTGAATAATAGTGGAATATCATCCTAACGAAAGAAACAAGGTAAGACACAAATATTTAATTAAAGGTCTTTATCAATCTCGGGGTCATGATTTTCCTAAAACACTGATAGGAAATTGAGGTGGTTTAATCCATCTTAGTTTGATATTTATGGTAGCAGGTTGGAATATAGTTAAAATGACAAAGTTTTTTTGTTTGGTTTGCTACTTGTTTATAGACTATACTGAAAATAAATGTGGAAGTGATGCGTTTGTGAAAAATACTTTTAATACTTGAAAATATCCAAAGAGAATACAAAATCATGTGGGTGATGTTAATAGTTTTCACAATACTGCATTGAAAAAGGCTGATTATTTGATGAAACAATGTCAATCAATCGTCCATACTTTTAATAAGCAAAATGATACCATCAAAAATGAATACAAGATCATATTGAATGCTTCAGTGGATGCTTGTAGATATTTCTTGCGAGAAGGATTGCCTTTTCGAGGTCATGATGAAAAGGATGGATCAACTAATAAGAAATTTTTTTTGGGCTTGTGAAATATACTACGGAGTAAAATGAGCTTGTAAGAAATATTGTGTTGGATCATGATTTGAAAATAATCAAATGGTGTCTCCCAAAATTCATAAAGATATAGTGCATTGCTTTGCAGAAGAAACTATTGAATCTACTATTGAAGAACTTGATCATGATGTGTTTTGCTTGTTGGTGGATGAATATGTGGATGTTTCTTATAAAGAGCAAATGATAGCGGTTTTTCGTTTTATTGATAAAAATGGGATAGCTAAAGAAAGATATATTGGTTTTGTTCATATTAAAAAAACGTCTTTTTCATCTTTGAAATATGCTATCGATTCATTGTTTGCTAAACATGGATTGAGTATTAAAAAGTTAAGAGGACAAGGTTATGATGGAGTAAGTAATATGAATGGTGAATTTAATGGGTTGAGATCTCTCATTTTGAAATAATTCTACATATTATTTGCTCACCAGCTTCAATTGGTTGTCGTAGCAGTTGCTAAAAATCACTTCGAAGTTGGTGAATTTTTTTATATGATTTATGTCTTGTTAAATGTGGTTGGAGCTTCTTGTAAAAGGAAAGATATGGTCGTGAAGATCAACGTGAAAGAATCAAGAAAGAAATAAGCAAATGTGAAATTAAGACAAGCAAAGGATTGAATCAAGAACTTGCACTTCAAAGACCTGGTAATACTCGTTTGGGATTTTCACTACAAAACATTATTATGACTAGTTGATTTATTTGATTCTATCATCGTTGTCTTTGAGTATGTCCAAATGGAAGGAGCTGATAGTATCAAAAGACAACAAGTTAATAGACTTCTCAAATACTTTCACACCTTTGATTTTCTGTTTTACTTAAAGTTGATGTTGCTTTTTCTTGGGATAAACAAATAATTTATCAATGGCTCTACAAAGGAAAAATCAAAACATTTTGAATGCTATGTCTCTAGTAAAATCCACCAAGCAACAATTGTGCAAGTTCAGAAACAATGGATGGGATTCTTTGTTTCAAAAGATTTCTTCTTTTTGTGAGGATCATAATATTGATTTTCTCATTATGACAAAATAATTTATCGATCCAAAGAAGTCATGAAAAATAAGCAACATAACAAATTTGCATCACTATCAGGTGGAATGCTTTTATATTGTGTTATATATATGTAAATTCAAGAGTTTAATGACCGTTTTGATGAGGTAAACACTGAATTACTTGGTTGCACCGCATCTTTGAGCGCTATTGATGAATTCCATGAGTTTGATCACTCAAATATTTTGAGATTATCTGAATTTTATCCAAAAGATTTTAGTCCTATGGAACAAATATTTCTTGAGCATTAACTTGGTACTTATATCGACAATATCCGAGACGACGAACGATTTGCTAATTTAGAAACTCTTAGAGATCTTGGATGTGTGATGGTAGAGACAAAAAAGCATATTTTACATCCTCAAATTACTCGAATTTTAAAGTTAGCTTTGACTTTACCTGTAGCTAATGTTACAATTGAGAGATGATTCTTTGCGATGAATGCTATCCTACGCAACTGAATGAGTGATCTAATTCTAAACGATTTTTTAGTTTGTTTTATTGAAAAAGTATATTTTGATATGACAAATGAAGTAGTGATAAAAAGATTTCAAAAATGGAAGATTAGAGAATAAATTTGTAAGAGTTTGACTTGTTTTATATAATAAAGTATTTTTTGTTTTTTATTTTAGCAATAGATGGATATTATATGTCTCATATTAAATAAATTTTTAGATCCGTCATTGACCATACACATGGATTAAGTAGATTCAGATCGACTAATTCTTAGTTTTTTTGCAGGATTCTCAAGGTAAGCCATCGCAACAAGCATTTAGTCAAGTTGAATCTTCTCAAGCAATGTCACTTCTGTGATTACATGTTTTAGATTGTTTTTGGATCATATTTAAGTACATTAACATGTGGTGGGGTTGGTTTTTGAATAACTTTTATCGGGTATAAACATATTTTAAACAGTTGTGCCCACTGATTTTTTTTTTTTTGGATTAACTCAATACAAATTAAAATTCTCAAAAGATTCTTCATTCATTATATACTTAAGTTTTACACACTTACAAAGCTTTAGCCGAACACAAAATTGGCTTCTCCGAGACATTTGACCCCACCCTTAAAACAACTTTAACAAATTACACTTACAAAGTTTTAGCCGAATACAACCTTAACCTACAAGTTTGATGCACGCAACCATTATTACACATCCAATGAGTACTATAACCATCATCTTTTTCATCTTAGCATTGGTTTCGACCAACATATCTTCAACCCTATCATGCAATTCCTTCTCCACCTTCATCTTCTCACACATGATTTTTTCCAACACAAAACTCTCTGTTCTAATCTCTCATCTCACGTTCACTTCTACTATTCTTGAATTGTAGTTTTTTAATCTCATTCAAGAGTGTGTCATCAAGCCACTTGAAAACATAGCTATTATTCACAAACTACAATACATAATCAATATGAGTGATCACAATCAACAAAAACTAAGACACACATTAAAATTACCTTTTCTGATGAAGCATAACCACACCGGAAGTCAACACCACAACGTGTTCACCACACCAACACCTCTCTTAGGAACTCCCACAAATCTACCATTTCTTGTGCGAAAGCTTGTTGGACCACTCGAAGCTCCAGATATAGTACTCGATTCTCTAGAGGTAGACATCACCTAATACAATTCGAAAAACACGCATAAAAAAAAATCTCCAATTCAATTTTGTAACCTTCGATTTTTTAGGGTTCTTCATTTGGCAAAAATCGTGAATATTGATCTTGGATACACGTATTGAATTTGGATTTCTGCTTTAAGGTTTCTCATTGGTTTGCTTTGGTTAATTTTCGTGTAGTTAGGTTTAATCTCGGTTTTGTTCATAAACTGCCCAATTCAACATTTCTGTAACAATTGGTTCTTCGATTCGGATAGATATAACTTTTTAACTTTTAGTTCGTGTAGATATGAAACTAGATGTTAATTTGAAAGACATATGATGTTATATGATTCTTCTGGTGAAAACATAGATCGTCTATCCTAATATTTTATTTAAAATCCTCTACTAATATGTTGTGCTATGTCTCATATTTCTTAGAATGATACATAATGAAGTTTATTTGTTAAAATAGTTAGGGTTGACGATCTATTTCTCTCCGAACTATGACCATATAGCAATAAATCTACCCAAACTATCGTTGTAGTGCTTAGTCTACATAATTTGAAAGTTGAAAATCTATTTACCCATCAGAGTAAAGTTCAAAACTTAAATCCCCATCAGAGTAAAGTTGAATACCCAGATAGACACAATTGCAATTCGATTCAGTTTACTGTACTTAAAATTGTCGTTAACCATTAAAACGAAAATTAAAACCGATTTAAACCAAATTATAATCCGATTAAGATTTAACCCGAAATAATAAAACCCGATTTGTGATTTTTCCCCCAAAAATCGTGAACCCTAATTTCTTCCCAAAATCACAAAATCGATTTCTTCCCCCAAATCAATTTCTTCTCCAAATCGCAAATCTATTTCTTCCATAAATCGATTTCTTTCCGAAATCGATTTCTTCCCGAAATCTTTTGCTTCCCGAAATCGATTGCTTCCCGAAATCGATTTTTCCCCCAAATCGCAAACCCTATTTCGATTTCGATTCCCTAACCTTCGATTCGAAAGCAACCACTCTTCCTCTTCACACTCGATTTCGATTTCGAGTTCGAAATCGATTTGGGAATTTTTATTAGGGTTTCATTTTTCTTCGGGTTTTTAACTTGGTTCACGGGTCGGATTTTAGGTCGGGTCATGGTTCACGGGTCGAATGTTGAGTGGTATTGGTTTGATTTCGGGTTTATGTTAAAAACCGGAAAAACCAGCCATATGTGGTTATACGGTTTGTTTTATAAACCGAAATAACCAAAACGATGGAGATTTACGTTTCGAACTTTAAATTATGGGTAAATAGATTTCAACTTTCAAATTATGTAGACTGAGCACTACAACGATAGTTTGGGTAGATTTGTTGCTATATGACCATAGTTCGGGGGGAAATAGATCGTCAGCCCTATAAATTATTAAAATATGTTTGAAATCAATAATTTTGTATATATATTGTGAGTTGCACCATAATGGTTGCTGATCAACATATCGTGTGCATGTAATATACTTACAATTATGGCAATTGTGAATAATAAGTCAATTACGATGTCATGTGCCATATATTTATTAATTTCTCAAAAAAAAAAAAATTCGAAATGCTAAGAAAATTTCAAAAATTGGTTCATGGAGCGAACAAGATTGTATTGTACATCCTAATCGAATGTAAGTGGGTGCTTAAATTTTGAATTTTGAAGGGTATTTCAAAAGTCGAATCGTGTACCAATTTGTCGATCGTGAAGGCATCTCGGTCGATGGCCTCCTCATCCATTTCTGGCTCCCCAAGACCTTCACGAATAACAACCTCCATGTTCTTACCATGTATTCGACTAACATTTTCTTCCCAAAGTCTTCGATTTCGACTGATATTTCTAGGGTTCTTAATCGATTTATAGGGTTCTAGGGTTGTTTGCGATTTAGAGATTTTTAGAGGGGTTTTCGATCTGGTCTAATACTTATGTGATTTCGGATCTTAAATCGGGTCTTAATTAGTTTTAAATATGGTTTACTGTTGGTTTAGGGTTTAAGTGATAATTACTAGATTTTCAAACTGAGTAAAGGTTTCGAACTTTTGAATCGTAGGTAAATAAGGTTCAAATTTTCTATTCGATTGGAAACTAGTTTTTAAAATTCGATTCAGTGATATTTAGAATGAGGGAAAAGATTGGGCGACTGATGTTGGTATATCATACTTCTCGTGAGAAAATAGATCGTGCACCATTAAATTAATAAGTTTTGTTTTGTTTTGTTTCTAAACACAATGCATATATTTCCAAATAAAATTTTATATTATATCATTTATTATTAACATTAAATTCGAATTATTAATAGTTATTTTTAATATGACTATTTTATATAAAAATATATTTTCTAATATAAAATTTTAATTAAAACTACTAATTTTATTAATTTAATTAAAAAATATTACAAAATCTTTTACTTAATATAATATATTTATACCAAACAAACAAATATTTAAAATTTCATTAAATCTCTATATTGTAATCAACAATTTAATACAAGCATTAATAGTTTTTATATATAAAATTTTAAAAAATTAATACCATTTTTATATATAGTAGATTTAATGTATTCCTTTTTATACTAATCTAAACGAATTTAGTACTACTAATATGTGAATGATTTGAAATTTATTTTGAATAATTTTGAATTTATTTTTGGTGATGAACAAGTAAGTTATTTATACATTATTCTCTACATTTTTTTATGAAAATTTTTTGAGAGTATAACAATTATTTATTGTTGTTTATTTTTAAATTGAAGTATTTGTTTATCATCTACTAATGATTTTAAAAATAAACCGAGATCTTTAATAGAGTCAATAAATCTTTATAAAAACATTTACAGTTATGGATAACACAAGAAAAAAAAGAAAAAAAATATGATACCGAGTAATACCTAAAATAACACTTTTTAAAGTTTTTGTTTCAAATTTAGCAGTTTAAATTTAAAATTCCAAAAATAGAATAAATAATTTTATGAAAATACTTATTTAGTATAAATAAATTATATATAAAATTAAAACATTATATTTAGATTTTTTTTCAATTTATCGCTTAAGTTTTTTATATTAAAATAAAATTTTAACGTATTTTAATATTATTTGTAATAGTATTTAGATCTTTAATAGTATTTGTATTCCTTTTTATACTAATCTAAACGAATTTAGTACTACTAATATGTGAATGATTTGAAATTTGTTTTGAATAATTTTGAATTTATTTTTGGTGATGAACAAGTAAGTTATTTATACATTATTCTCTACATTTTTTTATGAAAATTTTCTGAGAGTATAACAATTATTTATTGTTGTTTATTTTTAAATTGAAGTATTTGTTTATCATCTACTAATGATTTTAAAAATAAACCGAGATCTTTAATAGAATCAATAAATCTTTATAAAAACATTTACAGTTATGGATAACACAAGAAAAAAAATATGATACCGAGTAATACCTAAAATAACATTTTTTAAAGTTTATGTTTCAAATTTAGCAGTTTAAATTTAAAATTCCAAAAATAGAATAAATAATTTTATGAAAATACTTATTTAGTATAAATAAATTATATATAAAATTAAAACATTATATTTAGATTTTTTTTCAATTTATCGCTTAAGTTTTTATATTAAAATAAAATTTTAACGTATTTTAATATTAAAATTATGTTATTATTGAAAATTTAAACTAATGATACAATTTTGTAACAAAAACTTAAAAACTGTTATTTTAAATAATTATTCTATATTATTTAAATATAAAATATTAAAAATATTAAAAAGATTAAAAAATTCCTGTGCATAGCAATATACTATCATAACGTGATTCGTTGGACTATACTAATTTTTTTACAGCACTCATATTTTTTCAAATCAATTGACTAATTTACCGTTAAATAGAATTTTAATAACTAAATTACCATTTCAAAATTAAATTTTCACCAATAACGTTTTCTTAAATAGAAAAAGATTAAGATAATTTGATTTAATTTTAATTTAATCTTTTTGTGCTATCTGTTTTTCTTAAAATTAATAATATTTTAGTATATTTTAATTAGGTAAAATACTATTCATGAGATTTTTTGCCTTGAGTTATATAATTGTCATTAAAACTTTATTTAGTGGTAATAATATTTCTCTTTTTTTAATTAAGTTTTAGGTATTTAAAATGATTTCATAAATGTCGGTCTTAAAACTACAATAAGAAATCAACAAATTAAATTCTATCATCATTTAAATTTAATTTGGTTGAGTTTTTTAGGTTTCGAAATTTCCTAAAAGACAAACACTAATTATACTAAATCCTAATACGCAACCTCTTTAACTAAAGTTGTAACCTTTATATCTCACCACTTACCCTTCAGAAAACCTCAACCTTCACAACGTAGAACCCAAATCTGTCTTTCAAAATTCCGATGACAAAGCGACATTTCAAGCCTTCGAAAGATCCATCGACGGCATCTCCAAGCGAAGAAAAGGAATGGGAATCTTCACAAGAAGATGAACATGGTCATACCATCTTTTCTTCGCTAGTAGATGAAGATGAGAAGACCATCTTTTCTTCAGAAGAAGATGAACCCATCCATACTAAAATTCCGTTATCTTCTGTCGTCGTTGCGACTTCCGCGGAGAAGAAGGAGGATTGTGGTTCCGGTAAGGCTCAGCCGTCTGCTCCGTCTGTGAAATCTGAGACGAAGCGGCGAAGTGAAGAGACCGCAACGGACGTGAGTCCGAAGCGAGCCAAAAAGGTTATTACAGCAGAAGATGAAGAGAAGATCGCAGAAGATTCAAAAGTAGCGTCTTTTCTAAGATTGTGGAATGAGGAAGATGAGATTGCTATGCTACAAGGAATCATTGATTTCAAAGCTGATACAGGGAAGAGTCCGTCTGAAGATGGAAACGGATTTTACAAATTCATCAAGAAATCCATTACCTTGAATGCTAGTTATCGCCAATGCATGGACAAAATTAGGCAGTTGAAGAGAAAACATGCGAGGAAGACGAAGAACGGTGTAGAACCAAAGTCTTTCTTGAGCGGTAATGATCAGAAGTGTTACAAATTGTCCAAGTTTATTTGGGGATATGAAGGGATTGATTCTATGAAATCTGATCATGTTAAGTCTAATGTGGAGAAATCAGAGAAGATTGAGCGAAACAAGAAGAAGAAGTTGGACTCTTTGAAGCAAGACTTGTTTTCTTCACCTAATGGTCAAAAAGTTGAAGATGATGTTAATGAAGAATTGATTCATGGAGGGGTTACTGGTGTGACACAATCTGATTGGTTTGAAAAGTCGTTTCTTTTGAGATCATTTGTGTTTCTTGGTGTAAATGAAGATTCTGTGAAAGCAAGATGGAGTATGGTGCCAATGGAGACTAAGAAGAAATTAGAAGAGAAGTGGAAGTTGGTGAATGCAAAAGAATTTGAATGTGCATTGCAAAAGGCAAACTTTTTGCATGAAGTGACCTCTCTGATTGCTAAAATAAATTAGATTTAGAGATGCAATATGCCTCCTTTTCTCTGAACTTTGGATTTTCACTTTCTGGTTTTTCTTGTTGTTTGACTTATGATTAACTATCTTAGGTTGTTTGTTGTTTATGTATAAAAACATCAAGGATGTTAAAATTTATTGGCATCGAATTGTATTTTCTCTGCATCATAGTGACTGAAACTAACAATGAACAAATAGGTTTCTTGACAATTATGCATAACTCACATAGGTTTTGATATCCAGGAACCATTGTTCTTTGTGTGCACTTATCAATTGGTGAAAGAAAGCAAACTCCATTACAGAAGACACAAGACCTGGCCTAAACTCATAGCAATGAAATCTCAATCTCTGTTTTCAAAACACTAATATTAGATTACAATCTTGGATCATACCTTTATCACCAACTGTTAGAGAAGGCTTGTGTTATGAAATTGCAGAAACTGAGAACAAAATGTCTCGCATTAGCCATCTTCAAGAACTCGGTTACCTCAACATTTCAAGGCAGATTTGACAGTGAAGAGAGTTTCTCTAACAATGTTTGGATTCTGGAGAATCTAATGAAATAGATCCTGATTTCCATCATATAGATTTGTCTAACAGAGCAAGTAATCTCATTGAAGACTGCATAACCATTCCCACAAACAAACATATAATTGAGGGGGACATTGAATGCAACAGCAGTTTTATATTGACACAAGAGTTTAGTTGAGTGAGAAGAGTGAAGAGGTTTATGAGGGAAAGAGAGGCTTAACACAGCGATAATGTTCTCTCATTAACAATGATAAGAGTTCAACAAAGTTAGAAGTGGAAATCTCAAATACTCGATGACTTCACCTAGACTCACCTTGTTTTAACGCTATAAACTCGGTTGTACCAAATTGAATGCAAAATCATATGAAAGATATCGAACTTCACCGGTTTTTTGTGCCATAGGAAATGTTGTTGCACCATTTTCACATTTGCTTGCATGCCAACATATCTGTCTTCCGGTATAGATAGCAGAATGTTCCTCAGATTCGGTATGTCTTTCTCCTCAATAAACACAGCGAATTCCTCCCAGTTCAAAACCTCGAAAAAAGGAGGCACGTAGTTGTCAGCTATGATAACGGGAACACATTCGTAAATGATTGCCTCGACAACCCTAGGAGTGTGCACTTCATAACCCCTCGCACATATGCAGTACCTATTGAGAAATAAGAATTCAACTTCAGAGAGTATCTTTTTCATGGTAAGCAAAATGGTTTATCCGTTTTATAGTGAATGAAGCAAAACAAAACAGAAAAATGGTTTACATTTCAGTTTGGTTTGGTACCTGCTATTCTTCATGTATTCCCGGTATTTTTTCGTGCCCTCAGGGTCACGAGGCATGGGACCAAAAATCTTCATGTCAGGTTCTTTGTTCTCCCAATGTTGCACAAGGATCGGACGGAGGTATCCATGCATGCTTCCAGCAAAAAATGCAAGAATCTTCCTTTCAGATGGAGCTTTTCCCCCACGGTACTCAAGAGGGGACTCGGCAGAGCGGATGTATGTGACTGGTAAAGCTGTATCAGTCCCAATTCTGAAGCCTTGGACAACATTTGAGTTGCAAAGTGCTCGAACACTGTTCTTCATGGGTTTTTTTGTCAATTTGTTTCCCTGCAAGTAGTGAAATACAAATAGATCATTTTCAGATTTTCAGAGCTTTACTAAAATCAAGCATCAAAGAGATTACACACAGCCTAAGTGTAAAATAATGTTCCTTGGCCTCTCTTTGTAGATTAAAGAATCACTGGATAGAAATCAAACGAAAAAGCTCTTCTTTATTAAAATCAAAATGAATATAAATAACAAAACACCAAAAAGCAAGCCGGTTTCCCTTGTATAAGTCGATAAGCTCTCGGCAATGCCACTAGCCTCCCTATACTATATAACTGGATGGATCTCACTGACGAGTGACTGACTCTTTCCTATTTATAAGAAATCCTGAAAACCACTACCAGAAGAATTCCTAAATAGATTAGGAGCTAAAGAAATGATTGACTCTCATTAATATATAAGACAGAAAGTAAATTATAATACCCAGTCATGGCAAGCAACAAGAAAATGATCGGCTCCGCTGGTTCGGTTCCAGAACTTGTACTTCCCTGCTATCATATCCACGTATTCCTTAAAGTGGTCTGCAAGGCTCTTTGGTGTCTGAAAATCCCGTCCCAGAGAAGTCCTAAGAGCTCTGATGCTGATGGGTATGTAAAACAAATGTGCCCTCCTGGGGTCTTTTACCACAAACTTCTTGTTGCTTTCCAAGAGTTTCATGAACCAACCTTCCGAGGCATAAATTCCTCGAGGCTTTGGCTTATGGAATATTGGTTTCTTTCCTTCCTTGTACACATAAATTCTGAGCTTCCTCTCCATCAAGTCATAACTCCTAAATAAGCAACACATCAAGTCTGGACATATCACCACTCTTACTCTAAACACTTCCCAGTCTCAAATTTAGCAAACCAACAACAGTGTCTAAGTCTCTAGATTTTCATCTCTTATATTATCTACAAGAAACAGATAGCTATACGTATACGATTAGCGGAAACAATCACTACCAACGAATAGCCCTAAGATCTGCAAAAAAGCTGATATTTACACATTGTGAGAGAGAGAGAGGGGCACCTTTGAAATTTGGAGAAATTTCGATAAACCGAAGCATTAAGTCCAAGCAGTTCATGCACACCAGAAGCAGCCTCAATCTCTGATTTCGCAGAGAGCATTTCAGAGTCTCGGGCAGATGACCACCGAGGCTTCTGCATAAATGGCCAAAGAAAAAGGAAAGTGATATGCAGGAACCGTTTGCAGTTATCTAGTTTCTTGAAACCCAAAACAAGAATTCAACGATCAAGTTCTTACAGGGGAATGTAAAGAAGAACTCTGGATCAGCAATGAGTTCATTTGGGATATCGAAACTGTAGCTTGTTGCTTGTGACTCATAGACAAAACATTACTTTCTCTCCCATCTTTACCCTTAACAGAAACCGATATATTGACCGCCATTTTAGGCGTCTCCAATGATATAATTGGTCTGTCAATAACAGATACATTAAGTTCTACCTTGTCGTTGCTAATTGCAACATTATTAATATCCAACGAAGAGTCCTTCTTCCTTTTCCCCTTTTCATATTCATCTTCATAGCTATCATTAGAGATATTTATGTAAAGCATCTCTGTTTTGACCGCAGAAACTTCATTGGAAAGGACTAAGTCACCTGCAGCTACAATTCCTGAAACCTTACCTGGAGACAAGCAAAAAGCTTTCCGACAGGGAATACCGAAACACTGAACAAGCAGGACAACAAAACCAACTGCGATAATGATTCCCGACAACAATCTGCGGATGTCGGCATGATGAAATCTCTCAAATCGGGTAAGTATTCCCATCGCGAGTCGAATAAATCACAGCACATGAACTAGGAAAGAATTGAAAAAGGAGATCTCCTTTTTGTTGATGTCTTCAACAATGAGCTTCAGAAATAATCCGAAACAAAACGAGGGAAGTAAGAGACCATCAAAGAAGACCTTTCAGGTCTTGATACAAGACAATGTTGAATCGAAAGTGAAATGTCTTGGCTCAATAAACTCTTGTCATCTACGAGATGGCCACCGATTTGGTTTGAGAAGTAAATATTCCGGAAGAAAAAGAAAACCTAAACTGAAAGAGACACAGCGATCGATCCAAATACTGACTAACCGTAAATGCTCGTCGAAGCACTAATCAGAGATTCAAAACACAGCTTGGATTTTACAACCACCTATGATCGGAACAGCAACTACAGCTCGCAGCTTTCCTCACCAGTCACCACCATCACAGTTTCCAGTGGCAGTGAAGATCAATATAGCTTTGAATCAGTCAATGTCAAAGTCAATGTTTGACTTTTTTAAACCTGAAGACCGGTTTACGAAAATCTTTTGGTTTAATATAATTTGAGTTCAAACATGGTTTATTTTATGTTTAAACCGATTGTGATTTAATATTGATTTAAGGCTGGTTTAATGCAATCCAATTGAATTTAACTATGGTCTTGTAAAAAGTCATATGAAACAAAAGAAAAGCATACCATTGTAGCCAGAATGATGTCTACATTTTTAATAAATTTAAAAAAAAAATTTTCAAAATTAATAGTAATTTTTAGTTATTTTAATAAATTATGTTAATTATCTAACCAAATTAATTATATTAGTATATATTATAATTATTATATTAATTTTAAACTCATTTATATATTTATTTGAAATTTATTATGATGATGAAATTTATTTGAAATTATTTTTAAAAAATATTTCTTAATTAATATATTAGAAATTATAAAAACAACAAACTTTTTTAAAAGATAATTACCAAAAAATCCAACTAAAATAGACAATCAAGGTACTTCTAGAAACAAGCAAAGATGTAGAATAATAATCATTAATTTATGTACTTATATTCAGAACTTTCTTTTATTATTTTTAGATCAAAACTTTGACTAGTCTAATTTTTATATTTTTATTATCAACGGCAGTATTTAATCCAAACTAATCCTTGAAACAAGGTTTTATTGGTTAATCATAAAGAAATTTAGTGAAAAAATTTAATAGATAATAATCTATTTCATCATCGAAAATATCATATAACATTATATATCATGTTACCATATAGTTTTCATGAAATAAAATTTCTAAATTTGTTTCTTTCTAAGCTAAAAAATTTGAAACATATTTATCCACATATGTAAGATTCAACTCTTGTGATGAACAACATATCTATCCGTCTGTATATGTGATTATAATTCAAATTTTTTTAAAAATAGGTTTCAAACTTTTATGTCAGAAACAAATTACTCTATAACTTTACTTCATTAGATATGTGATAATATATGATAGTTTTGATACAAAAATAAACCGTCATTTAAATTTAAACTTTAATCCATCTACAAACATGTTTATATTAAATTCTAAACTGTTATTACAAATTTCATTTTTTTTTTTGAAAAATCTTTTAATCTTTATGTCTAGCTCAAGATTTATAGTATTCAGACAACCTATTTTTGTCTTTTAACAGTTTTGTTTTTTAATATTCTTAGATTTTTCACCTCTAAATAATTAAAAGAAAATTAAATAAAATAAGTATTAATATATTTTTATTTTTAAAACATATATATAGATATATAGTAGAGAAGCTTGCTAATATATCACATGTATGAAGTTTGATTCTATTTTTCATAAAAATGTGTATATATATGACTCTTAATTAAATGTAAATGGTAAATATGTGTTATATAGTTTCATATGTGATGTTGGAGTTTTTATCTTTTTAATTTCCTTTTCTTCAGCTTTTGTAGTTTTATTTTTAGATTAACTTCTTAAATATCACTTTATGTTTTTAGTGTAAAAATATTATTATTAATTGTTTTTCAAAAATACCATAAATTTTGTGTAAAAATGTTTAGATACCATTGATAAATTACAAATAGAATTGAAAATTTGTATTTTTAAACATGAATTAAAATAATATACTTGAATTTTCTATCCAATTTAGTTTTTTCTATTAGAATTTTAATTATTTTTTATATTAAATTTATGATTTTGTTGAAAAAACAGTAATAATATATTTAGAATAGAGATATTTACACCATATGAGCCATATGAACCAAACTAATGTCAAAATTAGGCAAATGGTCAAACAATGTTATGTGCACTTTACACATAATATTAATCCGATACTACCTTTATTTTCTTAAAAGTGTAGTGGTTGTAGGAAAAATAAAATTTGCACCGATTTGACAGATGAGTTTATTTTGATATTTAATGATAAAAGAGAAAAACTATTTCATTTCGGATAAATAGTTTTTAAAGGTTTGGTCCCCTATTCTTTTTTCTCTCATTCATTTCACGAAATAGTTTCATTTTTATTTTTTTGCCCGGTGATTTCCGAACTTTTGCATTTTCAGTTCCGTAACCGACGTAGTTTTCCGGTAATAACATCCATTTTCGATACCTTACACTGTTCATGTGAACAGTGTCAGACGCAATTAGTACGATAAGTTTTTCGATTTCACCCTAATATTTGAACCGTCGCAACTCTTGCGTAAATCTCACAGTTATAAAATTCGTACCCACCGATTTTGAAGGATAAAAACCAAATTTTTGCAACCGTGTCACAATTCACTTGAATAGTACAAAATCTCAATGAAGAACAAGACATAGATGATTCCGAAATGGTAAGTTAATTTCTTGTGTTTTTTTTGTTTTATACATGCAAACCATTCTCTCAATTTTGCATGTTTAGGATTCTCATTCTCAACTTAATTCACGAGAGAATGTTTGATGTCGGTGAAAAACATTTCGGAGAGAGAGTAAACTCTTACCACAAGAGTAAAATGATTAATGTCATTATAAATGTTTTAGAAGAATGGTTGTGAGTTTTAGTTCATATTTTTGATGCGTTTCGGTGGACATATGTAGGAGGAGGTTGAACTACTGTTTTCAAAATAATGCTCACCTATTGTGTAAAAACTCCGACAGCACATTTATCAGTGTCGATTTTTTATCTTGTATGTTGGTAATTTAGTAAGTTAACGTGTTAAATATACATGTAACACGATAACGTATACGTTTATTAGTAAACATTGTTTTAATATTATAATTTTCTTGTTTTAGCATAATATATATTTTGATAACGAGTTATATGATTGTTTATCTTACATATGTTAATATAAAAATTAACATTCAATAATTTAGATAACACGGTAAATAAAAAGTTAGATATACATCTTCCTTCATGTGTATTTGATACATTAAAAATGTTAACATGTTACAAAAATATATAACATTACTAAATATAATGTTAGCAATACATTTAAATATTTATCTACTATTATAAATATTTAATATGTTACAAACAATTTTACAGATATTAATATTTTTATATAATCCGTGTTTAAATCTAATCGAAATTTTCTCAGTTAATATCCTGTCAGTTATGATATCTTCTCAGATTTTGCATACGATGAACAATATCCTACTCTGTCAGAGTTATACTATTTGAGTCAGAAATTATCGTGGTAAGTTGGCGATCACCGAAGAATGTTTCAGTAATTTGCAGTATCCACGCTACAGTGATTATAGTTTTTTCAATCTTGTGATCATTTACCTAATTTTTCAAAAATTTTAACATATCTCACTTTTTAACTTTTAGAATATAAACTTAATAGTATGCTATTTTTGAAAAATGCTTTGACTTTTATTATGTTTGTAAAATATACGAGCTTTCATATCATCATCGTATCCAAAGAACCCAGAGTTGATTATTCTTCGGTTTTACTAACATGAATTCAAACACCAAAGCGAATCAACCATTCACGATTAGTCCACAAAAGGCGCAATGAATTAAAAAAGACACGTTTTTAACTAAAAGTAAATGTTTTCATATTACGTGCAAGAGTCACTTTTTTCTTATTATTAAACAATAACACCTAATTTCTTATAAATACAATTTACTAAACGAAAACGTGAAGATTCTCTCCAAATTAATTAGAATTTTATTCTCTCTTTATTTGTATTTAAACTCCATTCTTGAACCAAACTAGAACATCTCTTCTTCTCTTAATTATAAGTTTCAAACCGAACTAAACATGTCTGATCACCAGAGAATCCATCCGGTGACCGACCCAGAAGCTCCACCGCATCCAACAGCTCCCCTTGTTCCACGTGGCTCATCCAGATCAGAACACGGTGACCCCATCAAAGAATCTTTATCGCAACCACCACCGTTCGATCCTCCGAGGAAGAAGAAGAAAGGAAAAAGAAAATGTTTGTGTTACACTCTCCTCATCCTCTTTCTCCTTATTATCATTATAGGAGCGATAGTTGGTTTACTCTACCTTATCTTTAAACCGAAATTACCGGATTACAATATTGACCGATTACAACTCACCCGGTTTACACTTAACCAAGATTCGAGTTTGTCCACGGCGTTTAACGTAACCATCACTGCTAATAACCCAAACGAGAAAATCGGAATTTATTATGAAGATGGAAGCAGAATTAGCGTTTTGTACATGCAAACCAGACTCAGCAACGGTATGACAATTTCAAATTCATTTTTTAAAATTTTGTTTGGGTTATAACGAATTTCGTAATCTAATATAGGTTCATTACCGAAATTCTATCAAGGACATGAGAATACAACTGTTATATTCGTGGAAATGACTGGTTATAATCAAAATGCGACCGGTTTAATAATGACATTGCAAGAACAACAGCGGTTAACCGGAAGCATACCGTTACGGATTAGAGTTACTCAACCGGTTCGGATTAAACTCGGGAAATTGAAGTTGATGAAAATTAAGTTTTTGGTTAGGTGTGGTGTATCCGTTGATAGCATGACTGCTAACAATGTGATTAGGGTTAAGAATAGTAATTGCAAATACAGGTTTAGATTATAATTTCATTTCTTGCTTCATTATTTATTTACTATCTTATAACAATTTTCATTACAATGTTATCATCTTCTTTTACTTACTTTTTTTTAAAGAACAAATAATTTTGTTTCACACCTTGTTTATACCTTTTTTATTCGTAGTTGGTTCATAAATGTATTTCTTTGAACATCCCCAAAACTTTAAAATGTGAAAAGTAATCTCTAATACATTAATTAAGAAATATTTTAACAAATAAATATCATCTTGACATATAATTTACACATGTGTCATATTGTCAAAGTATTTTAATACAAATATTAGATAAACATAATTTATTAGAATATTTATGAATTGTCATATGACAAATATATTATATATAAATCTATAACATTCTATTTTGACATAAAAATCAAACACAATATAAAACAAAATATTAGAGATTTTGAAAAATTAGTTAAACAAAATATAAAACAAAAGTTTGGTTTAGTTGAATATTTACTATATCTATAATTCTTTATTTAAATAATAATATTATCAATCCAAATTTATTTATATAATCCAATTTTATTATATATTTTATTTTTATAATCAATAAAGTTTTTAAAAAAATATTTTGAATAAAAAAATATATATATATCTAATTTATATTTACCAAATAAATAATTTAATTATAATATGTAAATTATTTTATTATGTATAACATCGATTTAAATCTAGTTTATATAGTAATTGCGTAAAACCATATTTTATATAGTAATTTATGGGGCCTCATTTGATAAATATTTATTTTAGCTTAGTTTGTTAATTTCCTGTTTATATGTTTTAGTCAGTTAATATTACTATCATTTACTATCATTTTATGACTTGCATAATTGGGCATCGTAGCTTTAATGCATTCGTCTAAAATTTTTTCGATAGTTTTTTTTTTTAATCTTTTGTGTCTTTTGTTATTTGTATATGATCCAGAAAATAGAGTTTTTTAGAAATTTTTTAAAATTTACAATTGCATGTATTTTACCAGAACTTCATACTAGTATGATTATTAAGTTATATTTTTGAATTCTTTTGTTAAAATAAATAGTTATAATTTATGATATCTCTGTTTAAAAAAATAGTATAATATGTTGTATTTTTCTTATGTCCAGCTTTTTAGTAAGTTGCAGGACTAATATTGTATTTTCTTGGTGAATTTAATTGTTTACTTTTAAGATTTGTTATTATAAAAATTTTATTTTGATATTTGATTATTTAAGTTTCACAGTGTATAATTATTTTTTTATCACTAAAACCACAACTAAACATGTCATTATGGTTCATTACCTCCGGATCCTGCCTTGTTTGATCCGGTGCAGAGCGGATGCGGGTCGAAAAAAAAAATTTTATTTTTGGGACGGATGCGGGTATCCGCAAATTTTAGTTCAAAATCAATTAACCAAAATTTAAACCAATTTAATCATAAACTAATTTTATTTTAAACCAATTTAATTCTAAACTAATTTAATTTTAAACCAATTTAATACCAAATTTGATGTTTTAAAAATTGAATTTTAATATATTTGATATATTAATGTTAAATATATTATTATTTGGATTTATTTTAATTAAATATTTTTAAAAAATTTAAAAATTAAATATTTTTAGAAAATGAAACCGGTTGCAGGTCATCCGCAAACCTACTAGATTAATGCGGACCAGATGCGGATTTTAAAAAAATGACTTACAGATTTTGCGGGTAAAAAAGATTTATGAAAAAAATTTCAACCCACTGCGAGACGGATCCAACCCGCTTGGCAGAACTAGCCACAACAGATCGATTTAATAATCCAACACCTTTTATTTTGTATAACACTCTTATCTATAATAATTAATAATATAATAATTATATAAAAATATTTATTAGTAATATAATAATCCAACATTTTAAAATTAAAATTTTAAAAATAATATAAATAATTATATAAAAATATATATTTATTATATTATATATAAATTTAAAATATTATATTTTTTCGAATTTAAAATTTATCTTGTTATTAAAATAAAATTTTAATATTAAATTTATATTATTATTATTGAAAATTAAAATAATGATATTATTTTTAAACCAAAATATTTTCTTATTTTAGAAAATTTCCGTTTCTAGAAGCATTTGAAATGTCATAACCTGCAAAACATTTTCTGGTGACAGTAAACTATCTTTCTTATATACCTTTCAACTCAAACAAAAAAACAAGAAAAAATTGGTAAACAAAAAGTCAACACAAAGAGGCTTTTACGTCTCTTATCTTCTGGAGACAAAGTTGAGCCCTTTCAAGAACCAATTCAACTCTATCTTTTCTCTTAACTATCTTTCTATTGTTCTTCTTCTTCATCTTTCCTGTTGATGACGATGATGATGCTTCATCTCCATAATTGTCCATCACCAACTTTCTCTTCTTATGCCTACAATTTGATGACTCTATCCAAATACATAACAACAATTTAGCAGCAATATTAATTTACGATCAGATAATTTTCTAATAATACCACAGAAATTTTTTTGTTTCAAAAATGCAATTAATAATCATTAAACATTTTTTAAAAATATTCAAAAACTGTAATTAAATTTAAAATAACTAAACCATAAATTCTATTAATATATACCCAAATCATAAAAATCATACAAAATTATTCTAAAAAAGTTGAATACAAATACAAATCTAATCTCAATAAAAATCATTTAGAAAAAATAACACAGAGATAGAGAAATAACAAAACTACTTGTGACATAAAAATAATTTAGAGATGATAATTAATATCTATGTAGTCTACCATTATAATTTATCAACCCAAATACAAATCAAATTTCTTGTAAGAAATTACAAAAAAAATATGATTTATAAAAGAATATAAATTAAACTTCTAGAAAAAATCTGTTTTGCAAGAAAAAATAAATCAAAATTCAAATATTCTACTAAATTCAAAGATCAAAATGTGTTACATCACTATCTAGGTAGACTACGATTTTAATGATAAATTTTGATTTATCAAACCAAATACAAATCAATCTTCTAAAGAAATTTGTTTTGTGGAAAAATCTATTTTATAAGAAAAATACAAATATTGTTTTGTAAGAGAATACAAATTAAACTTGCAAACTGTTATAAACAAAATTTATATCCATTACAAAATAAATTAAAAAATTATACTAAATTCAAATATCACAATATGCTATATTAGTAAAGATATCCACAATGATATCTAGTAATTAGCCATAACATGCAATTATTAGTAATAAGGTGACTTACAAAACATGTCGGAAACTACCGAACTGTAAATAAAATACAAAACACATATTTCGAAAAATTTGTTTGATCGTCAATAATCTGGTACAATTTTCCCTTAACAAGTTTGAGCATTTGTCAGAGTTAAATTGCAAATATGATAATAGTTTAGATGAATAGCCAAATGTAAATACCAAAGAGATGATATTGTTTTGGAAAAAGATTGGTGTATGTATTAAAGGTCATATTATTAGGAATTTGATTGATGGTTGTTCAGATTTGTGGTTCATAGATCCAGAAAGAAAGGATTAAATTACGATATTTAGTCATTTTTGCATCTTTCATTGATACACATGATCTTAGAGCAGATATAAATGTTAGCCTCACAAGACTCGTGATGATGGATCTACCTGCATTCGAGAGCTAATCAATGGGCAAAGTGGCATTTTAAAAGCTGGTATTGTCCGTAAAAGATAATAACTTGGTCAGATATTCTTGCACCATTGAAGGGTTTGTTTAAGTTCTACAATTTTGGAAGTTTTACGCTCTACCAAACTTTGCATATTTGAAAGGTTTGGTGAACTCATTGTGGCTTCCCCTAAAATTTTCACACTATGCTACCATAGCTCTCAAGGTCATAAGAACATTAGATTATTAAATTAACAATTTTTTTATTTTATTTTCCCGTGTTACTAATTTTGGTGTTGAAGAGGGTGCAGAACTTTGTTGTGAACGAATTCAATGAGATATAGCCATACTGGGTCGACGGCATTATTGATCAAAATGTTCAAACATCATCAAAACGTATTTTAAGAATTTCGACCTTTGAATGTTTGATGCTTCCTATTGGTCGGCTGAAAGTATGATAAATGGTTTGCTAAATGTTGGTAAAGTTGATAAAGTTACATATACGATGGGTAAAGTGACTCTTTAGAAAAAAAGTTATGAACCGGATGAGTATCCACCTTTTCTGTTGAAGAGAGAACCACAGAGTGTGGATATGACAGATATTATGAAGACGATGAATACTCACTTCGAGACGTGTTTCTCGAATTTTTCAAAGAAGTTGATAGTCAACATACAAAATGTCAAAAAAAAATGTAATACATTGTCAAAGAAGGTAGAGGTCATGGAACATAATTTGGAAGAGTTTAAAGGAGGCCTCAACATTATCGGTGAAGGTGGTACGTTTGGTGTGGTTAGTTCTCGAACAATCCGATCACGCACTTTAAAAAATAAAAAAATAGTGATTATTTGGTTCTCAAATGCATACACTATATTGATCGAACCTATTTAGTTGTTGTTGTGGTTTGGTAATTGGTAATACTTGCAAACTTTTTTTAGACACAATATTTGCAAACTTCTTTGGAATAAAAATTTGAAGGAAATCGGTTTAGTTGAATTGAATTTCTAATTTGTATAGATTTCTCGGAAAATCTGATTTGTTAAATCTACGACAGATATCTCGAAAAGTTTGCGTAATCCTACCTAAACCATAAATAATAATTTTCACTAAATATGCGAAAATTTTGTTAAAAAAACAGATGAATATGTTAAAAGATGCGTAAGTAAATGCAAAACTCAAACAATTTTCTTTTAAAAATTTATAAATCTAAATTTTTCAAGCTGATAACACATGATATTTCAAATTCTAACATGAATTCCCTACATGTTTATCAACTATTAATTCACAATATATATCAACAAATAGTAGCAAACATTTGATATCATTAGATCGAATCCATTATTTTTATTTTTGAATTCATTATAATTTTTATTTGCTTTTGATATATATATATAAATTGTGTTAATAACTATTTTGAAATTTTTTATCAGAAATCTATTTTGTTTCTGATTAGCGAAAGAGACTTCATGAGAAATGTGTTTCGATCTTAAAAAAACACGTAGAAACTGAAACGTAATTGATATTTATATATTATTTTTTAGTCAAAAAAATATTTTGTAATTTTCTTACCCTCATAGATTAATTTTGTAAATTTTTTTGTTAAACTTATATTTAAGAACAAGTTTAAGTTTATTTTTATCAATTTTTTCTTAGTAATATCATCCATTTCTAACCCCTACGTTTTTTCAAGTTTTGCATTAGGATGACTTATATCATGCCACATTGAGCTGCATCAATATAGATATTCATATTACTGTCATTGTTATCATATTCTTATCTCTACTCTAGACGTTTTGAAGAATTTCATGATCTTTGACAAGTTTGTGTGTATATTTGATGCATAGATATTTATATTTTTGAAAAGGAGTAAATGGATTAATACACCTTCTCTATATATATCATAGAGGTGTGAAATTCAATTCTAGGTTATTTAGTAGGAGACTGTTAAAATTTTGTATAAAAATATTAAGTATGTGAGCATTTCGTATGAATATCATTCACTTCTATTACTTATGTTTTTCTGATTCCGCAATCGGATGATTTAATATCTTCATGATAATGATTTTGAGGTAATAAGTTTACCTTTAACTTTTTAAAAGAATACAACTAATGATAATATTTTGGGTTTACTTACGTCAACTACAAAAACTTATGCGACTAAATCTATTTCCACATATACTTTTGGGGTCTTCCTTTAACTACATAAACTGTATTTTTCTTTCATAAATTACACAAACTTCATAAATTCTTCTAATTACAGAAATTCTATTAATGTTTATGCGTTAAATAGTTACTAAATCAGATTCTAATTCGAAAATCTGGTTTTAACTTGGATTTATTTTGAAATTAAAACCAGATTTTCGAAATAAAACAAGGTTTAATAACAATTTAACGTGTAAACATTAACGAAATTTCTGTAATTGGAATAATTTATGAAATTTATGTAATTTACGGAAGAAAAACACAGTTTATGTAACTTATAAAAGACTCAAAAAGTACAGGTGGAAATAGATTTATTCGAATAAATTCGTGTAGTTGACGAAAGTAAACCCTAATATTTTTTGTTATAAAAAGTTTTCTATATTGTTTTAATTTTTTGTATTACTTTAAACTTTTTGTGTTATTTTAATTTTTAGTGTATTTTTGAGAAAATACAATACAGATAACATAGTTTTATTCTATCATATAATATCTTATTTGTTACTTTTTGGAACATTGATTTGTTATCAATTCTGATGAAACATTTTTAAAAAGTGCATATAAATGTTGCGTAGTTGAGAGAAAACATGTTTTCTTTTTGAAAGAATGTTTTTTTGAAAAGTTGCAATACAAAAGAAAACCAAAAAGGAGTATTTGTTTATATAATGGGTAATTTATTTTGAAGATAAACAAAAGATTAGTGAAATGTGAGCAATAAATAATTCAGAAATAAAAGCATTTAAATTTTCCAGTGGGGTTTCATCTTCAGTTCATACGAAGAACACAAAGACAGTCAAAAGCAGACATAAACTATGATACCTTGAGTGAGGACAAAGGACGACGAGGCACACGTTGGCGCGTGATCTTCACGGAGGTGAGAAATGAAAGACTGAAGGTCGGATTTGAGGTAGGCGAAACGGTTGGGATATTGTGTCTGAAGAATATCCAGTTCCTCTTTAGCCGTTTCTATTAATTGCATCTCCCACGACGACGGCGACATCACAAAACCTGCTTACAGTTTTCCAGAGAAAACAAACGGAGACCTTGAGAGAGAGAAAAAGAGAGATGACCTTGAGAAAGAGAGAGAGAGAGAGAGAGAGAGAGAGAGAGAGAGAGAGAGAGCTTGAGAGAAAGAGAGAGAGAGAGAGAGAGAGAGCTTGAGAGAAAGAGAGAGAGAGAGAGAGAGAGAGCTTGAGAGAAAGAGAGAGAGAGAGAGCTTGAGAGACGTTGAGAGAGAGAAAAAGAGAGAACTTGAGAAGAGAGACCTCGAGAGAGAACTTGAGAGAATGAGAGAGAGACCTTGAGAGAGAGACCTTGAGAGAGAACTTGAGAGGAGTTGAGAGAGTGAGAAAGAGAACTTGAGACTGAGAGACCTTGAGGTAAAACTTGAGAGAATGAGAGAGAGAACTTGAGAGAATGAGAGAGAGAATGAGAGAGAGGCTTTGAGAGAAAGAGAGATCTTGAGAGAAAGAGAGACTTTGAGAGAAAGAGAGAGACCTTGAGAGAAAGAGAGGGAGAGACCTTGAGAGAAAGAGAGAGAGACTTTGGGAGAAAGAGAGAGACCTTGAGAGAAAGAGAGAGAGACTTTGGGAGAAAGAGAGAGAGACCTTGAGAGAAAGAGAGAGACTTTGAGAGAAAGAGAGAAAAAGACCTTGGGAGAAAGAGAGAGACCTTGAGACAAGAGAGAGAAAAAGACCTTGGGAGAAAGAGAGAGAGACCTTGAGAAAAAGAGAGAGAGACCTTGAGAAAAAGAGAGAGACCTTGAGAGAAAGAGAGAGAGACCTTGAGAGAAAGAGAGAGAGATCTTGAGAGAAAGAGAGAGAGATCTTGAGAGAAAGAGAGAGAGATCTTGAGAGAAAGAGAGAGAGATCTTGAGAAAGAAAGAGAATTTAAGAGACGTTGAGAGAGACGTTGAGAGAGACGTTGAGAGAGACGTTGAGAGAGACGTTGAGAGAGAGATCTTGAGAGAAAGAGAGAGACCTTGAGAGAAAGAGAGAGTGAGAGAAAGAGAGAGAACTTGAGACTTGAGAGACGTTGAGAGAGAGACCTTGACAGAGAAAATAGTTAAGGAGACACATGTGAATGTTGGAGGGTATTTTCGTCTTTATAAGTTGCACGTACGGATGGTGACAGTTCGCATAAGACACGGAAAGGGATTTGTTTCTTTGTTCACACATACTTTTAGAGTAATATTATTTATTATAACCCCTCGGGGAAAGAAAAAGGAGAGAAAAGGAAGAAAAGGGTGTGAAAGCTTCTTTCTAATTCCTACGCACTAACCAAATTTGGGATCATTTAATGCAACTTTTTATCATCGTTTTGTGTTATTTGCTTTTTTTAAGATTATTGGGTTTCCTTCTCCTTTATTTAAATATTAACCAACCCATCTTTTATCTGATTTGTTTTCTTTCATAAAAATATTATTTTACAGTTTATCTATTCCATGTGTGCTTAATTAGGAAGACCATTTTGGTTCTGTCTATGGATTAAATATAATTATGATGCGACACATGATGAACGCAATCAAGATTCAGGATTAGGTTGGATTATTTGAAATGATCGTGGTATTTTTCAAGTCAGGGGTATGGAAAAATTTCAAAGACGATACACGGTGATTGAAGCAGAATTTACAGCACTTATATGGTCTATCCAATCTGCTTTTTCGTTGGGCTATACGAAAATAGAATTTGAAGGAGATAACATTACTCTTAATGCTCTGATCAATGGAGACATTCCTAATTTAAAATTACAGCTGTATATCGATATCATTCGACGTTGGCTACCATATTTTCAAGAGATCAAATTTTCGTACACCAACCGTGAGGTTAACCAAGCGGCAGATCAATTAGTGAAAAAATCTATCTCTTCTTATTTTCCTTGGAATATTTATCATGTTTGTCCCATTTTTTTACAATATTTTGTATGTCTTGACCAACAATTCTATGACTAATAAAGGAAAATAACTGTGAAAGAAAAAAAAATTAGGAAGACGATTTCTTTTTTTTTTAAAGTCCAATGGTTTTTTTCTATAATTGTTTTTCAAGTGTTCTGTAACATATGAAAAATGCAAAACAACATTATTTGTAAAATAAAATAAAACTTCAAAATGACAGTTTTTATGAATGGAAGAAGATCCTAAATTAAAAATATGATTAATATAAAACAGAATATTAGACGCCAAATAATAAAATCGATATATATATTTATAATAAAACATTATACTGTTTGAAAATGTATTGATGTAAATATCATATATATATTACAGTATTTATAAAATCAGTTTTGTGTAAAACTAAAACCAAGATTTGAATAAAATTATAAAACCAAATCAAAAATCGTCAAAATCGATGACTCCTATTAACATCAAAGCCCAATTTTTAAATCTAAAATGTAATATTTTAATCAAATATAATAATAATCTAAATTTATAATATGTTATATTCATGTAAAACATATTCATATTATCTAGTTATAACGTATATGTAAAAAGATATTAAAATATTCTTAATTTTAGGGTCAGTTTAGATCGGTTCTTTTCATATTTGGTATGGATCATATTTTATCAGATATTCGAAATTATTAAAAAATTCAAAAACTTATTCAAAAATATTTAAATTCAAAGTATCTGGATTATCCGAAAACCCCATTATATACAAACTATATAAAAATATGCAAAAGAATTCAGAATAGTGGAGCTACCAAAAAATCCAGTTAAAAACTGTCCAAACTACTAAAAATATTTCAAAATATCAAATTTTCTAAAAATTCAACAAAAATATTCAAACTGACCAAAAAATATTAAAAAAATATTTGAATTCTTCATAAATCTGGTAAAAAACTGCGCAAACTACACAAAAGTAGCCAAATTACTTAAAATAGGTAAAAGAGTTAATTAAGTTTAGTTAGTTTGGGGGTTTTCAGGTATTAAAACTGAAATCAATTTTATGCAGTAACGAAGGGGGAGAGAATCCGATATTATTCAACTGCTATTATAGTGGCATGATTGAAAACGTAGATGGCCAAACACACTATGTGGGTGGTTGTGTTAGGACTATTGAAACGAAGCCGGATGATTTGTTTACAGAACTTATGAACCAGTTATCAATAAGCATATACGGTCATAGCGTTTGGTATAAGATGTCGTACGAAGGACTAAAAGAGCGTAAACAAATCGTCAATGTTGATGAAAATTTTAGGAAAATGTGCACAAGTGCAATGTGGATTAACATTATTGAAATTTTCGTAAAACGTGATGGTTATATGGGTGAAGAAAATTCGCTTGAAGAGGAAAGGGTTGAAAGGGTTGATGAAGAGGAAATGTGCGATGAAGAGGAAATGTGCAATGAAGAGGAAAGAGTAGAACCATACGATGAAGAGGAAAGGGTTGAAAGAAATGTTGTTGACTTTGTAGACGAGGAATGTAATGAACAAGATACAGGATCAGATAGTGAACAAGAAGATGAGCGTATTGGAGAAGGTTATTTCACATACAAGAAAGGCAGTGGAGAGTTAAAACTAAGACAACCATTTGATAGCTTAGAAGATTTCAAACAAGTGATGGTTGGCGACGTGTTAAGAGAATAATGGAACGTGAGATACGTGAGATGGGAGAAGGACAAGTCAGAGATTAGATGTGCAAGTGAAAGTGATGAAACTTGTGTGTGGAAGATTTCTTGTTGTTACGAAGAACCAATGCATAAATGGCTGGTGAAAATATATAACAAGCATCATAGTTGCATAAAAAGTGGGTATAGCAAGATACTTAACCAAGAAGTGATTGCAAGACTCTTTGTTGGATAATGATTTTGATTTTATCATAATGTTTTTGATTTTGTTATAATGATTTTGATTCTATTATAATGATTATGATTTTCGAATATTTCGACTGATTTTTTCGGTTCAAATCCAGAATCTATGTTGAACTTGAGACGTATACAGGAAACGATGGAGTGGATGTATTCTCCCAATTTAATGTCTATTTGTTGCACTTCGGAGATCGTGGTGTGTATGTACTCTTGACCAATCTTTGGTCTTGACGGTTGTTTCCTTAAGTGCACGACGACAAAAGATCAATTGTTGGTAGCTGTAGGACGTGATGCAAACAACCAAATGTTTCCTATTGCATGGGTTGTGGTTAATGTCGAGAATAAAGTCAATTGGAGATGGTTTCTTGAGAGGTTGCAAATTGATATAAATCTAGGAGAGTGTGTTGGATTTACAGTTATTTCATATCGACAAAAGGGAAATCGATTTTCTTATGTCTGTTTTCTTCATGTTGCTTTGTTATGTTATTTGCAGTGTTTAAATGAATGGTATAGCACACATTTTGTCCGATGTTGAACATTGGATGTATGCTACACACATTTCTGCCAATTTTTTAAAAAAGCATCCACACAAAGCTGATATGAAAGGATTATTTTGGAAGGTGGTTAAGAGTTACAACATGGCATAATAAGATAAAAAGGTGGAAGCAGTAAAACAGTATGATATGAGTGTATACGAATCGATGATAGAAAAAACATCTCTAAAATTCTAGTTTAGCTTTCTTCAAGGAGACAACCTATTGTGATGATGTAAGTAATAATATTTCGGAATCTTTTAGCCATGCTATTTACCTTGAGAGATCCATGATGTTGGTTGAAATGCTAAAGACCATAAGAAGACGAGCTATGCTACGAATCGAAGCAAGAAAGGTAAACGCAATGAGACACGAAGGCAAGTTTAGTCCCAAAGCGGTTTTGAAAGTTGATATATGGAGCAGCGCAAGATTATTTATTGTAAGCCATTTCCAGCTGGTTGTGGTGTCTTTGGGGTTAAGGAGAACAATTCGGCTTTCAAAGTGTATATAAACAAGTATTCTTGCACATGTAGGCGATGGGACATGTCCAGATTGCCTTGCCATCATGCACTTAAGATAATTTTGGATAACAAGTTAAAACAAGAAAATTATATGTCCGAATGGTATCTTACTTGTCGGTGGAAAAAAACGATCTTACTTCTAAGTGGAAAAAATCGAGTTATAAATCGGGTCATTATCTCAAGCAGTTTGATGAAATGGCTTTTTGGCATACTATTTTGAGAATCACAATCACAATGTTCTTAATATGCAACTTCAACTACTCATGTTCTTCAAAACTACTTCCACAATTACAATCATGTTCTTTAAACTCATACTAAAACACTACAACCACAATTACATCACTAACATGTAACACATGATTATAACCAAACAACACACAAACATATTCTTCAAACTACAGAACTCCATCTTGTAAGTTTCAAGTTCTTTCACATATCCACGTAGGTCATTTTTAAATGCACAAACCTCCTTTTCCAAGTCAGATACCACACTTCACAATTTCGATTTTCCATTAAAAGAGAATTAATCTCCGATTTGCAAATTTTTACATTTTTTTTTCTAAAGTGATCGACTCCCTTGCAACATGATCAAATTTCAATTTCATATCTTCAATTTCTTCAAACATTGCTTTATCCGCCCATTTGAATAAATAGTAACAGTTATTCTACAAAATTAAAAACCCAGACTAAAATTTTTTTTAACCCCATATAGCAATAAAGAAGAACCCAAAATTGACCTAGAATTAAGAAATGGTAACTTATTCATTACCTCCTCCCCGTTCAGCATCATAGAATAATCTTCTTGGATTACTCACAGTTGTAAATGTCTTCAACAATGTATGTTCCCCACATCGACACTTATTCAGTATCCTTCTTCTCTTAGCCATTGTCGATATCTTCTTCTCTTTCACGAAGAACAAACCCACTATGTCTTTTTTCCGTCTTTTTCCCACTCCGTCGAAACCCAGTTACCTATCTCACACCAATTTTGTCTTCTTCTTCCACAATCACTCACGAACCCATTACTCTCACTCATGAACCTTAGTTTCGCGAATTTTCCCCCCAAAATAACCAACGACCTCGTTTTTTAAGAAGTATAAAATGAGAGCACAAACAACGCCGTTTTACTATGCTTTTGTTTAATGTGAAACGACATCATTTGAGAGTATTGCCAACATGGCATCTGAGTCAGCACGTTAGACAGCAAAACAAACGACATTTGTTAATTTGTTGGTTTTAGCTGTGAAACGTTAATTCGTGTAGTGTCTTCAAATTTCAAAATAATTCATTTAGATATTAACATTGCTTACTAGTTCAAATATACATAATCCAATCGGAAAAAATTATGTGAAAATCAACTATTTTTCCTATAAAAAAACCGTTTCGGATCAAATTTTCAGTTTTTCAAGTTGGATTCAGGATCAGGTTGGGATTTTTTGCCCACACCTATAAATTCTATATAATAAAATATCTGTTGCATTAATGAACAAAGAAAGTGTCTGAATATATGTATCGTTTAACTTAACCTCTGCTTTTCCGACTCTAAAACTCAGGCTGGTGAAAATGCAGCTTTTCAAATCCTAATTGTTTACGAACATACAACATTTGTGTTTTACGAAAATGAATGAAATTTAAGTGTACAACTTGTGCTATGCTTTACCTCAAACCACAGAACAAGAAGCTAACTCAGCTGCTGGATTCTGTTCGGTAAGTAGGTCGCTGGAAATCGCAGACGCTATTCTGTGTCGTTTCAAAATCAAAGAAGTTGCAACTTTTGCGGATTGGTAGTTCAAGACGATTACTCTCTCATCCTCTAAGTCAATCCTAAGATCCTCAGTGTTGCAATTCTCTATCAACTGACATAAATGTCTCAGATTATCCACTTCCACCATATTCACTTTCTTAACCTGTTTTCACCACACAAAAATAACAGTTTTCATTTCATGGTTTTTTCCGGTACAAATGTATGCCATGTTGAGACAAATCAATGAATTATGATGATGCATTTGGATTCACAGAGTAATAAAAGGATCATATAATGTTTAAGATTAGCCAATATAGTTTTTAGTTACCTGCAATTCTGAGAGACGCTCGTATCCTGTGTTGATATCATCCATTAACACCTATCAACAAGAGAATGAATTATCAGTGTGATTGCCTAAATAGCGAGACATAGACTAAAGTGATCCTCAATAGTTCTAACAACTAAGCCGAATTCAGAGTTGATTTAATGAAGTTTATAAAATCTTTTGAAAAGAGTTTGATTTGTGGTAAAGAAAAGGAGAATTTTCTAGACACTGAAAATGGTACTTGGGCAGAAACTCTAACCTTATGAAAGGAACTAGGTCAAAGGAAATAACAAACCTGAGAGACGATGACAAGTTGTTGACCGGCTTTTTTGGGCAAATCTTTTAATGCACGCTCGCATAGTCTGCGTGGAGAAGTGTTGTACCAATCTTCTCCATATTCATGAAGGTATGGCTGAGTGAGAGGTACAAATACGAAACCCGCAAATATGTAATAACTTGGAAGCTGATCAAACTGATGCACTGGTACTAGTGGTTGCAGCTGCAATTAAGCAACAAAAATCTGTTAAACTCAGATGAAAAGATGATTGTCAATTCTGGAGATGATTTATAAACTAATGATTAAATTACATACAGTAATTTAGTTAGTAATATCTTTGGTGATCAGCATAAAATCTACACATAAGACAATCACTTACAGGTTTTAGAGTGATACTGAACTCATGTTCTTTTCCCTCCCTCATGACTTTAACTAAAGCTGTTTCATTTGGTTTCTTCATGGAAACCAAATGATCGAAAGTGATTCGTTCCTTGTTCCGGAGAGGAACTGTAGTACATGAAAAAATACTTTACATGCAAAATAGGCGAAAAAATAATCAGCAGTTAGGTACATGGAAATAAAGGAAAATATACCTGTTCCATCATTTGCTATAGGAACACCATCAAATGCGAGAATAACATCATCCTTCTTTAGAATTCTATGAGCATCAGATAGAGGGTTTATTTTGCTTATAAGAACCCCTGTCATTTCAGGACTCAACTGAAAATGACTACGAATTTGAACATTCTCCATAGGCTGACATGATACTCCCATTGAGCAGAAACCAATATATTTACCGCATTCTTCAACACCAGTTATGAAATGCTTAATTACCGGTGTTGGAATTATATAGCTGCAGTTTGAAACCAGAAAATAAAATGTCAGTCTAAACCTTGGTATGTCAAGACATGTACATTGTACTTCATATATTATGCATACAAGAAACGGTGATTAGAGTCTCAAATTTGGGAGACATGTCAAGACAGCAAAAAGTCATACATCTTTCCAGGGGAGACAAATAAACTTGTGTTAATAAGTTTATGTATCACGATAGATGTGTTTTTTTTTCTAATCTGGAAACTTTATTTCACTTCTTTTCCTGATAATTTTGAGTTCGTTAGAGCTACAACAACTACCCAAAAGTTACAGTCACGACTCACCCTATATTCTCAGCACCTGATAGATTTTGAAACGCAACGCCGGCTACTTTGTTTCCCATGATAGCTGGGCCACCACTATTTCCGGGGTTAATAGCTGCATCTATCTGTATAGCCATTAGCTGTGTAGCACCGTGAACATATTGTGTGGGTTCAACTCGAGAAACAACACCCTTTGTAACAGATATGTTGTCACCACCTGCACTAGAGCGCATAACAGTAAAACTCAAATCCTTTTCTTTTTCTTTTCAAATTGTCTTCACCATATACATAGAACCCTTAAGCCAAAACATCATAAAAATGATTTACACATGTCAATGCACATTTCAAGTATATCACTTTCAATGAAAGAAATCCTATGGATGTGAAGTTCTAGCAGGTCAACCAATCCTATAAATATTTGCATAGACCTAACAACCAAAGCATAATGATAACAAAAAAAAACATGTATTCCTACCCTTCTTCAATGCATGTCAAACAAAATTCCATCTTTAAAGCAGACCAGTGACATGATAGAAATCATGTCTCCAGCAACGATTATACAATTTTGGATCTAGAGACCAAAATATATATAACAAGACTATCTGAAAATCAAAATTGCAAGAAAACCTGGAGAGCAAGCCCTTTTTTTTAATGCATCTACACTTACTCATTTCTCTACTAACTTTATATGTATGCAAGAAATACAACAAATACCTTGAGGATAGCCAACTACAGCCACAGCTTCCTGTAGAAACGGTATATCTCCAAGCTCCAAGGAATTCATACCTTCCCAAAACACTTCACTATCAATTACCAAGATGGCCAAATCACATTCATGGCCAACCGCTTGAACTTCCGCTCGGTACTTTATAGGCGATCCATGCTTTCTGACAAGCACAAAGGAGTGATCAGCCACCACGTGAGCATTTGTTATAATCTTTCTTCCCGAAATCACAAATCCTACAGCAATGTCAAACAACAATTCAACACAAACCATACAAACCAGCAAAAAAATCTTAACCAAAAAATCCCTGTCTAATAATAAGACTCCAACATCTATTAATCAACTAGAAAATTAATAACATCAGCAATTCTAAAATGCTACAAACTGCTTTCACCTAAATATAATTTTTTTGCAATGTAGGCTAAAACAACGGAATCTGAATCTGCCCAACCTAATTAATTAACAAAAGATTCCAGAAGGCTACATAAACTTCATTTAGCAAAATTTGTTTTGACAACGTAGAAGAGAGATTGATTAGGAAAAGAAAGGCTGAGTTATACCAGAGCCCATGGATTCTCGTTGGGACTTATTCTGCCAAGGAAGAAAGTAACTAGGACTAGTAGAAACGGTGAAGATTTTCACCACCGAGTCCAGCGCCAATTCAACCGCATCCGCCGCAGGAGAGTTTAGTTGTCCTTTTGCCACTATCCTCCGCCGTGAAAACTTTCTGGTGTTAAGTCGCCGTGAAGAAACCGGTGCTGAAGCAGTCGTGTACTGACTCTCATTACGCGAATTCACGCACACAGAGTAACAAAAGCGAGAAGAAAACGAACTCTCCGTCGTTGCTCTGTGTGGTAAGTAGCTCCGAACACCATTGCAACAATGTAAGACGGAAGGAGAATACTCAGAAACCGAAGAACTATAGATTCTGCGGAGCCGCTCGACGGTGCGAATTGACCGGAGCAGCATTTTCCCGATTACTCCTTCTTCGGTTCTAAAAAGAGTTTTTAAGCGGCTAGGTTACTTTTAACAGTGTCCATTAACCAATTGGTTTACTCTGGGTTAAGTTTTACCAATTTTAATTCCAACCGGCTAAGTTTTATGGATGTTAGTTGGGAATCTATTGTCAAAGTGATTCTGAAACCTTTTGGTGATTTCAAGAAGAAAAATGTACATTTTATAATCACACAAATTCTTGGGTTATGAATAAAGATTGCTCATACCATATGATTTCGAACATGAAATAATTTGAAACATATAACGCTAGAAATATTAGGTATATGTAAATAATCCGAACTGAATAAATCAAACTAAAATCAAACTGAAAAAACAGATTTTGGTTGATATTCGGTTATAAAAATTATCCAAAAAGATATTATTTTGAATAATCATAGTTATTGGTTAATAACAAAACCGAACCAAAAAACAAAATAATATCCGAACAAACGGAATTATTTTTGGTTATTTTGCGGTTATCCAAAAATATATTGGTTATATTTCGGTTAACTTCAATCATTTTTTTGTTATTTTCGGTTTTTTTTTATTATTTTCGGTTAACTTCGATTATTTTTTGTTATTTTTGATTATTTTTGGTTATTTTTGGTTATTTTTAGTTATTTTTAGTTATTTTATTGTATTTCGGTTATTTTGGTTATTTTTGGTTAACTGAATATTTTCATTTATTTTTGATTTTAAATTTAATAACCGAATCGAACGAAACTAAAACATAACCGAACCGAAATTAAAATAAAATATAAAAATAACCAAATAGATTTTTAATCTCACTAACCAAAAAAATCAAAACCAAAAATAACCAACCGAAACCGAATCGAATATTCGAACGAAATATAAATTTTATTCGATTTTGTATGCGTGATATCATCATCATAATTTTAGATGATTTTTAAGACATACTTTATTTAGTAATGGGAAAAAGATTGATCTCATTAGGTACGTTTCATAAAAACATATTTAGATATAATTGCAGATGTGAATGCAAATGTTTTTGAAGATAAGTATATATGCAAAGGATAATGAGACGTAGATGCAATAAAGAAATCCTAAACAAATGGTATTTGTCTTCATTTTCATTATTTCTTAATTGCGTGCAAAGTTCATCGTTTTCATCTAAATTTACAACAATTGAAAAATACAAGACAGTTTATTCCTTATGTTATACATGGCTGCAAAAGCTCTTAAATCCTTTCAAACATTTTAAAAATGTTTTTATAGGTTAGTTGAACATTCGGATATTCGTTGGTTTTTCATATTAATTTTTTTAAGTTCTAAATATTTCAATATTATGGATATATAACTTATTCAGATTTTTTTTTAAAAAAATTTAGATTTGGCTTAGGTTCGGTTCAATTCCATTCGCATTTATATATCTAAAATATTGATAAAAACAAAAGAAAATTGGTTAAATATGAATAAAATTTCGTTAAATTTTGACTAATATCAATAAAAACTTTTGGATATTTCGATTATTTTGGTTATTTTGATTTAAAAACAATTGATTTATTTGTGTTTATAAATTTTAGATAATTAAATTATATCAACAGTAAATATAACTAATATTTTATCTATATAATTGTATTTTGGATATCCATTTGGTATTCGATTCTAATTTTTTAGATATAAAAATATAGATTCCGTTTAGATATTTTGTCGGTTTTAATTCGGTTCAATATTTAATTTTCAAATCGATTCTAATTCAATTTTTTGTTTCAAATATTTTGTCCAGATATTTGATTTACATTTTAGCAAATGAAAAAATAATAACAAAATTTTAAATAAGATAACAAAATTAAAGAAAATCCAAGTTTTTTTTGTACTGTAATCTTAAATAATACTTACGCCAATTCATTAAATAATATATCAATTAAATCATTAGATGTGTTTAATATGTATTGGTAGATTCACTCAATCTATGAATTAATAATCTGCGGATTTAGCCTAGTCTGAATGCGTCAAAAGGAGAATCCATGTCTTTGAACTGAAGGTTAAATATATATATTCAATCTAAATTGAACAAAAATGTTATTTGATTAGAAAATAAGAAAGCTGCGCCATCTCAAGCTCTTTATATTATTTTGATGGCAATACCTAAATATTATTTATTTTCAAAAAATCATTTTAGCCTTAAAATCATTTTTTAATTAATAAAAGAGTAATTGACAAAATAATACTATTTTAGTTTTGCTTCAAAATTTAGCACCAATAGTTTATTTTTCCAATAATAACATAAATTTTAGTATTAAAATACTTTAAAACATATTTGTAAGGAAAAATAAACCCTAAATTAGAAAAAATAAACACAGACATAATATTTAATTTTATTTATAACTAATTTAAGAGAAATAAATATTTTTATATAAAAATTGTGCTATTTTTAGAATTTTAGTTTTAATGTGTTAAATTTAGAAAAAACTTAAAAGAGTGCAATTTTAGAGTATTAACAAGGAAAAATAAACTCTAAACTAGAAAAAGAATCCAAACATATTATTTTAATTTTATTTATAACTAATTTAGCATAAAAAGTTGTTCTATTTTTAGAATTTTAGTTTTAGTGCACTAAATTCAAAATAAATATTTAAAAAAGTGCTATTTAAAAGTATTATTCATAATTATTTGCGTTCAAAATATAGTGAATGTATATTTTTTAGAATAATACCTAAAATAGTATTTTTTAAAAAATTATTCCAAATCTAGCATCATAAAATTAAAATTCTAAAATAACACAAATAATTACTTGAAAATATTTATTTATTCTAAGTAAATTACATAAATATAAAACATTATATTTGTATTTTTTTCTAATTTATAATTTATTTTTTATTAATATGAAGTTTTAATATATTTTAAACTTAAATTTGTATGAAAATTTAAACTAACAAACTTAAAAACTGCTATTTTATATATAGAATTGTCTTATTTTCTATTATTCTACATTTATATTTTTAAGCTCCTCTAATTACATTAATTATAAATTATTGTGTTTGCAATGTATGCGTATATGACATCATTTGCTTAATAAACTTTAAATTTCCTTAATAAATATGTCTTTGTAAAAAATAAAAAATCTTTCCATAGAGAAGAAACTACGTGTACGAAACAAAGAGATTACATATAACTTTAAGTAATCCATGCAGACGCGACATGTCTTTCTCACCCTATTTCATTATACAATTTTTTCACATTACCAAATATATTAGATTTATACCCACGCCATGTGTGGAGAAAAATATTCGCAAATTATAGTTTATTAATAAATATAAATTAAATATTTATATAATTTTAACTTTTATTTAAAATTACTTTTAACATTAATTTTTGTATATATAAATTAAAAATAAAAATAATTACTTTTTACGAATTTAATAGTATTTTTTGGTTAGTTTAATAAAATATATTAATTCTTTAATCAAATTAATAATAATGACATATATTGTAATTATTCTAATAAATTAAGTTCATTTATATATTTATTTGAAATTTACTGTAGTGATAATACGTCAACATGATATTTCTCTTAATAACACATCAAAGTAAAATTACTTTTTTAAATATTTTTCAAATAATATATTAGAAATTACGATAGTAACTTAAATATATTTATATTTATTTGAAATTATTTATATATTAACGTATAAAAAATTGAAAAAAAAAATTATTGTTTTTGCAAATGTAATAGTATTTTTTGTTTAGTTGAATAAAATATATTTATTCTCTAACCAAATTAATATTAATGGCATGTATTGTAATTATTCTAGTAACTTAAACCTTTTTATATATTTAATCTGAAACTTGTTGTGGTGTTGACAACTCAGCATGGTATTTTTGTTATTAACACGTTAGAGTAAGGTTACTTTGTTAAAAAGTTTCTCAAATAATATATTAGGGATTTCTCTAATTCAAAGTTTTTAAATTCCTATATATAAACTAGTCACTTCCATCAACTAAATTATTCCCTTTTCTACTTCAATTTATCCCCAAAAAATGGACAAGATCGAATATACAAATCTCTACAATTACATCCTTATAATATCAATAACAATATTATTGTCTTTGTCAAGACCATCTCATGCAACAAAACACTTCAATGTGGTAAGCTTTGGAGCAAAACCTAATGGTAATGTTGACTCAGCTTCAGCATTTGTCAAGGCATGGGATGCAGCATGTGGTTCGACAGAGGGTGCGATTATATACGTACCAAAAGGGAGATATCTGGTTAGACCGGTTAGATTCAATGGTGAAAGATGTAAGAGTGTTGATATTGTGTTGAAGATCGATGGAACTATTGTTGGTTCTGAAGACTATAGGTTTCTTGGGAAAGAAGAAACATGGTTTAGCTTTGAAAGAGTTAATGGAGTTTCGGTTATCGGTGGTTCTTTCGACGCTAAGGGACATTCGTTGTGGGCTTGCAAGGCTTCATCTTCTAATAACTGTCCAGCTGGTGCTACGGTACCATCGATTTGCACATTAATTCATATGAAATTCATTTCATATTTTATCATTCCTATAAAAAAATTTTAAAACACTAATACTTTAAAATAACATTTTCTATTTTTTTTGTTCAAAATCTAGTATTTTAAAAATAAAATTTTAAATTTACCACGAATAATTATGTGAAAATACTTATTTATTTTAAATAAATTATACATAAAATTAAAACATTATATTTGAGTTCCTTTTTCCAACTTAAAATTTATTTTTTTCTATTAAAAAGAAATTTTAATGCATTTTAATCTCAAATTTGTGCTATTACTGAAAATTTAAACTAATTATACTATTTTTAGAATAAAAACTTAAAAAATTGCTATTTTAGAGAATTACTCTAAAATTTTTGTTCAAAATATATCAGAATAAGAATAAAATTCTAAAAATTGCACAAAATTATATTTTAAAAATAATTACTTACCCTGAATAATTAAAAAAAAATGTTTGTTTGATTCTTTTTTCTAATTTAAACTTTAGATTTTTTTTATTTCGTATACGTTATAGAGTAATACTCTAAATAGCATACTTTTAAATTTTTAACACCCTAAACTTATAATTCCAAAAATAGCATAATTATTTTGTGAAAATACTTATTTATCAATTTAGAATTAAATTTTTTCCAATTTAAAGTTTAAATTTTTCTTCTTAGGAAAATTTTTAAAATATTTTTAATATTAAATTTTGTGTTAATTTTAGAAATTTATAATCTTTGAAAAAAAAATTAAAATAATGTTATTTTAAACAATTGTCCTATATTTTAAACTATTTTAATATTAAATTTATTAGAACAAAAACTTTAAAAAATATTTTGGAGAATTTCTCAAATATATATATGCAATTTCTAATCTGGGAATAATATATCTTATGTTTGTAATGTAAATGATACAGACAATGAGTTTTGTGGAGTCGAGTGGAATAAAAGTAAAGAGAATATTATCATTGAACAGCCAAATGTTTCACGTAGTGATTAACCGATGTCGAGATGTTAAGATGGATGATATTCGGATAGTGGCAGATGGTAAAAGTCCAAACACAGATGGTATTCATGTTCAGCTCTCTTCTCATGTTCAGATTCGTAATGTTTCCATCAAAACTGGTGACGATTGTATCTCCATTGGACCTGGTACCAATAACTTATGGGTCGAACGAGTCACATGTGGTCCTGGCCATGGTATCAGGTATATATTAATGGACAAAAATAGCATTTTTAAATTTTTTTGTTCTAAAAAATTTAAATATTAACACAAATTTAATGTTAAAATATTTTAAAACTTTATTTTTAATAAAAAACTAAAACTTAAATTGAAAAAAAATACAAATATAATATTTTAATTATATTTATAATTTATATATGATAAATATATATTTTCAGAAAATAATTTATGCTATTTTTGGAATTTTAAGTTTAGAATGCTAAATCTGGAACAAAATTTTTAAAAAATACTATTTTATGATATTATTCTATATTAATCTAGAAATATTTTTATAAAATAGTCATATCATAACGTGTTATTTACAAAAGTATCATAGTGATTTGTAATCACCAAAATAAATTTCAAATAAATATATATAAGATTAAATTACTAGAATAATTACAATATATGTCATTCTTATTAAACTAAACAAAATAACTATTTATTTTGAAAAATAATCATATTTATTTTCTTAAATTACACATACGAAAATTTGTAAATAATTAATAGTCACTCACATAGAAAAAATAATATTTGTAATTCAGTTATATTATATTATTTTTGTTTAGTCATTATATTTTTCTATTATTTTTGTTTGATCAATAAAAAGGAAAACTGGATCACTAATCATTCATATAAATTTATTTAGTTAGCATATATTATAAATTTGATATTTTAAAATATGGATATTTGTTATTTAAATAAAAAAAGTTTATTGTTTTTAATATTTTATGAATAAAATATATTTAGTATAGAAATCAATAATTTAAATAGAATAAAAACTACCACTGCATTAAAAATAATAATCAATATATTGTTAGATATAATCAGATTTTAAATTCTAAATAATAATATTTTATAAATAACTATAATAGATTTTATAAATAAAACTACATTATATTTATTCAATAATTATTTTATTGTATAAACTTAGTATATAATATAAATATAATGAACAAAAATACAATGAGATAGATGGGATAATACAAGTATTTATAAAATATTGCAGCATTGGAAGCTTGGGAAAGGATAGAGAAGAGGAAGGTGTTAGAAATGTGACAGTTAAGAAAACAGTGTTTAAAGGAACAGACAATGGATTAAGAATAAAATCATGGGCTAATCCAACAACTGGTTTTGTTCAGAGAGTTCGGTTCTTAGAATCTCTCATGTTCAATGTTAAATATCCTATCATCATTGACCAACATTATTGTCCTCATAACATCAACTGTCCTTCTCAGGTAACTTCTATTTTTTTTCTATTAGTATAGATTAATTGCACTTACTATAACATAACTAGATTTACACTCAGGTTTTGTGCAGAGAAAATATCCGTATATTATAATTATTTAATTATTTAATAAATATAAACTAAATATTTATATAATTTATTTATTTTTAAATATTTTAGATATAAATAAATAATACGTAAATATTTTAAATCTTATATGTTAATTATTTATTAATACATAATTTAATTTATTTTATTATCATGTATTTAAATATTTTTTATATAAAAATATATTATTAATTATATATATTATTATGTATCGAATTCAAAAAATATGTTTATAAGTTAAATAAATTACATATGTCATTTATATCATGGTAAAGTATATTGATTTTCTAACCAAATTAATAATAGTAAAATATATTGTAATTATTCTAATAACCTAAACCTATTTATATATTTATTTGAAATTATTTATAAATTATTATATATGTAAATTAAAAAATAAAAATAATTATTTTTTATGAATTTAATAGTTTTTTATTTTATTTTAATGAAATATATTATTTTTTAACCAAATTAATAGCAATGACATATATTGTAATTATTCTATTAATTTAAACTCATTTATATATTTTTATTTTTAATTTATTATATTATTAATACGTCAATATATATTTATATTAATAACACGTTAATATAAAGTTATTTTATTAAAATGTTCAAAAAATATATTGAAGATCTAGAGGAGTTAAGCATTTCAACAACAATGTTTTTTTATTGATAACAAATAGGAATCAGGAGTGAGGATAAATGATGTGATATATCAAAACATAAGTGGAACATCAGCTACAAAAATTGGTGTAAAATTGGATTGTAGTTCTAAATTTCCATGCACAAGTATTAGCATGAAGGACATTCATTTGAAATATGCTAATGAACCTGCACAATCTTCATGTGTCAATGTCTTTGGAGGTACTCTTGGTTTGGTCAAATCCCAACAATGCTTCATTCGATGATTATGTTAATGTGTTATTAATTTTTATTGTTTGTATTATGTTTCCTGTGAATACATTTTGTATATATATTGATTCATACAAGCAAAGACAGAAGAAAGACCAATTACATATAATTTCGGTTTTAGTTATTATGCTAAAGTAGTCGGTTCATTACCAATTCCATTTCAATTCCACAATTAACATACGCGATTTAGATATCCGTCTTGCGTATAGAAAAATATTCACACATTATAATTAATTGTTTATTTAGTAAATATAAATTACGACAAATGATTGTTTTAGCACTAAAACAAGTTTTAGTATATAGTTTTGGTAGATGTAGTTTTTCAATTCAACCAAAACAATATCACTACTACTGATTTAAAAGTTTTGACTGATTTTTTAAACGTTAATGTTATTGAACAGCAAAACACTAGTATTTACATGATGTTAGGATGGAATTTGGGCATTATAAACTTTTTATTAGAATACATTATCATATATTATAGATTAGAAGCATAAATAACATAAGTCCAAGAACAATCAAACATATGTGTTCTTGATTAACTAAACCGAAGAAAAAGATAACATCAAACATAAATAACGTTTTAGAAAAAGATTCCTAAAACATAAGAGATAATACCTAAAATTGATCAAAGTCTTTCTAAAATCAGCATTTTAGAAAGAATTTCCTAAAATATAAGAGATAATAACTAAAATTGCATAAAATCTTTCTAAAATTTAATAAATCTTATGCAGTTTTACGTTTTAGGAAGATATTTCATATTTTTAGTAAGGCATTTTTTAATTTTAAATAAATAAGGTAATGTGCTATTAACTGTTTTACGATTTGTTGTTAACATTAACAAATGCATCTTTTTATAGGTATAAACATGGGAGATTCCTAAGGATACCTTTACCTCATTTGCAATATAGTTTCGGAGAAAACCCACAATAAGTATTACAATCTTTGTGAATATTGTACCAACAAAATTGCTAGCACATGGTACTCGTAAAAATTGTAAAGAAAAAATGAATAAACTCTCACTTAACTATATCAGATGTGATAATCTCGTAAATATGAGCATACACTTCAAATGGATGAAGTGGAAGTTGGAGGTAGATATAATGCTCATGATAACAAGAACATCATTTCTAAACTATATACTAAAATTGTATATATTTTCCTCATGTAAAACTATTTTGTCACATTCAAATCAAGAAATACAACAAAACCAACCTATATAAGAACCAAAAAATCCAAAGATCTAGTTACAAGAATATGAACTATTCTTTATCAAAAAGGGGTTACAATCAAAATGCTCAGCTTTCCATAGTTAAGAAATATCTTGCTACAATGGCAGTAATGAGATGGATCATTACTATTATTCAACATGTGATGCAGTAGAGATATTTGATCCTACTCCAGAGCTAGTAATAGAAGGTGGTGCTCTTCGACGGAGAAGAGTTGGAAAAAGTACTTGGAAAGTGTTGCAGGCATGCCGGATCTTTTCTTTTGCCGAATCGCGTGCAGAATCTCTACCTCTACTGAATAGCGTGCCGGAGATGGAGACAAAATGCGGAATCACGTGCCAGAGATGGTGACGGAGTTGGAGACGAATGCGAGCACACTTCCTATCGATTTCGTCACCAGAAACGTTGAACATGTGCTGAAACGCGTACGGGAGATGGAGACGATGACGATGTCATCGCCGAAGTTAGAGAAGACGACCAGCGAATTTTCAGTCTGCGACTTTGGCGCCGGAGAGGTTGAAAGAGAAGAAGCATTTCACGTCTGCATTTAGTTCTAATTTTAATCAGTGAGAAAATAGACTTTTCTTATTTGTAAAAATGCTAAATGAAAGATTTTTTGTTTGGGGTGATATAATTGTCATAAAAAGTTGGTTTAGTGCTAATGTAGGATATTTCTATATATATTAGATACGTAAATAATTCATCTCTTATTTAAAATATTTTTTTAAATTTTTTTTAATATTAGTTATACAAATGAAATATATAATAAAATCAGATTATACAAATGAATTTAAATTGTATATATCTTAAACTAGAAATATTATTAAATAGGTAAAGAATTCTACATGTGATAAATATTAAATTAATCTAAAATTTTGTTTTATATTTTTTTGACAAAAAATTTAAAAACTTTAATTTTTTTTATATGTTGTGTTTGTATTTTATGTCGAATATTAAAAATTTACATTTAGTATATTGTTATATATTTGTCTAATGTTATTATCGTAAATATTATAATAAATTATATATTTTTAAAATGCTTTTATGATGTGACACGTCAATCTAACATATTTAAAAATCATACGTGAGATTTCTTTAGTAAAATACTTTTAAATTAATATATTAAAGATTTTTCGCAAACACACCATTTCAATTTGGACAATTTTGTCATATGGTTTATAATATAATCCGTCTAATGTTTAGATTCATCTAATGTTTGCATCTCCAAAGCTACACCAGGAAGATATGACTACGTATGGCATAGGAAGCTTAGTTCTATTGGTGAAAGATTATGTCAAAGGAAACTCAAGAGTTTTGTCTTAATCAATTATGTAAGAATCAAAGGGTTGCCCCACATCACATATTCTGACATAACACCACTATAGAGTAGTGTAGTTGTGTGGATGAATTTAAGGTTGTTGGGGCTAAGGTGTCTGCTCTCTATGTTGTGTTAGAAAGAAGGTTCTATGATGAATCTGTAAATACAATTGCTGTAAAAAATGATATTTTTGTCAAGTAGGTAGAGTTATTGATGGATCGTGAAGAGAATGATTACAACAACAGAAAAGAGTCCAAGAGCAACAAACAAAAGTTGATCTGCCAAAATCCACACTACACAAAGTCAACCATCTAGAAGAGCAACAAACAAAAGTTGTATTTACAGATTTAGTGTGGATTTTTGAGAGAGTTTCCGACAATGTATTGCCAACAGACGCATAGAAAGATCATCCTTTGGGTCTTTAACCATCTAGCTGAGACCCGGCTATTGAGTGGGACGTGCTTTATCGAATGAGATTCACGAATAATCATTGTTATAAGCGGCATAATAACTTATATACGATTGCGATTGCATGACATGTATTAATAGCTACAATTTTACTAACTAATGCACCGGATACCATCAAAACTCCAAATTTAAACATGATTAGACGAGAGTAATAATGTAATAGGTGATCTCTTGGAAAATCCTCGTGCTGTGCACCCCTTTTTTATTTACTCAATATTTTATATATATTACAAAATGTCGTATTTTCAAAATATCATAACTTATCCAATATAATTTTATAAAACCCTCTAAAAAATCTTTTACGTGCCAATGATACAAAAACCCATTAGGGCTATTTTCATACTATTGTTACACTGAGTTCTACAGTTTGTCTTTACCTTATCCCTCTATCATATCTCTGTGATGTTACGATTCAGAAGAATTTTGGACATTAATTTGCTGGGTATTATTTGGGCCAAAGATATAAAAGGGAAGTCCAAATAATAAGGTAGCAGATGGAAAAACGTCGTCGTTTGGTTTGTTGGTGAAGGGGCAAGAGTTTGTTACGCAGAGTACACGTGTGTAAGGATAGCTCTTGCTGAGCTGGAGCCTGGTATAAAAGCAGAAGGGTAACAGTGAGAAAGATTGCTGGAAATTTGGGTGAGGCACAAATCTGAGAGAAAGAATCGAATAAGAGTGGGAGAAGAAGATCTTATCTTGTTCTTGGTTTTGCTCTTGAGTTGTATTCTTTGTAATTGGAAACTCTGGCTGATTTGTTCATGTGAATGGAATCCTTGTGAGCTGGTTTGCTCACCAAGATGTACCTTAGTCTATGACCTTGGGAACTTGTAAAAGCTTGTGTGTGTTCTTGATCGATAGATGCTTGTAGATACAATCAGATCTGCAAAATAGAATCAACATATCAAAACAGTAATCTGAGGTAATAGAAAAGTCATAACAATCTCCTATCTTCTATTCTTCTCAATCATCTATTGTTTATTCTTGTGATTCTGTTGTTTTATCGTTTTCGTGTATATTGCATAGAAACCAAACTTCTTCCATTGACGAGTTTATGGTTTAATGTTTTAAAGTTTATGATTTCCTGTCTTTTTGGGGAAATCTAATCAAGTCTGACGTAGCTCACCTCATAGAGGACGAAATTGTGGAATGAAGATTGGTCGACCATGGGCATTCATTCCTCATGGGCTTGTTGCAGCATTGGGTTTGAGTCTCCCAAGCAATGTGGATGCATTGGTCTTTGAAAGCTAATATTAAGTCTTCACTATTGCATTTTAGTACATGAGGTCGAATCTTTTGACCAATTCTACCCACAAAAGTGGTTGAAGGTATGATTCTTACACAATAAGATCCTTGTTGCTATATGACAGAACAACAATACAATTTTACACAAACTTGATATTGAGTTTTATATACAGTAACTTTCAGAACCGGCCTTAGATAGAAGCATGAATATTGAGCCCTTCATATAGATTTAAGCCAAAGAATGATCAGAATCATTACGAATCTCCTGGGCACGAGCACTGGAGATGTAAACTGCATCCAGAAGAGAACTGTTTCTTCTCCCATAGACAATGTAAACAAACACTCCTATGAGAAGCCAGACTGATACACGAGCCCATGTCGCAGCTCTAAAACATTAGCAAGACAACAACAAAATGTTTTAACATTTACAATAAACTCATTGGTTAGTATACACAAATATGGTCTCATTATGTATACTCACCCAAGGTTTACCAAGAGATACATGTTGATAAGAATGCAGAGAATAGGCAAAAGCGGAACAAACGGACAATTAAAGCCTGTAAAAGAAACTTATGGAGTTATATTGTTCATGTCACAATACAACACATGCAAATTTATGGTTTGTATTAGGAAATATTTACCTCCAGAATGTCCAACACTGTGTCTGGCATCATCCTCATCTAAACAACTCAGAACAATTAACCCGAAAAGGAGGAGAAATCCACCAACACCACATAGAGAGTACCGGAGGAGTCTGTTGATAAGGTAGAGAAAGTGGAACTAAGTATGTTTTAGTAAAAGACATAGCCTGAGGTACATAAACTATTGATGAACTAACCCTGGCAACTGTAAGCTTGATGCTGCATAGCTTAAAAGAAAGTTCCCAATACAAGTAAAGATAATGCTCCAACCAGCAAGTTTCCTTCTGTTTTCTTTACTAAGAACCCCTACAGAAATCATTAACACATGTTGAAGAATTTGCTTCATGTTTTTTTCTTTACCAAGTCCACAGAGATCAGCTAATGCATGAAGTTCATGCACCAGGGAGAATAAATAGTAACTTACAAATTCCTTGATCTTCTTGCTTTTCCACAACTGAAGCATCAGTTTTGCAAAGTAAAAGCTGTTTGCTACTAATGGAAGTGCCAACATGAATGGGTGAGCTTTCTTCACCACATATCAAGGGCTCAGAACAAATCCTCTCTTGAAGAGATGACGGGAAAGGTACCTGATAAAAGCCTTGTTAGTCTAATGCATGAGAATTGTTTATTACCATAGGTGATTTGCAGTGGATTGTAGCTGTGTTGAAAGCTCAGAAACTACAAGTTGCACCGGTTAGCAAGAGAGCTAACAGGTTAAAAAGGAAGTTTTATGTTGGTCTAGGATTTTGGTTTGGGCACTGGAAGAAAATTAGAGACCTTTTCTCCTTAATCAAGTATATTCTATAATGTAGTTTTAAGGTGAACTCAAATCAAAAAATAACTTTACTGGTTCCAAATACCTCATCCGGCGGAACATATCTGAGTATCAACACTGATACTGCAACCATTGTGAAAGCAACAAGTGTCCCGACACTCACCTACACCAAAAAGAGCTTGTCGAATACTTCTTACAGGCTAAATGGTGATTTGTTTTACTGGACCAGGTATACTTTTAGTGAATCATAATGTGTCTTAATTACCATTCCCGCAAGTTGTGAAACATCCAAAAAGAAAGCTAAGGTTGCTGCACAAGAACCAGTTATTATGGTTCCTTTAACAGGAACCTGCGTGCGTTGATTCACATCCGAGAAAAAGGAAGGCAACAGACCATCCCTAGCCATTGCCATCAGAATCCGCGGCTGAAAAATGAATAACTAATCACTTAGGAATAAGGTCGTCTTTCGTTATTACAAGCACCAATCACTTAACCAAAGAACGTACGAAAAGAAATTCACATAACAGCTACATTTTCTGCAAACATATCACTGGTAGATCCTTAGCACTACAGATCGGAAATTGACACTTGAATCATGTTTTTAGTTTACCTGAGGGAGAAGGGAGCCCATTAAAGCAGAACAGAGAGCCATGACAGCACCCATAGTTATCAAATATCTACAAAAACCAACAAGAAACAAAAATCAAACTCTTAGAAAAAATCATGCCAATGAAAACTATTGCATCTTAACAGAAATCATCGACTTACGCAGCCCATTGAATTCCATGACTAGCAAACGCAGAGGATATTGGGGTGTCAGGGTCCATAGCATAATAAGGCACTAAACCAACTACAACAATAGACACCATCATGTATAGCAAGCAACTAAGGAGGAGCGAAAGACCAATGCCGAGCGGTAAATCCCGCTGGGGATTTTTCACCTGCATATGAAGCAGCAATGCAAGTAACTATATACTAATTCCTTAAAAGGCATACAAACAAATATGATACAACAACAATGTATGATCTGACCTCTTCTGCCATACTTGCAACTGAATCAAACCCAATGTAGGCAAAGAATACCGTAGCAGATCCAGCAAGCATTCCATCAACTCCGTATGGAAAATACCTAAAAAAAACATAAAACAAGATATCTCATATTGCATCTACTTTAAGATATCATATGGTGCCATAATGAATGCTTAATTTACCCTGATGGAAGTTTATAACCAGACCAATCTGTTTTGAAACACAGATAACTACCAGTTACTATGACAAATAGCATGACAAAGACATTTGCTGTTGTTACAATTCCCTGAGCAAATGTACTCTGCACAGAAGAGATATTTCGCTTTTAAAACAAAATACGGATTGGAGTTTGTCAAGAAAATGAAATTGATATCGTTTAAACATAACCTCCTTTACTCCAATGCACAAGAGTCCTGTTACAATGAAGACTAGTACAGCAGCACATGGGTCAACAACAATATCCAAGCCTGGGATTTGATGACGAGCTAATACCGTAGGCAGACAATCTTCCCCACCAAAAATCATTGCCTAGCACATAAAATTTGATGAGTATCTGAGATTATTGATGAGATTATAATGCCATCACATGATAAAACAAAACAGTTTCCAAATAATCATGTCTGAAACCCTGGAAAAAACAGCCAAATTCATGACAAGAACTTCATACCTACTCGGTACTAACTTCATGACAAGAATGGGTCCAACAAGAAAGACTTCTAAACTAAAGTTATGCAAAACAAAATGTAACCACTCTTCAAGAAAAAAATTTATGAAGATAGGCGATGCGACCTAAAGCCATCAGTCTTGTATGAATAAGCAAACGGAATCTAACTTGAGCCTTGGTATGAAATGCAAGCAAGAGAAGATATTAATCAAAGGGGCAAAAACCAGATTCGGAGATATGCCACGAGCAACTGTTGAACCACCAATTGTGTATTCCAAAATCAATGCCCAGCCAATCAACCAAGCAACACTGCAAAACCCAAAATCCATAAGCAAAAGTTGAGAAGCTCCAAACCCATCAAAGAGAGACGAGTGAACGTACGGAAAAACTGGTAGATAACATAAAAAGCAAGTAAAATCTTACCCTTCACCAATGCAAATGTAAGAATAGTGATAGGCACTTCCAGCTGAGGGAAAACGACTAGAGAGTTCCGCATAGCAAAATGCCGAAAGTGCAGCAGAAATTCCAGCTATAAGGAAAGAAAAGGCAAGAGCAGGTCCGGAATGCTCTCTCGCCACTGTTCCCACAAGAATATAAACTCCTGCTCCAATTGTTGATCCAACACCTAAATTATGGAACCAAACTCTTTAAGTTTATTACTGAAGAACAAAGCCAAAACAAACATACAAAAAAGAACAGACCCAGAATTTAGGTTTTCATTGCTGAGAAGTAATCATACATAAGAAAACAGAGGGAATCATCTTCACAAAACAAATAGAAACAGAGGATTAAAAACTAGTAAGAAAAAAACACTTAAGAACCTAATATCAGATTAACAAGAAATTCACTGAGAACAAGAAAAGAAAAATCGATTTACGAAGAAACCCAGATTCTTTAAACATCATAAAGTAAATAACTTCAATTCAAGAAAGAAAGGGTACCAATTGCAATCAAGTGAGGAAAGGTCAAGGCTTTGGCGAGCTGGTGGTGATGAGCCATGGATTTAACATTTGAAGAGTCAACATGTTTCTTTCTCATCAGATTTCTTACGCAACTCCATGAATGGCCACCACTTTCTTCCGTTTGCGTATTCACCATAAAAGCGTATGATAATAATAATAACACAACTCTTATGAAACCATAAATTCGGAATATATATGGGATTTAAAATATTTAATTTGTCTGCAACAGTCTACCCCACCATTTGATATTTTTTGGGCTTTTCCAATAATTGTTCTCTCTCTTTTTTTTATCTTATCTTTGATTTCTGGGTAAAATCTAGCGGTGTAGTTGTGGATTTTGATGATCATTTGGCCGTTGTTTTTACATTAATTGATTTAGTCTCCCTTTCTATCTTTTTTATTAAATAAACATAAATGGATAATTAATAAAATAACATATTTTTAAATTTTTTGTTATAAATATAACATATTTAGTTTAAATTTTAAAAATAGTATAAATTCAATATTAAAACATTTTAATTTTTTTAATAAAAAAGTTAAATTTTAAATTAAAAAAACTCAAATATAATATTTTTAATTATATTTATAATTTATTTATGATAAATATGTATTTTTAAAAAATAATTTCTGTTATTTTTAAAATTTTAAATTTATAATGTTAAATTTGAAATAAAAACTAATAAAATATTATTTTATAACATTATTCTAGATAAATCAATAAAATGATCATTTGGCCGTTGTTTTTACATTAATTTATTTAATCTCCCTTTCTATCTTTTTTATTAAATAAACTTTCATTAGATAAATCAATAAAAGGATTAATTGTTAGCAAAGTAATTTTTTCACAACAAAAGTTTAGTATCATGTGTAAGGTATATATTTTAGAAATGGTTTCCTTTTAATAGTTTTAGCAAGTCAAAATTGGTATGAAAATATAGAATATCATATTATCTTAAATACATTTAATCCGAAATAAATTTTTAACTATTACCTATAAACTGAGTGAGTTATTGTGTGCTTTTCAATAAATTGTTTTTTCTATATTGCACTATTAATTCGTGATTATAATCTTATTGCAATATACAATTATCATATGATTATAATCGTGTTATAATTTTTATATTTATCTTTTTATAATCTAAGATTTTTATATTTTCTTAATTTTAAAATTTTTGGATTTTTAAAAAATATTATAGAAAATTATAAATTATATGAAATTGGTGTTAGTTCATGTAATTTTTAGCATTATACTAAAATGTAATTCATGATGGATTATCGTTTTTCCTCATGTGTAAGATATCATATTTTAGAAATGGTTTCTTTTTAATAGTTTTTTGTTATTAGATCACAACGGGCCAATGCAATAGTTTAATACGAAAATTTAACATAATAATACGAAGGGGCGTCGAATTGCACACTTATAAAATAGACATAAAAATGGTACAACCACTAACCAATTTTAGAATTCATTAATTTTACAAGTACAAAAGACACCAATGGAAGTTTAAATATTTTTATAGACTATATTGGATTTTTAAAAATATATAATTTGTTATTTAAATAATTTTATTAAAAAATTTCACCATAAGAAAATACTCGCTTAGCATCGATGAATATAAATCTCACTAATTTGCATCAGTTTAACTATGAAATAGTCATGTATTGAGATTTCGTGATGATAGAAAAGTAAATTAGTTGGTATAATGTTTTGAAAATGAAAAAAAAAAACAATATGTATTAAAAGGAAAATTTTAACTAATTGAGTGTATGCCTTTTAAGAAGCAAATGCCTCTTTTGCTAACAATGATAGAAATGTCTACAATGTTCCTCGAACCAGATTTCGAGTTCCCGTCGCTTTGATGCTAATACTAGACAATACCCTTTATATCTTTATGAAACAAAGTCATGTTGCAGCATGAAAGTAGCGTATCAGAGACGGCTACAAGCCAAACGACTATGACACTTGCCAACTTGTTGAGTTATGACCAAAGCTTCGGAGTGGTGGAGAGGGTTTAGTTTACCAAAGCCAAGTCAATATCCATCAGGTTTAATTCTAGTAATCCGGTTATTGTAAATCATTTAGTATAAAAAGATGGGTTATCTTTGGTTTTTTGGTACGTTTTATTCTTCGTCATCTTTTTCTACGATTTGTTCTTCTTATGTTTTTTTTGGTGTTTTTCCGTTTTAAAAATAAAGTGTATGAGAGTTGATTTCTTTCTTTTTGAGAAATCAACTGAGATATACATATATCATAGATATTGATATATTAGAATCTATCATAATTCATAATTATCTCCGTTTTAAAAACAGAGTGTGGGGATTGATTTTTTTTTGTTTATTTCCGTAAACTACATAAATTTATATGACTAAACTTACTTTTAACCGTATTTTTTGGATTTTTTAATTACATAAATTGTCTTTTTTTCCGTAAACTACATAAAGTTCATAAATTATTTTAATTACAGAAATTTTATTAATGTTTACATATTTAATCGCTATTAAATCTGGTTCTAATTCGAAAATCTGGTTTATTTTGAAGTTAAAACCATATTTTTAAATTAAAACAAAGTTTAATAGAAATTTAACGTGTAAATATTAAGAAAATTTTTATAATTAAAATAATTTATGAAATTTATGTAGTTTACGTAAGAAAAATACAGTTTAAGTAACTAAAAATATCCCAAAAATATGGATGAAAATAGACTTATTTGTATAAATTCGTGTAGTTAACAGAATTAAATCCATTTTTCTTTGAAAAATCAGTGTGTTTTCGTGTTATGGTGGATTGCCGGATTGAATCCGGCTTCTAAAATATAGCTCTCTATATTGGAAGTAAACTCATAGTAAAATTGAGCCGTGCAATTCTTTTATGTTTTCGCCATCAGAGTAGTTTTGTTCCTGGAAGGTTTTTCAAGTATTGTTTGATCATATAGGAATTCAGGGTTTTAGGCGTAACACAACTATTTTTCATATAACAATATGTCATTCTATTGAAGATGTATGATGTACACTTGACCCTAATAGATATATAGCACAAAATGTAAACAACAAATATTAATTGTTGCGATCGAAAAGGAATATCGTAAAGCTACCATGTGCAATAGATTTGGTTGAGTCTCACAGAACCAATCTTCCAATGGTTTAGGAACCTCCCCAATGCATCAATATACTCTTTTAGCCAATTCACATATCAAAAATATATATCATTTAGTACAAAATTTCAATAACAGGAAGTTACTACAAATTAAAAAATATATTTTTGATAATTTTAAATATATAAAACAAAAATAAGACTCATGTTATATAAATACAGCTAATATAAAAATATATAATATTTTAATCAAATATAATAATCATCCGAATTTATAATATGTTATATTTAATAAAGACATCGTCAAATTATGTAGTTTACAATAAAAAAATTTGAAAAAAAAATTAAATATATTTATAAAAAATACTAAAATCAAATTAAAATTTAGAAAAAATAGAGTCATTAAATTTTTTTACAATATTTTATAGATAAAAACTTTAATATAACATTATTAATAACAAAACTAATGTTATTTTCAAATATATAATTAAAAATAATTTATATCCAAAATGATCCGTTAGAATACGAAATTTGATTAAAACTAAGTATATATTATTTATCATGGTGTAAAAGGTTAGATTGATATTTTTAACATATGTGAAACAGTTTAAATGGATAGCCAATTTTAATACTCATAAAGATATTTATATTTTTATAAGATTTTGTAGGATTATGAAAGTACTTAGGTGGAATGGTAAGATGGCCTTCAAGGCTTCAACAATAAAAACGCAACACTTCGTAGTGGTGCAACTTTCACAATAATGAACATCAACCTAAAATTGAATTCCTCTAAAGTAGAGTAAAGTTTTCTCCAATCTATTACTCTATTAAATAACAAATATAATTAATTTTTACTGATTTTCAAATATTCAGCAAAAAAAAAAAACAAATTTATGTTAACATACACACAAACAAAAAAACTAAAAATTTCGATTTTTTAAATATTTTTTAAATATTTTTAAAAAATAAACTAAAATGTATATAATATTAATAAACTTCATTTTATATGTTTTTAATTTAAACATAAAAATGTTTGAAGACAGAACTTAAATACATTTATGAAAAATACTAAAATCAAATCCGCTGGTTGAATTTAATTGGTTCAATTTCTGTATATAACCGAACCGGCTGGTTGAATTTTATAACATCTCTCTTTGTAAAAAACCAGCCAATCAATTGTCTAGTTTTAAGAAAATAAAAACATAAATCATGTAATAATAATTAAGATAAACGAAATACTAATTCCAAGTAAAAAGGAAATATCTAATTAACGGTCAGATACAGAAAAAAGAAAATAAGGTTCAATTCAAAAAAAGGAAATAAACTTCCCACCAAAAAGAAGAGATTGTTGCATACGATTTTATAAATCAGTGAGTAGTCTCACCTGAAGAAATCAATTTCACTCTCTTTTCTCTCTTTGTCTTTGTGTCTCTGTTTCTCTCTTTCTCGAAAAATTAGGGTTTCTATTTTGATATGAATTCTTCTACAGTGAGTACCAACAGAGTAAGGCTAGAAATTGAAACGGTGAAGGATGTACTACCTCGAAATCTGGGGTATGTAAACACAATCTTCATCAATCTACAGGGGGAGATCGAAGAGCTACTTGAAGATCAAAACGGGATGGTTACACAATTAGGTTCGTACCAAGCTCCATACATTTCTCCTATCCGATTGCAACCACGTAACTTCACTCCTCGTCACATCTCTCAACTCCTTCACCATACCGTCGCTGACGATCAATTTTGCCAAATTGTGAGTGAAAAGATCGCTCTTGATTGTGTTTCTCTTCCCGCACCGTTTCTATTGTCGGTAAACGTGAAAATGACAAGAGAGGTCCGAGTTATGTTGCCCTCTGTTACTGTTGCATCAAAAGCTTCTGTTTCGGACGATGTGTTACGAAGATTGGTTGAAGAACAGAGTGTGGACTTGGAAAAAGAAGAAGAAGAAGAACATGCGACATGTTCAATTTGTTTGGAAGACTTGTCGGGATCATCATCGGAGATTCAAGGAAACATCATTCGGTTGCCTAATTGTTTGCATTTGTTTCATCAAGATTGTCTCTTTGAATGGCTTAAGCGTCAAAACTCGTGTCCCTTATGTCGAAGAGTTCCGTACGATGAAGATCACGACAGAGAGACTCAAGTATTAGCTTAGGGTTTACGGTTTTGTTCTAATGGTTTTAGATTAGGGTGTTTGCTGATTAGATCACTTGAAATCTTTATTCGATTTAATTTTCATGCTTATAAGCATTTTGATGTATGATCTGTTCGCAACTGATAGCTTTTGGTATAAAATTGAAAATTTTCTTTAGTTGCAACATGGTTTGAATCTAAATACACAAGAAAATGGAATGAAAAATAAATCATTGCACGATTTGAGTGATTTTTTTACGAGTAATTCAAATAAATTTTCCCTAATTCTGTGTTACGAGTTTGTCTCCGTCGAGTCCGCGATTTCCAGACGTATTTTCCGACGAACTTTTTTTTCTTTCGAGAATTTTCGACAGCTTTCCACCGCACCGACATAATAGTGTCGTCGGATATAATTCCCGATAGAAATGTGTCCGTCCGAAAATCCATCGGAAATTGTCCATGAACTACCGACGGTGAATCAAAATTTCCGACGCATTGTTGTTGCCGGTAAAATCCGGATTTGATAATGAATAACAACGGAATCTTCGACGGACGAATAACGCCGGTTTATCTCTAGTGTTAAAAGGTCAAAACTGGGCCAATTTTAAAAGGCCCATTCTGTGGTGCGTCTTGAGTCAACAAATTTTGCCTCGCCGTAATCATCTCTCACTGTTTTACATTACGTCTTGCTGCTTCACTGTATCTCTCTACGCGGCTCGCCGTAACTCTAAGGCATTGCGTTTCTCGGCATAGTCGGTTCTCTAATTATCGTTTCTACATTTTGATATTCTGCTTCTTATTTGATTCTGTTTCTAATCCTCTTCATTCGATTTTTGAATTGCAATGATTTTAACACTATTTGCATCTGAATTTTGTTTTTCTTTTTCTATTTTGGTCTTTGATTTTGAAATTGCAGAGGAATAGTTTTTGTCATAGAAAGTAGTGAGAATGTTTACTAATAATCAAAGACAAGAAGAACGTACTGGAAAACACGGAACCCCAAGGCTTCAATATCTACAGGTCTTTTTTTTTCAGGAATCTTTATTTGTTTTCACCTGTTTCGAGATTTTGGCAAATGTGTTTGTATGAATGGTTAATGCCTACTGAACTATTAAGGTTAATAATGTTTTTTGTTTGTAAATTCATTGGAATATGTTTGAACCATTGCATCGATGTTTCCTTATGAAGATGACCCGGAAACACGAAATCGAAAGGCTGAATTTTGTATAGAACTCAATATTGTGTCTACAAGAATCTTGGTTTGGTTTTTGCTTGTGAGATTGTTTTTGTGGGAATTGAAGAAGTGTTGTTAGAGCCGACTTTGTTCCTTTTTAATTACAGGAGCTTGTGAGTCAGTTTCAGAATGCAACTGATGAAGGTATGATTAGTTTGGTTTAATCGACCATAAGAATATGTTCATGCTTCTGTTGACTGACGATAGGAGGACTAACTTTGGTGTTTTGTTGTTGTGATTATTATGTCTATTGACAATTTTGAGTGATAAGTTGAATTTACATACATTGCTGATTTGTAGTATGATTTTAAGGACCTTGTGCAGCCTTGAACATACAAGAATCTTGGTTTGGTTTTGTCTGTGAGATTGTTTTTGTGGGAATTGAAGAAGTGTGTAGTTGGAGCCGACTTTGTTCCTTTTTAATTGTAGGAGCTTGTGAGTCAGTTTTAATTGTAGGAGCTCGTGACATTATTTTTTTCTCATTTAATTTATATGTTAGCATTATTTAATATGTATAATAAATAGTTCTATTAAAAACTTAAATTCCATTAGATGCAATAAAAATAATAATACACAATAGGATTTAAAAAAAATATAGTTTATAGTGTGTTGTATAATAACTTTAATAAGAATATAATGTTTTATTTTGTATGCATAATTTATTATATTTGTCACTTATTTTATCATTGAGAACAATATAATTGTTCAACATAAATTATTTTATAATTTAATAAAATTTGGCTCATAATTTTTTTAAATATTAAAATAAATTGCTAATAATTGATATATCAAATCAAAATTATTGTATTTTAATCGTATATCAATCAATTTATTTATTTTTTGTCCATTCGAGTTTTAATATGAATATATTTTAATTTATTTGGTGGAAATAAATTTATGTATTAAATAAGATATTTAATTAAATGTAGTGCCATAATTTTTTATTCATGTTAATGTTTTAAAATATAAATTTATTTTCAATATCACTTTTTATATACAAAATTACTGCAAAAATAAAATAAAACAAAATGGAAACTAAAATGATAAAATATTAAAATATCTCACAAAACCAAACAGTCAAAGAGAGATGGAAAGGTTAAAACGGTAAGTTTCACCTGAGTCACTTTACCATTTTGACTTTAACATAATTGAATAAAACGGAGCGTTTAGGAAAAAAGGAAATAACCATACTAGTGTTTTAGAAAAAGGAAATAAGCATTTGAAAAAAGGAAATAAGTATTTGAAAAAAGGAAATAAGTATTTGAAAAAAGGAAATAAACATTTGAAAAAAGGAAATAATTATGTACGAGATGACTTAGCAAATGATTATATAAATAAGACTCTTCCACACAATTTTACAACATAACTCTCTCCTGAGAAAAACAAAAAATCAATTTCACACATTTTCTCTCTGTCGCTCTTCTTCTCGCCATTGATTCTTTTTCTCTCTTTCCTTTTTGTTGGATATTAAGGTTTGGTTAATTCTTCTGCAGCCATGGAAATCGAAACGATGAGAGTACAAATCACTACGACAATGTCGAAGTTACCTCGAAATCTAGGGTTCACGAGCACAGTTTCAATCGATTTACACGAAGAGATCGAAGAATTGATCGAAGACGAAAGTGGAGTAACACACGTGACATCGTACCAGGCCACACCTCCTTCAGTTTCTCACATCATCTTGAAGCCACGTAGCTTCACACCACATCATCTCTTTCGTCTTCTTCGTAATGAACTCAACCGCGAGTTTCCTTTCTGCCGACATTTGGCCGAAAAAATCGCATATTGCCGATTTTCGCGAGGTAATTGTACTCTCTATCAAAAACCTTTTCTAATGTCCGTCAATGTGAAATTGACAAGAGAAATTCGATTTGTGTTACCGTCTGTTAAAATTGCTTCCAATGATTTGTTAAAAAGATTATTGGAAGAACAAAAAGTGGAATCTATGGAAGAAAAGGAAAAAGAGGAGACGACATGTTCCATTTGTATGGAGAATTTGTCGGAATCATCTTCGGAAAACACCATCATTCGATTGCCAAATTGTTTACATTTGTTTCATCAAAATTGTATCATTGAGTGGCTTAGGCGTCAGAATTCATGTCCGTTGTGTCGAAAAGTTCCGTACGAGGAGGATTAAGCAACAAAGACACAAAGATTAGCTTCATTAGTTAGGGTTTAGAGATTTCTTTCTAGTGTTGGAAGAGTTGTCGGAATCATCACCGGAGATTCAAGAAAACATCATTTGGTTGCCTAATCGTTTGCATTTGTTTCATCAAGGTTGTCTCTTCGAATGGCTTAAGCGTCAAAACTCGTGTCCCTTGTGTCGGAGAGTTCCGTACAATGAGGATCACGACAGAGAGGCTCAAGCATTAGCTTAGGGATGATGGCTTAGATGTTTAAGGTGTTGTTCTAATGCTTTTAGCTTAGGATTGAGGGATTAGATGTTTAAGGTGTTGTTCTGATGTTTTTAGCTTAGGGTTGAGCGTTTAGATGTTTAAGGTTTTGTCTTAATGCTTTTAGCTTAGGGTTGAGCGTTTAGATGTTTAAGGTTTTGTCTTAATGCTTTTAGCTTAGGGTTGAGCGTTTAGATGTTTAAGGTTTTGTCTTAATGCTTTTAGCTTAGGGTTGAGGATTTAGATCACTTTGAAATCTTTGTTCGATTTTGTTTTCATGTTTTTAGGAATTTGATGTATGATCTGTAGACCATTGGTAACTTTTGGTATAAAATTGACAATTTTCTTTATTTCCAGCATCTTCAATTTGTTTTGTCAAAGTAACCTCCTGAATCTGCGTTCGTTTCTGAGTCATCTAAACTTTCAGAGCTCTATAAAAGTCTTTCCAAAGAACTTTAGACTATGCTTAGTGTCTCCTACTAGAGAAATCACTAGCTTTCAACTTTCTTTACAGCATTGCAGGAGAAATCTTAAATCAATTTTTCAGAAGTAACACCGTAATCACTCTCAACCTATTCACAAAATTTGAATTAGACCATGATTAACTTGAAAAGGTTGAACATTTCCATGTATTAAGTATGAAAAGGCAACCTTCTTAAACAACTTTTGAGCATTGATTGCAGTCTGGATTGCAGTCTTCGTTCCACCATGATTGAAACAATGAAAGTCAAATGTCTATCCAATAAGTTGACTAGCGATTAGCTTATGTCTTCATCAAACCTATTTTGTAGAATGTGCATTAGACTGTCTAAAGTCAGAGAAGCACACACACACACACTTTCGATTCTGTCCATTTCTCTCTTCCATAAAGCTTCAAAGCTTTCTTGTCTAGAAAAACAAACAAAATCCCCCAAATTTGAGACCAATCAAGTGTAAAGAAGAGACTAAGAAGAAACCCAATTAGCATCTTCAGATTAAAAAGCAAAAGCATCTATGGAAGGGATAACCTCATCAGAAGCTCTGTAGATATAAATTCTGACAACGTTACCATAATCAGAAGCTCAGAATCACACATTACTCTCTTTAATACAAAATGTTGTAAAAACTTAAAGTAATGTGAGCTTAAAACGACAAAACAAAGATATTATGGAAGAAGATCAACAGATTCCGATCGAAAATGTGAATAAATTTTATCATCATAAACTAGTGAAGATAAAAAAAAGCTTAAGAACACCGATGTAAAACCACCCTAAAAGAGTTATAACGATTAGTATTATTTTTTTTCTTCAAATCTATAAATTTTGTTGCCGTTTTTAAATAATTATTTTTATTCTTACTAAAAATAAGTTTTGTTTTTATTATTAGTTAACAACTCATATATCTATTCTTCAAAATTTCGATGAACTTAATCACATATTTATATTTGAAGCAAATTTTATTTTATTTACCACATTTGAATTTTCACAATATAAAATATTTTTAATATAAATTTTATTCTCAACAGAATATAAAATATTTTATATTAAAAATGACTGTAAATCTTTTCTACTATATTTTATTTCTACTTTATGTTCTCTCATTATTTTTGTAAAAATATATTTTAATTTGCAGTTGTTTATTTTTTTTATTTGAGCAATTGTATTGTTTCATTTTTCTAATTATTTTAGTTATTCAAATTTTTATAAAACACTTTACAAATTCAACATTTCATCTTTTATTATACTTTTCAGAAATAAAATTATTAGCAAAAGTAAGATAGTTTTATTGTATTGATTTAAAGGTATAAATATATATAAATCTTTTACATATATAATTACTTTACTATGTGAAAAAAAACTTAATGAACCCAGATATTCTCCGAAGGTAATCCATCCGAGGGAACAAAATAGAAGCCATCTCACCAAGTGCTTGACCAAATTCGTTTTCTATCTACTATTATCTAAAAATAATCAAGTTACTAATGACCGGAGCGTAACCAAAAAATAACCTCTCATGTGCAAAAGTATAGATATCTCATTTAAAATCAAACAATTTCATCGAATTAAGTATGAATGTATGTGGAAGGGAGCAAAGAGAGTTTTTCTTTTTAAGGAAGTCTAGTCTCTTTCAAACGAGTTGAACAAACCATTCTCTTGAAGCTCATATTTTTCATCATAAATGATCCGGTTGCCTCGAAATGATCCGGCCAAATAGGAAAAATTCTAATTCATTAGATCTTTTGATACAATCAAATAGAAAGCTCCGAGGACGCCATATTCTAGGAGTCCAAACTATGTGATCCTAGTCCTCTTTCATGTAGAATCATTTTAGATTGTATCCCCTGCTTTAGCAGCAATAACCGATCACTCGGCCAAACGGCCCGTCTTCGACTCTACCAACCCGGTACTGCAGTTTTTTCTTTTCAGGTATTACTGGAGCTTGAAGCAAAGCAAACAGCAAAGGAAAGGTTGTCTTGCCCCGCTGTTATGCTAGAAAACTTTGAGTTCAGCTCCTTCGGTTCTCCCGATCTCTTGAAAACCGATAATAACCAAAGTAAACAGGCGCTATACGGGCCCTTCCCATTCCGTCCGGAGGGAAGCACTTACTTCTTTCTATATTCTAGAGAAAAGTCACAAAGTAAGCTCTCTTTGTTACTTTTTGTTCTCAACAAAGTTTAGGTTTCAAATTTTAATCAAATTTATAAATGATAAGTTCACTTATTTAGTTTTATCGATTCAATTTTTATTTACTAAAAATTATATTTATATTTAAAATTATTATATCATATTTGATTAATTGATATATCGTAACTGTTTTAGTCATATTATCTTTTTCTATTCAAATAAAAATCATTTTTGTTGGATAAAACTAAAAAATAAAACAACCAATTGTTAAGATTTTCTATACAATTTAAAGAATACTTTGCTATAAATTTATTTATCATTTATTTTATATATTAGCATTATTTTATATGTATAATAAATAGCTCTAATAAAAATTAAATTCCATTAGATACAATAGAAAATCATAATACACGCGAATTAGGATTTGTGATATATACCTAAGATATATTTTTTAGTTTGTTATCCATAGTTTTGTTGGATAGAACTAAAAATGAAACAAAAAATTGTTAAGATTTTCTATAAAATTTAAAGAATACATTGCTATAGATTTATTTCTCATTTAATTTTTATGTTAGCATTATTTAATATGTATAATAAATAGTTCTATTAAAATTTTAAATTCCACTAGATGCAATAAAAAATAATAATACACAATAGGATTTAGAAAAATAATATTTAAAAAAAAATAGTAAACTAAATTGCTAATAATTGATATATCGAATCAAAATTATTGTATTTTAATTATATGTCTATTCCAGTTTTAATACTAATTTATTTTAATTTATTTGTTTGGAAATAAATTAATGTATTAAATGAGATATTTAATTAAATGTAGTGCTATAATTCTTTTATTCATGTTAATTTTTTTAAATATATATTTATTTTCAATGTCAAATTTTATATAGTGCAAAAATAAAATAAAACAAAATGGAAAGTAAGATGATAAAATATTAATATATCTGACAAAACCAAACACTCAAAAAAAGATGAGAAGGTTAAAACGGTGAGTTTCACCTAAGTCACTTACCATTTTGACTTTAACATAATTCAATAAAACGGAGCGTTTAGGAAAAAAGGAAATAACCATACTAGTGTTTTAGAAAATGGAAATAAGCATTTGAAAAAAGGAAATAAGCATTTGAAAAAAGGAAATAAGCATTCGAAAAAAGGAAACAAACGGTTGAAAAAAGGAAATAATTATGTAAGAGATGACTTAGCAAATGATTATATAAATAAGACTCTTCCACACAATTTTACAACATAACTCTCTCCTGAAGAAAACAAAAATCAAAATCAATTTCACACATTTTCTCTCTGTCGCTCTTCTTCTCGCCATTGATTCTTTTTCTCTCTTTCCTTTTTGTTGCATATTAAGGTTTGGTTAATTCTTCTGCAGCCATGGAAATCGAAACGATGAGAGTACAAATCACTACGAAAATGTCGAAGTTACCTCGAAATCTAGGGTTTACGAGCGCAGTTTCAATCGATTTACACGAAGGGATCGAAGAATTGATCGAAGACGAAAGTGGAGTAACACACGTGACATCGTACCAGGCCACACCTCCTTCAGTTTCTCACATCATCTTGAAGCCACGTAGCTTCACACCACATCATCTCTTTCGTCTTCTTCGTAATGAACTCAACCGCGAGTTTCCTTTCTGCCGACATTTGGCCGAAAAAATCGCATATTGCCGATTTTCGCGAGGTAATTGTACTCTCTATCAAAAACCTTTTCTAATGTCCGTCAATGTGAAATTGACAAGAGAAATTCGATTTGTGTTACCGTCTGTTAAAATTGCTTCCAATGATTTGTTAAAAAGATTATTGGAAGAACAAAAAGTGGAATCTATGGACGAAAAGGAAAAAGAGGAGACGACATGTTCCATTTGTATGGAGAATTTGTCGGAATCATCTTCGGAAAACACCATCATTCGATTGCCTGATTGTTTACATTTGTTTCATCAAAATTGTATCATTGAGTGGCTTAGACGTCAGAATTCATGTCCGTTGTGTCGAAAAGTTCCGTACGAGGAGGATTAAGCAACAAAGACACAAAGATTAGCTTCAAATACTGAGAAAAGGAAATAAACTTCAGTTCAAAAAAAGGAAATAAACTTCCCACCAAAAAGAAGAAATGGTTCCACACAGTTTTATAAACGAGTGAGTGAGTCTTCTCACCTGAACAAATCAATTTCACTCTCTTTTCTCATTTTTTCTTTCTGTCTCTCTGTCTCTGTATCTTTCTCGCGAAAACTAGGGTTTCGATTTTGATATGAATTCTCCTACAGTGAATACCAATAGAGTAAGAGTAGAAATTGAAACGGTGAAGGATTTACTACCTCGTAATCTAGGGTATGTAAACACAATCTTCATCAATCTACAGGGAGAGATCGAAGAGCTACTTGAAGATCAAAACGGGATGGTTACACAATTAGGTTTGTACGAAGCTCCATACATTTCTCCTATCCGATTGCAACCACGTAACTTCACTCCTCATCACATCTCTCAACTCCTTCACCATACCGTCGCTGACGATCAATTTTGCCAAATTGTTAGTGAAAAGATCGCTCTTGATTGTGTTTCTCTTCGCGCACCGTTTCTATTGTCGGTAAACGTGAAATTGACTAGAGAGGTCCGAGTTATTTTGCCCTCTGTTACTGTTGCATCAAAAACTTCTGCTTCGGACGATGTGTTACGAAGATTGGTCGAAGAACAGAGTGTGGATTTGGTAAAAGAAGAAGAAGAACATGCGACATGTTCAATTTGTTTGGAAGACTTGTTGAATTCATCTTCGGAGATTCAAGAAAACATCATTCGGTTGCCTAATTGTTTGCATTTGTTTCATCATGGTTGTCTCTTTGAATGGCTTAAGCGTCAAAACTCGTGTCCCTTGTGTCGGAGAGTTCCGTACAATGAGGATCACGACAGAGAGGCTCAAGCATTAGCTTAGGGTTGAGGGGTTAGATGTTTAAGGTGTTGTTCTAATGCTTTTAGCTTAGGATTGAGGGGTTAGATGTTTAAGGTGTTGTTCTAATGCTTTTAGCTTAGGATTGAGGGATTAGATGTTTAAGGTGTTGTTCTGATTTTTTTAGCTTAGGGTTGAGCGTTTAGATGTTTAAGGTTTTGTCTTAATGCTTTTAGCTTAGATTTGAGGGTTTAGATCACTTTGAAATCTTTGTTCGATTTTGTTTTCATGTTTTTAGGAATTTGATGTATTTTCTGTAGACCATTGGTAACTTTTAGTATAAAATTGACAACTTTCTTTATTTCCAGCATCTTAAGTTTGTTTTGTGAAAGTAACCTCCTGAGTCTGCATTCGTTTCTGAGCCATCTAAAATCTCAGAGCTTTACAAAAGTCTTTCCAAAGAACTTTAGACTATGCTTAGTGTTTGCTACTAGAGAAATCACTAGCTTTCAGCTTTCTTTACAACATTGCAGGAGAAATTTCAAATCAATTTTTCAGAGGTAACACCATTATCACTCTCAACCTATTCACAAAATTTGAATTAGAATATGATTAACCTGAAAAGGTTGAACATTTCCATGTATTAAGTATGAAAAGGCAACCTTCTTAAACAACTTTTGAGCATGGATTGCAGTCTTCGTTCCACCATGATTGAAACAATGAAAGTGAAATCTCAATCCAATAAATTGACTAGGGATTAGCTTATGTCTTCATCAAATCTATTTTAGAATGTGCATTAGACTGACTAAAGTCAGATAATCACACACACACACACACACCTTCGATTCTGTCCATTTCTCTCTTCCATAAAGCTTCAAAGCTTTCTTGTCTAGAAAAACAAACAAAATCCCCCAAATTTGAGACCAATCAAGTGTAAAAAGGAGACTAAGAACAAACCCAATTAGCATCTTGAGATTAAAAGGCAAAAGCATCTATGGAAGGGATAACCTCATCAGAAGCTCTGTAGATATAAATTCTGACAACGTTACTATAATTATAATCAGAAGCTCAGAATCACACATTACTCTCTTTAATACAAAATGTTGTAAAAGCTTAAAGTAATGTGAGCTTGAAACGACAAAACAAAGAGATTATGGAAGAAGATCAACGGATTCCGATCGAAAATGTGAATAAATTTTATATGTAAAACCACTCTAAAAGAGTTATAACGATTAGTATTATTTTTTTTCTTCAAATTTATAAATTTTTTTGCCGTTTTTAAATAATTATTTTTATTCTTACTAAAAATAAATTTTGTTTTTATTATTAGTTAACAACTCATATATCTATTTTTCAAAATTTTGATGAACTTAATCACATATTTATATTTGAAACAAATTTTAGTTTATTTACCACATTTGAATTTTCACAATATAAAATATTTTTAATATAAATTTTATTCCCAACAAAATATGAAATATTTTATATTAAAAATGACTGTAAATTTTTTCTATACTATATTTTATTTCTACTTTATGTTCTATCGTTATTTTTGTAAAAATATATTTTAATTTGCAGTTGCTTATTTTTTTTATTTGAGCAATTGTATTGTTTCATTTTTCTAATTATTTTAGTTATTCAAATTTTTATAAAACACTTTACAAATTCAACATTTCATCTTTTATTATACTTTTAAGAAATAAAATTATTAGCAAAAGTAAGATAGTTTTATTGTATTGATTCAAAGGTATAAATATATATAAATCTTTTATATAGATAAAATTACTTTACTATATAAAAAAAATTTAGTGAACCCAAATATTCTCCGAAGGTAATCCCATCCGAAAGAAGAGAAATCATCTCACCAAATGCTTGACCAGCTTTGCTTTCTATCTACTATTATCTAAAATAATCATGTTACTAATGACCGGAACAAAACCAAGAAATAACCTCTCATGTGCAAAATTATAGAATATCTCCTTTAAAATCAAATAATTCCATCGAATTGAGTATGATTGTATGTGGAAGGGAGCAAATGGAGCTTTTCTTTTAAGGAAGTCTAGTCTCTTTTAGAGAGTTGAACGAACCATTCTCTTAAAACTCATACTTTTCATCATAAATGATCTGGTTACCTCGAAATAACCCGGCCAAATAGAGAAATCCCAATTTATTAGATCTTTTGATCATACAATCAAATAGAAAGTCCCGAGGACAACATATTCTAATAACCCAAACTATGCGATCCCAGCCCTCTTTCATGTGAAAACATTTTAGATCGTATCCCCTTCTATAGAAGCAATAGTCGATCACTCGGCCAAACGGCCTGTCTTCAACTCTACCAATCTGGTACTACGGTTTTTCTTTTTCAAGTACTACTGATCCATCCGTCGAAATCGAAGCAATTCTCGGGAGCTTGAAGCAAAGCAAGCAGCGAAGGAACGATTGTCTTGCCCTGCTGCTATGCTAGACCACTTTGAGTTCATCTCCTTCGGTTCTCCCGATCTGTTGAAAACCGACAATGATCGAAGCAAAACATGCGCTATACGGACCCTTCCCATTCTGTCCGGAGGGAAGCACTTACTTCTTTCTATATTCTAGGGAAAAGTCACAACAAAGGGCAAGCTCTCTTCGTTACTCTTTGTTCTCAACAAAGCTTAGGTTTCAAATTTTAATCAAATTTATAAATGATAAATTCACTTATTTAGTTTTGTCGATTGAATTTTTATTTATTAAAAATTATATTTATATTTGAAATTATTATATCATATTTGATTCATTGATATGTCATAATTGTTTTAGTCATATTATCTTTTATATTCAAATAAAATCATTTTTTATTTAAATAAGAATAATACTCTAAAATAGCATTTTTTAAAGTTTTTTTTCCAAATCTAACATCATAAAATTAAACTCCCAAAAATAGTACAGATAATTATGTAAAAATACTTATTTATTCTAAATAAATTATACATAAATTTAAAGTATTACATTTGGCTTCATTTTTTCTAATTTAGAATTTAATTTTTTACACTAAAATATAGTTTTAATGCATTTTAATCTTAAAATTTGTGATATTATTGGAAATTTTAACTAAAGATGCTATTTTTGGTACAAAAACTTAAAAATATATGCTATTTTATACAATGAGTAATACCCTAATATAGCACATTTTAAAATTTTTCTTTCAAATCTAACATCCTAAAATTAAACTACCAAAAATAACACAAATACTTATGTAAAAAATACTTATTTATTCTAAATAAATTATAAATAAACTTAAAGTATTATATTTGGATTCATTTTTTCCAATTTAGGATTTAATTTTTTTCTAGTAAAATATAGTTTTAATGCATTTTAATTTTAAATTGATACTATTATTGGAAATTTAAGCTAGTGATGTTATTTTTGGAATAAAACTTATAAATGTGCTATTTTAGACATTTGCCCTTATACAATTGCCCAATAATATAAATGATTTCAAATTTTGAATATTTCATACATAAAAGTATTACATATTATTTGTGATATAAACCTAATAATATTACATATTATTTTGAATATATTTTTAGTTTATTATATACATTTTTGTTGGATAAAACTAAAGAAATAAAACAACTAATTGTTAAGATTTTCTATAAAATTTAAAGAATACTTTGCTATAAATTTATTTATTATTTATTTTATATATCAGCATTATTTAACATGTATAATAAATACTCTAATAAAAAATTAAATTCCATTAGATGCAATAAAAATCATAATACACACGAATTAGGATTTGTGATATATACCTAAGACATATTTTTTAGTTTGTTTTGTTGGATAAAACTAAAAAATGAAACAACAAATTGTTAAGATTTTCTATAAAATTTAATGAATACATTGCTATAGATTTGTTTCTCATTTAATTTATCTGTTAGCATTATTTAAAATGTATAATAAATAGTTCTATTAAAAACTTAAATTCCATTAGATGCAATACAAATAATAACTCTGTTGTATATTTTTATAGTGTGTTGTATAATAACTGTAATAAGAATATAATGTTTTATTTTGTAAACATAATTTATTATATTTGTCATTTACTGTTTATCATTTAGAACAATATAAATCTGCAACATAAATTGTTTTATAATTTAATAAATCTTGGTTAATATTTTTTTTAAAATAGTAAAATAAATTGCTAATAATTGATATATCAAATCAAAATTATTGTACTTTAATCATATGTCAATAGATTTACTTATTATTTATCTATTCCAATTTTAATACTAATATATTTTAATTTATTTTTTGGAAATAAATTAATGTATTAAATGTAGTGTTATAATTCTTTTATTTATGTTAATTTTTTAAATATAAATTTATTTTCAATGTCAATTTTTATATAGTGCAAAAATAAAATAAAACAAAATGGAAAGTAAGATGATAAAATATTAATATATCTGACAAAACCAAACATTCAAAGAAAGATGAGGTTAAAACGATGAGTTTCACCTGTCACTTTACCGTTTTGAGTTTAACATAATTCAATAAAACGGAGCGTTTAGGAAAAATGGAAATAACCATACTAGTGTTTTAGAAAAAGGAAATAAAATAAGCATTTGAAAAAAGGAAATAAGCATTTGAAAAAAGGAAATAAGCATTTGAAAAAAGGAAATAAGCATTTGAAAAAAGGAAATAATTATGTAAGAGATGACTTAGCAAATGATTATATAAATAAGACTCTTCCACACAATTTTACAACATAACTCTTTCGTGAAGAAAAAAAAAATCAATTTCACACATTTTCTCTCTGTCGCTCTTTTTCGTCATCACCATCGATTCTCTTTTCTCTCTTTCTTTTTTTGTTGCAAATTAAGGTTTGATTAATTCTTCTGCAGCCATGGAAATCGAAACGATGAGAGTACAAATCACTACGACAATGTCGAAGTTACCTCGAAATCTAGGGTTTACGAGCGCAGTTTCAATTGATTTACACGAAGAGATCGAAGAATTGATCGAAGACGAAAGTGGAGTAACACACGTGACATCGTACCAGGCCATACCTCCTTCAGTTTCTCACATCATCTTGAAGCCACGTAGCTTCACACCACATCATCTCTTTCGTCTTCTTCGTAATGAACTCAACCGCGAGTTTCCTTTCTGCCGACATTTGGCCGAAAAAATCGCATATTGCCGATTTTCGCGAGGTAATTGTACTCTCTATCAAAAACCTTTTCTAATGTCCGTCAATGTGAAATTGACAAGAGAAATTCGATTTGTGTTACCGTCTGTTAAAATTGCTTCCAATGATTTGTTAAAAAGATTATTGGAAGAACAAAAAGTGGAATCTATGGAAGAAAAGGAAAAAGAGGAGACGACATGTTCCATTTGTATGGAGAATTTGTCGGAATCATCTTCGGAAAACACCATCATTCGATTGCCTGATTGTTTACATTTGTTTCATCAAAATTGTATCATTGAGTGGCTTAGACGTCAGAATTCATGTCCGTTGTGTCGAAAAGTTCCGTACGAGGAGGATTAAGCAACAAAGACACAAAGATTAGCTTCATTAGTTAGGGTTTAGAGATTTCTTTCTAGTGTTGGAAGAGTTGTCGGAATCATCACCGGAGATTCAAGAAAACATCATTTGGTTGCCTAATCGTTTGCATTTGTTTCATCAAGGTTGTCTCTTCGAATGGCTTAAACGTCAAAACTCATGTCCCTTTGTGTCTGAGAGTTCCATACGATAAGGATTAAGAAACAAAGACTCAAAGATTAGCTTTGTTAGTTAGGGTTTAGAGGTTTCTTTCTAGTGTTTACTTTCAATTTCTTTGTTTAGTTAGTCAATGTTGTTTTGCCTTGTTTTTGTATGTAATTTTGATGCTTATGCAATTTTCTATTCAAAACAGAAGCATGTGTTTAAATACTTACTTATCTCTAAATCGAAACACTAACATATATAAACTGAAATATATATAAATGTGAGAAATGCAGTAAAACAGAGGTCATATATAACAAACACTACAACTTTGAATTCATGTTACAGATGTAATTATCAAAGCTGGATTTCTGTATTCTCAAACCAAATTAAAAATTATGATTCTCAAATTTGGACTTTGGTTCCACAAACAGACCTAACCTAAGAGAAACACGTAAATAAATGGGTTTTTTTTGCGCATGTCAAACCGGAATAACCGCACACAATACCAAACTATTTATTGGTTAAAATTGGTTATCCACTGGTCGAATTTAGAATCTCAAACAGCTAATTGATGATCGAGTTTTTAAAAAAGGAAATACATAAATTATGTAATAATTAAGAAAAAGGAAATATCGATTAACGGTCAAATACTAAGAAAAGGAAATAAACTTCAGTTCAAAAAAAGGAAATAAACTTCCCACCAAAAAGAAGAAATGGTTCCACACAGTTTTATAAACGAGTGAGTGAGTCTTCTCACCTGAACAAATCAATTTCACTCTCTTTTCTCATTTTTTCTTTCTGTCTCTCTGTATCTTTCTCGCGAAAACTAGGGTTTCGATTTTGATATGAATTCTCCTACAGTGAATACCAATAGAGTAAGAGTAGAAATTGAAACGGTGAAGGATGTACTACCTCGAAATCTGGGGTATGTAAACACAATCTTCATCAATCTACAGGGGGAGATCGAAGAGCTACTTGAAGATCAAAACGGGATGGTTACACAATTGGGTTTGTACGAAGCTCCATACATTTCTCCTATCCGATTGCAACCACGTAACTTCACTCCTCGTCACATCTCTCAACTCCTTCACCATACCGTCGCTGACGATCAATTTTGCCAAATTGTGAGTGAAAAGATCGCTCTTGATTGTGTTTCTCTTCCCGCACCGTTTCTATTGTCGGTAAACGTGAAATTGACTAGAGAGGTCCGAGTTATTTTGCCCTCTGTTACTGTTGCATCAAAAACTTCTGCTTCGGACGATGTGTTACGAAGATTGGTCGAAGAACAGAGTGTGGATTTGGTAAAAGAAGAAGAAGAACATGCGACATGTTCAATTTGTTTGGAAGACTTGTTGAATTCATCTTCGGAGATTCAAGAAAACATCATTCGGTTGCCTAATTGTTTGCATTTGTTTCATCATGGTTGTCTCTTTGAATGGCTTAAGCGTCAAAACTCGTGTCCCTTGTGTCGGAGAGTTCCGTACAATGAGGATCACGACAGAGAGGCTCAAGCATTAGCTTAGGGATAAGGGCTTAGATGTTTAAGGTGTTGTTCTAATGCTTTTAGCTTAGGATTGAGGGGTTAGATGTTTAAGGTGTTGTTCTAATGCTTTTAGCTTAGGATTGAGGGGTTAGATGTTTAAGGTGTTGTTCTGATGTTTTTAGCTTAGGGTTGAGGGTTAGATGTTTAAGGTTTTGTCTTAATGCTTTTAGCTTAGGGTTGAGGGTTTAGATGTTTAAGGTTTTTTCTTAATGCTTTTAGCTTAGGGTTGAGGGTTTAGATCACTTTGAAATCTTTGTTCGATTTTGTTTTCATGTTTTTAGGAATTTGATGTATGATCTGTAGACCATTGGTAACTTTTGGTATAAAATTGACAACTTTCTTTATTTCGAGCATCTTCAATTTGTTTTGTCAAAGTAACCTCCTGAATCTGCATTCGTTTCTGAGTCATCTAAACTCTCAGAGCTCTACAAAAGTCTTTCCAAAGAACTTTAGACTATGCTTAGTGTCTCCTACTAGAGAAATCACTAGCTTTCAACTTTCTTTACAGCATTGCAGGAGAAATCTTAAATCAATTTTTCAGAAGTAACACCGTAATCACTCTCAACCTATTCACAAAATTTGAATTAGACCATGATTAACTTGAAAAGGTTGAACATTTCCATGTATTAAGTATGAAAAGGCAACCTTCTTAAACAACTTTTGAGCATTGATTGCAGTCTGGATTGCAGTCTTCGTTCCACCATGATTGAAACAATGAAAGTGAAATGTCTATCCAATAAGTTGACTAGCGATTAGCTTATGTCTTCATCAAACCTATTTTGTAGAATGTGCATTAGACTGTCTAAAGTCAGAGAAGCACACACACACACACTTTCGATTCTGTCCATTTCTCTCTTCCATAAAGCTTCAAAGCTTTCTTGTCTAGAAAAACAAACAAAATCCCCCAAATTTGAGACCAATCAAGTGTAAAGAAGAAGAAACCCAATTAGCATCTTGAGATAACAAAGGAAAAGCATCTATGGAAGGGATAACCTCATCAGAAGCTCTGTAGATATAAATTCTGACAACGTTACTATAATCAGAAGCTCAGAATCACACATTACTCTCTTTAATACAAAATGTTGTAAAAGCTTAAAGTAATGTGAGCTTGAAAAACAAAACAAAGAGATTATGGAAGAAGATCAACAGATTCCGATCGAAAATGTGAATAAATTTTATCATCATAAACTAGTGAAGATAAAAAAAAGCTTAAGAACACCGATGTAAAACCACCCTAAAAGAGTTATAACGATTAGTATTATTTTTTTTCTTCAAATCTATAAATTTTGTTGCCGTTTTTAAATAATTATTTTTATTCTTACTAAAAATAAGTTTTGTTTTTATTATTAGTTAACAACTCATATATCTATTCTTCAAAATTTTGATGAACTTAATCACATATTTCTATTTGAAGCAAATTTTATTTTATTTACCACATTTGAATTTTCACAATATAAAATATTTTTAATATAAATTTTATTCTCAACAGAATATAAAATATTTTATATTAAAAATGACTGTAAATCTTTTCTACTATATTTTATTTCTACTTTATGTTCTCTCATTATTTTTGTAAAAATATATTTTAATTTGCAGTTGTTTATTTTTTTTATTTGAGCAATTGTATTGTTTCATTTTTCTAATTATTTTAGTTATTCAAATTTTTATAAAACACTTTACAAATTCAACATTTCATCTTTTATTATACTTTTCAGAAATAAAATTATTAGCAAAAGTAAGATAGTTTTATTGTATTGATTTAAAGGTATAAATATATATAAATCTTTTACATATATAATTACTTTACTATGTGAAAAAAAACTTAATGAACCCAGATATTCTCCGAAGGTAATCCATCCGAGGGAACAAAATAGAAGCCATCTCACCAAGTGCTTGACCAAATTCGTTTTCTATCTACTATTATCTAAAAATAATCAAGTTACTAATGACCGGAGCGTAACCAAAAAATAACCTCTCATGTGCAAAAGTATAGATATCTCATTTAAAATCAAACAATTTCATCGAATTAAGTATGAATGTATGTGGAAGGGAGCAAAGAGAGTTTTTCTTTTTAAGGAAGTCTAGTCTCTTTCAAACGAGTTGAACAAACCATTCTCTTGAAGCTCATATTTTTCATCATAAATGATCCGGTTGCCTCGAAATGATCCGGCCAAATAGGAAAATTCTAATTCATTAGATCTTTTGATACAATCAAATAGAAAGCTCCGAGGACGCCATATTCTAGGAGTCCAAACTATGTGATCCTAGTCCTCTTTCATGTAGAATCATTTTAGATTGTATCCCCTGCTTTAGCAGCAATAACCGATCACTCGGCCAAACGGCCCGTCTTCGACTCTACCAACCCGGTACTGCAGTTTTTTCTTTTCAGGTATTACTGGAGCTTGAAGCAAAGCAAACAGCAAAGGAAAGGTTGTCTTGCCCCGCTGTTATGCTAGAAAACTCTGAGTTCAGCTCCTTCGGTTCTCCCGATCTCTTGAAAACCGACAATAACCAAAGTAAACAGGCGCTATACGGGCCCTTCCCATTCCGTCCGGAGGAAAGCACTTACTTCTTTCTATATTCTAGAGAAAAGTCACAAAGTAAGCTCTCTTTGTTACTTTTTGTTCTCAACAAAGTTTAGGTTTCAAATTTTTATCAAATTTATAAATGATAAGTTCACTTATTTAGTTTTATCGATTCAATTTTTATTTACTAAAAATTATATTTATATTTAAAATTATTATATCATATTTGATTAATTGATATATCGTAACTGTTTTAGTCATATTATCTTTTTCTATTCAAATAAAAATCATTTTTATTTAATATAAATGATTTCATTATTTTGAATATTTTATACATAAAAATTTACATATTATTAGTGATATAAACCTAAAATATATTTTTAGTTTATTATATACATTTTTGTTGGATAAAACTAAAAAATAAAACAACCAATTGTTAAGATTTTCTATACAATTTAAAGAATACTTTGCTATAAATTTATTTATCATTTATTTTATATATTAGCATTATTTTATATGTATAATAAATAGCTCTAATAAAAAATTAAATTCCATTAGATACAATAGAAAATCATAATACACGCGAATTAGGATTTGTGATATATACCTAAGATATATTTTTTAGTTTGTTATCCATAGTTTTGTTGGATAGAACTAAAAATGAAACAAAAAATTGTTAAGATTTTCTATAAAATTTAAAGAATACATTGCTATAGATTTATTTCTCATTTAATTTTTATGTTAGCATTATTTAATATGTATAATAAATAGTTCTATTAAAATTTTAAATTCCACTAGATGCAATAAAAAATAATAATACACAATAGGATTTAGAAAAATAATATTTAAAAAAAATAGTAAACTAAATTGCTAATAATTGATATATCGAATCAAAATTATTGTATTTTAATTATATGTCTATTCCAGTTTTAATACTAATTTATTTTAATTTATTTGTTTGGAAATAAATTAATGTATTAAATGAGATATTTAATTAAATGTAGTGCTATAATTCTTTTATTCATGTTAATTTTTTTAAATATATATTTATTTTCAATGTCAAATTTTATATAGTGCAAAAATAAAATAAAACAAAATGGAAAGTAAGATGATAAAATATTAATATATCTGACAAAACCAAACACTCAAAAAAAGATGAGAAGGTTAAAACGGTGAGTTTCACCTAAGTCACTTACCATTTTGACTTTAACATAATTCAATAAAACGGAGCGTTTAGGAAAAAAAGGAAATAACCATACTAGAGTTTTAGAAAAAGGAAATAAAATAAGTATTTGAAAAAAGGAAATAAACATTTGAAAAAAGGAAATAAGCATTTGAAAAAAGGAAATAAGCATTTGAAAAAAGGAAATAAGCATTTGAAAAAAGGAAATAAGCATTTGAAAAAAGGAAACAAACGGTTGAAAAAAGGAAATAATTATGTAAGAGATGACTTAGCAAATGATTATATAAATAAGACTCTTCCACACAATTTTACAACATAACTCTCTCCTGAAGAAAACAAAAAAATATAGTTTATAGTGTGTTGTATAATAACTTTAATAAGAATATAATGTTTTATTTTGTATGCATAATTTATTATATTTGTCACTTATTTTATCATTGAGAACAATATAATTGTTCAACATAAATTATTTTATAATTTAATAAAATTTGGCTCATAATTTTTTTAAATATTAAAATAAATTGCTAATAATTGATATATCAAATCAAAATTATTGTATTTTAATCGTATATCAATCAATTTATTTATTTTTTGTCCATTCGAGTTTTAATATGAATATATTTTAATTTATTTGGTGGAAATAAATTTATGTATTAAATAAGATATTTAATTAAATGTAGTGCCATAATTTTTTATTCATGTTAATGTTTTAAAATATAAATTTATTTTCAATATCACTTTTTATATACAAAATTACTGCAAAAATAAAATAAAACAAAATGGAAACTAAAATGATAAAATATTAAAATATCTCACAAAACCAAACAGTCAAAGAGAGATGGAAAGGTTAAAACGGTAAGTTTCACCTGAGTCACTTTACCATTTTGACTTTAACATAATTGAATAAAACGGAGCGTTTAGGAAAAAAGGAAATAACCATACTAGTGTTTTAGAAAAAGGAAATAAGCATTTGAAAAAAGGAAATAAGTATTTGAAAAAAGGAAATAAGTATTTGAAAAAAGGAAATAAACATTTGAAAAAAGGAAATAATTATGTACGAGATGACTTAGCAAATGATTATATAAATAAGACTCTTCCACACAATTTTACAACATAACTCTCTCCTGAAGATATATGCAAAAATTTGGACAGACTCTTATCACAGTTTTGGTGGGGATCATCTGATATCAAACGCAAAATGGCTTGGGTTTCGTGGAAAAAGATTACTAAACCAAAATCTATAGGAGGTTTGGGTTTCCGAGATTTTGAGAATTTCAACCAGGCTCTGCTCGCTAATCAATGCTGGAAAATTCTACAAAGACCAACGTGTATGTTGACAAGAATTCTGAAGGACCGCTATTTTAAAAAAGGGAATTTCCTCTCTGCATCTTCCGGATCGCGCTCATCTTATGGCTGGCAATCTTTACTTCACGGTCGAATTCTACTACAATCAGGTCTACAACGCGCCATTGGCAATGGAGCTTCTACGGAGATAGGAAGCTCCAACTGGTTACCAATTTATCCATCACGTTCTCCTAACATATTACCATATACTAATCCGTTACTACCGGTAGAGATGCTCATTGATCAGGACACTCGACAGTGGAATAGTGATATGATTAATGACCTAATCCAAAGAGAGGATCATCAGCTTATTCACAAAATATATCTCCCTCCTACACCGGTCCAGGATGATTGGTTATGGCGTTTTACGAATAATGGTGTTTATTCAGTGAAATCTGGGTATAGACAAGCAGTGGAATTAGCAAATACATATTCGGTGCTTGATTCATCAGCGAATTCTCAGCCTCCACTAGCACATCATCAAGATCTTGCAAAAGACATATGGTCCATTGAATTACCGCCAAAGATTCGTCATTTTTTATGGCGTCTGTTATCAAAGGGACTATCACTCAAAACACATCTCTATAGAAGACACATCATCTTGGAAAAATCATGCACTCGGTGTTGTGATTTTGATGAAGATGAATTACATGTTTTCTTTCGTTGTGCATTTGCACAAATGATATGGAGGAAGATTGGCATCCTAACTACTACCATCTGCAGTTCTACTTCCAATATCTACGACAACATCAGATACTTCCTTGCAAGTTACAGACAATTCGATGCGGTGTCAAATAATAAGTATCTTCCTTTTTTCATACTCTGGAGGTTATGGAAAGCAAGGAATGAGTTAATTTTCAGGAAACAGGATATTACTATTGATGTGCTAATAGAACGAGCTCAAGATGATTCTACAGAATGGGTAAATATTTCACAGCAAACACAATGGGGACAACGTGTACAATACACCGCAATGGGACAACAACGACAACACATAGTTTCTCAGGCATGGAAGGTACCACCTCAAAACTGGATTAAATGTAATTATGATGTCGCACATCGTATTGGACAACAAGCTTCAGGAATGGGTTGGATTATACGAGACCAGAATGGGAAATGTCTATATGCGGGTTGTGGTAAATTTCAAGGGCGAAGTACAATCATAGAAGCTGAAATGACTGCGTTACTTTGGGCTATTCAATCCACGTGGTCTTTGGGTTATCGTCATGTCATTTTTGAAGGAGATAACCAAAATCTAAACAATATTATCAACAGTCAGGAAATAAACTTGCATCTTCGGCATTATATTTCTACTATTCAACTATGGAAGAACCTCTTCTCACAAATTCAATTTCGCTACCAACAGCGATCAGGAAACCGTGCTGCTGACCTATTGGCATCTTTTTCACTATCATCCTCCGTTGATTGGAAATTATATGACTCTTGTCCTTTATTTTTAATGTCAATTGTAAACGATGATATTTCCATTTAATAAAATAAGATTTGAAGGCAAAAAAAAAAAAAAACTCTCTCCTGAAGAAAACAAAAATCAAAATCAATTTCACACATTTTCTCTCTGTCGCTCTTCTTCTCGCCATTGATTCTTTTTCTCTCTTTCCTTTTTGTTGCATATTAAGGTTTGGTTAATTCTTCTGCAGCCATGGAAATCGAAACGATGAGAGTACAAATCACTACGACAATGTCGAAGTTACCTCGAAATCTAGGGTTCACGAGCACAGTTTCAATCGATTTACACGAAGAGATCGAAGAATTGATCGAAGACGAAAGTGGAGTAACACACGTGACATCGTACCAGGCCACACCTCCTTCAGTTTCTCACATCATCTTGAAGCCACGTAGCTTCACACCACATCATCTCTTTCGTCTTCTTCGTAATGAACTCAACCGCGAGTTTCCTTTCTGCCGACATTTGGCCGAAAAAATCGCATATTGCCGATTTTCGCGAGGTAATTGTACTCTCTATCAAAAACCTTTTCTAATGTCCGTCAATGTGAAATTGACAAGAGAAATTCGATTTGTGTTACCGTCTGTTAAAATTGCTTCCAATGATTTGTTAAAAAGATTATTGGAAGAACAAAAAGTGGAATCTATGGAAGAAAAGGAAAAAGAGGAGACGACATGTTCCATTTGTATGGAGAATTTGTCGGAATCATCTTCGGAAAACACCATCATTCGATTGCCTAATTGTTTACATTTGTTTCATCAAAATTGTATCATTGAGTGGCTTAGGCGTCAGAATTCATGTCCGTTGTGTCGAAAAGTTCCGTACGAGGAGGATTAAGCAACAAAGACACAAAGATTAGCTTCATTAGTTAGGGTTTAGAGATTTCTTTCTAGTGTTGGAAGAGTTGTCGGAATCATCACCGGAGATTCAAGAAAACATCATTTGGTTGCCTAATCGTTTGCATTTGTTTCATCAAGGTTGTCTCTTCGAATGGCTTAAACGTCAAAACTCATGTCCCTTTGTGTCTGAGAGTTCCATACGATAAGGATTAAGAAACAAACACTCAAAGATTAGCTTTGTTTGTTAGGGTTTAGAGGTTTCTTTCTAGTGTTTACTTTCAATTTCTTTGTTTAGTTAGTCAATGTTGTTTTGCCTTGTTTTTGTATGTAATTTTGATGCTTATGCAATTTTCTATTCAAAACAGAAGCATGTGTTTAAATACTTACTTATCTCTAAATCGAAACACTAACATATATAAACTGAAATATATATAAATGTGAGAAATGCAGTAAAACAGAGGTCATATATAACAAACACTACAACTTTGAATTCATGTTACAGATGTAATTATCAAAGCTGGATTTCTGTATTCTCAAACCAAATTAAACATTATGATTCTCAAATTGGACTTTGGTTCCACAAACAGACTTAACCTAAGAGAAACACGTAAGTAAATGGGTTTTTTCTGCGCATGTCAAACCGGAATAACCGCACACAATACCAATCTATTTATTGGTTAAAATTGGTTATCCACTGGTCGAATTTAGAATCTCAAACAGCTAATTAATGATCGAGTTTTTAAAAAAGGAAATACATAAATCATGTAATAATTAAGAAAAAGGAAATATCGATTAACGGTCAAATACTGAGAAAAGGAAATAAACTTACAGTTCAAAAAAAGGAAATAAACTTCCCACCAAAAAGAAGAAATGGTTCCACACAGTTTTATAAACGAGTGAGGAGTCTTCTCACCTGAACAAATCAATTTCACTCTCTTTTCTCATTTTTTTCTTTCTGTCTCTCTGTCTCTCTGTATCTTTCTCGCGAAAACTAGGGTTTCGATTTTGATATGAATTCTCCTACAGTGAGTACCAACAGAGTAAGAATAGAAATTGAAACGGTGAAAGATTTACTACCTCAAAATCTGGGGTATGTAAACACAATCTTCATCAATCTACAGGGAGAGATCGAAGAGCTACTTGAAGATCAAAACGGGATGGTTACACAATTAGGTTCGTACCAAGCTCCATACATTTCTCCTATCCGATTGCAACCACGTAACTTCACTCCTCATCACATCTCTCAACTTCTTCACCATACCGTCGCTGACGATCAATTTTGCCAAATTGTGAGTGAAAAGATCGCTCTTGATTGTGTTTCTCTTCGCGCACCGTTTCTATTGTCGGTAAACGTGAAATTGACAAGAGAGGTCCGAGTTATGTTGCCTTCTGTTACTGTTGCATCAAAAACTTCTGCTTCGGACGATGTGTTACGAAGATTGGTCGAAGAACAGAGTGTGGATTTGCAAAAAGAAGAAGAAGAAAATGCGACATGTTCGATTTGTTTGGAAGACTTGTCGAATTCATCATCGGAGATTCAAGAAAACATCATTCGCTTGCCTAATTGTTTGCATTTGTTTCATCATGGTTGTCTCTTTGAATGGCTTAAGCGTCAAAACTCGTGTCCCTTGTGTCGGAGAGTTCCGTACAATGAGGATCACGACAGAGAGGCTCAAGCATTAGCTTAGGGATGAGGGGTTAGATGTTTAAGGTGTTGTTCTATTGTTTTTAGCTTAGGGTTGAGGGGTTAGATGTTTAAGGTGCTGTTCTGATGTTTTTAGCTTAGGGTTGAGCGTTTAGATGTTTAAGGTTTTGTCTTAATGTTTTTAGCTTAGGGTTAAGGGTTTAGATCACTTTGAAATCTTTGTTCGATTTTGTTTTCATGTTTTTAGGAATTTTATGTATGATCTGTAGACCATTGGTAACTTTTGGTATAAAATTGACAACTTTCTTTATTTCGAGCATCTTCAATTTGTTTTGTCAAAGTAACCTCCTGAATCTGCATTCGTTTCTGAGTCATCTAAACTCTCAGAGCTCTACAAAAGTCTTTCCAAAGAACTTTAGACTATGCTTAGTGTCTCCTACTAGAGAAATCACTAGCTTTCAGCTTTCTTTACAGCATTGCAGGAGAAATCTCAAATCAATTTTTCAGAAGTAACACCGTAATCACTCTCAACCTATTCACAAAATTTGAATTAGACCATGATTAACTTGAAAAGGTTGAACATTTCCATGTATTAAGTATGAAAAGGCAACCTTCTTAAACAACTTTTGAGCATGGATTGCAGTCTTCGTTCCACCATGATTGAAACAATGAAAGTGAAATCTCAATCCAATAAGTTGACTAGGGATTAGCTTATGTCTTCATCAAATCTATTTTAGAATGTGCATTAGACTGACTAAAGTCAGATAATCACACACACACACACCTTCGATTCGGTCCATTTCTCTCTTCCATAGAGTTTCAAAGCTTTCTTGTCTAGAAAAACAAACAAAAGCCCCCAAATCTGAGACCAATCAATTGTAAAGAAGAGACTAAGAAGAAACCCAATTAGCATCTTGAGATTAAAAAGCAAAAGCATCTATGGAAGGGATAACCTCATCTGTAATATAAACTCTCACAACATTACTATAATCAGAAGCTCAGAAACACATATTACTCTTTTTAATACAAAGTGTTGTAAAAAGTTAAAGTAATGTGAGCTTGAAACGACAAAACAAAGTGATTATGAAAGAAGATCAACGGATTCCGATCGAAATCCCCAGAATCATTAGTTTTATATGCACTAAGTTTTATTTCAAATTATATAAAAAACCAAAAATCAACACAAATAATAATGAAAATATTAAGATATAGTATAGTTTTAGTATATTACTAACACATAGTGTAAACAAAATTTATCATCATAAACTAGTGAAGATAAAAAAAATAATAAGATGAGCTTCCCTAAAAGAACTATAACAATTAGTATTTTTTTTCTTCAAATTTATAAATTTTGTTACCATTTTTAATTAATTATTTTTATTATTAGTTAACAACTCATATATCTATTTTCAAAATTTTGATGAATTTAATCACATATTTATTGAAACAAATTTTATTTTATTTACCATATTTGAATTTTCACAATATAAATGATTTTTAATATAAAGTTTATTCTCAACAGAATATGAAATATTTTATATTAAAAATGACTGCAAATTTTCTCTTTTAAAATTGTATAATATGCTATATCCTATTTTTACTTTATGTTCTTTGGTTATTTTTGTAAAAATATATTTTAATTTTCAGTTGCTTATTTTTTTATTTAAACGATTGTATTGTTTTATTTTTCTAATTATTTTAGCTATTCAAAAAAATTTTAAAACACTTTACAAATTCAACATTTCATCTTTTATTATACTTTTCAGAAATAAAATTATTAGCAAAAGATAGTTTTATTGTATTGATTCAAAGGTATATATAAAATTATTTTACTATGTGAAAAAAACTTAATGAACCCAGATATTCTCCGAAGATAATTCCATCCGAGAGAAGAAAAGTCATCTCACCAAGTGCTTCACCAGTTTTAGAAAAGTCATCTCACCAAATGTTTCGTTTTCTATCTACTATTATCTAAAAATAATCAAATTACTAATCATCAAAATAAAACCAAGAAAACCTCCTCATGTGCAAAATTATAGAATATCTCATTTAAAATCAAACACTTCCATCGAATTGTTTATGATTGTATCTAAAAAAAGCAAAGAGAGTTTTTTTTAAAAGAAAATCTAGTCTCTTTCAAACGAGTTGAACGAATCATTCTCTTGAATCTCATATTTTTCATCAAAAATGATCCGCTTGCCTCAAAATGACCCGACCAAATAGGGAAATTCCAATTCATTAGTTCTTTCGATACAATCAAATAAAAAGCCCCGAAAATACCACATTCGAGGAACCCAAACTATGTGATCTTAGTCCTCTTTCATGTGAAATCATTTTAGATCGTATCCTTTCCTTTAGCAGTAATAGCCGATCACTCGGCCAAACGGACCATCGTCGACTCTTGAGAGATTAAACAAAATTGTTAATTTCTTCAATTTAACTTTTGGAGCATTTGGCTTAAATCCATCCATGAAAAGTAAATTGTTAGAGATTTTCTTCCATCTTTATCCTCTTTAAAAACTTATCAATATTTTTAAAAAATGTTCAAAAATTAAAATTTATAATAGATTTTTATATTTTTACCATAAAAAAAATTTGAATTTTTTTTCCTAAAATCATATACTTTCTACTGTCATTAACAAAATTATCCATCATTAAAAATATATATTTTGAAACATTAGTGATTATTTGTACTTGTTAATTTATTAATTATTGAAATATATTGAATATTTTACATATGGTAAATCACATAAATCAACTCTTTCAAAATTATATAATTATATTTATATGTATTTTATAAATATAACATATTTTTACGTATATATATATATATCTGTGCACGAGACATATAAGTAGGTGGGCGGAAGGAGATTAATATTTTAAAGATCAATTATTATTAAAAAAGAGAACAGGAGAGTGAGTGTGTGAGAGAGAGGATAAAAGCCCTTCATTAAACAACGAAAATGAAATTAGCTTCGTCTTCCCCGCTTCTCACCGTTGTCTCCAGCTCAGGCTCTACCGGTTTCTCATCGGTGAGTTGACTTCTTTATCAACATGTCTCTTTAATCGATATAGATTCTTATGATCGTTGGTGTTGAAAAGCTTCAGGTATGATTTTGTTTTTATAATGTTAATGATTGGGTCAGTCTTTTTCTTTTGATGATCTTGTTTTATTTCCGGATCTAAACTCGTTGAATTGTAGTGTCTAATTAGACTTTTCCTCAGGATTCGAAAGTTAGCGTATCACTTGGATCTCGAATCCTTCCTGCTACTCAAAGGTGAGTCTCGTTTTTTAGCTTTTTTTTGAGTTCGTAATTTGTACAATAGAAAATAGATTGTAGTCAGTAACTTCTAAATCATGCGGTAGTCTGAAAAGACCTGATCTGATACAATGATGGTGTTGATTGGTGTGACGTTGATATTATGATTGATAACAATGGCCATGAATATATATGATGATGATGATTCAGGGTTTAGAGATAAGGGTTTTGGGTTTAAGGTTTAAAAATCATGCAGTGTGTATTGATTACGTGGAAAATTCATCATTTATGTCCTGATTGATAGTCTGATGAATTTTATGTCTTGATATAACCACTGCTTTGAACTAGGAATCGCATCCGGATCTTCTGACTTTGAACATGGCAATTTCCGGCTTTAAGAGAAAGCAGTCTTGAAAATTTGTTCAGAATATTATAGCTTGGACTTCAATGATATTTCTTGATTTCGGACTTATGTATTCATTGTTAGAACCAAAATATGCAAGTTCCAACATTCATTATCGGACAATCCTTCTTCTGAGTAATTGTTTGTGTCTTCCTTGATTGTGTTGAAGTTGAGTTATAGCCTACAGACTACACTGATCAAATTGTAGCTCATCCTTCACTTTTCCCCTGTAGATGAGCACGAAGAATGTAAAATCTGGTCCGTGGTCTTAGTAGAGCTGGGACTCAAAAGATTTTCCTTTGTAATTGAGTTCTTACTGATGTTGAATTTTCCGATTTGGATGATATTGATTATTTCCATTGAAAATTCAATTAGTATCCTAAAAACTGTCTAGATTTACCAAAAATCATTAATATATTTCATACATTTGTGATTTTTCTTTACGTTTTCTATGACTTCCAAGTTCTAACCGTGCAAGAATATCAGGTCATCCCCATCAGACAATCTTCTCCACTGTAGGACGATGTCTTCCAATCACCTAAGGCATGTCGAGTGCATGTCCCAGCTACCCTCTGGTGCCGGTAAGATCTCTCAATTAAACGCTGTCGTTTTAGGGGAATCCCTTGCATCCGAGGAGAATGATCTCATCTTTCCCAGCAAGGATTTCTCTGACCAGGCTCTTGTTTCCTCCCCTCAACAGGTCTTTCTCTCTCTTTCTCTCTTCTAACATCAATTGAGTCTTACATAGGAACACCTCATCTTTTCTGCTTGCTTTTATGATATGTTAATGATTTATCTTCTTGTTATTGCATACAGTACATGGAGATGCATAAAAGGTCAATTGATGACCCTGCTGGATTTTGGTCTGACATTGCGTCTGAGTTCTACTGGAAGACGAAATGGAGTGATCAAGTGTTTTCCGAAAATCTTGATGTCAGGAAGGGTCCTATTCACATTGAGGTGGTTGTTTTCTTTTTTTACTTTCCCTGTTTTTTCTATTTGCTCTATTTTCTGCATCTTCTGTGAACGTTTCGTCATAAATGACACGTATGAGATCATGTGTGACCAGTGGTTCAAGGGGGGAATCACCAACATTTGCTACAACTGCTTGGACAAAAACGTACAAGCTGGTTTGGGTGATAAGACAGCCATATACTGGGAAGGAAATGAACGTGGTGTAGGTGCTACCTTAACTTATTCTGAGTTGCTCCAACGAGTTTGCCAGGTATAAACACTGTTGTTAGTCCCCTCCGAGTCCAACCACCTCTAGAAGGCTTCTTTTTCTTTAATTTTCTGGTACTGCATTTGCTTTTTCCCTCTGCTGCAGCTTGCTAATTACTTGAAAGATATCGGAGTCAAGAAAGGAGAAGCTGTCGTAATTTATTTACCAATGTTAATGGAGCTTCCCATCGCTATGCTTGCATGTGCACGGATTGGAGCTGTTCATTCGGTAACCTGTGAAAATTGTACATTTGTCTTGAATGCATAATTTACCTAAGTCATAAACACAAAACCAGTTTCTAAATTTATTCATTTCTCCCCAAGGTCGTTTTTGCTGGATTCTCTGCTGACTCACTTGCCCAAAGAATCAAAGATTGCAAGCCAAAAGTAATACTGACTTGCAACGCTGTTAAAAGAGGCACTAAGACCATAAACCTTAAAGCTATTGTTGATGCTGCACTTGACCTATCCTCGAAAGATGGAGTCTCTGTAGGTTAGTTCATTTACCAGAATCTGAATTTTGGTTCTTTTCTACCCTTTCCTGTATATCCTGTATTTTGGCTTCATTTGGGTGCTTCCAGTTACCATTATCTGGTTCTCTCTTTCTCTCTCGCTCTCCACGATCATGGTTTGCTTTACAGTCGTTCAACTTTTTTCCCTCTCTTTATCCTTTATTATAAGTCAGTTCTCTAAGCACAGCAAAGAAAAGATAAGACACTGCTTGTTGGATTGGTGGATTCATTACTGTTTTTTTTCTTGCTCTTGTATCTATTGCTTCTGTACAACCAGGTATATGCTTGACCTATGAAAACTCATCAGCGACCACAAGGGAAAATACTAAATGGCAAAATGGAAGAGATGTCTGGTGGCAGGTAATTGCATAGCTGTTTAATAATTGAAAAATGCATGCGTTTCTTTTTGCCAGCGGCTCTTAAAGTCTGTTGTGGGTGGTGGTGATCGATGTTTAGGATGTCATTCCTCAATATCCAACATCGTGTGAGGTGGAATGGGTTGATGCAGAAGATCCCCTGTTTTTGCTCTACACCAGTGGAAGTACGGGGAAGCCAAAGGTAATTTTGGTCCTTCGTTAGATTGAATACTTGAATTAATTTTATTTTTCTCTCTCTAATATGGGTTCTTTGAAGGGTGTCCTACACACAACTGGAGGATATATGGTCTACACTGCTACGACATTCAAATATGCATTTGACTACAAATCGACAGATGTATACTGGTATGCAAAAACACTTGTCTTGACTGTTAAAATAGCTTACCTAAAAGCTACACAACAGACTAATCTTTTTGCTTCTCTAACATTAGGTGTACAGCAGATTGTGGTTGGATAACTGGCCACAGCTATGTTACTTATGGACCAATGCTCAATGGAGCCAGTGTTGTTGTCTTTGAAGGGGTAATCAATCTGAATAATTGTAGATGTCTACTGATTATGATTTTCTATCAATTGAAGTATTGAATCAATAATTCAACCGTAGTTTCCCTCTCCCATACTAATATTTTATTTTGCTTTACAGAGCTATCATTATATAAGCTTATGAATATGTGCAAAATGAGTTCTACTTTTCATCTCTTTCATTTGGAATGAAGTTTTGGTTGTGATGTTATCATCTGGTTTTGAACAGGCTCCAAACTACCCTGATTCTGGACGCTGTTGGGAAATTGTTGACAAATATAAGATTTCCATATTTTACACTGCCCCGACATTGGTGAGGTCTCTCATGCGTGACGACGATAAGGTAAGATTTATGCAATCTTCCGTTATGGTAAAAAGTAATGCACATTTTGTTTGGAGAGCTACAAGATACGGCTGTGTTGATGTGCCATCTAAATTTTGTAAATTAAAGCCTTATGTGAGGGATAATGCTTTTAGGCATCTAAGTCATTTACTAATTTTTTGTTTTCAATTCCTTTTTGATTGTTATAGTATGTAAAAAGTCATTCTCGTAAATCGCTACGGGTCCTTGGAAGTGTGGGCGAGCCCATCAATCCGAGTGCCTGGAGGTTTGGACTCTATTATCTTTAGTATATTATTCATGTGATTAGTTGAATGGGAAGTTTATTTAAGGTTTACTGCTTCTTGATGTAGATGGTTCTTCAATTTAGTCGGTGATTCAAGGTGTCCAATTTCAGATACGTGGTGGCAAACTGAAACTGGTGGCTTCATGGTGACTCTCTTTACTCTATCTCCCTCTATCTATTTCTCTTGATACCTCTTGCATGCTCTCTCATGTGCATCAAATTGCATGGCAGATAACCCCATTGCCAGGGGCTTGGCCACAGAAGCCTGGTTCAGCTACTTTCCCTTTTTTTGGTGTTCAGGTCTGTGATTTGTAGTGCAAATATAGATTTAGTATGTTTCTTCTTTCTTTAGATGTTCGGCTTTGGAGGACTTCACTCTCACCTTTCTCTCTGTCTTTTTTGCAGCCTGCTATTGTTGATGAAAAAGGCAATGAAATCAAAGGCGAATGCAGTGGTTATCTTTGTGTGAAAGGTTCATGGCCCGGGGCATTTAGAACTCTGTATGGGGATCATGAAAGATACGAAACCACATACTTTAAACCTTTTCCTGGATATTATTTCAGTGGTGATGGTTGCAGCAGGTGGACAAATTTAATCTAATTTGTAGTTTTTCTTTTCACAAAAACAAATTTTTGCAGTTAGTGTGTCATCTTTCAACTATCGGATATCTAGAGGCATACTTATCTATTTATAAGATCCAAATTCGGGTATTTTACATGGTTGTTATTAACTTTGATTTTTGTGTTCCAGAGACAAGGATGGTTACTACTGGCTTACAGGGAGGGTTGATGATGTTATCAACGTCAGGTAGATCTCACAAATTAAAAAAGATGTTATAAAATTCCCTAAACCTCCAATACTCCTGCTACCACTCAAATCTATACTTACGTTTTGATTTTTAATGCACAGTGGCCATCGAATTGGAACGGCTGAAGTGGAATCTGCACTGGCTTCACATCCTCAATGTGCAGAAGCAGCTGTTGTAGGCATAGAACATGAGGTATGTGGAATGATTATGCATAAGTGGTTTTTGGTTACAGAGTACAGTATGACTGTGGATTAGAGTTTATTTTTCTAAATTCTAATTAGCTTGTTAGCCATTGGGTAAAAATAGAAAGGCTTATGATGTTTTGGGGGTGTCTAGTAATTAATAGGAACTGGTTTTAGGGCCTTTTGAAGGAAGAGTTAGTCTCCTGGTTCTCTATAACAACCTAAGGATACTTCATGGTTCTTAAGATTTGATTTTGTTCTTCATCATTTCAGCCTCGTTCTTTGTTAAGTAATGGGGCGAGTCTCTTGATTGTATCAGGTAAAAGGTCAGGGAATCTATGCTTTTGTCACACTTGTGGAGGGTGTTCCTTACAGCGAAGAGCTTCGGAAAAGCCTTGTACTCATGGTCCGAAATCAGGTAAGAACAATAAAGTGAATACTAAACTTTAGACTTTGCTAGTGTACTGAACTTTTGGTATATATATTGGCCATTTTTGTAGATTGGAGCTTTTGCAGCACCGGATAAAATACATTGGGCGCCGGGTTTGCCAAAGACAAGAAGCGGAAAGATAATGAGGAGAATCCTGAGAAAGATTGCTTCAAGGCAATTAGAAGAGCTTGGAGATATTAGCACACTGGCGGATCCTAGCGTAGTTGATCAGCTTATTGCACTTTCTGATGTGTGAAGCCTGTAACCCATCATATCACCATATGAGCCATTGGAGAGAGAGAGAGAGTTTGGAGTTTTGATTCCATCTTTGTTTTCATGTTGTCTTGTAAACTATAACCTGAAACAAGATTCAGATGTTTGGTTGTGTTTTGCAATAAGAAATTTCAATTTCATCACAGTCGCAGTGGACATTCAAAGTCTAAAAGAGAAGTCCAAATCGTCAACCACATGCCAAAAAGTATCACAGTCGCAGTGGACATTCAAATCTGAAAGATAAGTCCAAATCGTCGGCCACATGCCAAAAAAGTTGTCTCTTAGATATTAACTAGATTCATATCCACGCCATGCGTGACAACAAATATTTTAGTGATTATACGTTAGCATGGTATTTCAAATAATAACACGTCAGAGTAAAGTTATTTTATTAAAATGTTTCTCAAATAATGTATTAAGGATTACGGTATTAACTTAAATCTATTTATATTTATTTGAAATTATTTATAAATTAATGTATAAAAAATTTAAAGAAATAAAAAGTATTGTTTTTGCAAATGTAATAGTATTTTTTAGTTAGTTGAATAAATTATATTTATTCTCTAATCAAATTAATATCAGTGGTATGTATTGTAATTATTCTAATAAGTTAAACCCTTTTATATATTTAACATGAAATTTATTGTAGTGTTGACATGTCAGCATGGTATTTTTATTATTAACACGTCAAGGTAAGGTTATTTTATTAAAAAGTTTCTCAAATAATATATTAGAGATTGGTCTTCCACATATACATTCCATATTATAATAATCTTATTTTTTTTATTTTGTTATGAGATATACCTTAAAAGTAATCATCTAGTTAAATCAAATTGTTTTACTTTTAAGCAAAAATTCACATGTATAATATCACAGATTCTAAAATGAGTAACTAATAAAAAAAATCTAGAACTAAATGATTATGTTTTATTGGTTTACACTTCTTTTTACACTAATTTTAAGTGAATATTTCAAAAACTTTTGTTACAGAGCTATTATCCCACGTTTTCATCATCTGAATCACAAGAGATCGATTTAATAATCTAATATTTTCATATAAAAGTTTAACATATACACATAAATGAAAATAAAATCAAATTCCACATTTTTGGGATAAACATAGATGTGGTGTTGTACCACTGAAACCATTTACTCCTCTATATTATCCCACATTTTTAGAAATCTATGTTTCGCAAAAAAATATTTCACATTATTTATATATAATTAGCACAATAATTAGTATCATAATTAACATTTACAATTCACATATATGCATATAATTAACTATAGAGCTATTATCCATGCATATAGTTCACTGTATATGCAAAGTAGTTATAAACGTCTAGTATATATAATTATTCTATTCAATGTAGTTAATTCTATTGAAATTTTAAAATTTATACTCAACTAAAATAAAAACTCTAAAATATCGTATTTTAATTTTTTTTCATAATTACCGTCAGTAAAAAATTACAAATACCATAAATTATCGTGTACAAGAATTTTTATCCGAAATAACTAAAATATTATGTTTAGGTTTCTTAATTTTATTTTAAGGTTTACATTTTTCTAATTAAGAAATATTTTAGTCAATTTTCATAAAAAATGATATACCTTTTAGAAGAAAACAGTAATGGTATTTTAAGAATTTTCGAGAAAATGATAACTTGAACTAAAAATAGTATTTTTTGTATTTGAAAACATTTATAAATGATGCAATATAATTGGATTTCACGTATATGAGATGAATGTAAAGATGATGTTACAATTAGCTCATTAGATGATATCAACATGTATAGCTAATTATTTGTAGATATATTGTAATCTAATAATAATATAGTCAACTACATAGATTGTATTCAAAATATTCGAAAACATAGTTTGTACGAGAAAATTCTAAGGGTATAATCATCACATTTTTTATTTCTTTTGTTATTTTCTGTTTTGAAGTTTCAACATGTTAGTTTTTCAAATTTTACATTCAAAACATAATTAAGAAATGATAAAGTCGTGCTTTGCTTTAATTTGAATAAATAGATATAATATATGAGGCTGCTCGATTGACCCATCCTTCCACCAACCATAAAAAAAAACCATTAATAAAAAAAGTTAGTGGATTTATATATGATGAAAGAAGAGAATTACATTTGTGAATAGAGAAGGATGAGGCAAAACAAATCACAATTCTCTACTATTTTAATTACTTTGATCATTCTCTCTTCTTTATTTCTCACTCAATCACAATCTTTCTCTCTTAGATTGTCATTACACAGCAACATCAGTGAGTTTCTATATTTGTTATAAATTTCTCATTTTTTAGATTTTTTTTTTGTTATTAGAACTTTTCATTATATTGATGGGTCTATGAATTTTGCAAGTAAGGGGAAGAGATGGTGTGAAAGAATTTGGATTACAAAGAAAAGTACAAGTGAAGCCAAGTGTCTCCAAAAGAGGGCCATCAAAGGGTCATCCTTGATTCACAAGATTTTGATTTCCTCTTTTATATAAGCAATAGCGTCTGTGGTTTTGATTATTATTTAAACTTACGTTTATCAATTTAAATAAGTCGGCAAATTTTATATATAAATATGTATGCTTTTCATTCATACGAAGTAATTTTTCTTTCTCTTTTTTTTTTCTATAATAAATATAAAGTTATTAAAATCAGTATATTAATAAAATCTTTTTTATTTTTATAATTATTCAACACGTTATCAGCACGAAATTTTACCATCTATATGAGATCTTGAAATAATATAAATTTTTTGTTTTATTAATACATATTTATATAATATAGTACGCTCTGCCTCTTGAAAATTATATGGTAGGTTATGCCTATTGAAAATTATATGGTACACTCTGCCGCTTGAAAATTATATGATAGGCTCTGCCTCATAAAAAATATATGGTAGTGTATACCTCGTGAAAATTATATGGTAGGCTCTGCCTACTGAAAATTATATGGTAGACTTTGTCTCTTGAAAATTATATGATATGCACTGCCTTCTCAATCATTAAAAGGCTATACCTCCTGAAATTATTTTAATGTATATGTTATTATAAATTAATTTATGTCATCATTATGTATAAATTTTTTTAAAAACTAATCACACATTTTTGTAAAAAATTAAAACTTATACCCAAAATTTTACAATAATTATTTATTACAATAATAATAATAATAATAATAATAATAATAATAATAATAATAATAATTGTAATTTTTTTACAGAACTGATGTTTAACACATTGTTTTATTATGTGTATAGTTATAATATCAAATTTGGCAAAATTCGAGATTGCTGCCCTTGATATATCTGGAAAAAATTACATGACATGGATAGTATCTGCAAAAATGCATTTAAAAGCAAAACAACTTCTTGGTACCATGGATAGATCCGAAACAATATTCGATGAAAAAAATGCAAAAGTCATGATATTTTTATACCACTATATCCATGATGGTTTAAAAGATGAATGTATCACAAAAGAAGATCTTGCAGATCTTTGACAATCATTCAAAGTTAGGTTTGATCACCAGAAATATGTGATTTTACCAAAAGCCAAACATGATTGGTTAAATTTCTGGTTTTAGGATTATAAAAGTGTAAGTGAATATAATTCCACATTGTTCGGAATCATTTCCAAGATGACATTGTGTGGAGAAAAAGTAAGTGATTATAATAGATAAAAAAACTCTCCAAACATTTCATCCTGGAAATATAATCTTGCAACAGCAATATCGAGCAAAGGAATATACTCATTATTCGGAGTTAATACAAGTTCTTCTTGTTATTGAACAAAATAATGTGTTTGTGATGATGAACCATCAATCTCGTCCCACTGGATCAACTCCATTCCCATAAGTGAATGTTGCATCATCCAGTTACAATAATTGGCAACGACATGGACGTGGTCGAGACCATGGTCGTGGACGTGGACGAGGAGGTGGACGTGGAAGAGGAAAAGAAAGAGGTTTTCGTCCCAATGAGTTCAAATTTGGGAGAAAGAATAAAGTCCACAAAAATAAAATTGGTCGCGCACATGTTGTACGCCAAAACATATAATATGAAAATATTTGTTATAGATGTGGCATGAAAATACATTGGTCTCGTATCTGTCCTACACCAAAATATTTGGCCGATCTGTATCAAGAATCACAGAAACAAAAAGAAAAACAAAGTGAAACCAACTTCATCTCGGATGAGTCCGGACCTTTTTTCGATGGAAATGAATATTTCGATATTGCTGATTTTCTGGTTGATTTTGAGAATACTAAAAAACAAGATAATTAAGGTTAATGTTATATATATATAGAGTTGTATTTAGAACAAAAATAAAACTTAATGTCTTTTTGAAAAAATATGTAAATTTGATTTTTAATAACTTGATGTAAAATACTTATGTTATAATATAATTTTATCTTGAAATATATGTGTTTAACATTTATTAATGCATCTTTTATCAATATTTTTAATGCAGAAAATGTTTCATTTTGAGAATGAAAATGGAGATATATGTCTAGCAGACAATGGTACAACACATACAATACTTAAAGATAAAAAAAATTTCTTATATCTCAAAATGAAAGATTCCGCCGAAAGCGTGAATACAATATCGGATAATGCAAATATTATCATAGGCTCTGGAAGAGCAAGTTTTTTAATGGCAAGGGAAAATTGTTTTGAAATAAATGATGTTTTATATTCCCCAGAGTCTCAAGTTTCAAAGACATTCGTACAAATGAATATCATATAGAGACAATGAACAAAAATAACATTGAATATATTTGCATTACATGGGAGCATAAACAAACATTGGAAAAATTACCAATGATGTCCTCTAAATTATATTACACAAAAATAAATATGATTGAATCGTATATTACGGTAAACCAGAAGTTTACTAGTACATTCAAAGTCTCACATGAAAGACTAGAGCATCCTGGATCAATCATGATGAGAAAAATTGTGTAAAATTCTAATGGTCATTCATTAAAAAACTAGAAAAGCTTTCAATGACGCGAGTTTTCATGTAAATAATGTTCTCAAAGAAAACTTATTACTCGACTATCGCCAACTAAAATTGGCAATGAATCTCCAGTATTCTTATAGAGAATACATGGTGATATATGTGGGCCAATTCACCCACCATGCGAGCCAGGTATAAACACTGTTGTTCGTCCCCTCTGAGTCCAACCACCTCTAGAAGGCTTCTTTTTCTTTAATTTTCTGGCACTGCATTTGCTTTTTCCCTCTGCTGCAGCTTGCTAATTACTTGAAAGATATCGGAGTCAAGAAAGGAGAAGCTGTCGTAATTTATTTACCAATGCTAATGGAGCTTCCCATCGCTATGCTTGCATGTGCACGGATTGGAGCCATTCATTCGGTAACCTGTGAAAATTGTACATTTGTCTTGAATGCATAATTTACCTAAGTCATAAACACAAAACCAGTTTCTAAATTAATTCAATTCTCCCCAAGGTCGTTTTTGCTGGATTCTCTGCTGACTCACTTGCCCAAAGAATCAAAGATTGCAAGCCAAAAGTAATACTGACTTGCAACGCTGTTAAAAGAGGCACTAAGACCATAAACCTTAAAGCTATTGTTGATGCTGCTCTTGACTTATCCTCGAAAGATGGAGTCTCCGTAGGTTAGTCCATTTACCAGAATCTGAATTTTGGTTATTTTTTACCCTTCCCTGTATATCCTGTATTTTGGCTTCATTTGGGTTCTTCCAGTTACCAAAAGTGTGAATACAATATCGGATAATGCAAATATTATCATAGGCTCTGGAAGAGCAAGTTTTTCAATGGCAAGAGAAAATTGTTTTGAAATAAATGATGTTTTATATTCTCCAGAGTCTCAAGTTTCAAAGACATTCGTACAAATGAATATCATATAGAGACAATGAACAAAAATAACATTGAATATATTTGCATTACATGGGAGCATAAACAAACATTGGAAAAATTACCAATGATGTCCTCTAAATTATATTACACAAAAATAAATATGATTGAATCGTATATTACGGTAAACCAGAAGTTTACTAGTACATTCAAAGTCTCACATGAAAGACTAGAGCATCCTGGATCAATCATGATGAGAAAAATTGTGCAAAATTCTAATGGTCATTCATTAAAAAACTAGAAAAGCTTTCAATGACGCGAGTTTTCATGTAAATAATGTTCTCAAGGAAAACTTATTACTCGACTATCGCCAACTAAAATTGGCAATGAATCTCCAGTATTCTTATAGAGAATACATGGTGATATATGTGGGCCAATTCACCCACCATGCGAGCCAGGTATAAACACTGTTGTTCGTCCCCTCTGAGTCCAACCACCTCTAGAAGGCTTCTTTTTCTTTAATTTTCTGGCACTGCATTTGCTTTTTCCCTCTGCTGCAGCTTGCTAATTACTTGAAAGATATCGGAGTCAAGAAAGGAGAAGCTGTCGTAATTTATTTACCAATGCTAATGGAGCTTCCCATCGCTATGCTTGCATGTGCACGGATTGGAGCCGTTCATTCGGTAACCTGTGAAAATTGTACATTTGTCTTGAATGCATAATTTACCTAAGTCATAAACACAAAACCAGTTTCTAAATTAATTCAATTCTCCCCAAGGTCGTTTTTGCTAGATTCTCTGCTGACTCACTTGCCCAAAGAATCAGAGATTGCAAGCCAAAAGTAATACTGACTTGCAACGCTGTTAAAAGAGGCACTAAGACCATAAACCTTAAAGCTATTGTTGATGCTGCTCTTGACTTATCCTCGAAAGATGGAGTCTCCGTAGGTTAGTCCATTTACCAGAATCTGAATTTTGGTTATTTTTTACCCTTCCCTGTATATCCTGTATTTTGGCTTCATTTGGGTTCTTCCAGTTACCAAAAGTGTGAATACAATATCGGATAATGCAAATATTATCATAGGCTCTGGAAGAGCAAGTTTTTCAATGGCAAGAGAAAATTGTTTTGAAATAAATGATGTTTTATATTCTCCAGAGTCTCAAGTTTCAAAGACATTCGTACAAATGAATATCATATAGAGACAATGAACAAAAATAACATTGAATATATTTGCATTACATGGGAGCATAAACAAACATTGGAAAAATTACCAATGATGTCCTCTAAATTATATTACACAAAAATAAATATGATTGAATCGTATATTACGGTAAACCAGAAGTTTACTAGTACATTCAAAGTCTCACATGAAAGACTAGAGCATCCTGGATCAATCATGATGAGAAAAATTGTGCAAAATTCTAATGGTCATTCATTAAAAAACTAGAAAAGCTTTCAATCACGCGAGTTTTCATGTAAATAATGTTCTCAAGGAAAATTTATTACTCGACTATCGCCAGCTAAAATTGGCAATGAATCTCCAGTATTCTTATAGAGAATACATGGTGATATATGTGGGCTAATTCACCCACCATGCGTGCCATTTCGATGCTTTATAGTTTTAATTGATGCATCTAGTAGATGGTCACATGTGTGTTTATTAACCACACGAAATATGACTTTCGCAAGATTCATTATCAAAATAATCAGATTAAGAGCGCAATTCCCAGATTATACTATAAAGAAAGTAAGACTTGATAACGCTGGTGAATTCACGTCACAAGCCTTTAATAATTATTGTATGGCTCTCGGAATCGATGTTGAACATCCGGTTCTGCATGTTCATACACAAAATGACATGGCTGAGTCTTTGATTAAACGGTTATAACTTATTGTTACACTGTTAATTTTGAGAACAAATCTCCCAATTTCAGTATGGGGTCAAGGTATATTGCATGCAGCAGCACTAGCCTAAATACGACGAAGTGCATATCATGAATATTCTCCATTACAATTAACATCTGGCTAGAAACCCGATGTATCTCATCCCCGAGTTTTTGGTTGTGCGGTTTATGTTCCTATAGCCCCACTACTAATAACAAAGATGGGGCTATAGAGAAGATTAGGGATATATATTGGATTTACATCATCAAGTATTATTCGATATCTTGAACCGCGAACTGTTGACATGTTTATGGCATGGTTTGCCAATTGTCATTTTAACGAAGATGAATTTCCTACGTTAGGGGGAGGAATTAAACAAGTGAAAAAAGATATTAAATGGTGTACTACATCTTTGTTATATCTTGATTCTCCTTCAAAATAAATGTGAAATGCAAGTTCAGAAAATCGTATATTTGTAAAATATTGCAAACGAGTTGTTAGATGCATTCATGGATACAAAAAGAGTGACGAAATCATATATATCCGTTGTGAATGACCTATCAAGAATTAATGTTCTGTAGAACATGTTGATGACGATAAAATAAATGAACCTAAAATTCAGTTAAAGAAGGGAAGACCGATATGATCAAAAGATAAAAATTCCTGTAAGAAAAAGTATTTTAGAGAACAAAATAAAAAGGTTCCAGAAGAACCTCACAAAGAACGTCTCGAAACTATTTGTGAAAATATTATAGAGCAACCAATTCAAACGGAATTTCCGAAAGACATATGCAAACAAGTTTTTGAAAATCGTGAAAAGAAAATCCGTCCAGAAGGCGAACGCGTACAGAAAGTATAAGATTTCAATTAACTATACCCGAAATAGAAAATTATGGGTTAGAAATGAAATAGAAAATATTGATGAAATATTCTTTTTTCTGTATCCAAAGAAATTAAAAATGAAAATGATGGAGTAAATCCAACGTGTGTAACAGAATGTCAAAAAGACCTGATTGGGAAAAATGAGAAATAGTCATGAAAAATGAATTATTCCATTTAGGGACAAAAAATATGTCTTCGTACCCATTGTCATTACACGTGAAGATGTAGTACCAGTTGGGTGCAAGTGGATTTTTATAAGAAAAAAAAATTAGACAAACAAAGTCACTAGATATAAAGCCCGTCTTATTGCACAAGGGTTTTCCTCAAAGGCCAGAAATAGATTATGAAGAAACATATTTTCCGGTCTTGGATGCAATTATATTTAGATATTTAATGAGTTTATCATCATCCAAAAGGTTAGAAATGCACCTTATGGATGTCGTGGTTGCATACCTATATGAAACCCTTGATAATGATATATACATCAGAATCCCAGAAGTATTCAAGATCCCAAAAGGATCAAAGATCTCTAAAAGATTCAAAGAACTGTATTCGGTCAAATTACATCGATCATTATATGGGTTAAAACAATCTGAACGCATGTGGTATAATCGATTAAGTGAATATCTGTTGAAAAAGGATATATTAATAATGTGATATGTCTTTGCGTATTTATAAAGAAATTCTCATCCGGATTTGTGATCATTGCTGTTTATGTAGATGACCTTAATATAATTAGAACTCAAAAGGAAATTTATGATGCACGAATCCATATGAAAGAAGAATTTGTAATGAAAGATATTGGAAATACAAAATTTTGTCTATGACTCCAAATTGAGCATTTCTAATATGGGGTATTTGTGCATCAATCAAATTACACGAAAAGGATATTAAAACGATTTAATATGGATGAAACGAATCTTTTGAGTACTTCAATGGTTAATCGATCGTTTAATATAAACAAGGATCCATTTCGACCTTGTGAAGATAACAAATACATATTAGGTGCTGAAGTACCTTATATGAGTGATATCGGTGAACTTATGTATCTCGTAAATTATACTCGACCAGATATAACATTTACTACAAATTTACTTGCGATATATAGTTCATCACCTACACGTAGACATTAGAATGGAATAAAACATATTTTCCGTTATCTCCAAGATACGATTGATTTGGGATTATTCTATTCTAGAAACTCTGAGTTTGGTTTAGTTGGTTTTGCAAATGCTGGATATTTATCAGATCCACACAAAACTCGATCCCAAATCGGTTATGTTTTCACAATTGGTGGAACTACGATCTCGTGGCGGTCTTAAAAAACCATTTTGGTTGCCACTTCTTCAAACTATGGAGAAATCATTGCCTTTTATGAAGATTGCACAGAATGTGTATGGCTGAGATCTATGGCTCAACATATAGAAGAAGCAAGTAGATTAATCAACAGTAAGAAGCCAACAAAATTATTCAAAGATAATTTAGTGACCGGACAAAATATATTCCTCTGAGATTTTTCTCCTATATCCAAGAACTTGAGAAAAATCAATAACTTGACATCGAGTACATTCGTTCAAGTGATAATGCAGCAGATGTGTTTACAGAAGCGCTTCCTACAACAACGTTCAGAAAATATGTTCAAAATATTGGAATGCGTCATCTACGAGATTTATGAAAGGAAACATAACTATATTTTTGAGGAGATATTATGTATCTATACTCTTTTTCTGTTATCATGATTTTTATTCCATTGGGTTTTTTCATGATAAAATTTTTAACGATACAGTATGTAATACTTCAGTAATAATAAATAATCAAAGGGGAGTGTTGAAAAAGTCAACAATAGTGTCTATCGTTTTGATTATTTATTTAAACTTACGTTTACCGACTTTATTAAGTCCGCAAATCTTCTCTATAAATATATATGTACTTCGTTCGTATGAAATAATTTTTTTATTTCTTTTTCTTCTCTTTTCTCTCTGTAATAAATATAAAGTTAATAAAATCAATATATAATAATCAATATATTTTCCGGTGAAAAAATAGATGGTTCCATAGTTTTAGAATTTTGCTGATCCCAAATACCTCATCTCCGGCAGAGTTGTAAAACATGTGGCTGTCTCGGTTGTACTACCAGAAGTTATAGAATTTTTTATGGTGACTGGTTGAAAGAATACGATACATATGTATAAAAAGTTGACATGCCTACGAAAAATAATTATCATGTTGTTTTAAAAAAATGGCTTTACGCCAAACTAAAAATGAGAATTCTTATATATTAAAAATATAATAACATCTACATAGAAATTTTAAATTTGGTTATAAATGTCCAGACAAATTTTTAAATAAAAAATAAAATAAAATTTACAAAAAATGTTTGTTCTACTATGAATAGAATAGCCCAATTCTTTGGACAAAAGAAAGAATAATTTCTCTCTCCAAAAGCTAAAGAAACATGCAAAAAACAAAATTAAAATGTTCTTTCAAATCGAAATCTTATTTCACCACTTGATTGCAAAAGCTCACAATATGTTTTATAAGCCTTGCCTCACAATTTTTTGGGATCAAAAAATCAAATATCCCTTTTGATTTAAAAATATGCTCAAAATGTTTTAATTTTTAATTATTCCTAATATCAAAAATAAATAAAAAATTATTATATTTTTCATTCCATCTAATCTAATTTTAATTCAAATTTTTTTTTTCATTTTTCCCTCTTTCCCTCTGTTTGTTCTTTTTTTTTAATTTATTTTATCGCTTTTTTTATTTCTCTTTTAGTTGTTTCTCGTTCTCTTTTTATTTTACCTTTTCCAAATTTGAAGATTCGCATAACTTTCGATTTTTTTCTCTTTGTTTTTTTTATCATTTATCATGATTCATATTAGATTTTCTCATTCTTTTCTAATTCTATTTTTTTAAATCTTTTTTATTTTATTTTAGATATTTTTTTCTCTTTTTATTTTTTATTCGATTTTATAGTTTTCATTTATTTGCATCTATATAATTACACCCGAGTTTAACTAATATAATCAAATACAACCGATACTATAATTAGTATAATCAAATACAACACATAACTAATACAACTAACAAATCTATCGTGCCAAAAAACAATTCCACCAGTATTTTGAGACCATAACGCATGAACCAATGTGTCGGCACTAGATTTAACTCCAAAATTCGAACGCGCTAGCCAGATTAAGATGGACCAAAAAGAAGTAAAACTAGTTATTTTCAAAGAATAAATTATGTAACAGTTAAAAAATTAATTACTTTATAACGGATAATAATCAATTTTGTATCGGTCAAGAATTAATTACGTTGTAATCGCCAAATCTGCAATTAATTATATATCTGCAATTAATTATAGATTATAGTATAAAAAGGGGATAACCCTCATATAAAAGATATATTTGAGAAATAATCAGAGAATTTCTATATTCTTGTGTGAGTGCAGAATAAAGTGTAAATTCGATTCTAACATTTGGCTTCGTCTATGGGGATAATTTATCTTAACTTTTAAGAAAAAAATATCAAACTCCAACGACGATAATACAGATTCTCAGGACACACTCGACAGACTGTACAACTCGTATCAAAACAAAATAAAAGGTACAATTTCGTTATCACTGTTTCACATTTTGAGACACGCAGTCAGGACGATATAGCATGAAATCGTACCTGGCAAAGTTTCTAAAGCGTTCACAGTCTCGAAAATAATATCAAACTCTAAAAGGGATAAAAAGGCAAGGAGATCCTTATGTAAACACGGATATACAACCGTTAAATAAACAAAAAGTACTTCACGAAAATAATATAGCCAATACAGCTTGGCACGATAATATCAAGCCCTAAAAGGGATAAAAAAATAAGCAGCTCCTTGTGTAAACACGGATATACAACATTTAAATAAACGAGGAGCATTTCGCGTGAATAAGATAGCCAACACAGCTCGGCAGGACAATATCAAATTCCTAAAAGAAAGGAATGAACAAAGCAAGCGATTTATCATCAACACACCGATACGCAGCCGTTAAATAAACTATAAGTATTTTATGAAATGGTAAAAGAAGAACCAGCACAACTTTGTCTAAGGATAGCAAAAAAAAAGATATTAAACCACCATGGCAAAGATAAAATAAAATAACGACAATAGTAGAAATCGTCAAAAAAATGATCAACAGGAAAAGAAACACCAATGTAAGTAATAAATTTTCAAATAAGCAAAGTTTCTCAAATCGATGCTTTAGGAAACTTGAGGGCTTATTGTGGGTATCGGATTTAACTCCAAAATCTAAATCCGCTAACCAGACCAAGGTGAACCAAAAAATATGAGGGTGAGAAGTAGGAATAAGAATTTTTGGATGTCATGATTAGTTTTTAGTGATTGTGTACAAGATTTGTGATTGACGATATGATAGTTGGTGTTTTATAATGTTGGTAATTGAAGATCATTATTATGAGGGTAATGACCAATAATAGGTGAGTTAGTGGGGTGAATGAAACTGTTATTAAATTTTAATTGTTTAAATGAGGGTAAGTCATTGACATTATGTTGAAAATTTAATAATTTGAAGGATTAAAAACTGAATAAATAATTATAAAGTTAGTAATTAAAGGTCATTATTATATTAGTAGTGTGCAATTATAGGTGAGTGAGTGGTGTGAAAGAAATGGTTCTTAATTTTTAATTGTTTAAATGAATGTAAGTTTGATTGAAATTATGTTTAATTTTTAATAATTTGAAGAGATGATTTTTGAATAGATAATTATAATTGTTAAATAGATAATTATAAATTATCCTTATTTTCTTATTTTTTGTGTTTCTTTTATTTTTTTTGTTCTCATTTGTTTGCGTTTCTTCTATTTTTTGTTCTCTATAATTGACGGCATATGTGTGTCTCATATTATGTCCATTTGTTAACTATTGGTATTTCTTTTTGGGAGAGTTAACTATTGGATTTGGATGCAGCAATTGTATATTTTTTAATCTCTTTTTTGGATAATAGTTATATGGTAGAGTCTAACCGGTAATTATACATTGAATTATATTGATTGTTGATAAATACACCTTAATTATAGTAACCAGTTATTTTTGAAAATGATAAATTTACTAAATTTTATAGAGTTTAATATATATTGTTAATAAGTAAATTTTAATTTAAAGTGATGTAGATAATTTTGCTGATGTGTCGATTTTTTAGAATTTGTTTTTTTGTTTCTGTGGATAGTTTTAGAAGTGTCATTTAACTACTTCTATTTAGTAATATTTTCAGAGTCTTAAACTACGATTCATACGAATATTTAGTTCGATTTGAATGGTTCTAATGTTATTTTCCAAATAATTATGTATGTTGTGGCTGGTTATGGTTTTGATTTAAATTCGTTTAAGAGTTAAATCAATCTTACATGCTCTATTTTAAAATTAGGTTTAAAATTTATTTAATTGGACGTTGTTACTAATTAACGATGTTGTGAAAATACGTAAAATATAAAAAAATAGTATTGTTTAAAAAAGGGTAATCAGTTTGTATAACTAATACAAATTTTTTATAAAAGTTTGTAAAATTTGTATAACTAATAGAAATTTTTTAAAATTCTGGTGCAAAATAACATTAATTAAATAAATTTTTGTATTTAAAAAAAATAAACCAATCAACAAAATACATATGTGCTTATGTTTCCTTTTCATGTTTTTTAATCATAGATCATTACATAAACATTAATGATGATTAGGAGAACTATAATTACCCACTTTTACAATTCGACAATTGTCTAAAATAACAAATTTTAAGTTTAAAATGCATTAAAATTATATTTTAATAGAAAAAAATCAAACTTTAAATTAGAAAAAATAAACCCAAAAAATATAATACTTTAAATTTATATATAATTTATTTAAAATATTAAATATTTTTATATATTTATTTGTACTATTTTTAAAAATTTAATTTTATGATATTAAATTTAAAAAAAAAACTTTAAAAACTACTATTTTATGGTATTATTCTTTACTACTTACAATTTTGTCACTAATATTTTTTTGCAAAAATCCCGTAACCTTTATCTCTCTTAAAAATCTCATATTGTTTGTTTTCATCAAAAACAATCTCATAGTATAAAAACCAAATTAATTTTGGGATCAAACAACATATGAAGTTGATTCTCGAAAATATAAAAGCCTTAAATAATCATTCAACATTTAAATTAAGAATAAAGCATTATAAAAAGTTTTACGAGCCGTTGCAACTTTGTCTTCTTCCTTAAGTCATAACGGTCATATTTTTTCTTTTAAAAAAAAAAGAATACGACCGTTAATCCCAACAAAATCCCAACTTTATCGTTTTCTCAATTTTGATGGCATATATAAACCCTAAAACCAAATGAACTAATCACAACAAACATCAAAACAATCACAAGAACAGATTTTTTCGAAAACCCAAAAAGAAATGGGAATCTCAAAATCGAAAGGAAACACACAAAACATCTTCCTTCTCTGCAACTACATCCTCTTAGGCTCAGCCTCAAGTTGCATCTTCCTTACTATCTCCCTCCGTCTCTTCCCATCTCTTTCCGGTCTTTCCCTCATCCTCCTCCACACTCTCACCATCACCACCGCCGTCTCCGGTTGCTCCATCTTCGCTTCCTCCACAGCCACCAACACAAGTGACAGACTCTACGGTACACATATGGTGGCTACAGTTCTCACAGCCATTTTCCAAGGATCAGTTTCTGTTCTGATATTCACAAGAACAGGGGATTTCCTTAGATTCTTGAAATCGTATGTTAGAGAAGAAGATGGAGCAGTGATACTTAAACTTGCTGGAGGTTTGTGTGTAGTGATGTTTTGCTTAGAGTGGATTGTTCTTGTGTTAGCATTTTTGTTGAAGTACAGTGATTATTTAGATGAGAGTGTTGTAAATGATGATGATGGTAAGTTTCAGAGGCAAGAGGAAGATCTCAAGGATTGGCCATCTTACCCATTTCAACTCAAGCTTTAATTTTTCATTTTCAGTTTTCACATTTTATTATATTCCACAATACATTCGTTTTTTGCTTTGGCATGATTTGATATTACATGTTTGTGTTTGATTCATGCTTGTAATGTGAGAGTTGTTATTATGTACAAATAATTCATCAGAGTATTATTTTTTTATTCTACAATCAGTGGTTTTTTTATGAATTTTTGAAACACATCAAAAGTCACTATTTTATTTTGCCACAATATTCTGAAAAATTCAAGCTATAAACCACAAAATTCGTGAGACCAAAATTTCAGAAAAAGGTCAAAGATAAATCCAAAATGAAAGATAAAGATGCAATCACCCAACTTTTGGAACCAAGAAGACTCTAGCGGGAGTTCTCAAACACTTTGGTTGCGAGTTTATGAGTTTAGTCACATTTGATAAACCATTCTTAATAACTGAGAAATTTTTTAACAAATAAAATTTTATAAATATATCGAATTACACTATCAAAATATTTTAATATAAATATAATTTAATAGAACATAATTTATATTAAATAAATATTTAATAATATATTATATATAAAAATTTTAAATATTTTAAAATAAAATTATTTTAACATAAAAAATAAAAAAATATAAAAAAATATTACAGATTTAAAAAAATTATTAAAAAATATAAAACAAAAATTTGAACTAATTAAATATTTATTACATATGCAATTCTTTATTTATTTAAAAATATTATCATAAAAATAATTTAAATTTATTTATATAATCTGATTTTATTGTTTATTTTATTTGTATAATTAATATTAAAAAATTTAAAAAATATTAAATAAAAGATTATATACTTATCTAATTTACATTGATTAAATAAATAATTAATTATAATATTTGAATATTTTTCCTGTGTAGAACATGATTCTAAATCTAGTATCTAATATATTATTTGAAAAACATTTTAACAAACAAACTTTACTGGTCTGATTTACAAGTATGCTCGCACCATGGGAGTCTTTTGAAGCAAATATTACATAAGATATAAATTACTATACTATTTACGAAAATGACATTAAACAAATATTTAGCAATATACTATATGTAAATTTTAAATATTTTTCGACATAAAAGACAAACACAATATAAAATAAAATATTAAACATTTAAAAAATTAGTCAAACAAAATATAAAACAAAAATTTATAATAATTAGATATTTATCACATCAACAATTATTTACCTATTTAATAATATTGTTTTTCCAAGATATAGACAATTATTATAAAAATAAAAATATAATTTTATTGTATATTTCATTTGTATAATCAATATTAAAATTTTCAAAAAATATATTTAAATAATAAATCAGTTATTCATATAGGTAATATATATATATATATATTAATATCATATTTAAATAATAAATTAGTTATTTAAATAATAAATAATAAATTTTATTAAAAACAGTTCTCTCTTTGTCTATGGTTACATTTTTTTCATTACTGAATATTACTTGAACTCATTGAATACATAAATTTCCCTTTAAATATAAACTTTATACTAAATACAAATTTCCCTTTAAATGTTTACTTAGAAAACAAACAAATGCTTCTTCAAATTTCTATGAATATAATAATCGATTATTATAATTAAATTTAATATTTGTGAAAATTATAATAGAATATTTCAACATATAATCTAATTTAAAATGTTTATATATTCCCAAAAATGTATTATTTAATTATTTGTAACGAATTATATACAAATATTTTGAAAAATAATGGTTATAATAATATAGCATAACTACGGATATATTCGTATAGGTACTTTCAGAACCGGTTGTTTTTAATAATCAAATTTTATAACATTATTTTAAAAAATGTTACCGTGCACATAAGATCCTACTTATATATTAAAAAAAAACATACAAGGTAGTACAAAGTAAATAATAAACAAACTATGAAATTATGAAATCATGTATCGATGAATATGGTCTAAACTAATGTGCAAACGGACCTTATCTTTTAATAATTATATGAACCTTAAGAATCTTTATGTGGGAGTTACAGAGCTGGTTTCTTCTGCATAGTGCACCATACACTTATTCAACTCTTAAATATATGGACACAACAAATCCAAACTATATATTTATGTGCTAAATCTCATCATACCTTGCCAGCATTTCGGTACACAATGTGTGTCTTACTTAGTATCTGATTGGTCCATTGAGGCTGCCTGATGCAAACTGACAAGGAAACAAAAATTGAGACTCAAACTATTAACTAACATAAAGAATTTGCCAATCTATATTACAATAAAAAATTTAGTATGTAGACCAGAGTAAACATAGAAGAAAGATGAAAACAATAAAACCATATATATTGTCTCCGGTAAGAAAATCGATTATTTTATACCCAAAATATATTCGGATGTTCGATCTATACCTAAGTTTTGGAATTGTGCAAAACCATACATGAATTATAGTTAAATTCAAATTCTATACTCGAAACTCATATACTGTGCCAGTTTATACATTTGCCGTAACGAGTTAGAATTCTATTATCGGATGCTGATGTGACACATGTGTAGCAGATGACATGACATATGTCATGACATATTACGTGGTCTTTACTTCTACGGTTTAATCAATTTGTGTCACATTATCTGAGTTTGTGAAGATGACGCGCCAGATGACATGACCTCTATTTCTACGATTTAATGAGTTTATGCCATGTCATCTACCACACGGGTGCTACATAAACATCCGTTAACGGAATTCTAACCCGTTACACTGAGTATATAAATTGGCACCCTATATGAATTTCGGGTATAGAATTTGAATTTAAATATAATTCATGTACGGTTTTGCACGACTCTAGATCGAACATCCGAATATATTTTGCATATGAGATAACCGATTTTCCGTCTCTGGTATGCCGTGCAATGTTCTATTGTAAGGTAAATTAATGTTGAACTTGTAAAGCAAATATACCTGTTGAACTATTGGATTTGTTGATGTGGTAAACTCGTCGGTCATTCCTTGCCAAACAATCTTTCCCTCGTACAGAAACAATAGCCTAAATAGAATCGAAGAACTTTCAAGAGTTCCATATCCATGTTAAATATATATGTGATCAATCAGACTAAAGAGTAAAGGCAGAACCTGTCTACAGCTCTTTGGATGGTGCTATGTTGATGGGTAACTACCACATAAGATGCAATGTTTCCAGGTTTTCCAACTGCATCTTCGCCCGTCATGTGAACGGAACGGATAAGATCTTCAACTACAGTTGAAGCAATAGGATCAAGTCCAGCTGTTGGCTCATCATATAAGAGCACCTGGAACCGACATTAGGGGGAAAGGGAGCACCACAAAAAGAGAGCTAAACTCTCAGAAAATAGATTAAAGAACATCAAAATCCACTGATAATTTCTTAATTCCGCCACATCTTAAGCTTCATCATGAGTTATAAAGCAAGAGTCAAGCTTTTTTTATAGAAAAACTCTATTCATGAATTGGTATACGTTAAGATTACCTCTGGCTCTATGACTTCTTTCGTTGTATCAAAAATTATTGAACGGGCTAAAGCAACCCGTTTCTTCATCCCACCAGATAGCTCTGAAGGTAGCCGATTCTCAACCCCCTGATTTTATTAGAAAACAATGTTAATCTCGAGGAACTCTTGACAAGCTTTCAACTAGGTTCCAATAAGAAATTCAGAATTTAATTACAGATGTAATATTTATGATACCTTCAAACCAACAGATGCCAAGGTTTCTGTCACAAGCTCAGATATTCGTGTCTCAGACATTTTTGATTTTTCATATCTGAGATTAATAAACATGATAAACTTTTAAATGATATGAATGGGGGAAAATCTGCCAGTAAATGGTATGAAGGAAGTTAAAAGATAGCATCTTACAAACAGAAACCGACATTTTCACGAACAGTTAAAGAATCAAAGAGAGCTGCACTCTGAAATACCTGTTGGATTAAAAAAAATATTAGATACAATTTCCAAACTAACAAAGGATGAACAATGAGAAGCCGTACCTACCAAGCCAATTCGAAGCCCAGATATTTCCTCATCACTTATCAAACCAACTCGCTTTTTGCCTCGTATATAAACCTCCCCCTGCTTACCAAGCATCATATAGAGTCTATAATCTGAAAGGTATGAACCGTATGATAGGTTTTAAACTAGTCAAGAAAAGGAACAAATATAACACATTGTGAAAACATTCTAGACCTTGTCTGGAGCAAGAAGACCAGCCATGATCTTTAAAATCGTTGATTTTCCAGTCCCAGAAGGACCAATAACTCCAACAGCTTCACCATGTCTAATCTGTACATGATAAGTAGCTAGGAAAGTTTCTTAAGATGTCATAAAATATTAATGAAACCTATTTTGAAGCATCATGAAGGAAGAAACACCTTAAAGCTAACGCCTCTCAAGATATGCTTTTCTCCAAACGATTTATAGACATCTCTGCATTCTATAAGAACATCAGAGTCACTCTCAGGCTCTAGTTCTTCACGATTACCTTTACCTCTTATACTGGAGAGATTCTGCGAACAAAATTCACATTTCCAAAATCAGACATAAGCCCAAGTACATACCAAAATGCAGAAAACTCCAAATTATAACATCTTGAAGAATTCAAAGATGAACCACAGAAAAAATAAGAACTTGCACAACAGACTTCAATGGCTACTAAATCAGCTTCCACATCATTTACAGTAGTAATCTGTTAAAACTATTTGGTAAGGCTGAGGAAAAAAGACGATACAGTGAATTTGGTGGAAGAGAATCCATCGTTTTCCAAGCTTCTAAGAGGGGCTATGCAACAGCACACAACGTTCCTCTGCTTATCGAACAACCTAACACTCCTTCTGGCGGAGTCTCCGCCGGACCGGTCAGATGAATCTCGAAAGCATAGATTAGGAAAAAGAAGCGCGGAAGAGGACAAAGAAATCATGATTATAGAAGAAATTATGAAGAAGCTGTTACTTTTGAGGAGCGGATTGAAGATTTGACCATTCAGTACCAACGGAAAAGTTGGAGAGTAATATGAGAAACGAAGAATCAATGAAGCTTCATGGCCGGTGATGTAAGCATCAAATTTTTTCCGGCGACAGATATTTTTTCAGTCGGAGAGTAAAATTAGGGAACGAAAGCGTTGCCGGCGGGGGAAAACTCCTTCACCATCGAAAAAGAAGCTACATGTGATTACATGTGAAATATTTTAGAAAAAATTATCTAATATAACCTAATCATTTTTTTAAAATATCTAGAATAACTCATGAAATTTTTTATTACTCATATAATCTAGGGACGACACTATTTTACTACATAGACTATAGTTACCCACGATTTTTCTACCTAAACTCCGGATCTCTCTATTACACCACATAAACTAACAACGCACACATTAATTTTACACGAACTATTGATATGTCTTCATAATTCCACAAATCGTTATTTTTGAATAAATCGCGATCAATTGAAATTAACTATATTTACCATATAATCCGAAAACCGACCCATTGAGTAATTGCGGTTGGCGAGTTTACTCCTTTTAACCAATTGAGTAAACACAATTGTGAAGATTTGGGTTATGTGAGTTATGTGGTAGACGCAATTAACTTCAATTGATAGCGATTTATCCAAAAAATAGTGATTTGGGGAATTGTGAAGACATGTCAATAGTTCATATAAAATTAAGGTATGCATTGTTAGTTCATGTAGTATAATAGAGAAGTCTAAAGTTCATGTGGAAAAACCATGGACAGCGATAATTTGTGTAGTAAAATAGTGTCGTCCCTATAATCTACTAATCACTAACTTTTTATTAGGTTCCTATATTATTCTTTACATAATTTTGTGGTAAATTCGTTTTTTTATTTTATAAAATATAATCATTATTTTAGAAATATTTTTAATCTTAAAAACCAAAAATATATTTTGGTGTAATGCCCTGAATTTTTTAAACAAAAATCCTTCTTAACCACAAATTCTGCTTTGCTCGATACCTTTTATTCGGTTATTGAAGCCGAATTGATGATTGTTTTATTTGTTTATTCTCAAATTCTGTTTTTGGGATTAAATTTCTATTCAAAATTTATATTTCAATGTACTCATTTGATTGTTATAAAAGTGACGGTTTGTTCAGAGTTTTTGATTTCTATTTTTAAACTAAAATTTATTTAGAATTTTGTTGGATCAAAGAAACTTGATTTTGGGAATTCAGCAATGTAAAAAACTCATGTAGCAAAATTTCAAATTTGACTTTGATTTTTCATGGGTTTTTTAGATCTCGTAAATCGAGAGAAAAAATTTTTTGAACCAAAACAAATGTTCCTAGAGCAAAAAACATTTTTTATCTCTCTTTTTTATAACGTGTTTGTAATTAATAGTTTAATTACTTAAAAGTTAATTTTCGATGAGGGATAATGTATTTTAGATGAAAATTTGATTTTAGATTGGTAAACCAGTAAATTAGAAGATTGCTTAAATCTGTCAAAATATTTGCTAGACTTTGTAAAAATCGGCCAAAAAAATTGCAGACTAGCAGATACAAAAGTAAGTGTGTAGATAAGTTTAGGAGACTTTGTAAACGTCTGCCAAAAGAACGGAAAATGAGTAGGCTAGAAAACTATTATTTAAATCTGTCGAAATATTTACAAGATTTTGCCAAAATATTTGCCAGAGTTTGCCAAAAGAACAATAGACTAATAGATACAAAAATAAGTCTATAGATAAGTTTAGAAGACTTTGTAAGCGTATGCCAAAAGAATGACAGACTACTAAGTTAGAAGAAAACTATTCAAATCGGCTGAAATATTTGCCAGACTATCTAAAAAGTCTGCCAAAAGAATAGGAGACTAGCATATACAAAATTAAATTTGCATATAAATTTAGAAGACTTTAAAAACGTCTGTCAAAAGAGCTGCAGACTAGTACACTAGAATACTACTATTTAAATATACCAAATATTTGCTAGACTATCTAAAAATCTGCCAAAGAATAGCAGATACAAAAGTAAATCGAAAACGTCTGTTAAAAAGCAGCAAATTAGTATGTTAGAATATTACTATTTTAAACATGTTGTTCAACGTAGAATTATTTTAAAAAATTTATGTGAATATTCATAAACATCGAATCTTGAGAGGTGTTTTTATGATTTCGTTCCTTTTTTGTCTTGACTTTTATGATTTTATACGAATAGATATACATTCCAAAGTTAATATAATGAAAATCATGTACATCAATAAAATCTAATTTGTATCAAGTGCAACACAAAAATACGTTACCAAATTTTATAGGGTTTACTTCCGTCAACTAAACGAATTTATGCGAATAAACTTATTTCCACTCGTAGTTTTTGGGTCTTTCATAAGTTATATAAATTGTGGTTTTCTTCCGTAAACTAGATAAACTTCGTAAATTATTCCAATTACAGAAATTCTGTTAATGTTTACACGTTAAATTGTTATTAAATCTTGTTTTACTTCGAAAATCTGGTTTTAATTTCAAAATAAATCTAAGTTAAAACGCATTCCTCTTGATCATTTTATAATTTAATCTCATGACACCTTTAATATATAGATTCTAGGTTGTCATTCAATTGGATATAATCTATTAAGATTACACCATTTGAAATCAATTTTATAATGGTTTATTTTTCTTAAAAAATGATTAAACCACTACATACGTTCTATTTTTTAGTTATATTGTCACTATTTAAAAGGTTGTACTACAATTTTTGTAGACACACCACACTTTTAGATATTTTTACGAATATACTTTACCTTCCAAAGTTCATATCACATCTTGTCAATGACTTTATGTGGTAAGAAACGTTTTCGCCATATTTTCAGAGATAACTCAAAGTAATGCAATTTTGCATTCATCAAATTTTTTTTTGTTTATGAGTTTGAGATTTTTTTTATCCCACAACTCCATTTGATTCGAGTGATCATAGAGAATTTTTGATAAATAATATTATTTCTATAAAATAACGCACTATTTTTTATCAAAAAATGTTTTCCTTTATCACATATAACTATTTTCATAGTTTTCTCAAGTTGGGTTTTATTCTAATTTTTTTTTTCTGCTTTAATTTTTTTTAAAGCCATATTCATGCGTCTCAGCAAATCTATAAATCTACTAAAATAGATATCAATTTTGCTAGACATGTATCAACTTTTTGACATATCACACTTGTGATATTTTCTACTAAACTTCTTTTAAACATTTTGCTTGTGAAGTAAGTGATTATTTTTACAGGTATCATTTTAAACATTATTGACATAGTCACATGTGGCATACCACTACCAATACGAAATCGGTGCATCGATTCACAAAACTCATGTTCAATATTACCTCTAATTCAATAGGATTCGGACATTAAGATAAACAACAAAATTCCATCCATATTGCAAACAAAGTCATTAGTGGTAGACCGCTCCCAATTTGGGGTATCGACTCACTATATTTGTTGTCATCATAAACGTTATTGTTAACGTTTTTATTTTATTGATACTTTTTTTTGCACAATTGCAAACCCAAAAAGTATATTGAGAGTGAACAAAAAATTATCGTACCTCCAAATTTATGTTCTTATAACATAAACATTTCACAAAATTATCGTACCTCCAAATTTATGTTCTTATGACATAAACATTTCACAAAATTATCAGTTTTCGTTAGTGTAATAAACATAATGAAATTTTCAGAATTAAAATTATTAGAACACGATTTTCTACAATGTGGGCAACTGATAACTGTGAATAAATTACATATAATAAAATGTAAAATACCGGTACAAGAATTTTGGAAAGACTCGATTTGCAGAGTCGAGACAATCTTTACTTAATTCTAAAAACACCTCGTAGTGTGACGGTTGCATGGCGTTCCGAATCTCAGGATACAACTGCAACTATTTTGTCTTGCAAAACCCAAGAAAAAAATCTAACGAACGCTTTTCTATGTTGTACTCTCATACTCAACATGTGAGAGATTTTTTATGTGTATTTTTTATATTTTTAGAATGAGAAAACCAAATATTTGTTTTCCTTTTTCTCTTTTCATTTTCCATCTTCATTATTTCTTAATGATTCACCATATGAGTTTATAAAGAGGTTACTCCATTTTTTAATGAGAATTATTCTACACTAAAAATCATTATGATTTTTTATGTTATAGATGCTACAAAACAATAAACCAAATTAATTTAGTGGTGTATTGTAACTTAACTCAATTAAGGAGAAATTAACTATTGATTTAGTTAACAAATAATAAATGGAGTTTGAACCAAACCACAATAATAATTGTACCAACCATTGGTCCATTTCCTAAAATTCCAAAAATTCGAAACTCGAGTTCGGTTATCTCCTTCCACTAATACACCAAAGTGTATCCAAAATTTTGAGTTTTGTAATAGTTTCTCCGCTTGATATATAAGAGAGATTTCACTTCTAACTTCTAATGTGGGACGACAAATTAAATTTGTTTATTTTATGCTTATCAAACAACCCACTTTAGATACTCATTTTTCATTCAAACGAACTTTAGTCTTAACGTCTTCGTTAGAAAACTCACCGGAAAGTGATCGACAACTACTTCCGTAAAACTGAGTTCCAACAATTATTGGGTCTCTTATAGTTCCAAAAATCTCAAGATCAGAAGCATTTCCACTGGACCTTGAAGATACTCTCAATTCTCCAAAATGGGTTGATGTGGTTATATACATCAAAAATTCTAGAGGAACGATTTTTTGAGAGAGAGAGAGAAAGAGTTATGACTTGACGGAGGGGGGAAGTACAAAAAAGTAAATGAGGCATGCATCTCTTTCTTATATGGATAGATGTTTCTTTTCGGGTCGACGATGTATTTTCCTTTCATAACTATCGTATAACACTATATGTACTCAATTCTAAACACTCAACCTTAGTAGCCTCCATAAAATAGTTGAAAACTAATATCCTCTAAAACCGTAAATTCAAAAAAAATTCTCCCTTAATTATTGGTTTTATTGGTTAATGACATAAACCTGATTATGAACCATATAACCGAAAGAGTAAACCGATTGATAACACAGACTCGCGTATTGCCCTGCACCTGACCCAAATCAATTTTGTTTATCCCCAATTTTTAAGAACCCTAATCGATTTCCTAAGTCGATTTAGGGATTTTCAAGTTTGAAATCTTCAATTGAGATAAGTAATGTTTCGAGTCGTGGCCGAGACTTCAAAGTCGGACTCACATCCTTACTGATGTTGTTGATGATGAGTAATGCTTCAAGTCCTTTCCGAAGAAGTCGCAAATGTATTTTGATATCATAGGAAAATGTATTTCGATTTCGTAGGCGATTGTATTTCGATGTATTTGTTAATGGTTTTCAACTGTAATTCGAGTGTATTTTGATGTATTTGCGACTGTATTTCGATTTATTTCTTTGATGTTTTTGTTTGTTTGTAAGATATATTGATGCTAATGGTTTGTTAATGAGAGATGGTAATGATTTTTGTAAGATGATATTGATGATATTGATGATAATGAGATTGATGCTAATGGTTTGTTTTTGTAAGAATTTTGTCAAATGTTGCCAAATGTTGTCAAATGTTGTTCATAAACAAACACCAAATGAATAATTTTCCAAAAGGTTCATGCCATTAGAATATCGACCAATGAGGTTTATAAACAGATACAAAGTATATCACAAATGTTGCTAAAACAACGACTGATACCCCAAAAAATTTGCTCAAAAAACCAACACCATACTGCCCAAAAATCTACTCCTACATCACCATTACTTACATACCAATAACTATCCAAAAACATATTCCATAAATTAGCACTACACTATAGCTTGAGAATCTTTAACTTGAATGAGAATGCCTTGTGAAACCTGCATTTGAAAAGACTTCCCTTGAGACAAATGGATTTGAGAAGACTCTCCATGAGAAACATGTTTTTAAAATATCAGTTAAGACGAATAAAAGACACATTAAAAGACACATTACCTGTGTAGATTCTTTCTTATGGTATTTTGAGTTGTGGATAGCTGCTCCACATAATCAACAATACATTATTCTCTTCAACTATTTCGGTTGCGTCTTTGTATGCGACTCATTTTGACCATTTTTTCTTTCTTTCTTTTACTCACCTTCTTTCTTCCAAGTTGTGGAGGTGCAGGAGGTACATGCACATCTGGAGCACTTGTTGAAGGCTAGAACCTTGCCCCTCTCATTGGAACAAAGCTTTCCTTGTAGTTCCTCCTCCACGTTACAGTCCAGAACCAATGGTAGACAAAATCTTCAGACTGTAGCTTCTTTGATAGGATAACTTCATACGCATGTTCACATGGGATTCCACAAATATCCCATTTTCTGCAAGTGGGGAAGTTCTCCTCTCCAAGTTTATACGAAAAAACAACTTAAATAAGCTTCGTGCATACCATTGGTGCTCTTTGTTACTCTACATTCCGAAGCAAGTTTAAACTCAGCAGCAAGTAAGTTACAGTACAAAGACCTGAAACATAAAAAGAGTGATAAACGAGTACAAACAATTATAAGAATAAATGAGCAAAAGCAATCATATCTTTGTGCGACTGAGCTATGACATTTATTTTCGCGATACGAGCCATTGCAAGCTTCCTAACTGTCTCTAACATAGGAATGAATGGCTTGTCCCGTGCTTCAACTATTGAACTATTAAATGACTCTATAGAATTGTTTTCCACATCTTCACAATAATTCCCTAATTTATAGAATGTCCTGCATCAACCCTTTGGATTTGAGTTCATAACATCACTATACACACCTAGTTGAAGAGTCTTTCCAAGTTGTCATTGTAGTCAACCTCATTATAACTCCACGTCAAATTCCATGTAAAAAAATTTCATCTGTTTTTTACTGCCATGATTTTTCTTCAAGTTCTCACATATGAGTGTCTCACATATATTATATGTTCCATATTTGACAACTCTAACGTAGCAGCCCGAATCAGCCCGAATCAGCTCCTGAATCATAAACATAAACATTAATTTTACCAAAAACATATAAACCATATACAACCAGTTTAATAAATCATCACCTTTTGACAATTAGATATCATAATATAGCATTCACCATCTATTAAACCGAAATCATCTTTCAACTTTTTCACAAACCACAACTAGTTGTTTTTGTTTTCAATTGGACAACTCTCCATATTATTGGATAGATAACATTATTCGCATTCCTACATAAAATAACCCGTAATTAACCCTTCATTTTCCCTCTTAGAAAACAACACATATCGTGGGTACAAAATAACTTTACTTCTCATATTTAATTTAACATTTGGATTTTTCTCATTTATAAATATTTTTAATTACTTTCTATTAAATTTGTAGTATTTAAAAAATATTAATGATATATTTAAAAAATATATTATAAATTTTTTAAAATATCATTAATAAAGATTATTGAAAACTGTTTTGTCACAAATACTACAAAACTAAAATTAAAATTAAACCCTATAAACCAAATTCTAAACTCTAAATCTAGCAATGATGTTATCCATGATATTTTCATATAAATAAAATTTTAGTAATATTTTTCAAAAGTAAAACTATTAAGGATATTTCAAAGTAAATTTTTTATTATATGTTTCATTAAAAAATGTGGTATTTTTAAGAATTTTCACTTTATAAATTAAATAAAAGGAGAAAGATGAAAACTGAGGAAAGCAAGAAGAAAGTGAAGCGAAGGAATTAATTATATTCCGTCATTATCGTTTTTTCTTTTCTTTTCTAATATTGTAAATAATTTCTTATAATAAATAAACTGCTAAATTCACCGTTGAAAACGCGTCGCTTTCTCTTCCTTTTCCCTCTCTTCCTTTGGTTTATGTTTGAAAATCAATTTCGATCATCAGAAATTAGAGACGTTTGAAAACGAACAGACGAAGTTTTAATTCGAATTCATTTCGATTCACAATTCAAAGAAGTTTCATCTTTATACAATCGTTCTGTTTACAGTAACGACGGTGGTAGCGATGGATTTGAGTAGATTTTTACGCATTGTGGTGGTTGTTTTGATGGTTTTGATCCAATTTGCTTCTGGGAATTTCGTGTTTAATGTGACGCATAAATTCGCCGGAAAAGCGAAACAGTTGTCTGAGCTCAAATCTCACGACAGCTTCCGTCATGGTCGTATGCTTGCGAACGTCAATCTTCCTCTCGGTGGCGATAGCCGTGCTGACTCCATTGGGTTTTCTTCTAGATCCATCTTCTTTTTGAATTGTTGCTTAATTTGTTCTTTTACATTTTGCTTGGATTTGCTTTCAGTTTATACTTCACCAAAATCCAGCTCGGGTCTCCACCAAAGGATTATTATGTTCAAGTTGATACAGGAAGTGATATACTTTGGGTCAATTGCGCTCCGTGTGCCAAATGTCCTGCGGAAACTGATCTTGGTGTATGGTTTCTTTTAACCTTTGTTTATTGAAAAATGATGAGAATCTCTCAGCTGAATATGTTTGTTTGTCGTGCAGATACCTTTAACATTGTATGACTCAAATGCTTCCTCGACATCAAAGAAAGTTGGCTGTGAAGATGAATTTTGTTCGTTCATTAAGCAATCAAACGCTTGCGAAGCGAATAAGAAGCAGCCATGTAGTTATCATGTGGTGTATGGAGATGGAAGCACAAGTGATGGGGATTTTGTGAGGGATAACATTAACCTGGATCAAGTGACTGGAAATCTTCGAACTACGTCCCTTGCCCAGGAAGTGGTTTTTGGGTGAGCATAATGCATTCATGTCTCTATCCATCTTGCCAAATTTGTTTCTTGTTCTGTATCCAAATTTGTTGTTGTCTCAACAGGTGTGGAAGTAATCAATCTGAGCAACTTGAGCAAACTGACTCAGCGATTGATGGCATTATGGGTTTTGGACAAGCAAACATCTCTGTCATTTCACAACTAGCTGCGGCGGGGAAGGTGAAGAGAGTTTTTTCACATTGCTTGGACAATTTGCTTGGAGGTGGAATTTTTGCTGTTGGGGAAGTCGAATCTCCAATAGTGAAAACAACTCCTTTGGTTCCTAATCAGTAAGTGAGACCATCTTAACTCATTCATTTTTCTTTGTTTAAGAAGTTAGAGTAAGAGCCTTTCCCATTTACTAAAGACCTCCTTTTTATCATTAATGATAGATGATAGGCTTTTGATTGATCATCTCTCGTGATCTGTTCTATGAATTGTAGGATACATTACAATGTTATATTGAAAGGAATAGATGTGGATGGTGAAGCTGTTGACTTTCAACCAAACGTAACTAGTTCTGGTGAGACTGTAGGAACCATAATTGACAGTGGTACAACTTTAGCTTACTTACCAGAGAAACTCTACAATTCATTAATTGAGAAGGTGAAACTCTTTTCCACTCTTGTGTGTTTGTTTCGAGTTTGTAATCACAATCCTGACATGGTGTTTTCTGTATATAAAGATTACTGCTCGACAACAGGTGAAACTGCACACGGTGCAGGGATCTTTTGCTTGTTTCAGTTTCATTTCAGAGTAAGATTACTTGCTTGCTTCCTGTGCCTAGCCTCTCCATGTTTTAACCATGTTTAATGTGCTAAAAATATCCTTCCTTATATCTGCAGCACAGATAAAGCATTTCCAGTAGTCAATCTTCATTTCGAAGGCTCACTCAAGCTGACTGTTTATCCGCGCGATTATCTTTTCTCACTTCGTGTAAGTCAATAGCCAGCTTCTCATTTCGAAGTGTTCATCTCAACAGAATACGATTCAATAGATTCAAAAAACATTGTAAAACTTGGTGTTATTGTGCAGAACCATACAAAGTCCTTGCATTTTTGTTTTCCCATCTAACAAATAAGTTGAAATTCAGAGAGTCCTTGCTCTTGGATACATTTTCTGCATTTTTGTTATGAATAGTTATAACTCTTTATCTACATAGCTAATATGAACAGTCTCATCCACAAATTTTGAGCTCTCTATTATTATATATTCTTTCTTGAACAGGAAGACATGTATTGCTTTGGTTGGCAATCTGGTGGATTGACGACTAAGAACGGAACCGAGATAATCCTTTTGGGAGGTAAGTCTCAAATCATACTGTTAAGATACTGTTAAGAAAAGTTGTTAGTTTCAGACATGAAATTGGGTTTCTATGGTCTTTAGGTTTGGTGCTATCGAACAAGTTAGTAGTATACGATCTGGAGAAGCAGGTGATTGGATGGGCAGACCACAACTGTAAGTATCTATAACCAAAGAGGTAATTAGAAAACGATGGTTCAAAAGAAGAAATCAAACACAATCAAATGTTTTGTTAGGTTCAACGAGCATCAAAGTGAAAGATGGATCAGGAGTGGCTTACGCACTCGGAGCAGATAATCTCACATCGGCTTCTTCGGTTATTAATGGAACATTTGTAACTTTATTGTCTTTACTAATTTCGGTTTTTCATTACTTCACTCTATAGTTTTTTTTTGATAAAAAGAAGATTTTTGGTTTAAATTATTTGATTCAATTTTGATTCTTTGTGGATATGATTTGGCTTTTGGGGTCTTGTAATTTATGTAGAAAAAAACTACTCATTTTTCATGTATTATATACATTATTTTTAAAGATAAATATATGTTTATTCAGTTAATTTCTCCGGGTTCAATTCGATATATGTAATACTCTAAAATATTAACTTTTAAAATTTATATTTTAAATCTAACACATTAAAAATAAAAATTTTAAATGGGCAATTCTCTAAAGTAGCATTTTTTAAGTTTTTATTCCAAAAATATCATCATTAGTTTAAATTTCCAACAATAACACAAATTTAATATTAAAATACATTAAAATTATATTTTAATAGAAAAAAGTTAAACACTAAATTGGAAAAAATAAATCCAAATATAATGTTTTAAATTTATTTATAATTTATTTAGATTAAATGAGTATTTTTTACATAATTTTTGTGCTATTTTTGGGATTTTAATTTTATAATGTTAGATTTGGAATTTTTTTTTAAAAGTGCTATTTTAAAGTAGAGTAATACCATAAAATAGTACTTTTTAGAGTTTTTCTTCCAAATCTAGCATCCCAAAATTAAATTCTCAAAAATAGCACAAATACTTATGTAAAAATACTTATTTATTCTAAATAAATTATACATAAACTTAACGTATTATATTTGGGTACATTTTTTCCAATTTATGGTTTAATTTTTTTATTAAAATATAATTTTAATGCATTTTAATGTTAAATTTATGTTGTTATTGGAAATTTAAACTAATGATGCTATTTTTGGAATAAAAATTTAGAAAGGTGTTATTTTATACATTTGCTCTTTAAAGTATTACTCTTTTTAAAAATAGTATAAATTATTTTGTTAAAATAATTAGTTACCTTAAATAAACTCTATATAAAATTACAATATTATGTTTGGATTTTTCTTTTTTACCAATTTAAAGTTTATTAGGAAGATATTTTCAATTATTTTACTATCAAATTTGTGTTATGTTTAAAAAATTAAATTAATGGTATTATATTTGTAACAAAAACTTAAAAAATGTTATTTTATACAATGTCCTATATTAAAATTTTTATTTGTTTCTATAAAACAAAACACATTTCATTCGAGATTTTTTGTTCGATTTGTTCAATTTTATTTTAATTTACGTTTGATTCTTGTTCGTTTTTTTTACAAAATAATATAAAAAAGAGTAATACCCTAAAATAGCACATTTTCAAGTTTTTCTTCCAAATTTAGCATCTCAAAATTAAACTCCCAAAAATAGCACAAATACTTATGTAAAAATACTTAGAGTAATACCCTAAAATAGCACCTTTTCAAGTTTTTCTTCCACATTTAGCATCCCAAAATTAAACTCCCAAAAATAGCACAAATACTTATGTGAAAATACTTATTTATTTTAAACAAATTATATATAAACTTAAAATATTGTATTTGGGTTCATTTTTTTCAATTTAAGATTTAGTTTTTTTCTTTTAAAATATAGTTTTAATGTATTTTAATCTTAAATTTGTGCTATTATTGGAAATTTAAACTAATGATGCTATTTTTGGAATAAAAACTTAGAAATGTGCTATTTTAGACATTTGTCCAAATACTTATTTATTTTAAATAAATTATATATAAACTTAAATTATTGTATTTGGGTTCATTTTTTCCAATTTAAAGTTTCATTTTTTTTCTTTTAAAATATAGTTTTAATGCATTTTAATCTTAAATTTGTGCTATTATTGAAAATTTAAACTAATGATACTATTTTTGGAATAAAAACTTAGAAATGTGATATTTTAGACATTTTCCCTTAAAAAAAAAAACAAATGGAGTTTGTGCATTTCTTTTGCGGGAAGAATGGGTGAAACAACAATGGAGTTTGGTGTTGATGAAGAGGATGGCCTCTAACCATTGTTGGAGCAATAATTTTATTTCACAAGTGACTCAAGAGGCTTTGTGTGTGTTCTTTCAACAAACAAAAACTGCTCAAATAAACACAAATGGAGTTTCAGAGATCAACAAAAGAAAAGAAAAGTTGTAGCAAAAGTATTTGGCAGAGTAGATATATACATATATACACAAAATAGCCACACTTACAAGTGTTACATTAATTTACCCAATGAAACTAACCAAACAGTACACTGTTCATAGAAACACAGAGCATAAGAGATATTGACTCAACAGAAAGAGAGGAAGAGTTTAATTATCATCTTCTTCACCTCTTGTCTCTGTTCTATCTTCTTACTCTTTGGTTGGCACATATACTGGGAGGTTCACGAGTGTGTCGATTCTGTTGACTCCGTTGAGCTCAAGCCATTCGGTTCCTGAGTCAGGAGTTGATGTTGATGCTGTGTCTGGTTCCGGTTCAGTAATGCCATTGTTGGTGTGTTTGTCCTCTGAGAAAGAAGCAGTTGACAATTTGTTTGGTTCTGAGTCAAGGAAGAGGCAAACCACAGCACAGTCATCGACTTTTGAAGTTGGGTACTTCCATCTCCAATTCCGAACTGCAGCCTCCACCAATGCTCGACCTGCTGAGAAACGTGTAGCGGCTTTCGCTACAATCTCTACAACCTCTTCATTCGTCAATGCATCCCAAATCTTGCAAAGTTTAAAGAAAGATATGTACTTAAAACAGCTTGAAAAACCACAAATAGTTTGCTAAAATCCATTACATGTGTGATTTGTATCCAAAAGTCTAGGTTTCTTTAGAGAATGAGCTCAGATCACTACTAATAGTTTCTCATAAACATTTGGATTTCTCTTACCCCATCAGTTGCCAAGACAATGAATTCATCTTTCTCTGTGAGGAGACGGTATGACACGTCAGGCACAGAAATTAGACCAAAGTCTTTGAGGCAAAAATCTCCAAAAGCACGTGCCATGGCGAGACCAGGTGAGTTGTGGTTAGGAAGCCACAGGCGGGATACCCCCGGTTCATCTCGAAGAGCAAATATACGTCCTCTGCATTTCTTTATCCTTTCTGCTTCAGCTGGGAACGAAGAAAAACTCAAACTTTAGTTGATAAATCAAAACTTTCTCAAATGTGCAGGCTGTTGAAACTAAACTTCCAATATAATATGTCCTATATATCAGTACTTATGGCTACAATGTCAACAGATATCTAGCGGAAATGTTGATTTTAAGTTCTCTTAAGACGGTAGCATAATAAAACACAACCAGATAACCTGGAACATCTGGTTTGAGATCTTCAGTTAATTGAAAAGGAACAAGTTTATTGTCTTTGTTCCTTGTAGCTAATACTGCTCTTGAATCCCCAACATTTCCAACAACAAGATGTTGACCCTACCGGGAAAAAAATAAACAATCAAGACAAATAACAATTAAGCAGCAAACTAAGAAACAAAATCAGAACTTTTTGGTCAAATTAACCTGCTTGACCATGGTTACTGCTGTTGTTCCACTGCAAAAACAATCAACATCCACTTGCATCTTCAATTCCTTGTCCATGAATCTGTATGCTTTAACAAATGAGCCCATTAGCATTTGAATCATATCCTGATTCTTTACAGAATCCTTATTGTAAACTTGGGATTCTCCATTGGCAGAAATATGCACAAGGCTATCTGAGATCTTCCTATCAGCAGTGTTGATGCTGATCTCTTTAAGGACCTCCTCACAGGTCACATATGACTCCAAGTGAGAGCTTAATTTGAGTGGAAGCAAATCCCTCACTCTCTTTGCAACAATGTGACCATATGGACCATGGCCATCAAAAACACCACAGAAAACAGTGTCTGCCATAGACCCAAAATTCTGTAACATTTTTTAAATAAAAACATGTAAGACAAGGACTACTACAGATCTATACTGGAAAGCACTAGAAAACAAATAACCAAGCCAAAACAGCAGAACTTAATTCATCTATTTGTTTGTTCCATAAAGTATAAAGTTGATAAGAATTTACCTCTAGATGGTAAACACACTGACAAAAAGATGATTCAAGACCTCAGAGGGGGAAGATTATTTAGCAGTCACAAAAGCTACATGAAAACTAAATAGTCACAACAAACAAGAGACGAACAATCAGAGAGAAAATGCAGTCCCTATAAACCATAGCTATTCGTTTAATTAGAGCATACAACAAATGTGGTATTGTCTATTTAATTGCAAACAAAAAACTCACCTCCCAGACAATCATGGCGTCCTGATTAGGCCCTTTCTTTCCTTGTTGAGAGAAGAGAGACGCAGTTTCAGTAGATCCATTCAAGAACATCCTTCCAGGGATCCTGTGGAGAAGTGGCTCTTCTTCACCTGTATTGTCGAAAGAAGAACTACAAGACCTTGGTCTCTTCTTGATCGTCTTCCTCCTCCTTGAACCACCAGGTCCAGTAACATGAGGAGAACGAGTGCTCCTGTTTCCTCCTGAAGATAAGCAGGACCCCATGTCAAGGGCCCTGATTAGGCTTATCAGACACTCCAAACCACCAACGCAATAAAAACCGCTGTTTTCTGGTGACGGACCTCTTGAAACCCTTTTCAATCTCAAGCCTTCACTCACCGCCAGGATTGTAAATTGAACAGAACCACCGATTTGGTGATGAGATGATAACAACGACAAAAATTGACTTCTGAATTCCAAGTTTCACCCTTTGAATGCTTTCTGGCCAATGCAAAACAATCGAAAGGCAATCCAAAAAAGGGTAAAAAGGAATAAGAAGAATCAGACAAGACAGGAGTTTCCCAGAATTCCAGTTCTAGCTGAGTCGTAGATTTTCATAAAAAGATAATCTTCTTATCCACAATCTCATCCACAAAACGTTAAGAGAATCTTTTTGCAATAAGAAGGAGAGAGAGAGAGAGTACCGAGTCGAATAATTGCTTTGAGGGTGGAGATAGAATCGGATCTAAAGGAAGAATCAAAATCGGATTTCGAGGAACAACCACAACTTCTAACGATAATGGCGCTCTGCTTTTCTCTCTCTCTTTACTTTATTTTTCTTAGGATGAGTTTTTATATTTTCGAGATTTAACAAACAATTGACAATTTTTAAAGGATAAAAACATCACGAAAGTATGGAAAAAAACTACTCTCTCTAATTTTCTAACTTTAATTTTTATTTTTACTGATTTCACACATAATTAAGAACAATTTTGTAAGTATAAAAGAGAATAATTCGGAAACTATGATGAGACATAAACAAATAAGAATCAAAATTGAATATTGACCAATTTATTTACTCACTATTTTATTTTATATTTTTGGTAAAAAAAATTTACTCACTAATTTACTCATTATGATAAAATTAAAATATTAACATAATTGGTACGTGAGTGAATGGTTCAAATAAGATTTCTTATTAAATTTTCGAATGAAATTTCATATTAAAAATTATGATCACGTTTAATAATATATAGATTAATATTTTAAAATAATATATTTTATTTTTTTCAAAAATAACACAAATAATTATATAAAAATATTTATTTATTTTAAATAAATTATACATACTTAAAATGTATAATTTGATTATTTTTCTAATTTAAAATGTAATTTTTCTTTGTTAAAATAAAAAATTAATATATTTACTATTAAATTTATGTTATAATTGAAAATTTAAGCTGATGTTATTTTTGTAACAAAAATTTAAGATAATTTTATTTTTTGACAATTACTCTAATATATAATATATATGAACTAATCCACTTGATAAATTTTTAGAATGAAAATGGACAAAATGGTAAAAAAATTTTGAAATTAGGAGAAAATGACAAAAAATTTCGAAATTGGGAGAATGGTAAACTGTACTATTCATTCTTGCCATAGATTACGGAAAATGCCCATGCCTAAGGCCATCAGTCTACATGAGTAGATGAGGTAAATAGTAATTATTATTTTTTAAAATAGTGTTATTGCAAAAAAATCCATTCGGCGTTTATTTAATGTTAAAACGCGAAGAATCTGATCTAAATCCATTCGACGTTTATTTAAAGACATCAATATTTGGGTTATGGTATCCAAATTGAACAAGCAAAGAATGATTAAAAATTATTCCAACAATCCCCAGAAGAATAAAAATAACTCTAAACATATGCAAACTAGACATACTCCATGAATTCTACTGATTATACATATTTTATAAACTAGATAGAAAGACTTTTGAGAGTATAAACAAAAATTTACTATATTTTAGTTGGTAACACTTTTCAATTTTGAACCACTCATTGTTAATATATGTTGATTTACTCGACTACGAGGTGAACATGATGTTTTGAACTACTCTGGCTTTAATGTAAACCAAGACAATATATATAACATAGTTTCATTTCTCGTAGAGCTATGTTCTCTATTGTGTTCATTTTGGCCTTGAACTTTTCTGTTTAATCATGAGTGAACTTGGAGAATATACTTTTTTCATTCTCCTAGAAATGACCACATTTCACACTCACAAAGTGATTCGCCATTAGGTTTGTTTTAAATAGCATCCTATAATACTCCACTTATATGCCAAAACTATGGTCTCAAATCATTAAAAGCAACGTTTATCGTATACACATACATGTAACATCATTGTTTATCGTCCTAGGAATTGGGTAGAGACGTAAGTCTCATAGTGCTTTCCAGATTTCGCTTAACTTAGTTGTCCCTTTGAACCTGTATCTTAGGATCTGTAGTCAAGTAGGTAGGGTTTCCATCAAACTTACTCTTAAGTCATAAACTTTAAACCTATTCCTCTTGATGATTGTATGACTTGATCTCGAGCTAAACCTTTAGTAAATGGATCCGCTAGGTTGTCACCGATTTGATGTAATCTACCATGTTTACACCATTTGAGATCAAATATTTAATGGTTTTATGTCGTCTTTGCATATGACGAGATTTACCACTATATAGATTGTTCAGTACCCGAGCTATAGCCACTATCACAATGTATGCGTATTGCTCACAGTGGTTTTTCCCACATCAGGATATCTTTCAAAAAAATTACGAAGTCATTCTGCTTCTTCTGCATCTTTCTCTAAAGCTATAAACTCAAATTCCATGGTTGATCTGGCAAACAGAGTTTGTTTAAAAGATTTTCACGACACTACTGCACCGCCAAGTGTAAAGACGTATCCACTTGTGTATTTCGAGTTTTTGTAATTGGATATCCAGTTCGCATCACTATATCCTTCCAAAAATCATGGTTCTCTACCATAGTGCAACCCATAATCCTTATATAACATAGGTAGTTTAATACGCTACTTATAACTTTCCAATGATTATATCATAGATTACTAGCGTAGAAACTTAGTATGTTTACTGAGTGCACCAAATCGGGTCTGATACAGTTTGTTAAGTACATCAGAATTCCGATAACTCGTGCATACTTTAGCTGTGACACCAATTCACTAGAGTTTTTTCATCAAGTGAAGTTGAGAGTCGAAAGGAGTTTTTGCACTTCCATTAGAGTAGTTATTAATCCGCTCAAATATATTTTCAACATAATAAGTTTGGGATATGATGATTTCTTTAGAATGTCTATTGATCCTTATTCCTAGAATAACATCCGTTAATCCCATATCTACATTTCAAACCTCCCACTAAGCATATTCTTAGTTTGATTGATCATGTCTTTATTGATACCAATGATAATTATATCATCCACGTACAAACATAACAAAATATACACTTATTGCATTCATTTAAGCGGACACCATTTAACATATAACATTTCAAAATTTTCATGTCATTGTTTATGAGCTTGTTTAAGTTTGTACAATGACTTTACAAGTCTACACATTTTGTATTCTTGACCAAAGATAACAAACTCTTCAGGTTATTTCATATAAATCTATTTTTCTAAATCACCATTTAAAAAACAGTTTTTCCATCTATTTGATGGATTTCCAAGTCCCATTATGTTGCGATGCTTATCAGCATTCTTAATTGAAATTATTCTCGTTATTGGATAATAGGTGTCAAAGAAATTAAAACCTTCTTTTTATAGAATCCTTGCACCACAAGTCTAGCCTTGTATTTTTCTATAATATCTCATTTATGTATCAGAAACCGATAATCACTACTATATTGTGCATATCCTATGAATATGCAGTCCCCACTTTTAGGTCCTATTCTGACCTTTTTAAAAGGAGGTACTACTACTTTTGCTAGGCACCCCCACATTTTAATGTATTTATATGATGGTACAACACATTTCCATCATTCATATGGTGTTTTTCTGGTGGTTTTGTGTGATATTTTGTTGAGGATATAGTTTATGTTGAGCAACATTTTCCCCCACAGATTCTGGGGTAACCTAGATTCTTGCAACATTGCATTCATCATTTCTTTCAAAGTTTGGTTTTTTTATTCCGAAAATCCGCTAGATTCTGGTGAGTAGGGAACTGTTGTTTGATGGATAATGCTATTTTTTGAAAAAATGCATTAAATGGTCAATCATATTTGCCTCCTATATCACTTTTATCTATTTTAATAGTTTTTTAAGTTGATTTTCAACTTCGAGCTTATACTCTTTGAATTTTTGCAGAACTTCATCCTTACTACGTAACAAATATACGTAATAATATTTTGTACAATCATATATGAAAGTTACAAAATAGTTTTTTACCACCTTTAATTAGTTTGTATACTTTTCAGGCATAAATCAGTGTGTATCTACGCTAGAGGTTCAGTAGTTCATTCATAATGAGATGATGCAGTTTTAGTGAGTTTTGATTCAACGCATATCTCACATTTATCTTTAGGTATTTTTTTTATTATTTCGAGATTAGGTTCATATTAATCAATCGTTGCATCGGTTTATAATTGACATGTGATAACCGTTCATGACATAAATTAAAAGATTCAACTAAATAAATAACTTCTTTTTATTCATTGCAACATTGGAACAAGTAGGAACATCATTGTTTTTTTTAAGAGCTGTCATTACATACATTTTGATCAGTTCTCTCATCATGACATACCCCTTTTCCAAGTACTCCTCATTCTTCCTAAGAACCAACTTGTCGGACTCAAATTTGATGGCGAATTCATGCTTGCTCAACAATGTCCTGGATATCATGTTCTTCCTCATGTTTAGCACGTGTTTCATGTTGGTGAGATTGACCTCGTGTCCATATATCATGTTCAGCACCACTTTGCCATGACCTTCAATCTTGGAAAACGTTTTGTTTCCCATCATCAACTGTTCCTCAGACTTGTTATTTTGATAAGTACTAAACATGTCCCGATAAATGCAGATGTGAGTGGTTGCTCTAGTATCATAGAAGCACTCCTTAGGGTTTTCTTCAACTATGTTGGCCTCAGGGACTACCGCACATAGGTCAGCTTCGGTTAGTCTAGCTTGAGCTTTTTCCGTTAGCCTTACTACGACATTCCAAAGATTTGTGCTCTTTCTTACCACAATGATGATCATTTTCAGAGAATTTATTCGGGTTGCCTTGCTTCTTAAACCTTGTGGAGTTTTGAGACGCGACTTTGTTAAACGTATGTTTACTAGGTCCATTGTTATTTGTCACAACTTCGACTTTGCCCTTTCTTGTGTATTCAACCACATTTGCATTATGATCGAGATTGTAATATGATGTACGATGTGTAGACTCATTTTGCAGCCTGGAGATTAGGTTTGACAACGTCAAACCCTTTTACTTATGGTCGAGATAGTTTTAAAAATCGACTCAGTTGGGAGGTAGCTTCTCAATAAAGCAATTCACTGAGAACGTCTCACATATTTTCATTCTCTCATCGGCTATCTTTTGTAATATCATTTGCATCTCATGAACTTTCTCCATGATGGGCATTAAGTCCACCATTTTGAAGTCAAGAAATTTCTTAACTCCATATTTCCTAGAGCCTATTAAACGAACTATACTTCTTTTCCAAAGCATCCTAGAGATCATTAAAAGTTTTGACCTCACAATACACATTAAACACTTGGTCCACCAGACGGTTGTGAATGTAGCCTCGATAGTAGTAATCTCCATGGTTCCATGACTCAACGCTAGCGAGAGATCATGGATCACAATTCCCCGGAGGTAAGATTAGCTTAACCTTAGTGAGATACTTCTCTAATTTCAGAGTGGTTAGAAAGAAATGCATCTTTTGCTGCCACGTCTTGAAATTAAACCAATCAAATTTGTCTAGCGTAAATCATGCGCTTATAGCGCTAGAAACAAATGGAACATCAGATGCGAATGAACCAAGTAGTAGACCACTCATAATCTGGAGAGTCAATTCACTAGTGTTAATCCCATCATTGACACCTTCATATGTGGTATCAACAACCATGTGTGCAATTTCGTTAGCTATTTTTCGCATGTATCTATTCAAATATAAAGAAAATATAATCAATATGGATAATACACAAAATTACGTTCTACAGAAATTTTCTTTGAAAAACATTACCAGAATTCGAAAAAATTTCTGCACATATCACAAAATATTTTTTATTTATATTCTGAGAAAGTACAAAAAAATATTTTGATTCCTTTACGAATAAGAAATTTGTTTTCTTTAGTAGAAACCCTAACAAGCGTTTTTTAATATATTCGTATAAACCCTAACAAGCGTTTCTATAATTATATTTTTCAACGTTTTGTTAAACTCGCCGTAAGATATTCTCATAAACCGTTTAATAAAACACGTAGATTATTTATTTTTGAAACTTTCCGCATAATCGTTGTCACACGTTCGTAGAAACGTTTCAGATCGATCACAAAAAACTGATTTAAATCGTTTTCAATCGATCGAAAATTTTTATAACATTTGGAAAACCATTACGGATCGATCAGAATCGTTTGAAATTTAGATCGATGAAAATCGTTTGAAACGTTTGAAAATCGTCTGAAAACCGATCGTAATTCTTAATCCGATTCAAGCGATAAGCTTAAAGCAGATTTAATGAATTAAGATTGTTGGAATGCAAAAAACCGGATCTAAAAAAGTGATGTAAAAACGATTGAAAGATCTAAAAAGATTGAAACCCCGATTGAGAAAAAGACGAATTCGCGGAAGCGAGATTGGGTCTCTTTCCTTAATTCATTAAATTTCCTGCAGTGTGGCAATTTAACAAGATTTTGAATTTCAAGATACAATCGTGATGAGAATGTGATCGCAACACTCGACACAGAATCTACGAACAAAATTCTACGATATATTTTCGAGAATTACATGATGTGAGACGACAAGGAAGAGGGGAAGGATTGTCGACAACGATTTTTGGAGAATGCGAAAAGTGAAAGAAGAAACGTTAATGAGACAATAAGGCTCGTTTTTATAGCCTGTAGGGAGCGATTTTCTCACCCTAGAATTGTGGGAAGTTGAAGAGGAAAAAGTGGAGGTGGTTTAGGGTTTTGACTCAGTTTTGTACCAAAATCTTAATCAAAATTTGGTCCAAAAAAAACTTTATTGGACCTACGACCCTTCACCAAGATCCAAAACCCGAGATCCAAGCCCCAAGTCACAAGCACCAAGCCCGAGACCGGCCCAACCCGACGGTGGTACGCATGGATTGGTCTCTTTTCTCTCAAATGTTTTTAAGCTCTCTCTTTTATATATCAAAAGATTTTTCCCCAAGATTCCAATGTGAGACTTTTTTCTCTCCTCATTAACTTAGTCAACAAACTTATGATTTTTACATGAACCCAATGATCCATTTCTTATTCACATTTTAATTATTTTTGTAATCAATATTTGGATCATGTTATCCAAATTGAACGTGCAAAGAATGTCTAAAAGTTGTTCTAACATTTAATGCAGTGTATGTGGAGAAGATTCTCGTGTTACATCAATATGTATAGGTTATAAATTGTTTTATAGTAAATATAAATGTGTATGGTGCCAGAAAAAATCGATATTTAGACATTAGTGAAAACTTTTACTTACAAACTATCTATATATAAGAGTGTTTGTGTATTAGAGAAGAAACCATCATCTTTAAAAGGCTGAGTTGCCTATTGGTGTTCTCCTAAGAATGAAGTTTAGATATGAATCAAAGATAGTTCGGTTTTGTAGCTATAATCAGATGTGTTATATGTTTTATTGTGTGATATCTGTGTATTAACATTATTAAATGTTAATTATTAATTTAATTTTGCAAGATATGTAATCATGTTGTTAAATTTTGGAAATCACTTCAATCATGTTAACCACATTTTCATGGTTTTCATTATCTTACCAACATATCTCTTAATTTGTCGAGCTTTGCATCATGTTGAAAATTTTTCTTTAACAACTAACAACGCATGGGACAACGATCACGTTTATCTTCTGGTTCTTCTCCCACCACGAATATTCTAGTTGATAACATATGATTGCTACTATAAAATAGACAAAAAAAACTCAATTAAGGTGCTAAAATATAAAAATTTTAAATTTGGATAATGGAGACCTCAAGCAAAAATGGAACATAGGAACCATAAAACGAGCAATTAATACTTTTTTAATCATATTTTACAAAACAAAAGAAAATTCATTCCTACCCGAACATAGTGTTCATTATTAATCAATGACAATATTAAGATAATTGTCAACGAACTCTTGTTAATCCATCTAGTTTCATCATAGTTAAATTTACTAGGGAATCATGTTAATTATTATAGTTGTAAAAATAAAATTGACTGATGAATCTATTCACTAGAGATGTCGTTGGAATTTATGGAGGATAAGTGATACCCATGCTGATTAAGTTTTGATTCGAAATTTGATGGATTGTTGGGTGTGGTTTACGAGATAAAATCTTTCTCAATATTAAAAATATTGGTTCTGATGAGTGTCGAAATCTATCACATCGATTGATGTGGTGGATTTAAATCTTTAGCAAAAAAACAATAAAAATGGAAATTGTTTTATGATTGGATGGTTTTAATGGCGATATCGAATTTTTCTTCATGGTTTTTCTATGTTAAAAAACATGACTATTAGAGACTATATGTTGACATCATATCAAATAGTATTAGATATATAAGGGATGACAATTTGTTTTTCTGTAAGGCCTATGTTATCAGGTATCCTCAATGCCTACTGCAAGGCCTCATGGCAAATTGCTATCAGGTATCCTCAATGTGTACTGCAAGGCCTCATGGCAACAAATCAATTACGAGAAGTCGACGATTCTTTTTGGAAAAAAGGTTCCAGAGAGCACTCAATAAGCTATTAAGGATACGTCGGGGATTCTAAGGAAAGGAAGTTTAGGGAAATATTAGGGATTCCCGAAAATCTCAAAGGGTCTAAAACCTAAATATTTACCTATGTTAAAGATCGGATCCAATACAAAATTAACGGATGGTCTGCAAAGTTCCTCTCCTGCGGAAGAAAATAAGTAATGATAAAATCAGTGGCTATGGATATACCAAGTTATGTGATGTCATGTTTTCTATTGCCCAAATCGTTGTGCAATAAGCTTACTAGTGCAATCAACAATTTTTGATGGTCCTCAGTGAGGTCTTCCCCATGAATCCATTGGCTCTCATGGAAAACGCTATGTTTACCTAAAGTGGAGGGAGGTATTGGTTTTAAGTCGTTCGACAACTTTAATAAAGCACTTCTAGCAAAAAAACTATAGCGACTAGAGAGATATCCAACATTGCTGGTGGCACGAGTTCTGAAGGGTCGCTACTATAAAGATTCACATGTGTTTAAGACCAAAAAACCCTACCATACATTATATGGTTGGCGGAGCATTTGGTCTGCTAAAGACTTAATAGCCAAAGGGGCAAGGAAACTTATTGGCACCGGATTCAACGATCAAGTATGGGATGAACCATGAGTTTCAGACTTATATCCAAGACCTCCAAGAGGTTTGAATCAATGCCGACTTCCCGCTCTCAGGATAGAAGATCTTACTCACCCGGACAATGGAGGCTGGAATATTCAGAGATGAAAAGGTGGTTCATGCCGGAAGACATAAGTTTGATCGTCATCCTAAAACCAAACTCCTGGGTTGGCGAGAGAAAATTGTTGGCATTTTACAAAGACGAGAGTCTACACGGTAAAATCTGGATACAAGAGCCTACAAAATTTAAAGGACCCAAAAACTCATTTACTGCTCCAATGACCATCGTTTAACCCGCTAAAGCAGGTTGTTTGAAAGGTCAAAATATAAAAGAAAATTCAACATTTTTGCTGGCAATCCTTGGTAGGGGCGTTAGCTACCAACGAACGTCTATGTCATTGGCATATTCGAGGAGATGTTTCATGCGAGATCTGTGGAGGACAAGGAAAGTATAAATCATGTGCTCTTCCTCTACCACCCCCCTCTGCACGTCATATCTGGGCTTTATCAAATATGCCATCAGCACCCTTAATCTTTCCTCTAGATAGTATTTATAAGCATTTTGATTATTTATTTTGGCGTATTACGAAGGAATTCTAATATGAGATGGATATTCGTAGCTTCCCGACCATTATCCGGGTTTCTTGCTCCAACGACCATCGTTTAACCCGCTAAAACAGGTTATTTGGAAGGTCAAAATACGAAAGAAAATTCAAAATTTTCTCTAACAATCCTTGATAGGGGCGTTAGCTACCAAGAGACATCTATGTCATCGGTATATTCGGAGAGATGCTTTATGCGAGATATGTGGGGGTGACAAGGAAAGTATAAACCATGTGCTCTTTCTCTGCCCCCTCTCCCTACATGTTAAATGTGAGCTTTATCAAACATTCCCTCTCCACCCTCAATCTTTCCTCTAGATAGTTGTTAGGATTTTAGGATCTTTTCTGATTTTATTTGGTGTTAGTTTTGTATTGATTAGAATTAAAAAAACATAATTTGATTACCGAATTCCCACTTAAGATATCTATTGGGTAGGATCTGTCTCCTACAAATTTACACTATAAATTCTCATGAGATGATCTCACACAGCTCTCTTCATTTGTGCAGGATCGTTGTTTTTCTCTACCACACATGAAGACCTAATTTTTGAGATGTATTTATACTCATGAATTACTCTATTAGGATTTACCTAACATTGAGCTCTCTCTTGGCCTAAATCAGAAATTGGGAATACTTTAATTTTTGGGCTTTTTAACAATAATTTTCCACCTTCTTCCCATTTTCTATTGGGCCCACGTTTTTTTTCTGGCCCAACTGGTTCTCCATTCGCCTAAGGTATAAGAACCTCATGAAAAAACCCTAGCCATCATCTTTTTTTTTTTCGGTTTCCTTTTCCTCTATCCTTCTTCTTTACCGAAAATTCCTCTTGGATTTGTTTTGTTGTTTCCACTTTTACAACCATTTTCTCTCTTGCTCCCATTTTGGTTTTCTTCCCGAAAAATTCCTCACATGCCATTTTTGCATTTCCTCCCCTTTCATTTTCGGTTTTGGTTTTCCCAAAAACCTTTTCTCCTTCGTGTGCCTCCATCTCTGTTTTTTTTCCTTTTCCTGAAGCTTCTCACTCCTACGATTCTTCTTTCCCGAGTCATCTATGAGGTGCCTCCTTTTGGCTTCTCCATTTCTCGGTCACTTTTGTTTTCCGTCTCGGTTTTCCTCCACGATTTCTCCCATGAAGCTCCTCTTCAAGCTTCGTCTCGGAAGCTTCTTCCCGTGAAGCTTCTCGATTTCTCCCTAGGATCGCCATTTCTTGCATCCTTTGGAAGCTTTCTCTTCCTCGCGGTGATGCTCCCTTTTTCAGCTTTCTTTTTTTTTCTCTACGTGTGCGTGATGGTCACGCGTTGATCACGCGCCGGCTATGCGCCAGTGATGTTCACACGCGCTGGTGACTTCCGGCCATGCGCCGGTAACTTTCCGGCCATGAGCCGGCAACTTTCCAACCATGCGGCGGCAACTTTTTGGCCATGCGCCGGCAGCTTTTCCAGCGACTTTTCCAGCGGCTTTTTCGGCGACTTTTCTAGTGACTTTTTTGGCAACTTTTCTGGACCCAATTTTGGAAAAGTTTCTTACCTTGTTTTCTCTCTATTTCAGGTAGCCTACTAGTTTTGTCCGATGAGCTCCACCTTGAGAGATGTTTCCTGCTGCTTTTCCCCTCACACCCATCTTCATATGTAACTTTTATTTTTGTCACTAATTTAAATATACCCTGAAACTAACTTGTTTTTCACTTTGTCTTTGCGAAGTCGAGACAACTACAGTGATGTTCCCAGGAGGCTTTCTCCTTCTCTAGAGGCTTTTGAGAAGTTCACAGCAAAGCTGTGAATTCAAATCATGTATGTCTTTGGTAACTAGGGATTCTGGAACTTTGCTTAGGTGAATCTTATGTAGAATCACACCGCCTTTAGCAACAACATTGTAGAACCTATCAGTTTTTAATATCTGCAAAGCTTTATACACAAACCTTACCTTAGCTTCCATGCTCAAACTCCCTTTTCCACTTCTGATTTTCTGCAAATCTTTTGAACCATTTTTCTTGTGAGTTTTAGCGCCAGAATCCGCCTTATTTTGTTCAGCTACAATTTTTCTGGACTCTTCAACAAAAGAGTCTCCCTGTTGAACTTGCATTTAAACTATTCGGAGGTTCTTGAATTAGATACTCAATGAAAGTCACTTTCTTTGATTATCTATACACTAATTTGACCTTGTGTGTAGCTATTTCCTTACTCATCTTCTTCGTTCTTGACATGAACTCTGCATTGGAAACTTTACCTTGAATATAATACAATCCATTGTTAAGTTTTCCAGATATTACCTTCTTGCTGTCTTTATAAAATTACACTCCCAAATCACCTCATTGATAACAACAACCTTATTTTTCTAACAAACTAAATGAAATCAAATTTCTACTCACCTCTAGCATGTATTTCACATCCTTGAATATCACCATAGAACCATTTGAGTTCTGAATTCGAATACTCCTTGTTCCTTTGATATAATTGTGAGTGTTATTAGCCATCAGAACTTTACATCCATTGATTTCTTTGAAGTCAAACAAAACGTCTTCGTTTTGTGTGATGTGGTAAGAACTTCCTGAATCTATTACCCATTCCCTTGTGTCTTGAGCACTAGCTGTTAAGACCACTGGCTGAATAGTCTTTGTAATGTTAGCAGATTCTGCACGTTTCTTTCTTTGAGGACATTCTCTTTTCCAATGCCCTTCATCTCCACATATGAAACATCTTTTGTTGTTATTATCAGATTGTTGCCTTGACTTAGATCTTCCTCTGCTCTTTGATCGACCTCTCCATGTGTTGTCATTATCAAACCGATTGTTCAATATACCCCTTGATTCCACATACAAACCTTCATTCGGTGAATTTGTTAGCTTTCCACTTTCACTTAACTCCCTTTCCTTGAACTTAGCTGCTATTGTGACCTCATTCAACTTTATAGTATCTCTTCCATATTTCAGGGTTTCCTTGTGTTGATCATACCTGCTTGGCAGTGAACTTAGAAGTATAATTGTTTGTATTTCTTCCAAAATTCCAACTCTTATATTGTTGAGATCTATCACTAGCCTTAGAAAGTCTTCTACATTGGTATCAATATTTTTGGAGTCATCCATCTTGAAATTGTAGAACCTCAATTGTAGGTAGATCCGATTCGGGAGAGACCACATGGTTGTCGCTGTTTCACAATTAGAAATTTTTCTGAGTACTTGATTCTCCACATTCAAAACAATCAGAAATTTCAACTCCTATATTGTTGAGATCTGTCACTAGCCTTAGAAAATCGTCTACATTGGTATCAATGTTTTTGTAGTCATCCATCTTGAAATTGTAGAACCCCAAGATCTGATTCGGTAGAGATGTCTCCATGTATAGCTTGTTTAGAGTATACCACATGGCTGTCGTTGTCTCACAATTAGAAATTTTCCTTAGTACTTGATTCCCCACGTTCAAAACAATCAGATCCTTAGCCTTTTCTTATTTTTCTAACTTCACTCGATCAACCCGTGAGCTACTGTTTTCTATGGCTCTTTTTGCCTCTTCACCAGATTTACTTTTTATAACTATTGAATCTTTGAGCAATTTTTCATTTGTTAGGATATCTTTCAACCCTGAAACCCCAAAGTGAGCCATCATTCTCACTTTCCATAGAGAAAAGTCTCATGTCCTGTCAAACCTGTCAACCTCAATCCGTGAACTCATCATTAGATCTTCAAATCTGTCGTGTTTTTGAATTTTTCAGCAATTCCAAACCTCCTACTTCCCAACATACGTCTTGCAATCAACCTGAACGCTCCGATATCACTTGTTAGGATTTTTAAGATCTTTTCTGATTGCATTTGGTGTTGGTTTTGTATTGCTTAGAATTAAAAAGACACAATTAGATTACCGAGTTCTCACTTAAGGTACATCTCGAGTAGGATATGTCTCCTACAAACTTCCACTATAAATTCTCACGAGATGATCTCACACAGCTCTCTTCTTTTGTGCAGGGTCATTGTTTTTCTCTACCACACATGAAAACCTAATTTTGAGATGTATTTATACTCATGAATTACTTTATTAGGGTTTACCTAACATTGGGATCTCTCCTGGCCCAAATCAGAAATCGGGAAGACTTTAATTTTTGGGCTTTTTAACAATAATAGTCTTTATGGGAATTTTAATTATTTATTTTGGCGTATTTCGAAAGAATTCTAATCTGAGATGGATATTCAGAGCTTCCAATGGATCTTATGATTTATTTGGAAAGTACGGAATGATAAAATTTACAATGCGATAGAGCGGACTGCACCAGACATTTTGGAAAAAACTCGAAGGGAGAGTGACGGTTGGTTCTCATCCAACATCCCGAAAAGAGTGGAGCAAGACGCGAGTCAAGAGACAGAATCCCACAACTCTCGATCCCTAGCGCAAACACCATTTGTTTGCTTCATAGATGGCTCGTCGAAACTGGATGAGCGCACTGCAGGGGTGGGATAGAATGGCAAGACAGAACAAGCGATTTTATTGGTATGCGAGGGCACTTATAGAGGTTTTTCTCCATTATATATGGAATTTTTGAGCCTTATTTTGGTTATGACTAGTTTGTATGACATGCATTGCTACTGTTCTTGGTTCATTACCGATTCGACTGATCTCATTTGTCTAATTAACGAACAAGATGGTTGGCTAGCTTTCAATACGGAGATTAAAGAGTTTAAGTCTCTTCGACAATATTTCCAAGATTTTACCCTTACTTACTAACCGAGGGAGAAGAATTCACATGCTGACATTCTCGCCAAACAAACTCGACGGAAGAATTCTATTTTTTTTCTTATATTAGCACTTATATTCTATTCTGGTTCGAAGATACGTATAGTATCTCCTGACTTTTTTTGTAGTCGAAGTATAATTCCCGATGACAACAAAAAAAGACGTAAAACACAAATAAAATTTATGTTATATAATAAATATATAATATAATAATATAACATTTTAGTCAAATATAATAATAATCCAAATTTATAATATTATATAATATGATCCAAATGTAATAACGAACCAAATGCAAATTGATGAAATTCTTACTAAATATCTCATTTTAAAAAAAATTAATATCTCAAACCAAGGACTAACTTTGTTACAATGCCTAGTTTTCTTTAAATTCGCAGAGATGAATATACGAATCAGAGTTCGTCGAAACTTTTGTTTGAATAACTTGCAGCAGGACAAAACCAAGAGGGTTGACTTTTGTTTCGACACTAAGGGTTGTAATCATCCCAGCATTTTCCAAGTACAAAAATTTACTTAATGTTCACTTCGATTCGTATGCTATATTTAGAGAGAGAACAACAATTAGTTAGAGTGAAAAACCAAATGAAGCAGATTCTGCTTTTGACTAAATCCGTTTGCAAAATAATTCAAAACCGAACTGAAAACAAAATGTTTAACCAAAAACAAAAACGAAACACAATAATCTTAAAAGCGGACTTATTGCCAAAACACATTAAGACAAAAAAAAGAGAAGTAGAATGCAGCGAAAGAGTTATTGTCTTGAGCTTCAAGAAAACACTGAGCAAGGCTATAAATCATTGCATGTTTATTACTCAATCTTCTTCCTCTGCCTCTTCAAGCCAATTCACAAATGGCTCTAAGCTTTTCACAAAGTTTTGCCTGCAACATTCACCACAAAAAGGAGGAAAAAAACCCCATTAGATTGGTGGATAAAATCTAGGTGAATCGTTGTTTTAAGCCTTTACCTGCCCTTTGAGTTGGTTCCTTTACGGTACCAGTGGAGGATGGTGTCTTCAGCGAGTACATCGAGTTCATACAGGGACCTCACTGCTTCTGGGAAAACTTTCATAAGCTTTGCATCCTCATAGCATTGCATTTGGACTTTGTACATCAGTTCCAGCTCTAGCTTCCCGCTGCTGCAGAACGCGTTCAGAAGTGGAGCCCATGTTTTTACCTACACATGTCAAATATATCAAAGTAATATCATATCTTAAAACAACACAGACTATATATATGGATCTCTTATATGATTGAACCCTTGGCTCATCCATTTTCTTACAATAATCTTACCTGCCGCAGAACCGAATTTGCATTTTGCTGCTGGTTTTTCCCAGACCATTGAACAGCATCCATTAAGCCATCCCAAATGACACGCACGACCTCAATGTCTGGCAGTTTAGCATCTTTGACCAGTTGCTTCACTGTTTCAATGACTTCATCTACGCTACTTTCTTCTGTGACCTTGCCCGTAAGAACTGTTTTGATTTCCTTCAGTTTCACCTCAAACATCTTCTTTGCATGATACTCTACTATATCGGTCAATCCCTCATTCCTAAACACATCCAAGAATTAAACACGTCATTGACATTTAATTGTACTAACACAGCATACAGAAGTAAAGAATGCAAATTCGGAATGTAACTGCAGACGAAGAATACATAGAATATAGCAGTAGTAGCAGAATATGTACAATATGCTTTGATTGATGCAAATAAAATATTATACAAATAAAGAAGTCAAATATTAGTAAATAGATACAGAATGTTGAATAGATGACTATCTGACAAACAAAACTTTTTTTTATATAATTCTATTAGTCAGGCAGCTAGGCAGAATGTTGTACTATTTTACATGCATTTCGAATGAATGAATATGGAATAGAGCAGTGCACTGATTTACGTTCAACTGCAATAAACTTCAACACATCAAATCTCAGAAATGCATGCAATCAGAAGCTAAAGAAGCTGACACATACTAGCAACGAAGTCATGTTATATAACTGATGCAGCAAGCTTCAAGGGAGATAGGAACTCACGTGAAATGCTCCGCAAAACTTTGAGCAGATCGCCTAGCGGGTGGTAAGAAATCTAGAAGGTTGTCTTCCATTTTGCCACGCCTCAGAATAGATATCAAGTCGTCAAGACTATTCTCAACCAAATATTCCTTGAAGAAGTCTGTTACAAACGTGAGCACTATCCCTTTGGCAACAAGATTATCTTTGAGCAACGGCTGGAAGACAGTCTCCGGGGGTAACCCCGAGAGCTTCTGGGAAAAGGCAAGTGCTGTGAAGATGGCAAGCTTCTTCCTTTCGTTTTCCTCAAAAAGCTCCAATGACTGCAGAAATCTACGTGTAACATTTTCGAGGTTCTTTATGAGGAATGGCCTCCTCCGCAGAATTTTCTGTATATAGACAACAGATGGTAAAATGGCTTCACGCTTGGGTTCACAGTCGATTACAGAGTAAGGATGGCGTTCCCCCTCATCAGATTTCACTGTTCCCGGTTGTGTACGTCCTCCTATGAAAACAACCTTAAAGAGAGAATCTCCAGATCAAAAATCACAAAAGAGAAATAAAGAAAAAAAGATCCACAAGACCAAGAAGAAAAATAAAATCCAGGAAGATCTTAACCGCACCATTTATACTGCATCATATACAGGAATAAGCAGATTTAGATATTCACAGATACACATAACCATCTATACAAGTGACAACACAATTTTAGACGCATAAGCCCCTCTTGTCAAAGACACAAGAAGTTGTGATACACGTGTACATGAGAATGAATACACACAAGAAGTAATTTTAAGGCTTAGCAAGACACTAAAAAACCACAGCTGTAAGAAATTTCTGTTTAAATGTGAATAGGTAATTAGAGTACACCGTCAATGTCAAGATGAAACAACTAAGCAAGCAAAAGGTTTTGAGAAGAAAGATTATAAACAAGTCTAAATAGAAGACCACCAATGAAAATGTCCACAAAAATGTTCTTGTAAAGTTACCTCAAAGAAGATGTCACCGTATCTTGAGAAATTAAGATCTGATGACTCAATGCTTTTGGCAACAAGTTCCTAAACCAATTACACAAGAGCTATAAGTTTTGAGCAAACAAGGCAAAATAACAAGACATCAAAATCCAAAAGTTAAACACACATACCAGATCACCAGCATTATCCAGGTAAATCTGGACCACTGCATCAGAAAAGGCTGCAGGGTCCAGAGGAGCAGCAATATTCCGTTTGCGGGTCTTAATCCGCGTACCTCTGCGTGTGCATATAAAGAGTAAGCATACAAAATGCTAGTAAGAAAAACGAAATTCTCAAGTCAAAATAAGGTAAACGGCCTTCCTAAACGGACAAGTTTTGATCATTTTCTAACAACAAACTAAAAAGACAAGATTCACTAAAAGAAACGGCATAAAAACTGTTCAGCGAAAAAACACCGATGGGCGATGGCTCACACAAGAACAACACACGACGAATTTTTGGATACACTTTTCTTAGCAAAAGGACCAAAAGAAGAGGTATCACTTACCCGAGAGTGGGTTTCTCCTTCGAGCTGCAAAAAAAACGAATGAAATTATATTAGCAAGTTAAGAGAGAGAGTGGTTATGACCTAATCATAAGAAACCTTAGTAATTGAAAAACACATTTTCGCAAACATGAACATTCATACAGATAACTAATTCAGAATCGGAAACATTGAAATTTCCCGATTCTTAACAAAACAGAAACTGTTGCATCAGCGATCCCGATTTTTCACAAGCCCTAATTATCATCTATCGAAAAGCTCGAAGTCAAATCAACGAAGATAAAAGTAGAATACGTCCATTAAAAGGAAAAACATCAAACGGAAATTCATATCCAAGAAGGAAAATCATATTCTTTCCACAAGACGAAAAAATAAATTTCGAGATTTCACCAGGAAGAAGACAATACCAAATCACCCAAAAGTAAACGACGAGTGGGAAGCTTTACCTCATAAACCAAGATGAAGCGGGATCAAAGAATAAATGAGACGCTGTGGATCTGAGAGCTTGAAGAAGCAGAAAAGATATCAGCGAATGACGAAAGAGAAAGAGAGATAAAATGAAAAGCAGAAGCAGGCGAATGCTGTGAAAGAAAATAAGTCTCGTCTCGACGCTATAAGAAGAGAATAGAGATAACACGAGAAGATATGTAAAAGACGAGTTTAGCCCTCTAATCACTACCAAAAATATTACTCCTAAGTAAAAAATAGGGCAAATGTCTAAAATAACACATTTCTAAATTTTTGTTCCAAAAATAATATTATTAATTTAAAATTCCAATAATAGCACAAATTTAAGATTAAAATGCATTAAAATTATATTTTAATAGAAAAAAATTAAATTCTAAATTGGAAATAATGAACTTAAATACAATACTTTAAGTTTATGTATAATTTATTTAGAATAAATAAGTATTTTCACATAAGTATTTGTGCTATTTTTGGGAATTTAATTTTATGATGCTAGATTTGGAAGAAAAACTTAAAAAGATGCTATTTTAGGGTATTACTCTAAAAAATACTTCTCTCTTTTCACAAAAAATACATCTCTCTTTTCACAAAAAATACATCTATACACCTTTGTTTTAAAAATAATTTTATACTTTTTAAGCCGAAATAAACACAATTACCTTCTTGTTCTTCTCTCAGAAAATTATTTTAAAAACTATAAATTCAATCACATAACATGTATATGATCTACAAAAAAGGGGTTATATATTCGGAAATTGTTTCCAATTACGTAATATGGTTTTAGTGAGTTTTATAATTACAAGAATTGTTTGAAGTGATTATATATCAGTAGAGAAATAGTATATGAATTGGTACAAGAAATCATATATATGTATTTGGTGATATAGAACTAAACTAAGGAGTTGGAGTCTTATCACAACTAGTTTGGACAATTTAAAAAGATGTAGCTGAACTGGAGAAAAATCATAAAAGGAATATGATAGGTTTGAGAAGTTTACTTATGAGAAAAATAAATAAATCTTACTTTTAAATGGAGATTTGTGTATATCTCTAAAAAAGAAATTTTGATGAATAGGGTTAGCCACGACCTATTGAATATAAATAGACATGTTAAGCATTATAGTTACTTAACACAAAAGAGAGAAAACTTTTAGCCAAAGAGTTTTGGGGTTTCTTGAAAGAAAGTAAAACAAGGGGTTAAAAGGATTTTTATTTGAAGGGTTCCAAGATTGAATTGTAATCTTGTGAACGTGTGAGACTATACTAACAAATCATTGTGTGTTTTGAGCTTTTTAAAGATCGTTTTAGATGAGATTTGTAAGTGCATCAAAAAAGTTTTTTAGTAATATACATGTGTAAAGAAAATTTGTTGTATTATTCTCTAACGTATTTTTTTGTATCAATAGCTTTTGCATTTTCAATTGTTATTAGAGACTAACTAGCCATAAGAAGAAATTTTGTTTTAGGGAAAGATCTTGTGAACAACATGGAGATACAACCGAAGCTATCTCTGGTACAAAACTCGCTTGATTAGATACAAAAAATTATAGACATTGGAAAGTGAAAATGAGAACACATATTCAAGAAATCCATGAGGATATATGGACATCGATTGAATCTGGTTGGGAGCCGCCTACATGCAAGGTTAGATAGACTCGCCTCACAATTTGAAAATCTTAAGATGGATGAGTTTGAGAAGATTGTTGAATATAGTGGTAGAAAATTGCAAGCAAATCACAAGTGCTCATAAAGAAATACAAAGATAAAAAGTTGGTTAAAAAGTTCTTGAAATCTTTACCTGAGAGATTTAATGCTCAAAAGGCTGCGATAGAAGTTGCAATGGATACAAATAACATTCCCTTTTATGAAGTTGTGGGTATGTTACAAGCTTATGAGATGGAATTATTTTCTAATGTAATCGATGTATTTTCCGTTAGTGAAGAGAAGATTATGTTACATCAAATAGAAGAAGCAATAAATTTACTGATTGAGAAAGCTTTGCATAAAAAAAGCTTAAAGAAACATTGATGAAATTTAGTGTGTCATGGTTTTGGACATCTTAAGATAGATTGTCCAACAAAAAGCAAGAAGAAAAAACGATTTGTAAAAGTTACAACGATACAAAATCAGAAAAAGAAAGGATTAATGGTTTCGTGGCTCTTCATGGATCAATAAAACCTAAAGACAAAGATGTTTTATCACTTTTTGAAATTTCAGATGACACAAAAAGTAGCACATACACTCACTCATATTGTGCAAAAGGTGAATTTAATGCTAATTTTTGACATGTTTTTGAGAGTTTCACTAAAATCAGTAGGGAAAACATGGTTTTACCAAGGGAGAATATGTGGTTAAACAATAAAGTCAAGAAACTTGAAGAAACGCTTGATTCTGAGAAAAAAACGTTCAAGGGCTTTTGAGAACAAATTAGAAAAGAAAAATAAGAATATTGAAATGCTGAACAATGGAACTCAAAATCTAGATCATATTTTGAGTATGTACAGAACTAAGAAGACTTGTTAGATTTATGTTACAAAAGGAACAATTTAATAAAAGAAATAATTTTTGTTGGGAAAAAGACTAATACAAGGACTAAAATAGATGTTTGTTCACGAACTGGAACAAATGTATTTGAAGTTGCTATAACAGTTCATGTACCAAAGAAAAATGACAAGAACAAAGGTGAATCATGTGCGCATAGCCAAGGGGAACAAAGATTGTTGACGTAAATCTAGATGCAAAAAAAGTGGAGACAAAAAGACATCAATCAAGATCATATTGTACTACAAGAAAATATTAACATTTCCGACGGTATTCCGACGAAAATAAAACTATCGGAATTTTCCAATGCCAAAGCGACGGTTTTCCGACGGAATACCAAGGGAACGTACTTTGTCGGGGTTCCGTTGGTAATTCCCGACGCCTGTACCACCGTCGGAAAATCGATGGTAAAACCTTACGGCTTTCCGTCCGTTTTCCGACGAACGCGTTATCGTCGGGATATCCTCTAGAAACCATCGCAAATTACCGACGAAATTTAGACCGTCGGATTTTTTCCGACGACTTCCCGATAGAATGTTATTTTTACTATCCGTCGGGAATCCATCGGTAATATACCGATGGGCTGACGTCGAGTATCGTCGGTTAGTCGTCGGAAATATCCAACCGTGGTCGGAAACCGTCGGAAATCTGTCAAAAACTAAAGAATAATCTATTAAAAATTTGTGATTATCCGAAAGTGTTCGAAAACCATTGAAAATCCGTCAGAAAAAGAAGAATAATTTATTAAAAATTTGTGATTATCTAATAGTGGTCGGAAACCGTTAGAATTTTATCGAAAAAGAGAATATTCTTAAGAAAAAAAATTAAGAATATTATTATTGTGGAAAACTTGGTCATATCTCAAGGCTAGTTGCTTCAGGTTCTTAAAACGTCTAGATCAAATGCGAAGGATCAATAAACTTGATTCAAAAACTATGAAGATGAAGAACCAATTCCGGTTCGCGTCATGAAAGTAAAGTCAATGATGATGTTGATGACCTAATGATTGATGGTTGAAACGATTTATGATAGTACATAATAAATCTATTTGATTGGACGATCTTTACAAGGTAAATGTGGATTCTTAAGGGTTATAAAGGATAAAGAAGGAAATAACACAACCAAAAACCACCAATGAAAATCCTAAATTTATGAGTGGATTGGTCGAATTTGAAATGAGATTGATTAAATTTGTGCAAGAAAGGTTTGAGAAGATCTATAACAAGATTGATGACATATATACATGAATTAAATTAATTGAATCATATTTCGAAGAGGAGGGGAGAGATGACAAGGCTTTGTAGTAAGGAAAAGCATGGGAGAAATAAGGGAAAATGGCCAAAATCAACGTGAACAATTCTCGTCGTGTTCATTTCAACCTGGATTTAGTACCAGTGCATTAAACCACATGAACAATGATATAATTTGAACTTTCTACACGAACTATATCGAGAGTGCCTTTTTCAACAAAATTTTTAACGTCGTCAATGAAACGTGAAAAACTGCTGATTAATGTGACACATGGCAGCTGACTCAGCATATCAATTGATGGACGAAAATGCAGTTTAAAACTACGTTGTTTTGCACTTTAACCAAAACGACGTCGTTTTGACTTATGATAAAAAAAAATTATACAGATTAAAAAATCAATTTGTAAGATTTAACTACACAAAAACATTTCATCTAAAATATATATATTTTTTAAATCATGGCTTTGTTTTTTTGTAAATTTTACATTCTTCAAATCATATATGTATATATATACACAAAACATTTCATCTAATATATATATATATATATTAAATTATGGCTTTGTTTTTTTGTAAATTTTACATTCTTCAAATCATATATGTATATATATACACAAAAACATTTCATCTAATATATATATATATATATTTTAAATCATGGCTTTGTTTTTTTGTAAATTTCGTTGAAAAAGGTACTCTCGATATAGTTCGTGTAGAAAGTTCAAATTATATCATTGTTCATGTGGTTTAACACACTGGTACTAAATTCAGGTTGAAATGAGCACGACGAGAATTGTTCACGTTGATTTTGGCCCTTTTCCCGGAGAAATAACTGGTAAATGGGGCGAAACTTCAAATGAACAATGTGATATTCTTGGTACAACGGATTTTGATATAATTGATATTTATGAACAGTTGTTTTTTAAATTACTATTGCTAGCAAAGACGAAGATAAGGCAATTGTAGATAGATAACAAAAAACACCAAAGGGTTGGTGGTGAGGTTGGTGAATGTGGAGAAGAAGGAAAACGAAATGAAAGCATTGGTGGTGGTGCTGCCAAAAGTGTCGATTATATATGTAAAATACTTTCGTATAAGAATTTCGGCCATTTCATACATGATTTTTTTACCGTAGTTATGATTCATTAATGAACTTTATAACTTTATCATTATATTCATGAACTAATTGATGTAACATGCATTGGTTTGATGGTGTTAATCAAACCGTTAATGGTTGCTTGTCGGATATTAGAGGTCTAATTATTTTTATTTAAAGTTAATAACTTAGCAAAACAATATCAGGCTTTTGATCTTTAATAATGTGGTAAACGACGTCGTTTTCTTCAGTAAATCTTTTTCTTATTCATTTCATTCCCTTCGAAGTCGTGGAATGTGCGATTTGTTCCAGCCAATGCAATTCTCTCAAACTATTCTCAAATCGGTGAAGTTGCATGAAATTAGAGACATATAGGAATTGCAGTGGAGGTGCGGTGGAGGTTGCTTGAGCTGTTGAACTAAGAATATGAGATACGGGTTGCAATTTCGAGTTATGTTAGTTTTTTTGGGGCTTTTGTAAATTTGGAATTTTACAAAGATATTTCTAGTCTTGTGTTACTTCTAAATTGTGTTGATGGAAGATTACAGAAGTTAAAATGTTTGAATTTATTAGATGATAGACTTATTTATTTATTTTTGTCTACCACAGAACCCCCTTAGCTTTCCTCCACAGCAGAGCCCCAATTTCACCTCTCTTGGTGCAAAGTCCTAAATTTGTGGCTCCATCAAATGTTGTTACTGAAGGGTACGATACCTTCCTAAAAACCAACATCGTTTTACATCATTTTTTTCATTTAACCAAACGTTATAGTATTTGACGTATCATCTTCGTCAGTTAAAATTAACAGTGAGTTTAATGAAGTTTACTAGTATGTATTAATATTAATTAATCAAGTCAATACATTTTATGGCTTAAGTCAATTAATTCATAAATGTAAATGACATCGTTATAAAGTTTATTAACAAATGTAACTACAGAAAAAATTCATGTATGAAATAGTTGAAACCCTTTTCGTATATCATTTTCCAGGATAATATAAAATTTAGATGATAAAAATATATTTACCTTAAATTTGAGTTTTTGTTTAAGTTGGATATAACATATTATAAATTTAAATAATTATTATATTATCAAATATATATGTATTGTATTACATGTTTATTATATCATATGAGTTTTATTTTTATTTTATATATTTACATTTAGCAAAACTAAAATTTTAAATTTATATTATGATATAATTTTTTAACTGACAAAGTTATATTTTGTTAAATTTTGTATTTAGAATTTGATTAAATATAATATTTAACTACTAATATGTGAATAAATTATCAATTGTACAAGTTATACGTATTTAAAACTACAAAAAAGTAGAGTATTTGTAGTGGATGAGCCAAAATCGAGCACAAATTGGCCAAATAGCATTTCACTGTTTGAAACACTATTCTTTTTTTATTAATACGGTTCTACCCCTACACTCTATCTATCTACTATAACGATAATTCTGACATGAACAAGGAGACTAGCACAATGTTTGTGTTAGTATATTGTGTCAAAATGAATAGTATATGTGTCAGAAGATATTAGATATTGATTCATTTTTGTTTCGGTAAATGCACAATGTTCCACTTTATAAAAAAAACTACGAATTTCTCTCCCGAAACTGTACCGATTCCTTCGTCCTCATTGCTGTCACAACTGTTCTTGCAACCTTTTTCGGGAATACATAGATCTACAACAAATCTTCGTGGTGGCGTCTGAATCGGTAAACGATCCAAGAAGGTAAGCTGTCAAAAAATATTTCATTTCAGTTCATGCGCAAAAATATATCATGAAACCATTTAGGACTCTCATCTGAATCTGTAATTTTTTGTAGCAGAATCATGGTGATCGAAGAAGGTGAAAAAATTTTGGTGGTTGAACAAAAACTATTTCGCAATGATAATGAAAGATTTAACAATTTTTTTCTTCCATATCTCTTTTAGTAGAATCTCATCTTCAAGAAAATCGTTCCTTGTTTTCATGAGTCGCAGAAATAGACACTGGAGGTACCGGAGATTCTTGCAGTCGGCAACAAACCAGTTGCCAAAAGGCAGTGGAAAAAACTGCGGTGGTCGAACAACACCCATTTCGCAATGGTATTTTTTTTAGTTTATCCCCTAACTTCGTACGTAAAAACCAATATTCATGAGAATCCGATGTTGATTTATGTGACGTAGAAAAAGACACTGGTTCAGGTACCAAAAAAATTTGCAGAGCTATCGAGCCAGTTGGCGAAAGGCGATGGAAAAAACCTCCGTGCTCGAACAACACCCACTTTGCATTGGTAATTTAAGATTTATCCAGTATTTTTTAGTTTATCCCATGACTTCCTACGTAGAAACCACTCTTCAATAGAATCCAATGTTGTTTTCATGTTTCGCAAAAAAAGACACCAAAGCTACCAGAGATTTTTGTAGTCGGCAACGAGCCAGTTGGCGAAAGGTGGTGGAAAAAACCTATGTGCTCGAACTACACCTATTACAAAGAAGAAAAGAAGAAAAGAAGAAAAGAAGAAAGAACCTCCGTGTTGGAAATTCCCTATTACAAAGAAGAAAAGAAAGCCTATTAATGTGAAACCTTATTAACGATTTTGATGGAATAGATGATAGAATAGATGATGCTCGAGGTAATATCTGTGTTGAGAATGTCACTCAACATAAGGGAAAGCTGGGGATGAACAAACTCACCTTGAGTCCGGAGCACTCTACGGTATTGGACGAAGATCATAAGGTAAACATTTATGTCTGAATTATCCGGTGTTGCTAGTTGTATGTAGTTTTGTCGGGTTTCAACTAGGTAATTAAGTGGTTACCCTGTAACATTATATATCCGTGTCTTTGTTGCCTTTATCTAGATAAATAATGTTCTAACTACTAACATTCTGAGTATCGTTATATATATTTGTACATATGGATTTTTTTTGTTATTGGCTATCATAATTATTAGCGCCTAACTTTTTATACCTTCTTGTACAAATAGGTACTAGTTGAATGTATTATATCAGAAGACGAAGATATCGAATTAGATGAAAAACAATTTGGGTGGTCAGATGAAGGTTAATACAATGGTAAAGTTGATAGTTGACGGTTATTGTTTTGATGTAAGTATGTTCCGTGGAGGAATAACAGAGGCGGAGCTGAAGAGGATGAAGATTATGAAAATGTAACAAAAATATGATTATGAAAACGTAACAAAAATGTTATAGTTGTAACCTTCCTACTATATTATAGTTGTAACCTTCCCACTATGTTATAGTTGTAATCTTCCCACTAGACGACAACTTGGACTCAGAATTGGTATAGTTGCAAAACTTGATACAAATCAAGTTAACCGCATAAATTTGTAAATATACGTTAACGAATGCTCATTAGTTATTCATGATAATTATTTATTTATCGTTATATCCTATCATGTTGCGGTTATTATTTTTTATAGACAATAAATATAAAGCTAAACCATTAATCACTAACATGTGAAGGAAGATTATCAAAATATAACAAAAATGTTATAGTTGTAACCTTAACACTAGATGATAACTCAGACTCAGATCTGGTATAGTTGCAGGACTTGATAAAAATCAAGTTAACCGTATAATTTTGTAAATATACATTAATGAATTCTCATAAGTTATGAATGTATACATGATCATTATTTTTTTACCATTATATCCTATCATGTTACAGTTATTATTTTCGGTACACGGTAACTAAAAAGGTAAACCAATAATCATTAACAAGTGAAATGAGATGTACGAAAGGCGTTATGTAGGTTGAGTCAATGCGACAATATACTTTATTTACAACGAATGGGGTACACTTATTTGACGTTGACCATATTTTTTACATAGACACACTTATACACAAACTCGTCAACCAAAGATCATAGTTTAGATTATAGGTTAATATAAAACACTTTAAATAGGAACACTAGTATCATCCAACACTAGTCTCTGCGAGTGTCAACCCTTCGCTTAACAAGTTAGGTACATTGTTAAAAATAGCCATTTCTTCATGTGTTCCTATCTCTTCGAAAACGCCATGACTACTATGTATTACACTATCTCCGTATAATCCTGCATGATAACAGACAATATTGTAGTTGATAATTTTTTTTTCCAATAACCGTTAACAATATGTTTACCTTGATAATTAAGATCTGTTATCGATAAACTACTTGGTTGCCCTCCAAAACATAAATCAGATCTCTTCTGGAAGTAATACCTCTAGCTACTGGAAAAACACTGACAGAGACATATATCGGCAAGTCTTCGATTTCCTCCACAACATACATAAATTGCTCGACATCTCTGTCACATTTAATGTCAGTTGGTGGCATACATTTTATTGGATGTCCTCTACCGTTTCAGGATATTTGTAGGTTAAAGCTACAACGGTGTTCACATCGAGGAGGAATGTGGCCTGGACCATATCCAATACGTCGTCGAAATTTTTGTTTTCACTAAGTATGACACCATAATCATTCTCATCCGACTGTGCTATGAAATATCATTCTCCATTTTCTAATTTATCCCACAAACCACGAATCAGATTTATCAGTCATACACAAAACAAAAGAAAATGATAAACAGTGATAATAAATTTTATATATGTTAACATATCGACCAAGAAAAATCGATGTTCCAATTTTTATCCATTAATTGAAGCTATTAATAAAAACAGAAGATCTACTAACTACGTCGTACATTTATGACGTTAATATCATACATTTCGAAATAAATCAGTTACTTGTAACCAAGCAAATAAAATTAGTCCGGCAAGAATTTTCCTTCACTATCTCGAACTGTAACTTCCTCTATCTCGCATTTGGTTTTACACTTTTCGTTTTCGGTATCAATGGGGTCCATAAGCAACCAAATACACCTTTATATACTCAGGTACAAAGCGATACATACATAAACATATATATATACACAATGTATATATATATATAATCGAAATTTTTACAAAATCTGAGGATTAAATGAGAATGTCGGTGTGCCTCGATTCTACTAAAAAAATCTTTGCCTGACACGTAACAATAACTTAAAGATTACGTAGGTGTATACAAAAAATTTACTTTAGATTTTTTTATACGATGAGGTGGCGTGTTAACGAGGTTAATTCGGTAATCTATGATAAAAATGAGGAAATTAGTTTTTCAAATCATATTGCTATCTCCTCAATTTTGGTTTCATCTATGTATATTGAGTTAAATGACTCAAAAAAATTATATTTTTAACTACAAAGTGAAATTTGAATGGCATGCGAACCAATATAACCAATATCAAACGTGATTTAAAGAGATCAGAAAGAGGAAAATGAGTAAAGAGTTGGGAGCGTAAATAAATGGCAGTCTTCTTGACCTCGCTCAATCACATTGCCTCACTCTCTTTCTCTCGTTTCCATCCTTCTCCCGTTCACAGTCTCTTCCTTTCTCCATCCTCCTCTTTTTCTATCAGAAGATTCAATCTCTTTTCCCTCAAGTCTTCTCGCTCTTCCGTATCCATGTCTTCTTCTTCCCCTGACAGTGCTCGAGAGTTAACTACCGCTCCTTATGGCTCCTGGAAGTCCCCGATCACTGCCGACATCGTTTCCGGAGCTTCAAAGCGTCTTGGTGGCACCGCCGTAGATTCTCGCGGCCGTCTAGTCTGGCTCGAGTCTCGTCCCAATGAATCCGGGTATTTCTTTTGATTGATTTCATATTCGACAAGTGAAAACCTAATTTGATGCGAGCTTGGGTTTCCTATATCGTTGATTAAAGGAGAGGGGTTTTGGTGCTCGGTGGAGAAAAACCTGGAGATGAACCAATCGATATTACTCCAAAAGAGTTCGCTGTGAGAACTCTAACTCAAGAGTATGGTGGTGGTGCTTTCCGGATTTCATCAGACGACAAACTTGTTTTCTCCAATTACAAGGATCAGCGACTTTACAAGCAAGACATTAATAACAAAGGTGATATAAATCTCTTCACTGATTCTATCTTCCAAGAAACTCAATCTCGGGTTGCATGTTCTGATAATGTCTACTGGATGGTTCGCTATCAGGTTCATCTCCGAGGCCAATTACAGCAGATTATGGTTCACCAGCTGTGACTTATGCGGATGGAGTCTTTGATGCACGCTTTGACCGTTACATTACCGTTAGGGAAGGTTGGTTTGGTTGGTCTCTACTGTTTAGTATTGGCTGCTGTTTAATGTCTAGTTGCGTTTTATCGAGATTTACTTGTTTTATTGGCTGGAATTTATAGATGGCCGCCAGGACAGAGCAAACCCAATTACGACAGTAGTGGAGGTCAATCTAAGTGGAGAGGCACTTGAAGGTAAGCTATATGTCGAACTTTAATGAACGGAGTATCTTTACTTGCAGTGAAAGACTCTACAGGGGATGTGAACTATGTTAACTTTCGTTCATTTTTCCAACTTTTGATAATCAGTAAAACTCATACGTGTTCTTTCTGACATTTGAGATCCAGAGCCAAAAGTACTTGTGAGTGGCAATGATTTCTATGCATTTCCTCGTTTGGATCCCAAGTGCGAGCGACTGGCATGGATTGAATGGAGTCATCCTAATATGCCTTGGGATAAAGCAGAGCTGTGGGTTGGATACATTTCTGAGAACGGGTGAGCATGTGCCATGTGTTAATTCTTCTATTGCACTGCATATCGTAATTGGTTCAAGATTTTTAGAACGGGTGAGCATCTTTGTAGTTTTTTCCTCCTCCCACTTGAGTTATATTAATTAGAGCTATACTTTTCTGCAGAGATATTGATAAACGTGTATGTGTTGCTGGTTGTGATCCCAAATATGTCGAATCACCCACTGAGCCAAAGTGGTCATCAAGAGGTATTTGTCTGAGATTAAATATATGCAGAAAATTACTCTACTCTGTTACAGTGAATTCGTCTGGGAATCTGCAATTTCTTGACATTAACCTTGCATTTCTGACTTCCAATTTGGTTTACACTTTTAGCAGATGAGCATCTCATAAGTTTTAGCTGTTTTAGATGAACCTAGGGTCTTCTTCACTCTGCTCTATTGTTGTTCCCACTCTCTGTTTTCATTCTAAACAAGTAACAAGGACTGTGAATTTTACTGGGAAAAAGGGCGATCTACTCATTTGCTTTGGACTTCATATCTTTATTATTTTTTAGCATTTAAGCATTCTTGGAAGTATTAGCTGAAACTAGAGTCTTTCAGTGGATGTCATCATGATTGTTTCCCACCATTGTATATTTTTATTGGAGCTTTAAATCTGGTGAATAAGTTAATAGTTCTCATATCAGCTCTGTCAGGCTTTATTTTTCATAGTTTTTGCCTCAGACTCTCAACGTTAATATGCAGGGGAACTCTTTTTTGTAACTGACAGAAAGAATGGATTTTGGAATATTCATAAATGGGTAAAATCCCTCACATTTTCCAGTTATATTTACATATAATTTCATAGCGTGCCTTTGCATGCGTAATGCTGAAAACTTAATTTAGATTTGAAATAGGTGTGCTTTTTAACCACTAATAAAAGTCAGTAGGAATTTTTTTCCTTGGCTTTTTACAATGTTGACTACAACTATAATATTTGAATCTTTGTTCGTGGGGGAAATTGTGATTTCATACTTCAGAAATTACAAGAAAAGAAACCTTTTAGGGACTTTATAAGATAGGCGTCATATAGTGTTACATTTAGAGAGATACTGTTTGAGCGAGTTTGGTTTACAGCCTACCATATACACCCACTGATATTACTTCAGAAATTACAAGAAAAGAAACCCTTTAGGGAATTTATAAGATAGGCGTCATATAGTGTTACATTTAGAGAGATCCTGTTTGAGCGAGTTTGGTTTACAGCCTACCATTTAGACCCACTGATATTTGGCCTCCCACATGAAACTTCTCTTAAAGTAAAATTACTTGACGCTCAATAAAATTGCTAACATGGACATGTTAACTACCTTGCTCCTGATATTTCTCTTTCCTCATTCTCTTTGTGTCACAGATTGAAAGTACCAATGAGGTGGTTTCTGTGTATCCTCTCGATGGCGAGTTTGCAAAACCACTATGGGTTTTTGGTACAAACTCCTACGAAATAATCGAGTGCTCTGAAGAGAAGAACATAATTGCATGTAGCTATAGGTAATTTTGAGTTAGACAAAATTCAAATACTTCCAATCACTCTGATATTCCTTTTATATTTTCCCTGGGAACTTTGTGTTTTAGTTTTCATAACAATTTATTGTACGTGAATGCAGGGAGAAAGGGAGGTCATATCTAGGCATTTTGGATGATTCGCAGGGCTCATGTTCTCTACTTGATATTCCTTTAACTGATTTTGATAGCATTGTAATACACCTTGTCTGTTGTTTTCTAAAATTTATGCATTGAAATCCCAATAAAATCTGAAAGTAATTAAGTATTTTGTGCTTTCATTTTCAGACATTAGGGAATCAATGCATTTATGTTGAGGGAGCATCAGCAGTTCATCCACCATCAGTTGCCAGGGTGAAAATGATGCCCGTTTTAGTTTTTAACTGAGGATAGGTTGTGTCTGATGAAAGCAGTAGCAGTAAATTTTATTTTCTTAACAGGTAACACTGGATCAGCGTAAGATGAAAGCACTCAGTTCTGAGATTGTTTGGTCTTCTTCACCTGATGTTTTTAAGTACAAGACTTTCTTCAGCGTGCCAGAGTTGATTGAATTTCCAACAGAGGTTCCTGGTCAGAACGCTTATGCTTACTTTTATCCTCCAACCAATCCACTCTATCATGATAGCATGAAAGAGAAACCTCCGTTGCTAGTGAAGAGTCATGGTATGCTAAAATTTCCAATTCCCAAGTTTTGATAACCTAACCAAAACGCTCTTCAGTTTCATACTTGTTCATCTCAAGTTCATGTTTCCATTTCAAGTTTCTGCTTTAGCCACAACATTAAAAGCATTCAGCTTTACATGCCACATCTATCATTTTTGTTGACAATCTGAATCTGTAGGAGGACCTACTGCTGAATCACGTGGATCCTTAAATCTGAATATCCAATACTGGACAAGTCGAGGGTGGGCGTTTGTTGATGTCAATTATGGTGGAAGCACAGGTTTGTTGTTATGCTGTCAAGTTATTTCTTCCACTTTAGCTGCATTTTCCCCAAAACTCAGAATCCCCAATGTTACTTGTTACACTTGTACAGTTGCATTTAGTCTGGTTAAAGTATTTCGTCTTCAGACATCCTGTGTTCAATGTCCCATTCTCACCATGTAGGCACACAAACATGGGTCTATTGTGACAAAGTTTAACATTGTTTTGAAGGTTATGGTCGAGAGTACAGGGAGCGGTTGTTACGGCGGTGGGGGATTGTCGACGTTGATGACTGCTGTGGCTGTGCTAAATATTTGGTATGTTTCTTCTTCGCGTATTTATGTGAAACGAATTTGTAGGAAACTCCAAAACATTTTTGGGTTTGGGCAGGTGTCTTCTGGAAAGGCAGATGTTAAGCGGCTCTGTATATCTGGAGGCTCTGCAGGAGGTTATACAACTCTTGCAGCATTGGCGTTCAGAGACGTTTTCAAAGCTGGAGCATCCTTATACGGAGTGAGTACAGAACCATTGCATTTGTGGAAACATTTAGCTAAACTACTATTATTTCCACTATCCCCAGTTTTCGGTATTTATTGGAAGTGCTTTAAAACTCATGAACATATAGAAGTATCAGCAAAGAAATTCCAATCTGTTGGCTTGATCAAATTTCGTGATACCAAAAAGCCATTGATCATGTATAAGTTGTATAGCTATGAAAAGTCTTATAGATAATGGGAAATTTGACATATCCCAGTGGTGGAATAAGCTTGTTGGTTTGTTGCTTGTTTTCTGAATCATAGTTCAACCTTAGCAGATTCTGGCCCTCCTGTCTTACTGACTATTTTATTATGACATGGTTTCACACTTAACCATATTGTATGAAGACTTTATAAACAATCGGTAGTAATGCATACTGTTGGGCTTCTTTTAATGCAGGTGGCCGACTTGAAAATGTTGAAAGAAGGTGGTCACAAGTTTGAATCCCGCTATATTGACAATCTTGTTGGTGAGTCAAACTCTTAAGAGTGCATTTATCATTGCTTCAGTTTTTTTTCTTTGCTCGACTGCCAGAATATGTAATTGCAGGAGATGAAAAGGATTTCTATGAGAGATCACCAATCAACTTCGTCGATAAGTTCTCTTGCCCCATCATCCTTTTCCAAGGACTTGAAGACAAGGTTCGTATATATTTCCACTCTTGGTTTAGTCTCAGTTTTCAGTAACAAAAGGCCTCAACTAGATTCGTCATTTTTTGGGATTCTTGCTAGTTATTGAATTCAAGATTGAGTTCTGTATAAAATGCTGAACACATTGCAGGTTGTAACGCCCGATCAATCTCGTAAAATCTATCAAGCATTAAAGGAAAAAGGTCTTCCTGTAGCTCTTGTCGAGTACGAAGGAGAACAGCACGGTTTTCGTAAGGTAAGGCTTGAGATCAGTTGCATTAGTAAAATAAACCAGTCTAAAGGATCCCATAATAGTAAACTTATATAATAATTGATTGTGTTAAACAGGCGGAGAACATCAAATACACACTGGAGCAACAAATGGTGTTCTTTGCCCGAGTCGTTGGAGGATTCAAAGTTGCAGATGGCATCACTCCTTTGAAAATTGACAACTTCGACACTTAGGTATGTTTCAGTTGCAGTAAGAGCCTTTTCTTTTTGTCACATTTTACTCATAAAAGTTTGCCTTTTTTTCATTCTGTTCTCAAGCTTTATATTCTCCGTGATGACTATATTTATGGCAGCCCTCTAAAATATATTTTCTTTTTTTTTTAAATTGAATTTTCCTTAATAAATAATCAGAAACAACTAGAGATAAAATGAAATGAACATATCAAAATATGGCTTCGACTCAAGTAGCGAGGTGAGTTGAAACACCCCATTGGGCTGATTCGAGGTTCATTCGTATCTAACATTTTTAGATTCGATTAGAAAAACTCAGTTTTTGTAGGTGTGAACAAATAATCCGAACCGATTAATGGATATTATTTTTGAAAATCATGGTTATTGTTTATTAATCGAAACTGAACTGAAAACCAAAATAATATCCGAAAAAACCGAATTATTTTTGGTTATATTCGGTTGTCAAAAATTATTTTAAATATTTTGGCTATTTTTAGTTATTTTTTAGTTGTTTTTTAGTTATTTTTTGTTATTTTTTGTTATTTTTTGTTATTTTTTGTTATTTTTTTGTTATTTTTTTTGTTATTATTAGTGATTTTTAGTTATTTTTGATTATTTTTAGCTATTTTTGGTTATTTGGATTATTTCGGTTAGTTCGGTTATTTTGGTTATTTTTTTTTAAAATTTAATAACTGAATCGACATAAATCAAAATATAACCGAACCGAAATATAAAAATAATCGAATGGATTTTTAATTTTATTAACAAAAAAAATCGAAACAAAAAATAACCGATGGAAATCGAACCAAATATCTCAATGTTCATGCTTAGTTTTTTGAATAAACAAAATTATATTTGAATTAAAACGAAGGTTCTAGATGATTTCGAACTCACGATCAAACATTTTGGTTGTTTTCGCACGTAATTTGTTACATACATCCACAAATGAAGTACAAACAATTGAAATTGCATAGGTACAGTGTCAAAGTATTTCAATCAAACAATCAATGGACTTAGACTTTTATATTAATACAAATTTGTAGAGAATCTGTTATATTAAAATATGACACATTATTAAAAATAGAGGAAGACTCTAAAATAATATTTTTAAATTTTTGTTTCAAATTTAATATTTAAAATTTAAAATTTCAAAAATATTATAAATTATTTTATGAAAATATATATTTATTATAAATAAATTATACATATAATCAAAAATATTATATTTATGTTTTTTTTCAATTTACACTTTAATTTTTTTTATTAGAAAAAAGTTGTAAAGTATTTTAATATTAAATTTATTATATTTTGAAAATTTAAACTAATAATGATACATTTAAAACAAAAACTTAAAAGATTTTTTGTTAATTGCCCCTAAAATGAATCAAATTTTATTTTTTAAATTGTTATTGCATATGTTTGATTTTCTATGATTTTATTAAGGGTATTTCTGTTAAATTATCATATTCACTGAAATTGTTATCAAACAGATCATAATATATTTAAATATATTATTATTATATTTAATTTACTTATTAATGTATATAAATCATTGAAGTTTTTTTTTTTATTTAAAATCTAATCTTAAATATATTTTTGTTTAATAAATTAATAATAAATCTTGTCCAAAATATAATATAAATCAATATTAATTCAAAGCAATTCTCTAAATTAACATTTTTTAAAAAACTTTTGTTCCAAAATTAGCATGTTTAAATTTGTAATATTAGCACATTTTAAATTTTTTATTATAAATATAGAACATAAAATTTAACATTTTAAAAATAACATAAACTATTATGTACAAAATACTTATTTAATCTAATAAATTATAAATAAAGTTAAAACATATATGTGAGCTTTTTTCATTTAAAATTTTCTATTAATAAGAAGTTTAAATGTATTTTAATTTTAAATTGTATTTTTATTAAAAATTCAATCTAATAATATATGATATTTTTGGAAAAAATTGTAAAAAATGTTATTTTACAGAATTGTCTATTTTTATATTATTGAAATATTTTTTTTATCAAAATTTCATAAAATCAATTTACTGGAAGTAAAAATTCTTTTGTGAAAATCATGTATTCGCTTCATTTTTGAAGAGATATGATTTTTGATAAAGGAATAGTTTGATACAAAAATCACAAATTAGTGTTTTGACATCAAATCATATTATATTTTTTTTTTCAGTTTAAATACAAGAATCATATTTGAAGGCGAAAAATTTTTGTTGGTAAGAATATATTCGAAACATTTTCTACTGAATTTGTGGAAACATTTATCTGGTTTGAAAATCGAAGCAGAAGTTGAAAGAGTTAACGTATAACATAAATTTTGGCGGGGTAAACCTTTAGAAGAAGATGAAACAGAAGAGATACAGAACTCTCCATTTGCAAAACTCATTGCAATATCAGAAAAGCAACCTATTTAGGTAGTTTATGTTGAGGAGGCAATTCTATAAAATTTATTTTTATTTGCGGAGAAACGTACCAATTAGGTATTCTTTGCGTGAGTTTGCAATTGTACGGGTTTACCATGCGGGAGTTTGTTGGTTAGTATTCTATGAAAAGTTTGTCGAGTGGTAAAGATAATACTTTAATCTTTTATCATTTTGTCGATGTATTACAACCATTTCGTGTGTTGTTTAATTATTTGTCACATCACTTATGGTTTTAATCTATCTACTTTGAAATTTATCTGATAATATTTTTTCTACCAAATACCACATAAATGTGGAAAATGATCGAAATCAATTTGAATAATTGTTGTCGTGCATAATTAAACATGAATTTAATAGCAGTGGATAATACCACATGAAAAGAGATCAAATTTGAATTTCTTATATGAACTTTATTACGCATGTCTTTTCAACAATTTTGTTAACGGTGTTATAAAATCATAAAAACATGCTGAATCATGTGACAGCGTGGCAACAAATAGAGGATTGTGCTAAGCAAAACGATTTCGCTTTAACCTTTAGTTAAAAATAAAATTGATTTCGCTTTAACCTTTAATTAAAAATAAAATTGATTTCACTTTAACCTTTAGTTAAAAATAAAATTGATTTCGCTTTAACCTTTGGTTAAAAATAAAATTTAACCTACCTTATAAATAAAGGATTCGACTTTAGTCAAACCCAAGTCAAGAATTGGGATAACAGGGAAATTACAGCGGCTTAGTGGATCTCAAACTTCGGGAAGCCTGTATTTCAGAGAGATACAATTATCTATATATAATGGAAATTAATAAATAAATGGATTATATATAATTATTTAATGACAACAGTTGGATTTTGCATAAATTAATTATTTAACTATAAAAACTTATAATTTTTTTTAACTATAAGTTAAAAAGATGTCGTTTCGCATATCACAATCGTCTATCCGTTACCATTCTATCATATGATTCAACATCTTTTTATGGTTTTATAATATGATTAACAGAATCGGTGAAAAAAGTACGTGGGATAAAATTTGTGTGTGAAATTCAAATTTTATCTTCGTTCATGTGGTATTATGTACTGTTACTAAATTCGAATTTAAATAAATACGACGGACATTGTTTAAGTTGATTTCAACCTTTTTTCCCCACACAAATATATGTGTCATATAAATACAAATATTAAATACAATTATCTATATATAATGGAAATTAATAAATTAATAGATTATATATATATATATATATTTAATGACAACGGTTGGATTTTGCATAAATTTAAAATAAAATTTTAAAATAAATTATTTAACTATAAAACTTATAATTTTTTTTAACTATTAGTTAAAAAGATGTCGTTTCGCATATCACAATCGTCCATCCGTTATTATTCTATCACATGACTCAAGATCTTTTTACGGTTTTATAATATCGTTAATAGAATCGTTGAAAAAAGCATGCGGGATAAAATTCGTGTGTAAAATTCAAATTTTATCTTCGTTCATGTGGTATTACGCACTGCTACTAAATTCGAGTTCAAATAAATACGACGGACATTGTTCAAGTTGATTTCAACCTTTTTTTCCCCACACAAATATATGTGTCATATAAATACAAATATTAAATATAATTATCATATATGATAAACAGATAACTGGTAATAAATGAGAGTGGCAGTAACACTCAAATAAACAAATCAAACATTTTTTATAAACTACTACTGATGTTTTAAGAACTAGAAATAGTTTGTTGTATGATATTGTGTTACCAAAATATTGTTGTAAAACTTTTATATCGTTATGAATGCTCTCAATTTTTTTTCAAGTACAAAATTTTTTCTTTTAACTAGACAAAAATTTATATAAGATGTAAGTATGATCGTAGCATATATATATATAGTAAATATATAAATGTATATAATTATATACTGCAATTTTTATAGATATCAAACATCAAATGTAATCGTTGATATCACAAATAGTATGGTGTACATTTGTGTATGTGCACTATTTAACATTGAAAACAGTGACCTATGTAATCATCATGATTTTCATGCCGATTTGTTGTCAGACCGTTGTCGTCTAGGGACAATTTCATTCAACACATTATATTTTTTTTTTTGCCTTCAAAATTTATTTATTACTGAATATCTATTCATTGTTTATAATTGGTATTAAAAATAAAGGACAAATAATAAAGATGTTCTAATCAACAGAAGATTTGACGGCAGATGATGCTAGCATATCAGCAACTCTATTTCCTGACCATTATTGATAGGAGAAAATAATGTCTTGAAATTTAGTGAACCATTGTTGTATCGTATCAATATAATGCTGAACATGTCGATTAGTATCAACTCCGTTGAGAAGATTATTTACTGTAAGATTGTCTTCTTCAAAAATAACATGTTGATAACCGAGCGATCAAATAGATTGTAGAACCCAAATTAGAGCAGATAGTTCAGCTTCAATGACCGTTTCTCTGCCTTGAAATTTCCCACTTCCAGCCGTAATAAATAATCCACAATCATTCCGAATAACCCACCCTAGACCTAAAGGTTTATTACCATTATGATGAGCTGCGTCATAATTACATTTCACCCAATCTTGCGGAGGTAATTGCCATTGGACTCGATTTTTTGTTGTATATAGTGAAGCTTGTCTCTGACCCAGAGATGTGAGGTGAGATAACCATTCATGTGCATCTTCTTGACTCTTTCGCAGCAAAATATCATCCGAAATATCGTGTTTATTAAAAACTAAGTTGTTCCTTGATTTCCATATCCGCCATAGTAAATAAAATGGAAGGTATTTATTTGAAGATTCATGTGGGCAGTTGTTGTAGCTACCCATGATATATCTGATATTATCATAGATATTGGAGTTGTTATCACATATATTAGTAGTTCGTATACCCATCTTCCTCCACAGCATATGGACGTACGGACATAGGAAAAAGGGTATGGAGTTCTGTTTCTTCAGAGACACAGCAGCGATAGCATTTATCATCATGAGTTATCTTTCGGCGATATAATTGTGATTTGACCGGTAGACTTTTAGATAATAATCGCCACAGAAAATGCTTATATTTTGGTGGCATTTGTATGGACCAAATTTCCTTGGCGAGATCAGGATGCTCAGCTAGCGGTGGAGAAAAGTCAACTGAATCCGGAGTAGAAGTTTCTACCACATGGCGATACCCCGATTTCACAGAATATGATCCATTAGAAGTGTGACGCCAAACCCAAGTATCATTAGTATGTAATGGTGGAATAAAAATTTTGTAAATGAGGTGATGGTCATCTTTCTCATTTAGGTCATTAATTGTCTCTTCATCCCATTGGCATGTATTCTTATTTATTAGCACATCGAACTTGAGTCTTGGATTTGTATAGGGCAAACATTTTGGGGCACGTGGAGGACAAACAGGCAACCACATCGATTCCCCTATATCTGTAGATGTACCATTGCCAATAATTTGCTTCAGTCCTGATGTTAGTAACTGTCTACCATGAAGAATTGATTGCCAGCCGTAAGACGAACGGGATCCACGTGTAGCAGTAAGAAAGTCACCTGTTTTATAATATCGACTCTTGAGAATCTTTGATAGCAGACAATGTGGTCTCTGTAGGATTTTCCAACTGAGGTTTGCTAACAACGCCTGGTTAAACTTTTCAAAATCTCGAAATCCCAAACCACCGATAAGTTTTGGTCTAGTTATTTTTTTCCATGCCACCCATGAAGTTTTACGCTTATAATCCGAGGAGCCCCACCAGAATCGTGATAGAATTTTATCCAGAGTGTGACAAATATCTTTCGGGAACTTGAATACATTCATCGAGTAGACTGACATAGCAAAACCAACTGCTTTAATTAAAACCTCTTTGCTTGCCTGAGATAAGAACTTTGATTGCCATCCTGATATTCTTGATTCAACTTTATCAATAATGTATTGAAACATTTGCCGTCAATTTCTTTGAAAACGTTCAGGTAGACCTAAATATTTTCCCCCACCTCTTACATTATAGATTCCAAGCAATTGATGTACGGTTGCTCGTGTATGAGGGAATACCTTATTCCCAAACACAATGGATGATTCATCAAGATTTATAATCTGACCAGACACTCTGCCATATTCTTCAAATATTTGTTTTAACTGTATCACATTTGTAGTATCAGCTCTGATAAAAAATAAGGAGTCATCAGCAAAAAGAAGGTGAGAGATCGAAGGTCCAGACTGGTTTAAACGTAGTGGCTGAATGAACTTCCTTATTTGAGCCTGATGAAGCATTGAGCTAAGTACATCAGAGCATAGTATAAACAAGTATGGAGATAGTGGATCACCTTGTCTTAATCCCCGCGAAGGTCTGAACAATCCATATGGAATTCCATTTACAAGTACAGAAAAAGATGTAGATGAGACGCATTGCATTATCCATTGTATCCATCGAGTCAAAAATCCTTTCTTTTGCAGAACTGCTTCCAAGAAATTCCACTCAATTCTATCATAGGCTTTACTCATGTCCGTTTTAACTGCCATATACATTTTCGCGTAAGTCGGTTGTACTTTCAATGCATGTAAGGATTCGTAGGCTAGAAGCACATTATCAGTAATAAGCCGTCCCGGTATGAAAGCGGCTTGATTTTCAGAAACAAGATCATCCAAAATCTTTTTGAGTCGTAAGACCAATACTTTTGAAATGATTTTGTAGATAACATTACACAGGGAGATTGGTCTGTAATCTTTCATGAGTGTAGGGCAATTAGTCTTGGGAATCAGACAGATATTCGTATGGTTGAAACCCGGTGACATGTGTCCTGTGTCAAAAAATCTGGTAACTTCCTCAATTACCGATTGTCCAACAATATCCCAATGTTGATGGAAAAAAGATCCCGCGAAGCCATCTGGCCCTGGAGCTTTATTTGAACCAATAGAGAAAACAGCTTCGCGAATCTCATCAGGAGCAACTGTCTTAGTAAGCTCCATATTCATTTCAGTGGAGACAATTGTTTTAACATTTTGTAGCACTGAATCCATATTTGTTGTTGAGCTTGATTTGAATAAATCCGCAAAATATTTTAAGGCTTGATGTGCAATATCCTCATTTCCGTAGACATCAGTACCAAACTCATCTTGAATAGAAGTAATTGTATTTCTCGATCTTCGATTCTTCGTTGTTGCATAGAAATATTTTGTATTCCTGTCTTAATTTTGTAGCCATTCATTTCTACTCTTAATTTTCCAGTAGAGTTCCTCGTCTTCATAGGCCTTAGCTAACTCTCCTTTTAAAGACAAAAATTTTCCCATTGTCACAGTCAACCCTACTCCTTTCTGCATTAATATCTTTACTTAACTCCTGTATTCGGTAGTGGGAGTTTAACATAGAATTCCTTTTCCAAGAGGAAATTCGTTGTCTACAGGCTTGAAGTCGGTGGGATATAGAAGTATTTCTTTGATCAGAACTGTTCCAGCAATTACTAACTAAACTGTGAAATCCTTCTTTATCCGCCCATCGGGGATCATAACGGAATAATCTTTTTCCTGATTTTGAATGCCTTCGAATTTTAATCAACCCTGGTCGATGGTCAGAATCTATCATATCTAAGTATTCAATTATTGACGCCGGATAGGTAGCTTTCCATTCATGATTAGCCATAGCCCTATCCAACCAACATTGAACTATTTGATTATTTCTTTTTCCTGCCCAAGTCATATTATTCCTGATATATCGTAAATCAAAAATCTGGCAAGTTAAAACCATTTTTTGGAAATCAAATAGGCTCCATAGTTCTCTAATAGCACCACCAGTTTTGTCCCGTACATTTAAAATTTCATTGAAATCCCCACATAAAAGCCATGGGCTGTTCCGTAGAGGGGCTATTTTCTGTAATCTTTCCCAAAGATTTATCCTATGTTTCCGTATAGGATGCCCATAGACACATGACAAATAGAAATCATAGCCTTTTTTATTAATCTTGTAGTCAATAAGTCTTTCGTCTGAACTGATAATGTTTACAGAAACAAACTTATTCCATAATAAAGCCAGTCCACCACCAATTCCTTTTGGGGGGATACACAATACTAGCGACATCATGAACCACGTTGTTGTTGTTTTTGGTTTCCACTAGGAAGAGTATGTCCGGAGAATAAATCTTCTTTATTCCCTTAAGGCGTCGAACTACCAGAGACCCTCCCAAACCCCGGTAGTTCCAAAATGCGATATTCATTCTGTATGTGGTGGTTTATGGCCCACCAAGCCATCACCTAAATAACTCAGAATTTCACCAGCATAAATATTTCCCATTAAACGGTTAATATATTGTATACATACTGCTATATGACCATAAACCAAAGCATTAATCCTAAACTAGGAAGCGATTTTCTTTTTTAAACCGATTATCATAATGTAGTCGGTTATACCATAAATCTCGGTTAGCAACTTAAACCAGAATCTATTTAAATTGAACCGGGTACTGACTGAACCAGAGTTTAATGCCAAACCAAGTCTCAATTCCAGCGTACCTGGTGAACCGGGAGAGAGAACCGGTTTTGATTTTTGCCGTTTTGCAGAGTAACTGGAAGCCATGGATTCCGGCGGGCGTGGTCGTTTGTCAGCCTGAGAAATCCTTGGAGAGATAAGTCGGTTAGTGGAGATGTCTCCAGTGTCGTCTCCATTCGCACCCGAAGAGACATGTCGATGTGGGGAGAATTGTGGCTGTGAAGGAAAACCCGGTGGTGGTGAATTTGCACCGTCGTCGCCGGAATCGTCATCACCGGGGGGTTTGGGTTTGGATTTATAGAATCCGTGTCAACCGGGCAGTCAATTGCATCGTGTGATAGAATACCACACTTAGGGTAGAAAGATCTCAGTTTTTTCATATCTGAATTTGAGAATATATTCGGTATCATGAAATCGGAATTTCCACTGAAATTGGAGCGGGGCCGTGATGTTCATGAGGATTCTGACACGCACAAACTCGACCCGGTGCGAGTTCTAGGTGTTAAAATCGGTTTCGAGGATGTCACCGAGAGTTCCACCGATATAAACCACCATTTGATATGTTAGAAACTGGATTGGGATTCCACGGATTTGGACCCAAAACGGAATGAATTTCATTTCATTTGCATCTATCGTCGGCGACCATTTCTGGAGGACGCACATGCGATCATTGAACGACCATGGTCCACGCCGGAAGACCGAAATCAGAGCCTCTTTGGTTTGGAAGAGAAACTGAGTCATATTGCCTTCAATTATACGAGACGTGATCACCTCGCCGACACTCCAAAGACGGGGGAGCGTAGTCATCATTGCACGAAAGTTTTGCTTCTTTGGATTCACGGGTTTGCCGATCAAAGAGTAGCGTGTTTCGGTTGTGGCTTGGGAACATAATTCCGGAGGAAGAGAGATTATGGGTTCATTGATTCCAAGATCAATGTCTTGCAATTTTCTGGCCAAATAATCAGACATGGTGAGAACAGAAACATGTGATTGAAAAGGAGGAAGAAGGGATAGTGTATAAGAGATTAAATAGAGAAAACGGTTAAGAGAATAACCGATTCTCCGAGAAAAACGTCAATAACAAAAATCGACGACAAAACTCTTTTTAAAAAAAAAGAGACAACAAACTTGGCCGACGGTAGGAAGAACCATCGATAAAAACGAGAAGAAGGTGATCGGAAAAAAGTTGAGAGGAGAAGTTGAGAGAAAAAGCGGTTACCCTCTTCATTCAACACATTATAGACAGTAAAAAATAGTTTACTGTTTTTTTTTGTCAGTCACCTAATTTTTCCATTATTTTTTATTAATTAATTTTCTCCAAAATAAAAATATTAATTTTTTGTCAGAAATAAAAAATAAGAAAATTAATTAATCTGTTTATTGTGCTAAAAAAATCTAGTTATTAATCAAAATTGACACTTTATTAAAAATTTGGTGACGTGGCGGCTAGTTAGGTGTGGATAACTCGTAAAAAGAAACGCTTGCAAAGGCAAAGACGCCAGAGAAAAGCTTTGAGCAGAATTTCCATGGAGGTCAGCGTTCTCCAACCTCTCGCCGGTCGGAGTTTTTCAATTCTCGCTGGAAAACCTACGTTTCCGCTTCCGCTTCCGCTTCATCGACCAGAGTCTCTGCCTCTTTTCTGCTTCTCATTTCCCCAATTTTCTTATTCTTCTTCATCCTGTCGTCGCACTTCGCCCAGTCAGTTCTTTCTCTCTCTCTCGCTAAAATTTCAAATTTATGGCCTTAACTTGAAATTATTCATTGGTTCACTAAATACTCATGTGAACAATTTTCTTCAATTTTTGTTTCAGTAGTATTCGCTGCACAGGAGAGTGACTTGAGTGTATCGAATGAAAGTGATACGAGTGAGTGGGTGATGCAAGGTACGTTATTTTCCAGTAATTTAAACCTTTTTGATTGAAATGGCTCAATTCCAAATTGTTCTGTTTACTTTTTCATATTGTAAGATGTTAAGGTTTTTTTTTTTTTTCTGATTGCTGATAGATTTTTATACATTGAGGAAGGATGTTGAAATAGCATCATCTCGTGTTGAAGAGATTAGAGATTCTGCTGGTCTGCAACAACTAGAACGAGAAATTGCACATTTGGAGTCTAAAGCTACAGATACCTCTTTTTGGGATGATCGTGTTAAAGCTCAAGAAACGCTTTCGGCTTTGAATGATCTTAAAGATCGGATGCGGTTGCTCTCTGAGTTCAAATCTATGGTATGTTCCTCATACCTGACTTATTGTACTCTCTTTTGAATTGCATTTTCCTTATTGTTGGTCTCTTATGGTTACATATTTTTGCTGCGGAATTGCGATTTAACATTTTTTTGGCAAGGCTTACATTTCGTGGTATGGTGCATGCCTCTTCTCAACTTTTATTTAGGTTTAGTGACCATTTATGATGTGTTGGTGCTTGAGGCAGGTTGAAGATGCAGAAACTATTGTTAAACTCACAGAAGAGATGGACTCTACTGATGTTAGCCTACTTGAAGAGGCCATGGGAATCATCAAAGAGTTGAATAAATCTTTAGATAGATTTGAGCTAACACAACTTCTATCAGGACCCTATGACAAAGAAGGTGCTGTTGTCTACATTACAGCTGGAGCTGGAGGAACAGATGCTCAGGTGATTTCTGTTTGCGCAGTTTGACTTTTTTATACTTTCTAGATGTTCTACTCTACTTTTACGATCTTTCCTTTCAAAAAAAAAGAATGCTCCTAAATCGGAACGAATCGTTTGCTTTATCAAAAAAAGCTTTAGTAGGTCTAAATGAATTTAGCTAATTTAATTCCAATGTGTTCGTGTAGGCTTATAGCATTAGTTTATAAGTGTATATAATGATTTCAAGATCAAAGAATGATCATGGAGTCAGTTTTTGTGTGCTCAAGTTAGGTCGGGGTTTTTTTAAAAAAATTTCACGAGGAAGAGAACTAGTACCAGGAATGCAATTCATTTTGTACAGAAGGCCATGAAAACGCAGCAACTATCTTTTCAGTTTCTATTGCGTTTTGTCTTGTTCTGTGAATCGTTCTTTGAGGCTTCTCTGTGTTGTGATGTTAATGGAACTGCTGTGAAAAATTTGATAACTTTCAGTGCAGGACTGGGCAGATATGCTTCTTAGGATGTATATGAGATGGGGAGAGAAGCAGCGGTACAAGGCAAAAGTTGTTGAAATGTCTGCTGGAGAGGAAGCAGGGATTAAGTCAGCGACCCTTGAAATTGAAGGACGTTATGCATATGGTTATCTCTCAGGAGAGAAAGGAACTCATAGGATTGTACGACAATCGCCATTCAATGCAAAAGGCCTTCGGCAGGTAAGTTAATTTGCCCACTAATGTTGAAGGTTGAGGTCTATAACCTCCACAAGCTATGTGGTTGTGTGGGAACTTATATTGCTATTGCGTGCAGACAAGCTTTTCGGGTGTGGAGGTAATGCCGCTTCTGCCTGAGGAAGCAGTAGGAATTGAAATACCAGAGGAGGACCTTGATATTAGTTTCACAAGAGCAGGTGGAAAAGGAGGACAGAATGTAAACAAGGTTGAAACTGCTGTTCGGATTACTCATATCCCTACTGGCGTCGCAGTCCGTTGCACAGGTTTTTCTTTCATCTCCACAAAATCTACTATAAGTTGGTCTAGAAAAAGATCTGCAGGGAAGAGCTAAGTAGCTCTCTACATGTTTTTGTGGGTTATTGAAATATCTAAACGAATTTTGGTAGTTGATAACGAGCTTCAATGTAGATATATTCTCCTCTTTATAATTCCCTTTTCATGTTGGATATTGCAGAGGAGAGAAGTCAACTAGCGAACAAGACAAGAGCTCTGAGCCGACTAAAGGCAAAACTGTTGGTGATTGCGGAGGAGCAACGTGCAACTGAAATCAAGGAAATAAGAGGAGATGCAGTGAAAGCTGAGTGGGGACAACAGATCAGGAATTATGTGTTTCATCCTTACAAACTGGTTAAAGATGTCCGAACGGGTCATGAAACTTCAGATATTACATCTGTAATGGATGGTGACTTGGACCTTTTCATCAAAGCTTATCTCAAGCATAAGTACACCTTAGCCATGGCTTCCTCTGTAGCCAATTAAAATTTCTGGTAGGCTTCTTTCTTTTTATTTCTCTCATTAGATAGAATCATTTTATCCTAAACTGGTCAATTACTACAAAATCTTGAAATCATAATGCGAGTCATATGATTTACATGTGATTATTGGTTGATTCATGATGCTTAGAGATAGATTTACATGTTTTCTTTCATTTAGAATGTGTTTGATCTTATAATGCAAAATTTAGAACTTAGGCACTCAAGTAGTATTCAGCAAAATGGCAACATCAATCATTCTTGAACTTTTCATACATAGACAATAAAATGGATGATTAGTCACTAAATAGACTTATCTATTTAGTGCTTGTTGATTTCCTTATTGCAAACAACAGTTTAGCATTGCTATCATTCTTAATTTGAATTCTAATAAAGTCATTTTAATATAATATTTTTACTATTACATATTCAGAAATTCTAAGATTACATATTCAGAAATTCTAGATTACATATTCAGAAACACACCATAGATATTTAGAAGAACAACATCCATGAATTGGTTTGATATGAAGTAGTGATTTTGAAAATCCTTTAATTTTGAATTTATCATCATTTTCTACTCAAAATTAATCATTTTGTACTCAAAATCAATTGATAATAAATTAATGGCCAATTGACTAAAATATTACTATTTTAAATTTTTTTTTTCAAAAATATCATCATTACTTTAAATTTTTAATAATAACACAAATTTAATATTAAAATATATTAAAATTTCATTTGAATAAAAAAATTAAACTTTAAATTAGAAAAAACCCAAATATAATGTTTTAAGTTTATGTATAATTTATTTAGAGTAAATAAATATTTTTATATAATTATTTGTGTTAATCTTAGAATTTTAATTTTACAGTGTTATATTTGTAACAAAAATGTTAAAAAGTGTTTTTTGGTATTATGCTTTCAAAAATAATACAAATTATATAAAAACACTTATTCACTCTAAAACAATTATATATAAACTTAAAATATTATATTTCGATTTATTTTTTTGCAATTTATGATTTAATTTTTCTATTAAAATGAAGTTTTAATATATTTTAATCTTAAACTAGATAATTTCCCACGCTTGCATGGGTACTAACATATTATAAGTTCATATTATTATTATATTTAATTAAAATACTATATGTATTACATTACATATTTATTATATAAGATTAGTTTATTTGTGTTTTTATATTTAAAATATAAAAAAATATATTTTTCAAATTGTAATATACTTCCGTTTTTATTTTAAAATCAAAATATATTTGAACTATATTTTAGTATGATTGTATATTAAAATTTTGAATTTATATATATATTACACATTTTAGCCATTATTTTTGCATGTTTTGGCTATATATTTTTTTAATATTAAGTTTCATCTTTAAATATTAATTTTTTATATTTAAAAGTTATATCAATTATCATGTCACATTTGATAAGTGTCATGTCATAATTTTTTAGTCATATCATATTTTCCTAATAACATATAAATATTTTTATTTTAATATATATAATAATAATTTTTTAATCATATCATTTTTTATAATGATATATAAATATTATCTAGATAATTATTATTGGTCAAAATGTAAATAAATATGCATTTTTCAAAACTTATTTCTCTTTTAATGTATATGATTAATATATATCATTCAATTTATTTTTAAAAATAAAATTATGTTTAAAATTAGGGGGAATTGCTAAAAATGACCTAAAACTTGACTTCAAATGCAAGTTTGACAATTTACACATTTTTTTGCAAAACTAACCTGCAGGGGTGGAGAAATTACTGAACACTCCTTTGGACTAAAAAATAATGTCGAAATGTCAATTACGTTTTAGTCCCTGCGTGTTTTTTTGTTATCAAAGCAGACTTCTCGGAGAAGTCTGCTTTGGTAGGAAAAACAGTTTATTCCGACTGAAGCAGACTTCACGAAGTCTGCGAAGTCTGCTTTGGTAGGAAAAACAGTTTATTCCGGATGAAGCAGACTTCTCGCAGTCTGCGAAGTTTATTCCTACCAAAGCAGACTTCTCGGAGAAGTCTGCTTTGATCGGAATAAACTTCGCAGACTTCTCGGAGAAGTCTGCTTTGGTAGGAAAAACAGTTTATTCCGGATGAAGCAGACTTCTCGGAGAAGTCTGCTTTGGTAGGAAAAACAGTTTATTCCGACTGAAGCAGACTTCTCGGAGAAGTCTGCTTTGGTAGGAAAAACAGTTTATTCGGAGAAGTCTGCTTTGGTGAGAAAAATAGTTTATTCCGGATGAAGCAGACTTCATGAAGTCTGCTTTGTAAATAAATTACATAAATCAAATAAAAATTTTGAAATATTTTAAAAAATTAAAATTGCTATTAACATAAGTTATATACATATCAAAAGCACGTAAAAGTTATAATGAATTCAAAAATAAGGAGATTAGATTCGATCTAATGGTATAAAAGATTTGCTAGTTTTTGTTGTTATGTGTTGTGGGTTAATAGTTGATGTTTGTGTAGAGAATTCATGCTAGAATTTGAAATATCATGTGATAAATTTGAAAATTTAGATTTACAAATTTTTATAGGAAAATTGTTTGAGTTTTGCATTTACTTAACTATCTTCAACATATTCATCCAATTTTTAACAAAACTTTCGCACATTTAGTGAATTTTATTATTTAGGGTTTAGGGTTACGCAGACTTCTCGAGATGTTGTTTGTAGATTTAACAAAGCAGACTTCTCGAGAAGTCTGCACAAACCGGAAATTAAATATAACTAAACCGGTTTTCTTCAATTTAGAGTTTAGGGTAGTGTAAAAATACAAAGCAGACTTCGAGAAGTCTGCACAAACCGGAAATTAAATATAACTAAACCGGTTTTCTTCAATTTAGAGTTTAGGGTAATGTAAAAATACAAAGCAGACATCTAGAAGTCTGCGCAAACCGGGAATTAGTGATTTGACAGTTTAACCTAACCGATTTTTACCACAAGTATATAAGCCAAAACCCTAATAATTTACCACTTATTTTCGAGCCGAAACAAAAAAACTTGGTTCTCTCTCTCGCCGCCGCTTACTCTGTCGCCGTCTTTCTCACCGTTCACCAGCTTTCTCGTTACCGCGGTAAGGTTTTCTTCGTTCTCTCCGTCATACCTCTCTCGGTAAGGTTTTCGGTTTATCTTGCCCTCATATTTATCTCTTGTCGCCGTCTCTTTTTCTCTTGCCCCGCGGTAAGGTGTAAGTTTTTGTTTGTATTTCTCTTTTCCCCCGACGCCCTCTCGTTCCCCCGCGACGGTATGAGTAGATCTGCATATTTCAGTTGATGTTTTATAGTTTTTTGTTTTCCATTCATAGATCTGCATGTTTCAGTTGATGTTTGACAGTTTTTTGTTTTCCATTCATAGATTTGCATGTTTCAATTGATGTTTGACGGTTTATAGTTGATGTTTGACAATTTTTTGTTTCCCCTTCATAGATATTCTGACGCTTCGGAGTCCCTTACGGTGCAACCCTTTTCGCGGTAAGAAATACTTCGAAAATGGTTTTGAATTTTTTTTTAGAAATTTTTTTTTCAGAAATTACTGTGATATTTGAACTTTTTTTTTCCAGAAATTACTACGAATAGAATCCCCACCGTCAAAGGTATGTGATTTTCATTTCATAGATTTTCTGAAGATTTTTAACTGTCTCACTGATATTTTTAACTGGTTTCGGGGGCCGGTGCAACCCTTTTCGCGGTAAGAAATACTTCGAAAATGGTTTTGAATTTTTTTTTAGAAATTTTTTTTTCAAAAATTACTGTGATATTTGAACTTTTTTTTTTTCCAGAAATTACTGCGAATAGAATTCCCACCGTCAAAGGTATGTGATTTTCATTTCATAGATTTTCTGAAGATTTTTAATTGTCTCACTGATATTTTTAACTGGTTTCGGGGGCTGTTTTTGCGTGGACGGTTATTTTGACGGTTATTTTATTGTATTTTTCTGTGATTTCTGGATTGTGCTTGCTTTCGCGGTTTATTTTGTTGCATTTTTCTGTGATTTCTGGATTGTGCTTGCTCTCGCGGTTGATTTTGTTGCATTTTTGTTCAAAGCAGACTTCTCTCGAGAAGTCTGCTTCACATTTTTTGTTCAAAGCAGACTTCTCTCGAGAAGTCTGCTTCACAGTTTTTTGTTCAAAGCAGACTTCTCTCGAGAAGTCTGCTTCACATTTTTTGTTCAAAGCAGACTTCTCTCGAGAAGTCTGCTTCACAGTTTTTGTTCAAAGCAGACTTCTCTCGAGAAGTCTGCTTCACATTTTTTGTTCAAAGCAGACTTCTCTCGAGAAGTCTGCTTCACAGTTTTTGTTCAAAGCAGACTTCTCTCGAGAAGTCTGCTTCACATTTTTTGTTCAAAGCAGACTTCACATTTTTTGTATTATGCACAACAATGTATTATTCTGTTTAACTATTTTTTTGTGATTGCAGTATTGAAAATGCAGAAAGATAGTCTCCCAATTCGCCTCTTTACAAAAAACACTGAGCCACCCCCACAGAAAAGCATCGGATATCATTCTTGAGATGCTGAGCTCATGTCTGCACTTGAGGCTGCGCTCCATGCTGATGAATGGGAGTACTTATGCAGTTCTCCTCTCGGTGTATGCCTGAAATTCTACAAGTTGGATTTCGCATGGGCTTCTAGGCTTGTGCACCACATGCTCACCTTCCAGCTTTTCACTACTGCCAAATACGAGATTTGGTGTTTGGTTGGTGATAATCCGGTAAGGTTCTCCCTTAATGAGTTCGAGCATTTAACTGGGTTTAACTGCAAATATGATGACAATTTAGCTAAAGAGCCAGATATTGAAGTCACGATGGAGATGAGGTTATTCTGGAAGAAGATTGGGGTTCGTATTTCTGAAGGCCCTAGCATTCGGAATTTGGTCGAGGCTTGTTCAAAATGTAGTTCTTGGTCTCGTGATGATAGGATTAGGTTAGGATATTTGGTCATTTTCGCGACTTTTATTGACGCTCGTGATCGTAGAGCATCCACCAATGTCAACTATGCTAGACTGGTGATGAATCTCGCTGCATTCGAGAGCTACCCATGGGGCAGAGTAGCTTTTAAAAAGCTAATTTTATCCATAAGAGATAAGGATTTGGGTAGGTCTGCTTACTCCATTGATGGGTTTGTTCAAGTTTTTCAGATTTGGATTTATTTTGCTCTACCAGACTTTGCATTAAAGTATGGTGAACCCATCAGTCCTCCCCATACTCTTCCTTTACTCTCCTTCCGAGGCTCCCGAGGCAGGAAGAACATCAAAGTTGCTCTTCAGAGTCAGGTACGTTTGGTGTTTTTGTATTGCATCTCCCTACGTTTCTAATTTTTGTGTTTGGTTGTGCAGAAGAACGTACAGCACTTTGTTGTGAAGGAGTTCGACGATATGTTTCCATATTGGAAAGATAACGTTGTTGATGACAGCTGTACCAACATCATCAAGGCGCATTTCCAGCATTTTGAGCCTTTTGAGTTTGATGCCTCCCATTGGCACCCTGGAGGTTTCATTAATGGGTTGTTTCAGATTGATGATATTGGTAAGGTGACTCCTCAGAAAAGGAGGCACGAACCGGATGAAGATTCACCATTTTTATCCCAGGGTGCACCACGGAATGTGGATAAGACAGATATGATAGAGGCGATGAAGTCCAACTTCGAGATGTGTTTCTCGAATTTCTCCGAGAAGGTGATGGTCGGCATTCAAAATGTCGAGGAAAAAGTGGATGCATTGTCGAAGAAGGTGGACGTCATGGAGAGCAATCTGGAGCAGCTTAAGTGAGGTCTGAACATTGTCGGGGAAGGTGGTGCGTTTGGTGCGGTTAGTACTCGAACAACCCGATCCCGGGTTTTTAAAAAGAAGTGATTTATTTGGTTCTCATTTGTGTATACTATTGGTTGAACTTATTTCGCTATGTGGTTTGATGGTTTCATAATTAACAGATTTATAGAGATTTTGAATAAAGATTTGATTGTGTTATGGAATTTTATTTAATGATGGATCCCGCGTTAATCAAAAACAAGGAGGAGCAAGTGAAAGTGTCTACCGAGGGAAGCAGAGCAGTGTACAATACGTACGCACAGAAAAAAAGCCGAAAGTTGATATGTCTGCTTTAAAACACAAACAAAACACAAAAAAGGCAGCAATGCTTGTTCAACGCGCCAAAAGTGTTAGAATGTGTAAACTTGGTCCCACACAACAATCACCGTTCCAAGGAAATAGCACCGTGAAAGAAATAATTACAAACAAAAAACATGGTGGTGGGTATGATCCCTTCGCTGAAGTTGACAGACATAAAGTAAATGTGCTCAATGATTGGTTGAAACTTGACAAGTAAGTAATCTTTTTAGAATCTTGTCGTGCAAGTTATCTTATTTTAGAATCTTGTCGTGCAAGTTATCTTATTTTAGAATCTTGTCGTGCAAGTTATCTTATTTTAGAATCTTTTTGTGCAGTGATACTTCAAAGGAATCAAACGCGTGGTTTCTCACTCTCCGGGGTCCTCAAAAATGGCTCAACGATTTGGTATATTTTTTATCATTGCAGACTTCTGATTAGTATTGCAGACTTCTGATTAGTATTGCAGACTTCTGATTAGCATTGCAGACTTCTGATTAGCATTGCAGACTTCTGATTAGCATTGCAGACTTCTGATCAACATTGCAAATTTTATGTGTAAATGCAGCATATGGACGCTGGGCTTAACCTTTTGCGGCTTCGTTTCAACAAGCATCCAGAATGGTTCAGGAGCACTCGGATTTGCTTCGTTGATTGCATCTTCCAGATGGTTTGGTCTAGCCATCACAAGTATTTCTTGAATTCCACCAAGAATGCAGATGGTTCAGGACGACTGCTCCCTCCAGGAGCATTTGACTATCATGCAGGAACTAAACCATCATACTGCAAAACCGGAAAGATATGGGGCCTCGAAGTGGATGACATATATTCACCATTGCATGTAATGGGTAACCATTGGGTCGCTATGTGGATATCAATACCGATGCGTCACATCGTAATATGGGACAACGACATCAATCACACGACCGATGATCGTATATCCGCGGCTGTGAAGCCATTTGCTCAGATGCTTCCAGCTCTTTTGAATGAGTTATCCCTTAAGCACGAGAAAGGTAAATATCCATGCGATGAATACACACATGAACGCATTAAAGGTCATGGAGTTCCTCAGAACAGCAAGAGTGGAGACTGTGGGGTGTTTACGTTGAAGTACATTGAGTGTCATGCGCTTGGATTGCCATTTCCTAGTGCCTTATGTGATGCAAACATGAAAGCTATTAGAGAGAAGTTAGCTGCCGAGATATTCGATGAGACTAATCAATGTGGGACAGAGGAAAGGTCGTATGATCTGCTTGATATTTATGGGTGATGTGTAATATGACTTAGTAGTATGACTTAGTATTATGCATAATTAGTTGTATGAAGTTGTTGTGTAGAATGTATATATTGTAATTATGGTGCAGGATGGTGTTGGATGTTTTTGTAACACACCATCGATAACATTGTGCCCTCTAACTAATTGAAATTGAAATGATTGTGTCCATGATTGTGTCCATATTTCATAAAATACATTCTTATATGGCAAACCTTGCTGCAGACTTTTCGGAAGTCTTTTTTGTAGACTTCTCCCAGACTTCTGTGCAGACTTCTCGACAGAATATTTTGCAGTCTACTCCTTACTTTAGTTTTCACCACATTATGCATGCTACGCAAAACAAAAATATTTCAAAAAAAAATAAAGGAAAATGTTAGTCTCCTCAACAATAATAAAACTAGACTTACACAATTCAATCGATTATGGCCGGGTTGTTTGCATTTTGAGCAAGTGTATTGTTTGTGCGTTTTTCTTGGCTTCGCTCCTTTTTTCAACGCAAGTTCAAGAAACGCTTGGTACCTAGACTTTTTCCGTCGGCCAGGAAGACGTCGGACAAACGGCGGAAGACATCTTGCTTCGGAAACAACTTGCAGTTCATCATTTTTTGGATAAATATTATGCGCATATGCCGCGTACAAGTAATTTCTCGTGTAGAACGGAGATACCATCGTAGATACATGCATATCAATCGTCATCGCAGCTGCAATAGCATGTTCACACGGTATTTTTTCAATGTCAAACACACGACACCCACACTTATGATTTTGTAAGTCAACAACACAATCTCGCGAACCTCCTGTCACATAAAACTCCCAACTATCAATGCGTTGCACCTTTAGCTTGAGTGCATCGTGTGAACGTATGGCCAACAAATATTCAACTCCTCGAGAGTGCAGCGTTTCTAGTTTCATAGCGTCCTCACGTCTTTTACAAAACCACCTCCCAAGCTTTTTCCGTATGTACTCAAGCAAATACGAAATAGGAAATCCACGTGCTCCTTTCAAAGCAGAATTGATAGATTCTGCAATATTGCTTGTCTTTATGTTATATCTCTCTCCTGTGAAATAAACTCGTGACCAAAGACGTACGTCAGCTTTGTCTAAGTAATCTGCAAGGTTATTGTTCACTTTTCGAATTTCATCCATGTAACGGTTAAACTCTGTCATCGTAAATGCGTATGCAGCACCTTTCACCAAGTATAATAAATGTCTTCCCCTGAACTTCGTGATTATGTTATTTTGAAGATGATAATAACATATTCCTTGTTGTGCTTGCGGAAAAGCACGAGCGCATGCCTTCATTATGGATTTATGTCTATCGGAAACTATAACCAACGGATTTTCATCTGATATACAACAACGAAGTTTTGTGAAAAACCATTCCCACGAATCATCATTCTCAGAATCAACAATCCCGAAAGCAAGTGGATATGTCTGAAAATTGCCATCTTGTGCAGTTGCCACAAGCAAAACACCTTTGTACTTTCCAGTGAGGTGGGACCCATCAACCACAACAACTCTTCGGAGATATTCAAATCCAACAATCGAGGCTCCATATGCGATGAACAAATATTTAAATCTTCTATGCTCATCTAGTTCAATAGCAGTAATCGTACCCGGATTGGTTTTTGAATGGATTGCAAATATGCAGGCAATTTGTCATATCCATCTTCGGCTGTTCCCCTTACCAATTCTTGAGCATATATTAATGATCGGTATGCAGTCGTATAATCCATAGAAATACCAAACATTACCTTCATTGAGTCTTTGATGTGTTTTGGAGTAATTCCATCAATTATTCCAACTCGCTCCATAAACATCTGAGCAATGTATCTTGGAGTACTTTGTTTATGGCCATTCAACCTGTCCGTTACTGAACATGTATGATCTTGCACATACTTCGTCACCCAAAACGTGTTAGATTCACAAGATTTGACCGCAGCTCGAACCTTCCATGCGCAATCATTGACGCGACATATTATCACATACAATTGTTTCGATGACTTATAAACCTTGAAACCGAATTGCTGTATAATCGACATCCTACGCAAATGTGATACCAAATCAGCCTTGCAAGGAAAACTTTGGTTCACATATATATTTTCAACACATCCTAGAGTTAACTCTTGTCGTTGATCACAACTTCCTTTTTTGAGATCTTCAACACTAAAACTACATTTATTATCATCTTCATCACTATCTTCATTTTTCAATTTACCGTAAAGACTGTAATCCTCACCATCGTAGTAAACTTTATCATCTTCAACTAAATCTTCATCATCCTCAGAGACATCATCACCTTCAGACAAATTATTTTCACGCTTCACAGAGACACAAAGACGTATAACATGATTTTTGCATAACTCAACCAAGTTACGAACTTGTCTATCATTTGTTACTTTCATAGGAGGAGTATCGCACGGCATTTGATCTAACAACGCCGGTGGTAGAACATAACTTATCTCCAACACATCAAATTGTCTATCGAATCCGAAATCATCTTGTATCATTTCGACAAGTTCTTGATGTTTGCAATCATCCTCAATTACAAACATTTTTCCTCCTCTTATATTATCCACAGAAAAATTCCAAGTATCTGTAATACTCCACTCCCCACAAACAACAACGATTTGGACCATTATCTGCGGTAAAAATTAATGAATTTGATTAGATCATTGTACACATACTAAATTTTTTACTAAAGTAGACTTCTCGGAGAAGTCTGCTTTGACGAGAAAAACATTTTATTCCTATTAAAGCAGACTTCTCGAAGAAGTCTGCTTTGATCGGAATAAACATCGCAGACTTCTCGGAGAAGTCTGCTTTGATCGGAATAAACGTCGCAGACTTCTCAGAGAAGTCTACTTCGATAGGAATAAATTGTTTTTCTCGCCAAAGCAATTTTTATTCTATCAAAGCGACTTCTCGGAGAAGTTGCGTTATTCGATCAAAGCGAACTTCTCGAGAAGTCTGCTTTGATAGGAATAAAATGTTTTTCTGAGCGGTTTATTCCTATAAACGTCGCTGATAGGAATAACGGAAAGTCTGCTGGCGAAAAACATTTTATTCTATCAGCGACTTCTCGGAAGTGCTGCTGATCGAATAACGCGCGAACTTCGAGAAGTTCGCTGATAGAATAACGTCGCGACTTCCGAGAAGCGCTGATAGAATAAACTTTTTTTCGCCAAAGCAATTTTATTCTATCAAAGCGACTTCGAGAATCTGCGACATTATATCAGCGAACTTCTCGAGAATCTGCTGATAGGAATAAAGCTCTTTTCGAAGCGGACTTCTCGAGAAATGCGCTGATTCGATTCAGCGAAGCTTCTCGCTGCTTTGATCAGAACGTTTATTCGATCAGCGGACTTCTCAGAATCGCTGATCGAATAAACGCGACTTCTCGCTTTGATAGAATAAAATGTTTTTTCTCAAAGAATTTTATTCGATTCAAAGCGAACTTCTCGAGAAGTCTGCTGATAGAATAACGTCGCGACTTCTCCAAGAAGTCGCTTTGATAGAAATAAAATGTTTTTCAGCGACTTCTCGAATTTATTCCGATCAGCGACTTCTCGAAGATCTGCTGATCGAATAACGTCGCGACTTCTCCAAGAGCGCTTTGATAGAATAAAATGTTTTTCTCGCCAAGACTTTATGCGAAGTTTATTCGATCAGCGACTTCTGGAGAATCTGCTTTGATAGAATAACGTCGCGAACTTCTCGGAGAAGTCTGCTTTGATAGGAATAAAATGTTTTTCTCTCCAAAGAAATTTTTATTCCGATCAAAGCAGACTTCTCGGAGAAGTCTGCTTTGATCGGAATAAACGTCGCAGACTTCTTGGAGAAGTCTGCTTTGACAGGAATAAAAGTTTTTCTCAGACTTCTTCTGAGCACTTCTCGAAAGTCTGCGAATAAACGTTTTCGGAGAAGTCTCGTTTCTCTCAAAGCAAAGCTCCAGAAGTCTTCGCTTTGGCGAGAATAAACGTTTTCTCGAAAGACTCAGCGACTTCTTTGATAGGAATAAACGTCGCAGACTTCTCGGAGAAGTCTGCTTTGTTAGGAATAAAATGTTTTTCTCTCCAAAGCAATGTTTATTCCTATCAAAGCAGACTTCTCGGAGAAGTCTGCTTTGTAATATACTTACAAAGAAGACTTCGAGAAGTCTGCTAGAGAAGTCTGCTTTGTAATATATTTACAAAGCAGACTTCTCGTAACTATATGAACTGAAAAAATAACCAAAAGCAAAACACGAAAACTAACCTTCGATCTTGGTTTTTTAGCTACGCGACTTAAATGATGACCAATATAAACTCCCAGAAGCTTGATTTAACGGATAATGATGAATGTTTGCAAAGTTGGAAGCTTTTGAATGTAGAGTGAAGAGAGAAATTGGAAGAAAATGAGAGAGAAAATGAAAGAGGTTGAGATGAATGAGATTTGATGAAGGAATAGAGGTATAAAGGTGGGTGTGTCGATGGAATTAAGAGCTCCCAACAACCACGACAATGGTGGTTGTGTGACATGAAGACGATGGCATTTTCGTAGTATTTTTGAAAAATTTGGTCATAATGGTCTTTGTGTTGTTTTTGTTTTTTTTTAAGTTAATGGCAAAGTTGTAAATAATGTTATTGTTGAAGGATAAAACAGGGATAAAAAGATAGTTTTGCAAAAAAATGTGTAAATTGTCAAACTTGCAATTGAAGACAAATTTTAGGTCATTTTTGCAAATGCCCCTTAAAATTATCATATCACATTTGCAATGTCATAATTTTTTAACCATATCATATTTTTTTAATAACATATAAACATTTTTTTAAACTTATTTTTTTAATGTATAGGATTAATATATATGATTTAATTTGTTTTAGAAAAATAAATTTAGGTTTAAAATTATCTAGATAATTTATCCATGCTTTGCATGGACGTAACATATTAAAATTTAGATCATTATTATATTTAATTAAAAAGTTATATATCTTATAGTACATATTTGTTATATAAGATGAATTTTGTTTGTGATTTATTTATTTAAAACTAATAAAATTATTTTTAGTTTTAATATATTGATCTTTTTATTTTAAAATCAAATTATATCGAAACTATATTTTGGTACGATTGTATATTAAAAATTATGGACTTCTATATAATATACTTTTTAACCATTAGTTGTATATTTTTAGCTTTATATATAATTTTTTGTAAAATTAAATTTCATTTTTAAATATTAATTTCTTAAATTACCAATTATATAATTGAATGTTTAAAAAATATGAACAATTCAACAGACACGTAAAACTAATAATTGAAAAAACAAATTATTCATCATAATTTGTCAAACTAAATTAATTACTTAAAACAATTATAAATGCATAACATCTAAATAAAACCATAATTTTGTAAACATACTACTTGAGTAAACATAATTTTATAAATTCACTTTTAGTTTAATATATATAATTTACTTTATTTTTGGTAATAAATTTATTTTTAAAATCATCATGTCATATTTGAGTAAACATAATTTTATAATTTTTTTAGTTATGTAATTTTTCTCAATAACATGTAAACATTTTTTTTAAATTTATTTCTCTTTTAATGTATAGGGGATAATATTTTTTTTAGTCATATAATTTTTTGTAATAATATGTAATTTGTTTTCTAAACTCATTGTAATTTAATATATATAATTTTTTTTGGAAACAAACTTATGCTTAAAATTGTTATGTATATTTGTTAATTTTATTTTTTGAAAATAATTTTATGTTAAAAATTATTATGTCATAGATTTAATTTTTGAAAAATTGATATTTAAAATTAACATGTCACATTTGAGTAATCTGCATATCATAATTATTTTTATCCATTTCATCTTTTGTAATGAGTTATCATCATTTTTAAAAAAACTTACTTCTCTTTTAATATATAAGATTTGTGTTATTATTGCAATTTAAAATTAATGATATTATTTTTTTAACAAAAACATAAAAAATGATATATTAGAGAATTGTGCGAAATTTAATATTGAAATAGTTAAAAATATTTTTTTAATAAAAAATTTTAAACTCTAAATTAAAAAAGTAAACCTAAACATTATATTTTAATTTTATATATAGTTTATTTGAGTTAAATAATTATTTTTATATAATAATTTGTGCTATTTTAGGATTTTTATTTTTAATGTGATAATTTGGAAGATAAACTTAAAATCTACTATATTAGGGTATTACTCTAAAATATTTTATCTCATTATATACAAAAACTTAGTCAAAATTTAAAGTTAAAACCAAAGTATATTTAAAATTATTACTCTAAAATATCTCTCATTATATACAAAAATTTAGTCAAATTTTAAAATTAAAACCAAAGTATATTTAAACTTAGTCAAATTAAATCAGCTTATTTTAGTATTTTTCTATTTAAAAAATACTACTTGTCGGAGTTTAGATTTGGTATGATAATTTATTCATTAAAATCTTATTTAGTGTTAAATTAGTTAATTGGTCCATATTTTATTGAATTCATAGATATAAATAATATAGTAAAATATTATAAAAATATAATCACATGTACATTGTGGATCAAATTATAGTTAAAATATATTATAGTTTTGTTCGTTTTGTTGCCGTAGTCGGCTGGGACTGCAATCAATACTATGACTACAGTTGTAGCATATCTTGTTCGTTTGTCTACCGACGGCGGTTGCAGTTGATTGTAGATTTTTAGTTGTACCGATGTTTTAATCAACGGTCAAAAAAATTATAATACATGATAAAGCGCTGACCGCTGTGTTTGTCGCAACTACTTGCGATAGTTAAATAAACAACAATCTGGCGCATTCGCTGACAATTGAACATGATTTATTTATGTAATTTTTAATTATGTTAAAGAAAAACATGATCACATACGGCCATTTCGCGCCGGTTATGTGCTTTACAGCGGTGATGCGCAAAGATTATCACTTAATTGAAAAACAAACATGAGAAAATAATAAAAACAATACATTTGTATAATTATTTGTTTAAAGTGAGATGATTGATGTTAAATCGATTTATTTTATGTTGAATTTAATTAAAAATCAGTTGAAAACTGTCGGTGAAAAATTTTCATATTAAAATGGGATGTAGAAGATAATTGTTACTTACTTGTTTACCCTTCATTAGAAAATTGAGGGAAAATGGTAAAAATGAACAACCCAAGACCACACTGAGTTAATAGAGAGAACACAACCAACCTTACTACGGTAATTTTGTTATATTTCCGCAAAAATATATTTAACAACTAAACATCATAATTTTTGTTTGGGTTGACGATATATTTCCCACTCGAAACTATCGTATAACATTATGTCTACCCCAAACTAAACAATAGACGTAAATACACACAAATACGAAGTTGTAAGCAGAAATTTCCATAAATCGAAAATTCGAATCAATTTTCCCATAAATGTTGGTTTCTTTGGTTCACGACATATATCCAAATTCCAAACCATTTAACCAAAAGAGTAAACCAAAACCAACCTGTGACCCGCATATTGACCAAACCCATGACCCATATCCGATTTTTTCCAATTTGTCTAAGAACCCTAAATCCCCAGTCGAATTCCTAAATTAACTTTAGGGATTTTAGAAAGCTCAAAATCGTGAATTGTGATTAGTAATGCTTCTTAAGTTTCAACTGGATCATCGAGTGGGCATGGGAGAGGAAGATTTTTGGGTTTGCCGAAAGCATGTTGGTGTGGGGCAAAAGTCACGTCGAAGATTTCAAAATCGGAGTCAAATCCATACCGAAGATATTTGAGGTGTTCCTTTACTGCAAGGTATTTCAATGGTTTTAGTTGTTGTTTTAAACCTATTCGATTTCAAATGCTCCTGTTATTCGATTTGGAAGGTTGTACTTGAGTTGATGAATTTTTGTTGTTGGATGTATATGAAGTTGATGCATGACACCCACATTTTCAATTGGGTCGATGAAGCGAAATTCAACAGTTGAAGAAGAATTGAGAGTATTGAGAAATGAGAGAATGGAGGGTGATAACATGGTAATTGAGAAGGTTAAAGCCAAAATTGAGGAAGAGATCTTGGAAAGAGTGGTTCCACAACTCGAGAGTAAAAAAAACTATGAAGAAGATGATAGTTCTTGGATGTATGCTCATCATTGGATGCATTTTAGTGTCATCATAGTTTTAGTGTCTTTGTTATGTTATGTGTTTGTTTCAAATCTTCTCCACATCTTCACAGTAATTTCCGAGCTTGTAAAATGTCATGCACCATATCATTGGATTTGAATTCATCACATCATTGTACACACCTGTGTCGTAGTTGAAGAGTCTGTCCAAGTTATCCATATAGTCAGCCTCGTTATAGCTCAATGCCAAATTCCAAATCAGAGGCTTCATTATCTGCTTTTTGTTTTCATGGTTTTTTTTCAAATTCCCATAGATGTGTCTCACACACATTCTAAACTCCATCTTAGGCAGCTCTAGCTCAACAGCTCTAAGTAGTCCATTCAACACATCCACATAATATGGATTAAAATCACATATACAACAAACTCAAAAGCACAATACTTAATTACCTTTTGACGATCAGATATCATAATGTAACTTTCACCATCGAGTAGGTTAAAATCAACTTTCAGCTTCTTCACAAACCATAGCCAGTTGTCTTTGGTTTCAACTTGTACAACCCCCCTCCTCCGCCCCCCATAAAACACACATAAAACTGGTTGAAAACGTCTTGACCTTCTTCATTTGTCGAACTGTCAATCTCAGTAGTCGAACCGCTCTTAGAATGCAGTATCTCAGCACCATAATCTCGGAGACGTGAGAATTACGTATCATACTCTCTCTCAATCCACTTCAAAACCTTATTACTGGCAGCTTGAGCTTGCGGCCTTGACACTTTAATCTTCCATCTTTCTTGAATAAGTTCTTCAAGCTTCATCAGCAAAAAGTAATCTGGCTTCTCTTTGATTTTATCGATGAATAACCTAACTATCACTGGAACTTTCACCATTTCACACTCTCCATTCGCCACATAACTATGTTCATCCTTTAACGACCTAATATTCCATAATGCCGAATTCGAATGTACATAACATTATACTTGCCATTTACAACCCTCACTACCAACGCACTTAAACTCTATTTTCTCTTTGTCGTACCTGTATTGATTTATGTTGCGCTCAGTTCGAAGTGCGTAGTCGAGAACCGACTCCTTAAATGCAACTCCATTCACAAATGTTTACCCCGAATATAATCTCCCATCGCTGCGTCTTATGTGTGTTCGTTCACTCTCCGGAATGGTTCTTCTTCTTCATTACCGCTTTTTGGGTACTCGTCGTGCACGATTGGAGGTTCATCGCGAAAATCCTCCACGATTTGTTCGATTTGAAAATCGTCACGGTCCATCGCTTTTTCATCGATTTCGAAGCCATCTGCTTCGTCTTCACGCAAAACTAATGACATTGCTCTTCACGATTTCTCTCTTTCCCTCGATTTCTCTCTTTCTCTCGATTTCTCTTCTTCGATTTCTAGGGTTTTATAGGTACGAAATTGGGGGTTTTTTGGGGGTTTTTCGCGATTTAGGTTATCAAAACTCGGGTTAAATTTGGGTCGGATATGGATTTCGGGTTAACCTATTCTAATTCGGGTTATCGGGTTGGTAAAGGTTAAAATATGGGTTATTAACGGTTTACTATTTATTTTTCGAAATAGTAAACCAACGTTAACCATAATTATGTGTACTTACGTTTACAATTTTGTTTTTGGGGGTAAACTTGTTTCGAACTTTTGATTTAGGGGAATTTTTGCCTACAACTTCGTATTCGTGTGTATTTACATCTATTGTTTAGTTTGGGGTGGACGTAATGCTATACGATACTTTCGAGGAAGAAATAGGTAGTCAGCCCTTTTTGCTTTAATTAAAAATAATAAAAACTAATCCTCGATTAATCTAGGATTTATTCGTTAGACGCCTCTAAATTTTTTTTTTAACAACACTAGAATAAAAATTTTGTTAGTTAGTGTAGGAAATGTTAATATAAAAAAGTCGACAGAAACCAGTTGACAAGAGATATTTTTATTAACTATAATCTTGTTAAGTTGATTACAACAAATGTTGTAATCAAAAATATCTATAATGTTGTCACAGTATTAAAAATTGAGCTAGATTAACGTGGACGTTGGATTCATGTCATTATGAAATGTAAACCAATAGTAAAAGGCGATTTAACTTTTGACAATTACACAACTTTACCTCTATAGATTATCTCCAAACGATTATTAGTCTATCCAAGATATCATACTCTTACCTGTTTTATTCACGGTAGAGCAGAAAACCTCTTACTCGAGTGAACCAAAATAAACACTATCTAACCCTTACACAAACTCTCACCACAACGCCAAAAAATTATAAGCAATATGCTCCATTTCTGGATAATTTCCCTGAATGCTCCAACCTTGTTTTTATATTTGCCAGTTGTAGCATCCATCACGAAGCTTTTCTTTTTTCTGTTAAGGAATCTCTCTTGATCTATCTTGATGTTGTTTCTTTTTTACATCAAGATCCACTTGTTCTTTCCTGTTTTGGTGTTGTTTCAATTTTGCTTGTATCTTCACATATTCTCTTGAAGTTATTTCCTTTTTGCTTGTTTCCATTTTGCTTGTTTCCATTTTGCTTGTTTCCATTTTACTTGTTTCTATTTTACTTGTTTCCATTTTACTTGCATATTCAATCTTCCTTTTTTTTAGCTTAATGTGATACTCAAGCAACCTGTTTCCATTAGCTCATACAAACAAGGTTTTTGCACAATATAGAACAACTCAACAAACACCAAGTAGATTTCTCAAATTTAAACATCTCCAAAAATACAACCAGTTTGTTCATACACACAAAATAGATCTACTCAGGGTAAATAAAGAGCACAACCTTCAGTGTTTCAAGACAAACAACCATACAAAATGCTGAATCAGAAAGCACACAAAAAAAACTGCTTGAAACAGAACTCCCCCATAGTTCAAGCTTCTAATCCTTGTTATCCTCATCATCGTCATCTCCCTCTACTTGAGTGCACACTTAAGATAAAAACATCAAAAAGCAATGAGAAGAAAACAAGATGGAAAGAAGAAAAAATAACTTACCTGAACTGAGCAGACGTTGTAGAATCTGAATGGCTGCTTGAAGAGTATGGTGATTTGTAGGAGATAAGTTTTCGGGGTACTAGAAGGTTGCCGAGGAACAAAGCCACCTTAGTTGGTGTAGCAAAACTGATGCACCCGAGGAATTTTTCTAGTAAAGGCAATGGGGTGTTGAGCATTCAGCAACTTGAAGATAAGACTCGAAAAAGGTAGATGGAATTTTGAGGCAAGATTGCGAGCTAGCTGCAGAATATGTTGAAAGAAACATTTAGCAAAATCAAAAGGCATGCGAAGCACAACCTTATACACCAAACGGGCTCTATTAGTATTTGGATAGCCGCTATTTTGAGTAGGTTCTCAATTATGATAGCAAATCTTAAAAAGATGGCAAGGTCAGGCACGAAATGAGACGAAAGGAGAGAACCCCACTTTGTGACAGCACCCCCACTCATAAACACAGCCAACTCATCATTAGAGATATCTGCTGACTCATCCTATGAGGCACCATCAGCAAGAGAGCCCAGACCAAACATATCATTGATCAGTTAAGGCGAGAACTGGAATAAGAACCCTTGAACTAGTACATCAAGACAAGTAGACTTCATTTTGGTTCCTCGTAAATTAGACCAAAACTCCAAAGGACTGTTTTGTCAAACGAAAGAATATATGTGACTATCGAGCCCAGACCAGCAACAACAATGAATCGCTCAACCTCTAGGGGAATTTACCAAATCTCACCTCTCTTTCTTCAAGGAATTGATGTTGAGAGAAGAGGGTGTACCTTGACGAAGCAGGACCAGAACGAGACGATGGTTGATGCGAATCTACTGGAGGTTGCTCCTTCTAAGATCGTGTGCGTTTTCGAGACAAAGGAACAATCTTTGTGCAAGGGCGCTTCTAAGATTTGACAGTTGGAGAAGATGAATTCGAAACCCTATCAAAGAGAATCTTAACCGAGGCAGCAACTGAGGGAGGTTTAGGCGCCGAGACAGGAGAAGGAATCACCGGTGAGTTCGGTGCTGGAACATCAAAAGGAATGGCTCGGGAAACCGTGGGAAAAATCGACACTGAGGGTTCTGTTAGCGCGAGGGGACTTTCAGGCGGAAAATTTGGTGAATGCATGTGACCGGTAGAGGCATATCCGGACGGAGATGATGTAGGAGACGACGACATACTAGGATTACTATTCACAAGCCGAGAGAAACCAGAGAGAAAGGGCCTCATGATGGATGAAGCGTCGGAGAATGACCAGTCACGAGTCTAAAGGGTAATTATGTAACAAGGAGGAGTTACATTGATTCGACAAGGAGTCACGTCTATTCCCAAAAAAAAACTAAACCAGTGCAGAGAACTTAAAAGAAACACAATTATCAAGACGGTTAATCACAGAACTAGTAATAAAGAACATCACACGTAATTTGGAATTTAATGAACAAGGATGAAAAAATTATAATGCACAAGAGTATAGCATCATATTCAGTATTATCCATGATACATAGAGACCCAAATCAAGATGGGTTCAACGCAAAAACTGGAAGAGCATAACAGAAAGTGTAAAAAAGAACATTGTGTGATAGAAAAAAAAGACAGTATCCAATTTGATCAAGAGTAGTATCGAGAACACGACCAAATCCCACAAACATCCTCAACTGATATCCGAGTTTCATGACTAGTCTTTCACGCATCCATACTTTCATCCTTGCAGATGTAATTGAAACACATCATCATTTTAGAAGAGAACTAGAATTTCCTTTGGATGGAAAGAAACATAATGCAACATATGTTTCCATTAACTCAATTTTCCCTCCTCCGTTTTTTCGTTTTTCTTTTCATTTTTTTTCATATTCTTTATATGATCAGCTCAGAGATTACCATAACTTGACTTCTCAGGTAACTTAGAGTACAGAGTTATACTTCAATACGAAGAAACTCATATATTCCATCCTCAGCTCTTTGACCTCATTTTGAGAAGAACAACTCAATTACTAACATACATAGGACGACATGAGTGGCGGCTATTTTTTATTAACTTCAAAGATGCTGGTATATTTGGATAGAGTATGTGCCTCACGTTTCTCGACCTTTGCCCCTGTCTCAGATCAAATAAACTCAAAACAACAATGTTAGATTTCACAAACACTAATAGATTTCCGAAGATTTATAAATCTTCCAAAATTGAGTGGTTTTATAAACATATCAGCTAGCTGCATGTCCGTATTCACGTGATCTATCTCGATTAGTTCTCCTCTATCAAATCACGAATAAAATGATATCTGATATCTATATATTTTATGCCAGAATGTTGTATAGAATTCTTTGCAATATTGATAGCACTTTCATTATCACAGTGAATGAGCAAAGAGTTATAATTCATACCATAGTCAGTAGCCATCTGTTTCATCCACAACAGTTGAGTGCAACAGATTCCAATGGTAATGTACACTTTTCCAGTTGTAGAAGAGTCACGTTGTTCTACTTTTTACTATGCCATGAAATCAAATTGTTTCCTAGAAAGAAATAGCTTCCACTAGTGCTTGTGCGATCATCCAAACACCTTATACAATCTACATCACAGTAACTAGCAAGATGTTGATTTGTTTCTTTGTTGTATAGAAGACCCAAATTCGTTGTTTCTTTCACATACTTAATGATCCACTTTACTAATTGAAGATGAGATCACTTGGGTTTGGCTTGATAACGAGCGCATATTCCAACACTGACACATAGATCAGGATGACTAGCCGTGAGGTAAAGAAGACTCCCAATCATCCCATGATATAGTTTTGGGCTGACATCTTCACCTTTCTCATCCTTGAACATCTTTGTATTTACCCCCATAGGTGTCCTTGCCGGTTTGCTTTGATTAAACCCAAACCTTGTCACAAGGTTCTTGGCATATGTGCTCTGTGCAACAAAGATGTGGTCTTCGAATTGGTGAATGTGAAGCCCAAGAAAATGATTGAGTTCTCTTACCATGTTCATATCAAATTCCTCAGTCATCCTTTTGACAAACTTATCAATCAAACTTTGATTTGTTGCTCCAAACACTATATCATCCACATAAATGTATACCACTATAAAGCTTGTGTTGTTCTCACAAATGAACAAAGTCTTATCAACTGTTCCGCACTGATATCCTTGGTTGATCAAAAATGATGTCAACCGATCATACCAAGCTCTAGGTGCCTGCTTCAGACCATATAGCGCCTTCTTCAACTTGAAAGCGTGATGAGGATTATCAGGATTTTCAAAACCCTTTGGTTACTGCACATATACCTCTTCTTGAAGAATACCATTCAGGAATGCACTCTTAACATCCATATGATGTAGTTTGAATCCCATCAGACAAGCCATACCTAACAGAAATATGATGGATTCCAACGTGACAAATGGTGCAAATGTTTCATCGAAATCGATGCCTTCCACTTGAGAATACCCTTAAGCTACCAACCGAGCTTTGTTTCGTACAACATTTCCATGTTTATATCATTTTTTCTTGAACACCGACTTGGTTCTAACTACATTCACATTCGTTGGTCTGGGTGTCAGTGTCCATACATCACTCCGATCAAACTAGTCTAACTCTTCTTGCATTGATCATATCTAGTATTCATCTAGCAAATCCCTCTTGTAAGTCTTGGGTTCCAAAATAGACACAAAACATGCAAACCTGATCATTTCTTTAAAGTCAATATGCTTCTTACGTGTGATTCTTTCACCATTGATTTCTCCTATCATATCTTTCTCAAAGTGATTCCGATGCACCTGTGGTCTGATCTCATCAACTAAAACTGTATATGATTCGGATTTAGACTCAGTTCCCTCTATTGTCTCCTTTTGAGTTGATGATTGCAGATCAGTGCTATTGTCAACACGTTTGAAGAACAAACCTTGAGAAGATACGTCATTGAACACGACATTTCCTATCTCCTGAACTGTCTTTAATTTTTTGTTGTAGACTCTCTAAGCTGTACTAGCTTCTGCGTATCCTAAGAAAATATCGTCATCACTCCTTGAGCCAAAATTTCCTAACTGATCCATTTCATTGAAAATATAACACTCACATCCAAATACGTGAAAATACCCAACACTTGGAGCCTTCCCTTTCCAGAGTTCATATAGTGTCACACTGGTTCCTTTTTTGACATATATTCGATTTATCACGTAACACACTGTACTAATCGTATCAACCAAGAAATTCTTAGCCACTTGATTACTTGAAGAGTTATGTTCTTCCGTTCAACTACTCCATTCTACTGAGGTGTTCTCCACAAAATCTGTCAAACAATTTATTCTAAAACTCTCTACCATGATCAATTCTGATGACTTTGATCGTGCATTTCTTCTCATTCATCAGCTGTAGAGCAAGAATCTTGAAAATCTCAAATGTTTTTGTTTTTTTCTTTCAAAAATCCCACCCACGTAAATCTGGTGAAATCATTAACTAGCACAAAGATGTATTTCTTTCCAGAAATGCTTTCCACCTGAATTGGACTCATCAAATCCATATGGATTTATGATGTAACTTAACTTGTTTCCCTTTGGCACAGAGTCCACATACAAACTCACTATCCAACTTCAGTTTAGGAATACCTCGTATCACTTTTTGAGTTGATAGCTTCACCATAGTTCTCACATTCATATGCCCAAGTTTTTGATGCCAAAGTTGCAAATCATTCATTCTGGTAGTGAAGCACTTCTTAGAGGGTTTCCATATGTAACAATTTTTTCCTATCCTAATACCTTGAAGGTAAATCTCATTTGACATATCCATTGCCTTGCACCTAGTACTTGTGAAAGTTACTGATAGGCCTTCATCACATAGTTGACTGATACTTATCAGGTTAGCTTTCAATCCCTCAACTAGATACACATCCTCCAATTCTGGGGCTGTTCTGCCTCTCATGTTCCCTTTACCTTTAATCTTTCCCTTTGCTCCATCACCAAACGTCACTTTTCTTGCTGCTGTCTGATCCACTTTTGGCAGATTATCTTGCGATCCACTCATATATCTTCAACAACCACTATCTAAATACCCGGTAGAGTCTATAGCCTTATGTTGTTCTTCTGCAGTTTAGGCAACATAGGAGTACAAATCTTGCTTCTTTACCCATACCTGATTATACTTTCTTTGATTCAGCCAGTACCTGTTGTGTCTTAAAAGATGCCTGATCTTGTTTTGCAATCGATAGCATTGAGTCTTGATATGTCCCATCTTTTCACAGTAGTAACACTCCATCTCTAGATGTGGATTATTTTTTACAGGATATCTAGCCTGATCAGAGGTCTAACTCTGATTCTGTTTTGAGTTACTTATGTTAACTCTTGATTTCATTTTTCTATGATATTCTGGTTTTTTTTCTCCTGCTTAGAGTGTACCCAGAGTATCCAAAATCCCAATTGGCATGAGTTGTCCTGTTGACACCCCTAGATTCCTTCCTTCTGTGATATTCTGGCCTTATTACTGTTTTAACAAACTTGGTCTCACCACTTAACGCAGAATATTCAAGACCCCAATTTGTATGACTGGTTCTTCCAACAGAGAGTATCTTATCCAGATTTTGTGTTCCTTTGCTTAGCATCTTAATATTCCTTAGCTGTTCTGTCAACCTTCCATCTACCTCTTTTGATTTCTCACATTCCTTGATCAATTCCTCTTTCATTAGATTTTACATTTTTTCCAGGTCTTGCTTCTCTTTAGTCAGTCGTTGTTTTTCTAGACTCAAGGCTTCGTTTTTTGCTCGGATCTTCACAATGGATTCACACAGAATCTTGTTCTCGTCATAGAACAAGGGCTCTAGTTCTTCTTTCTGCTCAGAATCAACTTCTCATCAATCACTCCCAAGTATGCTATGAAGTTTAGAATATAACCTGAATCTTCATCATTATCATCATCAGAACCTGACTCGTCATAGCTTACAAAGGAATTTTCTTTCCTTTTTGTGGCTCCAATACATTCTGATTTTATATGTCCATAACCTTTACATTCACTGCATTTGAGGGTCTCTCGTTTCTTGACAGTTGGACATTCAACTTTGAAGTGTCCAATTTCTTCACATTCATGGCACTTGACGTTAGTTTTCTTGAAGGATTTCTCACGCTTAACCTCATAGTCTCCTCTAGATCCATTGAATCCTCCTTTCCTTTGTCATTTCTCTAGTTTTTTTGAAGTATTTTCTTACAATCATACTGACTTTTTCCTCGAGACATCCATCTTGATCTTCTTTTTGATTGACCGTTAGAGCAATACCTTTGTTTCTTGACAAATTCTTCTTATTCTATTCCAATTCATAAGCTTTCATCATTCCAAAACCCTTGGTCAAACTTCATCTCGTCCGAGTTCATTGATATTTCGATTGCTGCTCGGTGCGCCTGGAACTTTTTAGGGAGACACCGAAGGAACCTCTTGACCAATTTCTTGTCTTTATACTTCTTTCTAAGCACCATGGCTTTATTGGCAACTGAGTTAAGCTTACCATTGAATCCTTCAACCGATTCATCATCTCCTTTAGTTGAGAGTTTCAAAATATAATGCCAACATATCAATGCGAGTTCGACGTACATTGCTAGTTCTTTCATATGATGTCTGTAGAGAATCTCATGCTTCTTTGGATGTTAAACATCTTTGCACCCTTTTGAATTGGTCCTTGGTCAGAGATGTCCAGATCACTAACAGAGCTTTGGAGTTGTATGTGGACATGATCTTCTCTTCAGCTGTCCAATCCCTTTTGGTTTGGTTTTAGATTCCCTTCTTCTGTTTTGATCATAGGCTATGTCCATACTTCTTCCACAACTGCCCAAGCGTCTTCTTCTATTCCTTTGATCAAGGCTTTGATTTGTACTTTCCACCAGCCAAAGTTTTCTGCTTCCAATAACAGAGATTTCACCGAGGGGAAGTGTTGCGAGTTTTCCATGTTATGGCCCCTGAATCTCACATGTTTTATAATTAAAGAACAATGTTTCTTACCAGATGAAAGGCTTTGATACCAATTGCTAATGTAAAAAACTCGACAAAAACCACTTCACAAGATATATCTTTTATTAACTAGAATCTTGTTAAATTGATTACAACAAATCATACTTAACATTTTGCAATTACACAATTCTACCCATGTAGATTGTTCCCAAACGATTCCTACTCTACCCAAGATATCCTACTCTCACCTGTTTTGTTCACAGCAGAGCAGACACTCTCTAACCCTTACACAAACTCTCACCAACACGCCAAAAAACCCTAAGCAGTATTCTTGTATGCTCGATTTCTGGATACCTTCCCTCAATGCTCCAACCTCCTTTTTATACTTGACGGTTGTACCATACATCATGAAGCTTTCCTTTTTTATGTTAAGGAATCTCTATCGATCTGTTTTGATGTTGTTTTCTTTTTGCATCAAAATCTATTTTTGCTTTCTTGTTTTCATGTTGTTTCCATTTTGTTTATATCTTCACATATTCTATTGAAATTGTTTTCCTATTGTTTCTATTTTGTTTATATCTTCACATATTCTATTGAAATTGTTTTCTTATTGTTTGTTTCCATTTTGCTTGTTTATATTTTGTTTGTTTTCATTTTGCTTGTTTTCATTTTGCTTGCATCTTTAGAAAATAAATATATTAATTTAAAAAATTAAAAAAATTAGATTAGCTCACGTATGTATGTCTAATAAAAATTTGAGTAACACCATAAAATAGTATATTTTAAAGTTTTTGTTATAAATATAACATTTTAAAACTAAATTTCCAAAAACAATACAAATAATTATGTAAAAAATATTTATTTATTCTAAATAAATTATACATAAAGTTAATACTTTATATTTGGGTTCTTGTTCAATTTAGAGTTTAATTTTATTATTAAAATAAAATTTAAATATATTTTAATTTAAAATTTATGTTACTATTAAAAAAATAAACAAATAATATTATTTTCGAAAATTTTTTTTACAAAAAATGCTATTTTATAGAATTGCCCTAAAAATGAACCAATTTTATCTATGAATTAACTTTTTTGATGTATCAAAAACAACTAAAACACATTAACATTAATACAAATGTGAATACGAAGAAACTAAACGAATTTCTTCTCTGTAGTTTCCACGTCAGCATATTCGCATTATCGGATAATACTAAGGTTTTTTCTTAACCTTACGTTCGATCACAAAACACAGAGACAAAATCCACATTTCTGGTTCATTCACTAAGACAAGAGATTGTGATGACAACAGTAGCCTCCGGGCTCGTCTCTTTATCGCCGGCATCGTTTCCGGTGATAATAATTACGCAAAGATTCATCAAATCTTTCGCTTACATAACTCCGTCTCTCTAACATCACTCGAGCTGATTGAAACTTTTTGTTTTCAGGCGAAATGTCGACGGTCGTTTCTGAATTTTCGAGTTCGATCTGTGTCACTTCCCGTAGTCTCAGCATCGTTCAACAACATAGAAGTAGACACGACAACAAGCCTCTATTCAAACATATCCTACACTCCTCGTATCGTTTCCGAGGTTTTACATAACATTTCTTTAGCAGATTTGGATCCAGGAACTGCGAAGATTGCAATTGGTATCTTAGGTCCTGCTTTATCAGCTTTTGGGTTTCTTTTTATCTTGAGGATCGTCATGTCTTGGTACCCAAAACTTCCAGTTGACAAATTCCCTTACGTTTTAGCGTACGCTCCGACCGAACCAATCCTTGTCCAGACGAGGAAAGTGATTCCACCACTTGCAGGTGTTGATGTGACTCCAGTGGTTTGGTTTGGGCTTTTGAGTTTTCTTAATGAGATTTTGGTTGGTCCACAGGGACTTCTAGTTCTTGTTTCTCAACAACAAGTTAGCTAGAGATTGCCCCTTCAAGTTCCACTTTTGGTTTCTTGTATCTCTGTGCTCCTCTGCATCGATGTCTGAGACTTAGGAGGAATCTTGATGTGTTTTTCTTGTAGAGAAGAAGTTTATTTGTGTCACACAATGTTCCTACATCACTGACACAAACATATGATTACTTAGCTCTTATATCTTATGTACTACCAATCATGATTTGGTCTGGAAAAATTTTGGGGTTTTTTATGAAAGCTATAGATTGATTGGCAAGTAATTGGAAGAACCCAAGTCTGAAATTTACCAATCTGAAGATCATGGCACCACATTCAATAAGATCGTGGATCCAATCTCCATCAGCATAGAAAGAGAAAATGTCTAATATATTCTTGATTTGGTTTAGAACATTGAAGATCGATAATCGTGATCAATCAAATCCTACACTTAAACGTGCTTGTCAAGTTTAGACAATGTTTTCTTGCTTTTACTAATGAATGAGAAGTTGTTTTTTAAACTTAGGAAAGTTTTCTGTTTTCTTTGTGAAGTGAATGAGTTGCGAAAATGTAAAGTTTGCACAGTGATTTAACGAGTTCAGACCTCTGGGAAGAGGTCATACGTCTCGCCGGAAATTGATTCCGGAAATCCACTAAGAACTTGCTCAGAAACTTGAGCCTTAACCGATTACAAACTTTCTCTCCTCTCAACTGTTTTCTTAACACTCTCACACTCTGTTACAACATATTAACTCGTGTTTCACTTATATATTGAAGAGCACTTGAAAGGGTTCTTAACCCTATAGTTGACTTTCGATTCTGCAAAGTTTTCGTCCTTCAATCTTCTGAGAATCTCGTCCTTCTTCTCCCTGAAATCGTCTGTCGAAGCTGTTCCTGCATTCTCGACAAAGTGTTGCAGAGTTTCTGTCGAACAACACTGATTCCAAAGGTTCCGGTTTGCAGACTGAGTTTCGGTTTGGTTTTATGAACTTAAAACAAACCAAAACCTTCTGCTTCAGAAAGTATATTCCCCACACTTTCCCTTTTATTTCTCCAGATTGTATTCAGACTATCTTTTACAGATCTCCACCTTAGTTTGAATACCCCCAACTTTGGTTCTTCTTCTTAGCTATCTTGGATTTCCTCATTTCCGGTACACTCCTTGTTTTCTTCACTCTGAGATTCTGAGCAGCTCCAGTGACTTGTGGAGTTTGCTCACGGACACAGACTTGGTAAATATATCTGCAGGATTCCACAAAGTTGACACTTTTGTGATCCTGATTTCTCCTTCTGCGACTTTATCTCTTATAAAATGCAACCTGACATCAATATGCTTGGTTCTCTCATGATGTACTGAGTTCTTTGAGAGTGCAATGGCACTTTGTGAGTCACACATGATCTCGACATATTCCTGTTCAAATCCCAGTTCTGCAGTGAGACCTTTCAGCCATGTTCCTTCTTTCACTGCTTCAGTTAAGGCCATATACTCAGCCTCTGTGGTGGATAATGCAACTACCTTCTGTAGTTTTGATTTCCAGCTAATGACATTTCCTCCAGCTGTGAATACAAAACCAGTAGTTGATCTCTTTTTATCCAAATCTCCTGCATAATCTGAATCGCAAAATCCTTTGACTGATAAATCTTCCTGTTTTTCAAACTTCAGACAGAGATTTTGTGTTGCTTTAATATATCTGAGTATCCATTTAACTGCTGTCCAATGCTCTCTGGTTGGCTTGCTCATATACCTGCTGACAATGCAGACTGAATGTGCTAAATCTGGTCTCATACCAATCATAGAATACATGATACTACCTACTGCATTTGAGTATGGTACTCCTTTCATGTATTCAGATTGAGTTCTCAGTTCCTCTTCTTCTGCAGTTCTCAGTTTGAAGTGTATTCCCATTGGAGTTTGAACTCCTTTTGACTGCTCCATTCTATACATGTGTAACACTTTTCTGAGATAATCCTTCTGGGAAATTACAAGAGTACCTCTTTCTCTGTCTCTGTAGATTTCCATTCCCAGAATCTTCTTAACCTCTCCAAGATCTTTCATCTCGAATTCTGCACTCAAGAGATTCTTCAATTCCTGAATCTTTCTCTTATCTTTTGCAGCAATTAACATGTCATCGACATATAACAACAAATAGATATAAGAGTTGTTCTCTAGTCTCTGATAGTAAATACAGTGATCAAAGCTGCTCCTTTGATATCCACATTCAGTCATGAAGTTGTTGAATCTCTGATTCCACTGACGAGGGGCTTGCTTCAGTCCATACAAGGACTTTCTCAGTAAACAGACTTCATCTTTTGATCCTGAATTCATTTCATAACCTTCTGGCTGCTCCATTGTACTCATCAAGACTTCCATGTAAGAATGTTGTTCTTACATCCAACTGTTCCAGTTCTAGATCAAGACTCACCACATATGACAATATCAGCCTAATTGACACATGTTTCACTACGGGAAAAAATATTTCTTGATAATCCAGACCTTCTTTCTGCAAATACCCTTTGGCAACTAACCTAGCTTTGAACCTTGGTTGTTCTGCTCCTGGTATACCTGATTTTCTTTTGTACACCCATTTACAACCAATTACCTTTCCATGAGCTGGTCTTTTAATCAATGTGAAGGTCTGATTTTTATGCAGTGAATGCATCTCCTCATCCATTGCCTCCTTCCATTTTCTCCAGTCTTTGTCTCTTAGAGCTTCATCATAACAACATGGCTCTGGATATCCTCCACCTTCACTAGCTAGTAAGGCAAAACCAACTAGATTATCATCATCTCTTTCCACCAGATTTGAGTCATTGAATCTTGCAGGTCTTCTAGTTGGTCTTCTTTCTCTATCTCTGGCTAGCTGGTAACTCATCAGTTCATTTTCAGATTCATCCACATTGTTGCCTGATCTTTCCTCTTGATTGTCAGCAACAGAGTGACTGTCCGGTTCTGGTATGTCTGCTCCACCTAAGTCTTTAAAATCTCCGAGGTTAACTTCATACCTGAATGAGATTTCAGATCCTTGCATATCCTTCCTTGTTTCAGTCTGTTGATTTAGATGTTTGTACATCTTTTCTTCATGAAAGATAGCATCTCTAGTGATTACACACTTCCTTTCTTCAAGCAGCCAAAATTTATATCCTTTTACACCAGTGGGATAACCGATAAACACTCCTTTTGTTGCTCTTGGATTCAACTTTCCAGTACTCTGATGAATATAAGCTACAGAGCCAAATACCCTCATATCCTCATACTTTGGTTTCATTCCTGTCCATTGTTCTTCTGGTATGTTGAACTCAATGGCAGATGAGGGTGACACATTGATCTGGTGAACTGCTGTAGCAGCTGCTTCAGCCCAGAAGCACTTAGGTAGTCCTGACTCACTCAACACACACCTCACCTTGTCGAGAATGGTTCGATTCATTCTCTCTACTGTGCCATTCTGTTGTGGTGTGTAGGCACAGGTCTTGTGTCTAGAGATTCCCTCTTCTCTACAGAAATTGTCAAACTCCTTGTTGCAGAACTCGAGTCCATTGTCGGTTCTCAGAGTTTTGATCTTCCTTTCTGTTTGATTTTCAACCATTTTCTTCCAGCTTACAAAGTTACTAAAGGCTTCGTCTTTAGTTCTTAGGAAGTAGACCCAAACTTTCCTCGTGTAATCATCAACAAAAGAGATAAAGTATTGGCATTTACCAAGTGAGAGAGGAACACTTGGTGATCCCCATAAGTCTGAATGTATGTAGCCAAGCTTCTCTTTTGTGACATGTTTTCCAACCCCAAAGCTTACTCTATGAGCCTTCCCATAAATGCAGTCTTCGCAGAAGTCCATCTCTGAGACCTTTGTTCTGTCCAGATAACCTCTGCTGACCAAATTCTTGATTCCTTTCTGACTCATATGCCCAAGCCTTCTGTGCCATAGCTGTGTTTCATCTTTGGTACATGTTGAAGTGTTTACTTCACCTGTTACTACACATCCTTTCAGTAGATATAATGTGTCTGTTTTCTCTCCCTTTATCAGTGTCCTGCAGCCCTTTTGTATCTTCATTATACCGTCCCTAGACTGAAACCAGCATCCTTGGTCTTCCAATGTACCCAATGAGATCAAATTCTTGGACATATTAGGCACATATCTCACGTTGGTCAATAGAACAGTTGTATCATTTTCATTTCTGATTCTGATACTCCCAATGCCTTCCACTGAAGAATGCGTATCATTAGCCATCCTGACTTTCCCTGATTCCACTTCTTTCAGTTCTATAAACCAGTCCCTCCTAGGTGTCATATGAAATGAACAACCTGTGTCTAAAATCCATTTGTCCCTTAGCTCATTCTCAAGGGATAACATTGCTTCTGAAACCATAAGTGCTGCTGCGTCAGAAATCTGTCCAGTGACATTTGATGATTCTCCTCTCTCAAAATTCTCTCTGTTGGTATGTCCATTTCTTTCTTTCCACAGATTACACTGCTTCTTGAAGTGTCCTTCCTTCCCACAAATCCAACAGGTTTTCTTAGACTTTGATTTGGATCTCGTTTTTGACTTTCCTTTGTCACTGCTTTTATCTCTTTTAAACGACCTTCCTCTTTCTTGGACAAAGAGTCCCTCTGAAACATTCTTTGTCAACTTACCACTTTCACTCAGCTCTAACTCCTTAGACCTTATTGCCACAACAATTTCATCTAGAGAGAGTGTAGTTTTTCCATATTTCAGAGTATCTATAAGCTGACTGTAGGCTTTAGGCAACGACATTAACATGATGATAGCTTGATCTTCATCAGAGACATTCACTTTAACATGTTCTAAATCAGCTATCAACCTTAGAAAATCATTTATGTTTTCTTCCATGTTCATACTGTCGTTCATTTTATAACTATACATTTTCTGCTTAAGATATATTCGATTAGGTAAGGATTTAGCCAAGAAGAGTTGGTCGAGTACCTTTAACATTGCAGCTGCAGACTTTTCCTTGATGATCTTTCTCAGCACATTATCTCCAACACTAAGGATAATGGTGGACCTTACTTTCCTTATTTTTTCCAGTAGAGTTTTCTCCAAAACAGCTCTATCTTGAGACGTTTCTACTGTGGTTTCCTCTCCTGTGTCTCCAGTTGAAGCTTCCTCTGTAGCTTCAATCTCCTCAAGACCCTCAGTCAAACCCAGAATCTCAATGTGAGCTAGCAACTTCTCCTTCCATAGCATATAGTCTCCTTTTCCGTCAAACTTTTCTACTTCGATCCTTGCTGCACACATTTCTTCTCAGCTGATGAAGTGAGTTTCTTTTGACCTTTTGGAAATCCAAAGCTCTGATACCAGTTTGTCAAGTTTAGACAATGTTTTCTTGCTTTTACTAATGAATGAGAAGTTGTTTTTTAAACTTAGGAAAGTTTTCTGTTTTCTTTGTGAAGTGAATGAGTTGCGAAAATGTAAAGTTTGCACAGTGATTTAACGAGTTCAGACCTCTGGGAAGAGGTCCTACGTCTCGCCGGAAATTGATTCCGGAAATCCACTAAGAACTTACTCAGAAACTTGAGCCTTAACCGATTACAAACTTTCTCTCCTCTCAACTGTTTTCTTAACACTCTCACACTCTGTTACAACATATTAACTCGTGTTTCACTTATATATTGAAGAGCACTTGAAAGGGTTCTTAACCCTATAGTTGACTTTCGATTCTGCAAAGTTTTCGTCTTTCAATCTTCTGAGAATCTCGTCCTTCTTCTCCCTGAAATCGTTTGTCGAAGCTGTTCCTGCATTCTCGACAAAGTGTTGCAGAGTTTCTGTCGAACAACACTGATTCCAAAGGTTCCGGTTTGCAGACTGAGTTTCGGTTTGGTTTTATGAACTTAAAACAAACCGAAACCTTCTGTTTCAGAAAGTATATTCCCCACACTTTCCCTTTTATTTCTCCATATTGTATTCAGACTATCTTTTACTTGTGTAGAAAAATCAATTGAAAGATGTTCGAGTGAAAAGCCAATGCGATCCAATCTTCGAGATACTCATGCCACCCATTAGACCAAACATGTAAGTGGAATATTTGGTTAAGTCCATTACGTTCTAAAGAAAAGTAAATATAAATGTTCCAAAAGATGGTGATAAGCTACACGCGTAGGAAGAAGCAATTAAACACCGATGACATGAAGATTGTATATAAAGAGACCGATGATGTGTCAACATCTCATTGAAACGGAAGATTGTATATAAAGAAAAGTCTTTATGTGGAAAAAGCATCTTGGTTTCTACAAGAGTAAGCGAGATGAGCTTGTAAAGAGATTGTTATGAACCTCTGGAATTCTTGTAAAGAAAGGGAGAAAGAAATTGTTATAGAGAGAATTAGAGAGATAGAGTTGATACCAAAGGATCTTATATTATTTTTTGAGAAATTACCCAGAATAACATACATTCATAATGTAATGCTCAGATAATTATGTGTTATGCACGGTTACTATAATGAGTGGAAACTTTGGTTAAAAGTCATATAAACAATCCTAATATGATTTATTTATAATTATTTTATTATTTTAAAAAAAAATTAAATAAATTATTTCAATTATTTCGCCTTCTTTTCTGTTCATTAATGTTTTCTGTTTTAATAAATACTAGATTTATACCCACGTCGAGAAAAATATTCGTAAATTATATAATATTATTTATTAATTAATATAAACTAAATATTTATATAATTTTAGCTTTTATTTAAAATTATTTTTAATATTAATTTTTGCATATATAAATTAAGAAAAGAAAAATAATTATTTTTTAAATTTAATAATATTTTTTGGTTAATTTAATAATATATATATTGATTCTCTAACCAAATTAATAACAATGACAACCATTTATACATTTATTTGAAACTCAATGTGGTGGTGACACGTTACCATGGCATTTCTGTTAATAATACGTCTATGTGAGGTTATTTTATTAAAATGTTCCTCAAATAATATATTAGAGATTTTCGAAATCCTAAACTCTTTCACCATTTGTGATGTACTTCCGATTTTCGAAACCCCAAACACTTTCACTATTCTCCACGATATTTTTTTGTTTTCTCCTTGTTTCTTCGTGTTTCTCCATGTTCGTGTTCATTCTCGACGACTTTTGGTATCTCTCCGTATTCCGATGTTTCTTCCGTTGCATTTCACCGTCTTCGTGTTTGCTTTCAAGTTTCATTTTTGAGTTTTTCCGTCTCAGCACTTGTCGCCTACTATCTTTAGTATATTTTTCATATTTTCCATCATGCATTGTGTAAAAATCGTTTATTGACACAAATTGACGAAACAGTCGAAATTGAAACCCTATTCTCTTTCGTTATTGACATATACATCGTTTGTTATAGATTTTGTGAAACTCTGACACATAATCCAGTAAGCTTTCATTCATTTAGATCCAAATACAGTTTTTGAAATTGCTGCGTATATGGGTTGACAAATTTATATTGAGATAGAGGCAGACTTATTCGACAACTTTTTTGTCTTGATGGCAAATTTATTTTCCATTGACGGCAAATTTATATGCTTTGGTGGTAGATTTATTTTAATATTACTATTGAATATAGGTATCAGATATAACCAATTTGTTGGCATATTTACTATTTTCTATAGCAGATTTAATCGATATTGCATGAATCGCTTGAATCTTTGGTGGCAATTTTATGTATATTTGATGGCAAACTTATTTTTATTTGATGACAGATTTATTTATAAATGATGACATATTTATTTGCTTATATTTCTGTTGAATATTGGCAGAAGATTTAATCGATATTATTGGCAGATTTCCAGAATTTTTTGAACAGGTTTACTGAAACATAATGGCTGATTAAAGTAGCTTTAGTGGCAAACTTATTAAAGATAGTGTTGGCAGATTTACTGAAGATTTTTACGGTAGACTTATGTGTGTATGATGGCAAAGTTATTTCTAACTGACGGCAGACTTATTTTTTAATTTTTTTTGTTAGGTATGAAGACTTCAGTGAAGAGAAATTATCATATGCATCTTTATCTAGAGGTTACAACGCCTATGCAAAACAGAAGTATAAATCATAATTTTTTTTGTCCAACTTACAAATGATAGAAAAAACAGTTGGTACTAATGTTTGAATTTTCTTGAGAAATTCAAACTTATTTATTGGTTAATGATGACAGACTTATTGTTCTTGATGGCAGATTTATTAGTTAATGATGCCAGATTTATTAGTTACTTATCGGTAGAGATGACAGATTTATATCATAAAGTTTAACATAAATCAGAGCAAGTGCAATCAAAATGTTGGAAATCACATAAATTAGAGACATATTTTTCGTGTCTCCGCTGCTGAAATTGCATATACACATGGTAGATTCTCCAAGTCAAATCTGCAACATGAGCATTTTTTCTCCGTAAGGTTTACTACATGCAAAGATGACATACTTGTCACCTGAGTCTGATGAACGTTGGTTGTACATTAAGTTGCTTAGCATATGGAACTCATCCCTTAAAAAAATAAAACATTACTATTGAGTAGAATAGAAATACATACAAAATCTATGAACTTGCTCAATATTATCTCCAATATCTTTTCCACACCTCGAGTGAAAGTTGTTTTCATGAAACATGCATTATTCGTGCGCTCTCCAAACCCACATTATCATCATTAACCACACAATGTCTAGCTGTTCTACAATAGGCAAAGTTCTAGCTTTTGAAAACACTTTATTAAAGGATTCACATATGTTTAATGTAGTAATGTTGTATCGATCACTAGAAAAATAAACACGAGACCACATCTTCACGTCAGCTTTTACCAAATAGTTATGCAATGTTGGATTTAAGGCGTGTGTTTCGTCAAATATCGTCTCAAAATCAGCCACAACTAACAAAAAATTGTCATCATATTAAAATAAATCTGCAACAACTACGAATAAACTGTCACCATATTAAAATAAATCTCCCATATTTTATAACAAAACTGCCACCATATTAAAATAAATCTACCACATCTACAATAAAACTGCCACCGTATATATTAAAATAAATCTGTCAAAACAAAAAAAACCATCACCAACTAAAATTAACGGTAAACATATTTATGAATTACATTGATTTTCATCATACCCAAAAATCCATGTAGCTATCGACAGCTTTCCAGTTTCACCGGAGATGTGTTTAGCGGTAGTTTCCCCAACATCTTTTTCGAAAACATGTAACTTAATTCGATATCACATTCATTTCTATAGACTTCGTATTCTTCATAAACCATCATCAAGAAATCTTTGAAACGTGTCTTAGCATTTGCTGATAGAATTTTACACCCTTTTGTGTTATCGATATTGAATGGCCATCGATTTTCTCGAAAATTCATTCACCACAAACAAGAATTATGTCCTCCATCGAGAAAATTGATATAGGAAAAAAATTTTACGAGAACGAATGTGAAGAAAATGAGTAAAAATTGATGGTTTTGAATTCAACTAAAAATTCGATGTGCAAGAGGTTGAAGAAGACGGGGCAGCAAACCCTAGAAATACCCCATACATGATTAAAATTGCGGTAGACTTAATAATTCGGCAGTTTTATAAAATCTATCACGATTGCGTAAAAATTTGTGGTAGATTTTCCATGGCAGACTTATTTTGATACCCTTGAAATTCTATGGTATTTTCGTAATAACAACGATTTTTTCGCCGACGTGTCAAAAAATCCTAGAAAATAGTAATGATATTTTGCATAATTACTTTTTTTGTAGTAACAGCGATGAAGGGTATGCTCGGTATCTAAAATATTTTGGTAATTAACAAAACGTTAGGGTCAAAATAATAATTAGTATTGAATTTCACGTCATTCTAGTAATTCTTCCTTTTTCATATCAATATAATCCATTCTTTCGTACTTGATCGATATCCAAATTCTATCATTGGTGCAGTGAAACTGCGATCGAACCCTACGTGATGTTGAAGATGGTGACAATAGCGACATGCGAAAAAGAAATAGCGGCTTCAGCTACAAAAATTTTGGGCCGATTGGAACTTCTCCAAGGAATTACAAGCGGTTATGCGAATCAAAGGCAGAAACGGAGGCGAAGACGGAATCAAGATTTGCTTCGGTGGATAACAAGATAAATTCCATCATGATAGCGATAGAGCGGATGGAATCGCAAAGAAACCCTAATTTTGCAAGACTATCCGATCTTCCAGAAACTTCTTACGTCCAATTTTAGGTACCGTACATGAATTGGGAACAAAACCGGAAAGATTAACCGTTAGGTTATCGACCTGGGAATTTGAATTTGACGAATCGTGAGAATTTTTTAAAGAAAATTGAAATGCTAGTCTTTGATGGAGTACAACCGTATGTTTGGATATGTCACATTGAAAGATTTTTCTATCTTGGAAGATATATAGACGAGGAGAAGATGGATATGATTTCTTTAAGATTACAAGGTCGGGTATTGAAATCGTTTAGCTAGAAAACGTACTATCAAGGGTTCAGAGATTCAAATGAGTTTAAACAGAGATTGGTTATTAGATTCACAGAGTCGATTGAAGATGAACCAGTGAAGAAGTTGTTTGCGATACAATAGATTGGCTCTGTCTCGGACTATGTCAGTGAGTTTGAGGACCTCTCAACTCAAGTATCTGGACTAGATGATAATCAGTTAGAAAATATTTTCGACAATGGTTTGAAACAAGAGATGAAGGAGGTCTTGAAAATGAAAGAGTCAGTGGGTCTACCGAATCAAATTGCAGTAGTTTTATGGGAAGCTTATTTTGTAAGATGGTGAGTGAAGTTCCTAGGACTCAGGTCAAACAATTCCAACAAACGAATTGTATGCCATTGAGATCTTCTTTTGCATATAATTCACATCGTGAGAGTGTTGTGAAAGAACTGAAATAATGGCAACAACCAACGAAACAAAACTGGGAACATGGTGAAACCTCGGTGCAATAGACAATCCAACAACCGAAATAACAATTGAGACCTAGGAAATGATTCAGTGATGCAAAATTGGATGCCAAACGAAGTAAAGGCTTGTGCTCTAAATGTGATGGGAGATATTTTTGAGGTCATGTATGCCCAAATAAAAAAATTCCAAGTTCTTACAGTGATTAATGGTATGGAAATGGAGGCACTAGATGACGTTACGTACAGGTGGTGAAGTTGAACAACTTCCAGATGAAACAAAAGAATTGATGGTAATGTCCTTCAAATCCTTCTTGGGTATTAATTCACCTAAGACCATAAAATTGCATGGAATCATTGGGAAAACAGAAATTGTGGTGATGTTGGATAGTGGCGCATCGTATCTCCAAAATTAGTCACTAAATTGAGGCTACGGATTCGTATGGATACCAATTTGGATGTTTTTTTGGGGAATTGAGTGACTGTCAAGGGAATGGGGGTGTGCAAAGCTGTTTCGATCAAATTGTCTAATGTGGAATTTATCACGAACTTCATATCATTGGAACTTAGGAATTTTGATGCAATCTTAGGGATACAATAGTTAGAGATGTTGGGGAGATGTGAGATTGACTGGAAATTCCGGAGTTGTCTTTCAAACATCAAGGACAGCTTGTTACATTAGTTTGTGATCCAGAACTTCATACGTCTCGGTTTAGTTTTAAATCACTTAAAGCGTGTTACTTGGATAATTGGCGTATTAAAGTCGTATCGGCTGCCGAGCAATGAACTAAACAACAGAGTGACAATACAGTTCTAGAGGAGATAGCTAATATTTTATTGCAGTTTGACTCAGTGTTTGCGATCCCTACAGAATTGTCTCCAATTCGTGGCAGGGAGCATTGTATTAATTTGTTTCCAAGAACCATGACAATCATAGTTAGACCATATTACTATCCGCATGCGAGCAAAGAAGCAATGGAGAGAATGGTGTCAAAAATGCTTGCGACTGGAACAATCATGCCAAGTCACACTCCTTTTCAAGCCCAATTTTACTAGTGAGAAAAGAGATCAAACTTAGAGATTTTGTATTGACTATAGAGCTCTTAACCAAGATACAATTCCTGATAAATACCCAATTCCGATGATTGATCAGTTGTTAGATGAGCTATATGGCGTGACTATTTTTCCAAGTTGGATCTTAGATCGAGATACCACTAAATTCGTATGAAGGAGTCATATATTGAGAAAACTGCATTTTGGACAGTAGAAGGACACTACGAGTTTTTAGCTGTCTTTTGACTTAATTAATGCTCCGCAACCTTTCAAACTTTAATAAATGAAATATTCAAGCCATACTTAAGGAAGTTTGTTCTTGTGTTGTTCGATGATGTGCTCGTGTACAACAAAGATGTGCAAACTCATGGAGAGCATTTGCAGATTATCTTGAAAAAAAATTCTGCACAAAAATTATATGCCAACAAGAAAAAATGTTTGTTTGGTTTGCCTCAAATGGAATAATTAGGACACATGATTTCGGTGGGAGGAGTGACAACCGATTCAGCAAAAACAACAACAATGAAACTTTGGCCTACACCAAAAAATGTGAAACAATTACGAGGATTTTTAGGCTTAATTGGTTGTTTACCAAAGGTTCCGTGAGAAACTATGGGCTGATTGCTAAACCATTGACTCAATTACTGAAAAAGATCAATTTAACTGGTCTACCAAAGTACAAGCTGCTTTTGAATCATTGAATACATCGATGATATCAGCACCAGTATTGGCACTTCCTAATTTTAATAAACCGTTTATCTTGGAAATTGATATATCGGGTTTTGAATTAGGAGCAGTTCTTACGAAAGATCGTTGATCTATCGCTTTTTTCAGCCACGGTTTGACGTCTCACAAACAATTAAAACCAGTACACGAGAGGGAACTAATGGTTGTGGTGATGGCGGCAAACCTAAGATTGTGGTGATGGCGGAAAATATGCGGAAGCATTACTTGTTGGGGAGGAAATTTGTTGTCCATACTGATCAACGAAGTTTAAATTCCTGTTAGAACAAAATAAAGTGAACATGGAATATCAAAGATGGTTAACAAGGCTCTTTGGATACGACTTTGAATTTTTTTACATACCCGGTGTGGAGAATAATGTAGCTGATGGGTTATCGAGCTTTTCTCATTTGGATTCAGAGTTAGTAGAGCCCACATTGTTGACATTGCCTATACCTATGGCTTTAGCACTCCAGGACGTGTATAAGGAGATTGAGGATAGTCAAGAGTTTCAGTCTATGATACGCCAATGCCAACAAGGTGTTGTCCATAATGACAAATGTCATGTGATTGATAGTCGATTGTGGTACAAAAGTATCTGGTGTTGCCCAAAAACTCGCGATTTATTCATGTCATATTGGAGGAATATCATGCCGGATTGCAAGGTGGTCATTCGAGAGTTCTTAAGACACTCAAGCGGGTATAATTGATATTTCAGTGGGAAAGCATGTTGAAATCGGTTCAGAGATTCGTTGCAGAACGTGACATTTGTTAAAGATATAAATATTCAACACTTGTTCCAGCACGGTTGTTATAACCCCTACCAATTTCACAACAAAAATTTGGAACGATATCAACATGGATTTTATCGAGGGTCTTCTACTGTCAGGAGGTATAAATGTGGTGATGGTCATCATTGATTGTCTCAGCAAGTATGCCCATTTCTTGGGGTTACGCCATCCATTCACAGCTTCAAAAATGGCCCAAAAAATTCATAAATGAAGTTGTGAGATTACACGGATTCCCTCAATCGATTATCTCAACTAGGGACAAAATCTTTTTGAACTCTTTTTGGAAGGATGTCTTCCGACTGCCCAGGACTAAGCTGAAGTATAGTACCACATGCCCCCCTCAAACGGACGGCCAGTCCGAAGTGCTAAACCGATTTTTGAAAACGTACCTACGTTGTTTTGCATCCAATCATCCAAGATCTTGGTTTCGATTTCTACCGTGGATAGAATATTGGTATAATACCGCATATCATTCGTCACTGAAAGCTACTCTTTTTCAAGTGGTTTACGGACGAGAACCCTTAACGATACTTAAATGTGGCATTGGATCGACTATAAACTTTGAATTGAAAGCTTCTTTACGTGAAAGAGACGTTATGCTCCTGCGGTTGAAAGACAATTTGTCTCGTGCTCAAGCTCTCATGAAGGCAAATGCGGATAAACATTGGAGGGACGTCGAGTTTCAAGTAGGAGACTGGTATATTTGAAACTACGTCCCTATCGACAACAATCCATCTTGCATCTTAAACTCGCTACCAAGTTTTACGGACCGTATGAGATCATGGAACGAACTGGATCTGATTTTATCATGTATAGTACATGTTGGATCGAACAGGATTGTAGTCGAAATACTCATTTGTCTCCAGATCATTTCTGCATAAGGACAAAGAAAAGAAAAATAAGAATCTCAGTTTTTTCTTGTGAGCAGCATCTAGGACATCTTCTATCTTGGACAATCTTCTTATGAAATAGATATGGATTTAAACCAAAAGCTTTTGATAATAGTCTCCAAAGAAAATGTTTGAGCTTTGGAAGAATCTTGAGTGACCATATTTCCTTTGCTAGATCTGGATGTGAAGCTAGGGCTGGTTGTTGTTTTTCGGTTTGTTGATTAGCTATATTAACTGCATGATGATAACCCAATTTAACATAATAATTCTGTTAGATGTATATCTCCAAAAAAACCCATCTCTAAATTGATCATGGTGTTAAAATATTTTGTGGATAAGATTATGGTCTTCTCTTTCAATCAAATCATAAATCATCTCTTCTTCCCATTGCAAAGAATCTTTATTGATTAACACAACCATAAAAAGATGGAGATTTGTGTAAGGCAAAAATTTCAGAGCTCTTGGTGGGATGGTGGAGAGCCAGTTGTGAGAACCAATTTGAATTGATTTTCCATTCCCAACTTGTCTATGTAACTCAGAAATTAATAATTCACGTTCATAGAAAATAGATTGCCATCCATAAGAAGACTGAGATCTTTTTTTGGCAATGAGAAGATTAGTCTTTTTGAAATGTCAACTTTTCAATATGCGAAGAAGAAGACTATTTGGTCTTTGTAACAATTTCCAGTATTGATTAGCCAATAAAGTTTTGTTAAATTTTTTCAGTTCATGATATCCGAGTCCTCCATTTGACTTTGTTGTAGCCATCTTTTTCATGATACCCACACCCACAAAATTTTACGTTTATGTTCAGTTTAGCCCCACCAGAATCTTGATAACAACTTATCAATAATAGAACTTATTTCCTTTGGCAACTGGAAAACATTCATTGAGTGGACCGGCATAGCAAAACTGACTGCTTTAATCAAAGTTTTCTTACCTGTAGGCGATAGAAATCATGATTGCAATCTAGATATTTTGGATAGTACATTATCTGTAATGTACTTTAACATATCCTTCTTTTTTCGTCCATATTGTTATCGTAGTCCAAGATATTTTTGTCCACCACCAATATTTGAAATTCCCAAAGTTTGTTGTAGCGTCATTCTTGTATGTGAAAAGAACTTACTACCAAAGGTAATAGACGAATTTTCTAGGTTGGTAATTTGGCTTGATACACGGCCGTATTCCTGTAAAATATTGAACAAATTACTTCCGTTTTTTTGATCCGCTTTGACAAAAAATAGAGAGACATCAGCGAAAAATAGATGAGAAAGGCATGGTCCTCCCAAATTCATTCTTAATGGCTAAATATTTGATTTCTTCTCAACATGATCTAGCATAGAACTTAAAACATATGCATAAAGAATAAAGGATCACCTTGTCTAAGACCACATTGTGCGGCAAAATGTCCATATGGACTTTCATTCACAAGTACCAAAAATGATACCATAGTGATGCATTCCATAATCCAAGTAATCCATTGGGCTGAGAAATCTTTTTTCTGAAGAATAGCTTCAAGAAATTTTCATTCCATGCGATCATACGTTTTACTTATATTTGGTTTTAACTGCCATAAACAATGTAGCACACAGATTTTGAACCCGAAGTGCGTGTTAGGCTTCATGAGCTAGTAATACATTATCCGTAATTAATCTTAATCTTCCCGGGCTGAATGCTGCTTGATTTTTTTGAAAGAAACTATATTGAGAATCTTCTTTAACCTTAGTACCAAAATTTTTGAAATGATTTTACAAATAACATTGTATAGTGCAGTAGGCCGAAAATCCTTGATTGACATGGGACATTCCATTTCTTGTATAAGGCACAAATTGGTATGGTTTAGTGCATGATCCATATCACTTGTTTCAAAAAAAAATTTAACCTCTTCAAAAACAACAGTCTCCACAATATTCTAATGTTAAGCAGCAGTGAATCTATCTGGATCAGGAGCTTTGGTGGCTCCTATAGTAGAAATAGCTTCAAAAATTTCATGTCTTGTTACCCGTTTTTGATAATTCTGCATTCATATCTTCTGAAACAATTTTGTTGATATTCTGAAGAGTTCAATCAATGTTTCCTTGAATGTTTGTTTGCAATAAATATGAGAAATAATTTGTACCTTTTTGGCAATAACTTCATTACCAATGATATATATTCCATTAGAATCCTTTATAGATACAATAGTGTTTCTTGATCGACGGTTTTTTTGTAATAGCATGTTAGAACTGAGTATTCCTATCACCTTCTCGAAGCCATTGGTTTCTGTTTTTAAGTTTCCAATATTTCTCCTCATCTAAATACGCTTAAACTATATATTTCCTCAAAGCACAGATATGTTCAGGATTATATTTTCCACCAATATGTGCATTATCAATAGAAAACACATGAGATCTTTAATTCACCTAGAGGAATTAGGAACATTGTACCTTTTCCAATGAGATATCTCTTTCCGGCATGATCTGAGTCTGAATTCAATAAGTGTAGAGGCTACACATGATTCGAGGCTCCAACTATCAGCAACTACACTTGCAAAATCTTGGTAGTTCTCACATCTTGGGTCGTAGGTAAACATTTTCTTCCGGTGTTCTGATTTTTTTTCGAATTTTGATGATAGCAGGTCTTTGATCAAATTCAACCAAGTCAAGATATTCAACAAGGGACGCTTGATAAGAAGCTTTCCATTCATCACTCCCCAAAGTTCTATCTAGCCAACTTTCAACTATGTAAAATGCAAATCCTAGACCTTACATGTTGCTACCATATTCCAAAAATCTACCAAACTCCAAACATCTAGTTTTTGACCACTTTTTCTCATTTTCATTAAGAATTTCATTAAAAACACCACACATAATCCATACACTTTTTCTTGTCATAGCAATTCTTTGCAATTTTCTCCAAAGAATATTTTTAAATTTTCTAACCGGATTGCAATAAACACAAGATAAGTAAAAAGTGAAGGCTTTATTATTATCGATCTTACAATCCAACAACCTTTCGTTTGCATATTCAAAACATACATTAACGATTTCATAGTAAAGCTAAACTTTTCGCATAGCCTAACGGTAGAATACATATTACACATTTATAATTTAAAAGAGGGGCCACGTCATAAACTATGCTATTTTGATTTTTAGTTTCCACCGAAAAGAATATGTTCGGAGAATAAATATACTTTGTTCCATTAAAATATCGAACTACCAAGAATTTTTTTAAACTCTGATAATTTCAAAAAATAATATTCATTTGTTTTTAGATGGACTATGGACCACTATCACTTGAGGTAGGGTTAGCATTTCCATGTCGTGTCCTTGATGATTCTCCATTTTTTTAGGTAGGTTTTATTTATTTATATTAATTTTCTGATACAAAAGATAAACAGAATTACTAAAAGCAACTACTTATATTGTCACGACTAAAGTTACTTCCCAAAATTTTGACACCAATCATTTTTTCCTCGAACCACTTGTTATAGACATGCTAATTTTCTTACGGAAATTCCTACTAAAATATCAGTACAAAATATATTTCATTGGCTTCTCACGAAATTTTGAAACTCTAACTTTTAGATGAAAAGCAAATACTTTATGTTTTATTATTCAATCTGCATTTACTCAATGTTGCAGAACCGACTCTATATTGCCTTAATAGCCTAAGAAAATGAAGACAAATGGATAGCTAGAGTAAAAGCCACGTAAGACAACAAAACCTTAACTGCCATGCAAACTTCTGTTGCGTTGTCCTAATCCCAACACGTGTCTCTCTCATCTTTAGAAGTTTTTACAACTCTTTGATGCTTCTGTTTCTTTTGCGCGCGACGCCATTTTTGCTTATTCTCGGTTTCATCGCCAACAATCAGGTTTGAATCTTCTATTTTTGGAAAATGATAAAGAATTTGCAAGACTAATTTTCTGTTTCAATTATCATTAACAAAAATTTGTTACATATTTGTTTTGATGAGTCAATCCTCAGTGGTTTATCTTTTAGTCTAAAGATTTACTTTGGGATAAAGGGAGCTGTTACCGGAAATGTAGCAGATTCTATTAAGAAACTTGGATACTTTTTTTTTGGCTTTTTCTAAAAACATGTTAATTCCTACATTCACTAGCAATCTAATTTTAGTTTTATTTATCTTTTTTCCTAGATTGGTGGTTTCTTGATCTAGATTATTATAAAGAAATTTGGAGTTTTTTGGGTTAGATATGGCTTTTTCTGAAACATGTTTGTTCACACTCTTATTATTTGCTTTGCAGTTACAGTGTATGCTATTAAGTGTAAGCAACAGTGGTGGAGAAAATGGGTTGGATTTGGAGGAAATGGGTTAATGTGGGAAAGAAGATTCTTGCAGTAGGTTTTGTAGTGACTTCTGCACCATTCGTTGTTCCACCACTTGCGGTTGCTACCGCAATATCGTTGATCTCATCTCTTCCTTATTGTTTTTTCTTGGCATGCTATATTTGTACCGAAAAGCTTATGAGAGCATTGCTTCCTGCTACTTCTTTTGGTAGAAATTGTGATAAGATGATGCTACTTCGCAACAAGGTTGCAGGTCCCAGTTATGTTTATGATGATGAATGCATAGCACGAATGGCTATAAGTGAGCCGGTTGTTCAGACCGAGGAAGAGAGAACACTTGGAATAGCTTTTAGGGAAGAAGACAGAACACCCTTGAGAATGGCTAATAGATTTCTTGATATGTATCAAAGCCCTGGTGTCATTGAAGATGAGGGTATGACAAAAAAGTCTAAGAGCTTGTTAGAGAGTTTTGGAGATGATAGAGGAATCTCTCGAATAACTTTCGAAGAGGACAAAGAGTTGATAGTTCCAAGTGATGCCAAGTATGAGAATGTTGGAGCAGGATTTGAAGATCTAAAAGGAAAGAAACAAGTGTTTGGGACTAGACTTGAAGGTGGTTAGCTTTTTCTTAATAATGTGTCTGAAATTACCTTATGAATCTTCTGCCTTGTTTTTTTTGCAGTTGAATTCGAGTCCACTACAAGTGAAGCATCTACAGGAAAGAATATGGAAAAATCTTCAAATAAGGTTAAGATAGTTTCCATTTAGCCTATGATGTAATTACTAAGTCCTGAATAATAACATGTAGCTTCCATGTACTTGGTATGGAGTTAATTAACTGACTTTCGGGCCATTAGTATGTGGATACCGTTTGCTTACATGCCGCTTATTGTTGCCCTTATATATAAGCCTGTGTCCAGTGATTGTTAGAGTTTGCAAAACAACATATAGATGGGCAAAAGTTAAGTTCAGATGCTAGTTTGATGGTAGGATCATGAGTCCAATACGGTAGAGAACTTAGAAGAAGCAATCGATGCATCATGGAATTTTGTCGAAGTCTAGGAAATTGTCCATGACTCAACCAACATCAGTATACAACATAGATCAGGTGAACTTATTCAAGAGGCTTATGAAAGTATTTATCGAAAGCTTACTTGTTTATCGATGGATACTGGATATTTCTGTGCTTATCGTGGTCCTGCATTGTATTGTTTGATACAAGTGCTGTTACTGATACTGAGGTTTTGACTGAAAGTGAAGGTGTTGTATAGTGAGGAGGAGATATGGGCAAAGATGGAGGCATTAAGGAAGATAGTTGGATACAGCGTCGCGAGGAGCACGACATATTCAGAAGAACTGAAGGCGCTTTACATGTTTACGGGTGTGGAATTGCCGATATCGGCGTTGGAGAAGGATAATCAAGATATTGCACAAGTGAGTGAGAGACTTCACTTTCTACTGTCTGTTATTGGAATAATATAAGAGCTTTTGATAGCATTGTTATATAGCTTTTTCCTGGAACTGCACAATGATAGTTTCTTCTGTGTATTTTTAAACATTGTGTTCATTAACTAAGTTGTTGGAGAGATTTTAAGAGATGAAATTAAGAAACAATACCACAATTTCAGCCTGCTAATAAAACTATAGAACCTACAAAAGAAATTGTAGAGAGATTATGTTCACAAGAAAGATTTGATATACAGTCAAAAGTTTTTCAAATAAGTTTGGGAAGATATGTATTTCATAAGAAAATAGTATCAATAAGAAATTTTGATGAAGAGATGCTAGAAAGACAACAATATCAATGAGAACATACTTTTCTTTTGGTTTATTTGTGCAAAAGGCACAATGAATGAATAAAGCACACTTTCTGATCAAAAGCCCACAAGCAATGAACTAGTTTTGTTTCTTGTCTCAGTACAACTTTGTTCCCAAACATCCAACAAGAAGATTGCAGAGTAAGGTAAAGACCAAAACAAGTGAGAGCTATGACTACGGAATTAAGCAATACTTCCGTAGTCCATCCTTCCTTGGGACGTCGGCGGAACATTCGGGACATGATGGTTACTCCTACGTCCTACAAAGATGAAACAGAAGATATAATTTCCAGTCTAAGACCAATCAGAGGCTGTAAACAAGAATATGTTTTTTCTAGAGAAAGTTGAGATGTGTGCAAAGAAAGTACCCCAAGGGACACCATTGGTATATGAGCTGCTTCTGGGTGAGCGTTGACCCCCATAAGTGTTGGCCGGAGGAAGCTGAGCGTTGATGTGATTCCGATCCATTGCTCTTCCAGGATTTGATCTCCCTTGATTAAACCGTTGAGGAGGTTGCTGCCCTAAGCGACTCGGGGAGTTCTGGGAGACATGAGGAGTGAATTGTGATGCTTGCATAAGTTGGCCAAATCTGTGATGATAATCAATACTTGGCGGGCTGCCAATCTCTACTTGTGGAAAGGCTTGATTGGGAGCATATCTCCTGAAGTAGATTAAAAGTTACATTAAGAGAGACAAAATTGCAGAGGAAGTTCAAAATTTCCTATCAGAGCACGTTCATGTGATAAAACAAAACAACATGTTTGGAACATCGCAAGTTCAGCTGCCTTTTATTGGGTCATAAAATGCAGAATGGTATTTTACTCTTCCTAGCTTTTTCAGATACACATCCACCAAGAATCAGTCTCATACAAACAGTTCAAACAGACTGTACAAAGCACTGTTTACCTTTTCTAATAGAATATAAGTCCTATCAAAATGAATATATGCACATGCTGAATACTGGAGCTATCGACATCAAATATGAGAATGTAGGCGTTTCAATATTCTAGTTAAAACCGCTGGATCCAAATTTAAAACGTAGTTCTGATACTTAAGCCACACATAGTTTGTCCTGCTAAGTTAGTATGCATGGAAAATGTAACAAGTAAATATCACCAAAGTTATAGGTGGTGTATATGTGGGCGCATGCTAAAAACTGTTCATATCCCGCCTCGTATGTCTTAGCCAAATGTGAACACCAAAAGAAAGAAGGGTTCAGCATAGTTTCCCGATCACGTCGTCTAGGTTACCTTTGGGTTGTTGGATTTGAGGTTGAGGCATTGTTGAACCTTCTGGAAAAACTGGATGAATCTGTTGAACCAATTTGCATACCTCTGCTGAACGCATTAGCAAGACCATTCTCATCCGCACTATCTTCTTGTAAAAGCAATTCATCACTGTACATGTAACAAGATCGTGCACATTAGAACTTCCAATATAAGGATTGAAGGCCAATATGTAAGTCTGAAAACAGAATATTGACATAGAAAAAGTATGCTATGCGGCTAAAAACAGCCAGAATGAAAAGAGGTGAATATATTTTTAGCTGGAAGAATGAAGAAAACATAGAATGACATCAGGTAACAAAGATGATTACTCATTTAAAAGGATACTATAACGTGATTGATTCTAAATGTCACTCCACTGATCGATTTTGATACATTTTCAACGACCATAAATTTGTCTACCGAAGTTCAAAACCCAATTACTAATTACCAAGAACCTGATCAGAGATCAGGGGCTGTGACATGCCAGGTCCGAATAAGTTGGAATTGAAGACAATACAGGAGCTCAATAACCTTCATATTCTAGATAAGCCTGCCAGATTTGTTCATGTACACAACATATACTAGCAGACAAAGAACCTTGACATCTTATATCCTGTAGATTAGAAAATATCTTGTTTACTTGCCTGTACTGTGGGTCCCAATCTCCTGGATCAGGTACTGATAAGGCAGTATCCGGAAGATTCTCAAGATTGGGTCCAGTACTGGAAGGGATATGCATATTGGACCGAAGTGATGAGCTGGAAATGTTATGAGTAGAGAACCCAGTACTTGATGTAGTGCATCCTTGTGTCTGTTTACCGTTTTTGACACCAGAGTCCAATTGCCGGCGTGAAGGTGAACCAGAGAATTGTCCAGAATACCCCTCACTTTGATAAAAACTATCCATCCCATGCCCTTGAGCTTGTGACAACAAAGCATCCTGCGACTGAGAACCTCCACCAATGATTTTTCTTCTGTTAAACTGACTAAATGCAGCCATCTTTCCTAAAGGAGACCCCTGACAACTGTTTCTTACTGGAGATGTTGGGCCATGGTGTCCAGGAGAGCAAAGTTGATTGTTTGTACTCGGTGGAGTAAATTGCGATGGACTAGTGCCGAGGGGTAGTGGTGCAAAATTTCCAGCAGATGGACTTGTACCAAGGCCACTTCCATGTGGGTACTGCATAACCCTATGTCTGGCATCGGGACTACTTCCAAGCATTGAGATACCACCTTTGTTTTGCATGTATAGACCAGGATGATTCACGGGAGAATAATAGGCAAACATATTGCTGGTCTCTCCGTAGCTCCCATAGCTACTTGCCTGTATAGTACCATCATTGTAGCTACCATAGCTTCCAATACTACCATAACTATTTGCATGTGAATAAGGTATCATCTGAAAATGGGGACTATTGTGCATCGGGATTCTGGGTCTCCCTGATACCTGTCAAAGAAGTAAATAACTCTCACTAAAGAAGTGCACAAACAACTTGAGGATGTCATAAATATTTCGGAGGCACAAAGAACCATACATGAGGAGAGAGACCAGCGGCAAACCAGTGTCCTCCACTTGGATGATGGTCAACTTTGATATTTTGAGCAACATGCTACAAAGAAAATGGAAAGGGAACAAGAAGCAATTCATTGAATAGCGGAATTTTTCACACGTCTTGCAGCTAATTTTCTGTAAGATCTTTTAACTCAAGCATTTGTATCCACAACAGAAACGTTGAATGTTGGAACAATATGCTATAAGGAAAAGCTTCTTCAAATCTCATGATTATTTGGTTTAGAAAATGATAAAAAACAATTATCATCGTGAAACAAACATAAATCCAGGACAACACACACACACACACTGCTATAAATACCATTGGTATGGCAACAAGGCCACATGAGAAGTTTGTGACTTGGAAGGAATTCCATCTGACTCACCACATGAGGTGTTTCTGGCGGAGGGTTGTATGGGCATGTAAAAGGTTCCCCAGTGATGAAAGGGTGCTTTGCTGCCTGAAGATATGAAAAATCAATATTTATCCATTTTGGCTAGAAAGAAAATATGAAGCCTTCAAAACTAAATATATAGATGACTTTAGCCAGGGAGTACAATACCTGAAAAGGTGACCAACGTTTTGCTGGATCAAATTCAACAAGTCCTCTCAGAAAATCAATAAGAGCTAACCGGATTTGAGTTTCTGTGATAGTTCAAGGAAAAAAAACCATTCACCATTGAAGAAGTCCAATGATTATCCCTGCAAGCTTAAGAACACCAGATTATCTTGAATTTACCTTTGGCTACATCATCTTCAGGCAGGTTTATCTTGTAAGGGTAGCTTTTAACAATTTCTTCAAGGTTCTTATGCTTGAAGTACTCTTTCCCAATTGCTGGCTTTTTCTTTTCTCTCTGGAAATATATAAATGTAAGGAACAGCATGAGTTATCAAGACAAAATAAACAAGGTCAAATCTTAGTGACTCTATAAGAAGAAACCTATCTATTTCTCTTTGTTCACTGATACAATTTTCTTCCTGGTTTTCAACACTAAGTGTTGTATCTGCTCTCTTCTCCTCTTTCCCTCACCCTCTTATTATATTTTTGTTTAGCTAAGAGGTGACGCAAAAATTACTTACAGCTTCAAACTCTTCTTCAGTCAGTGCCATATAAGCACTTTTGAGGCCACCATAAGCTCCACCATTCCCTAAATTGTGGACACTCCCAACACATTTAAAGAACTTATTCGTATTTTTTGCTTCCTGGAGCACATAATCAGGTGGTTGTTTGCTGGCAAAAAGAATTGACATAAAATATATACAATCATAACAGGAAATAAAGGAAGAAACAAAATAGGAAAATTTCCTCATCCCTAGAAATCTCTACATTTGTTTCTTAAATAAAAGCGCAAGGCCTTCATAGTTGAATAAACATCGAAAAGCTAAAATAGTGATTGCTGAAGACAAAAGGCAATGAACGAATGACCGTAAAGCATAAAAATGGCTAATAACCACAAAATACTAAGAAGATATTAATAAAAAAAAAACTAGGAGGATTATTTTTTTGTACAATATATGAAGCAAAAATGGCAAAAGTATGAGTATTGACCATTCAGGCTGCAGACACAAACAAACCCTGATCCCTACAACAATAGACTGCTTGCTCATTACCAATTCCATAACATAAAAAATAAATCATACCCCAGTATTTCAACCATACGCCTCAAGAGATCAAATTCTGAAGCTCCTGGAAAGAGTGGCAATCCAAGAAACAGCTCGGCGACAATGCAGCCAAAAGACCACATGTCAATACCTGTAGTGTATCTATATAATGGTTAAGTGTCCACATACAATCTGAAGATACTTTTAAATATCATGTACCATATAAAAAAAAAAGCAACAAACTTTGGTTTGCAGTAAAATAATGCAGGATAGAAAAGTAACAATTTGCTGGAACTATAGCACCAAAATGCACGAAAGCTGGCCAGATAGATCAATAAGAGTCACAGACCAAATAAAAGTATGAAGATAGTGATAAAACAAGCGTATCTCCATGGACAGTGAGACATTGCAGCATCAAAGACTGAGAAAATATTTTTGTTTTGTTCAGGAAACAGTTATGATCTAAAAATTCAAAAGGATACTGGCACCCAAGTAAAACTTCCGGCGATCTGTAGTAACGACTCTGTAGAAAAATTGACCACCCAGTTAATTCTTTTGTTTGGTATGACATAATAGAATAGAGATAATAAATAGGAAACCAGAAAAACCTGAATATATGAATAAACAGTCTTATCTTCCATACACGCTGATCCAAAGTCAATTATCTTGATTTCAGTTGGCTTCACACTGATGCAATGAAGAAAATCAAAATCAACTTAAGAAGGAATTAGTTCCACTTGGGTATAGGATTGCTTCTAAGAAGTAGACCTGGCACACAGAAGAATATTTTCTGGCTTCAAATCACAATGGATTATGCCAGCTTCTTTCAAAAGAGCTAAACCAAGTAAGATCTAAAAGACACCATAAGAAAACAGTTGGTACAGTAAAGAAAGACAATTAAAAAAACGTGAATCACAGATTAGAAAAACTACATACCTGCTTGGAGAAGAGACGGACTATGCTTAATGATAGGCCTCTAAATTGATTTATCTTTATGAGCTCATACCTGAGAACCATAAATTACCAAGGAGAATGAGAACAATCATCAACAAAAACTGTTTACAAATCGCATGAAGGAATCAGGCGAACATAGAGTAAGATAGGAGAAGAATAAGTCAGTTACACAACTTACAGATTCATGTCGAGAAGTTCAAAGCATATGCACAAATGCCGTTGATGTAAGAAGTAGTCGTATATGCGAACAATATGGTTCTTATCCTCTGGATCATACTTCTTGTTTAGCTACAAAAATTAAGTGAAAAGTAAGAGACAGACACCATTCACGATTTTCACTACCTAGAATCTGAATACAAATAATCATTTAAATATAGAAGAATTACATACTGTTGTCAAAATAGATACTTCAACCAGTGCCTGCTGATAGTATGCAGGCTGATTTTTTATTACTTTTACAGCAACAAATCTGTTTGTCTCGGGTACCCAGCATTTAACAACCTGACCGAAAGTCCCATGGCCAAGAAGATCTTTGACAATGTATCTAAGAGCACGAGTGAAGCTTAATAAAAAAGATGTCTTTTGTAGACAGATAGTGGTTCAAATTCTATGCCTCTTACAACACAGCAAAGGAGGAACAGAACAGTACCAGTGAAAATGGAAACTGAAAGTAATAAGAGAATAGCAAACCTCTGCCGTGAATCTGAACTGCAAAAATTATCATTTACAGCCAGAATTAGATCGGAGTTGATATTATCAAAGCCATCGTTGTGCACACCAACTGATGGAGTAGTCAAGTACCGCTTGGGATTCAACTCTCCTCTAAATTTGAACTGTGGGTCACATATTTTGTATGTCCCAACCAAGTCCCTAGTTAGTCTCACCACCACCTACAAACAGAAAGATATATCGAAGCTGCTTTGAGCTCTGAAAAAGAGGTAGATAGAGTATACTAAATAAGTAATTAAGTATAAGGCAGGAAAACAACATATCAGTTCATTTCATCAGCTTGCCAAACTATCACAGCAAAATGACGCCAAACTATTGCGGCTAGAAAACTAGTGAGAGACACATCAGAAAAAGAGACATATTCCACTAGATAATTACACAACAAGGTCCGTATATGACATGTTAATGTCAAATTGTCAATTTAACTCTGGTGACATTAAAATGAATCCATCAAAGCTGCCAGCCAATTTCCTTACCAAATTAATTATTCAAGTAAACTAGTGTGGACAGACATACCCTATGCATACCCAAAGAAAGGAACAGACTTGAACCAAGTAATGATCCACTGCTTCTGTAGCAACTACGATTAATACAACAACATATGCACTTTTTCATTACAATGAAGACACTGGGTATGCCATATCTAATCATTCAACCACGACTTCCGTGAACCACACAATAAGAAGATGGCCAACACTTTGGGTTGAATTCAGAAATAAGCTGATTTTAGCTAAATGACACCTAAAAGCATGAAGGAGCGGTGGATAATTCTCACCCGATGCTGCATTACCGATGAAATATTTGTTGAAATTATGTCCTTCATCTAAAGAAGGATGGTACATGCATTGAGCTGTATCAGTATGTCCTAGGTCTAGGAAATTAAGTTTTGTTCAGTGTAGAGAGATTTTGATGTACGAATCAGTTTTACGACAAGCTGAAATAAGATATCGAATAAGAACTACACATTATTTCTGTAAGCCTTAAAACGAAATAAAATAGCCACCCTAGTAAGGAATTCGAGCAACACATATTTTCGAAACCTCCAAGGCACTTGCCAGTGCATTCATTACCTACTTAATAACCCACGACATAGTATATTTTTGGTAGACTAGAGAGCGGAAAATATCTTCTAAGCCAACATTGTCTCCTTCATTAGTTTACTACTACTGTAAGAAAAAACATACAAGGCTATTTACAAGACAGCCATGCATTACTGGACCAAGGTTATTCAAATTGAATTCACACACGCCTAGAACTAAATGGCAAGTTTACAAACAACATCGGCTTACTGAACCAGAAGACATCCATAGCCTTGTCTCAAAACGTTTTCACTATCCCCTCTATAAAAGATGTTATTTTGCACGAAAAAGCACTCAAAGATGACACTTAATTTGCAGAGTGCATCCCAAAACAAAAAGAAGAAAAAAGAGCAATACTTACCGACTTCTTCTTCACAGTAGCACGCAATGTCTGAGCTTTGTTATCGAGCGCTTTTTGTGGAAAATACCGCTTGAAAACCAGCTGAATTGGCTCCCATGGTGTTGATGCACCTCTAGAGCCCATCTCGCGAGCTCGTGACGAACCACAATGACTGGAATCAATGTCATCCATGATCAGAACAACCAAACCTCAATGAACCACACCTACCACTCTCATCCTCGGAACTTGAGACTAGAACCGATGCGAAGCACAAGAGAAACAAACAAACAAAAATCACCAATCCTATTATCCCCCGCCTAAGAGCTCAGAATCAGAAGTTTACGATGATCAACGGAAAATTCCGATTGACTCTAATCCCATACCCCTTTTCTCATCAAATCAAACCCAAGTCAGCGCACTGGAAACCCTAAATCGATTCATAGGACTACCGATTAATTGACATAAATGCATAAAAAGAATCGAGCTTGATGCCGTCGAAGGAACAACAGCAATAGGGTAAGGGCAAACAATTTCAACTATGATTCAGAGGATAAATAGAAAAAGGAGGACACAAAAATCCGCAAGTGTAAGGGATTGAGAGGAAAGGGAACGAAGACAAAGAGACAGATTTTCCAAAGGAAGAAGTCTAGAAAGAGAGAGAGAGGTCGAAAGAAAGTGAAGCTTTTGTTTTTGTTTCCCCGTCAGGAAGATGACTCTCGATGTGTTTCGTCTTCAAAACGGGAACTCCTGATTTTGTTCTTCTTTCTCCTTTCTTTTTTTTTCCCTTTCTTTGCTCTTGCAATTTCTGTAGTAAGAGGGATTTAAAAAAAATATTAACAAGTAAAAGGGATAATTTGGTTAGATTAAATAATCCATATCATTTTTAATAGCTATTAAATACTTTTCTAATGTATATTTTTGTTGTCTCTATTTCCATTAATAATTTTTGAAATTTTGTGATAAAACGTTAGTTTTTATTTTAAAATCTTTTATTCAATAATGAGGTGAGTTAATTCTTTTTTTCCAACAATTACTTTAATTACCAATATCGTTGTTTACAATGAAAACTAAAAATAAATATTCCAATCAACCGAAGACATAAGAGAGGAGGATGCTAAAATATCAGCTGCGTGATTTCCTGATTTTGGTTGGTATGAAAACATAATTACATGAAACATAGATTTCCAAAGATGTAAAATCTTCATGTAGTGTTAGAGATGCAGGTAGATTTCTTTGCGATTGACAAGATTATTAATGTTAAGTTGTCCCCTTCAAATATAACATAACAGTATCCCAATAACCAAGCTGATTGTACAACCCAAATGAGTGCAGTTAGTTCAGCTTCAATAACTGTGGAACGACCTTGGAATTTGCCTTTTCCAACATTGAAAAAAACACTTATCATTACGGATAATCCAACCTAATCCAAAATGATCATTAAGAATTCGATGTGCTGCATCATAATTACATTTGATCCAATCTTTCGGTGGTACCTTCCATTGATTTCTGTTAGCTATGATGCTTGGTAGAGTGTGTCTATCATCCATCTGTGTCAAATGATTTAACCATTGCATAAAATTCTCTTGCCTTTTTGTAGTAATGTGTCATCCGAAATAACTTTTCTGTTAAAAATTAAATATCCACCAAAGAAGATAAATGGAAAATATTTGTTGGGAGAATCTATAACACAATTACTATAACTTGCCGTTAAATATATGATGTTGTCGTGACTAGTAGAGTTGTGGTTGAATAGTAGAGTTGTGGTTGAATAGTAGAGTTGTGGTTAAAATACTCGTATTCCTCCATATCATTTAGGCATGAGGACAAAGAAAAAATGTGTGTAGTTCTGTTTTTTTTTTTTTGAATCACAACATCTGATACATTTATTATCTTGAGAAATCTTCCAATGGTATAAGTGAGATTTGAGTGGAAGGTTCTTAGACAATAATCGTCACAAGAAGTGTTTATATTTTGGTGGGATTTTAATGGACCATATATCTTTGGCTAGATCGTGGTGATCTGCCAAAGGAGGTTGACATAATGCTGAATCATGATTAAAATTGTCCACAACATGAAGATAACCCGATTTAACATAGTATATACCGTTGTTCATATAACGCCAAATCCAACCATCCGCAATCTTTACAAAAAAAGTAAATATTTTGTAGATGATATGATGATATTCTTTTTCAATTAAATCATTGAGCATTTCCTCATCCCATTGACCAGTTTCCTTATTAAAAAGTATATCAACCTTTAGAGTGGGATTTGCGTATGGTAATAACTTCGGAGAATGTGGTGTTGTAGTAGAGAACCAGTTTGAATCCCCAATCTCTGTATTTAAACCATTATCAATAATCTTTCGTAGACCTGATTTTAATAACAATCGTCCATGTAATATTGATTGCCATCCAAAAGACGGACGAGAGCCAAGAGCTGCATAAAAAATCTTCTTTCTTATAGTATCGGCTTTTCAAACCTCTTGATAGAAGACTATCTGGTCTTTGGATAATTTTCCAACACAAATTAGCCAGTAAAACCTAATTAAAACTTTGAAAATCTTGAAACCCCAAACCCCAAAACGCCCATGTATTTTGCGTTGAACATCCGAAGATCACCACCAAAACCGAGATAAAATCTTATCCAAATTCTGACATACGTCTTTTGATAGCTTAAAGACATTCACTGAATAAACTAGCATAGCAAAAGTAACATATTTAATTAGTATCTCTTTCCCGGCCATAGATATAAATTTTGATTGCCATCCTAAAATTCGAGATTTTACTTTACCTATAATATATCTAAACATCTGCCGTCGATTGCGTTGGAACTGTTCTGATAATCCCAAGTATTTTCCTCCACCACCAAGTGTATTAATTCCAAGCATTTGATGTATGGAGATTCTTGTATAATTAAAAACCTTATTTCCAAAAATAATCGAAGATTTATCGAAGTTAATAAGGTGATCTGATACTCTGTCATACTCTTCAAAAATCTTTTTTAGACACATAATACTTTTATGTCACCTCTGATGAAGAAGAGTGAATCATCGGCGAATAATAGATGAGAAATTGTTGGTCCGTTACGGTTAATGCGAAGTGGCTGAATAAATTAATTCCTTTCAGCGTTATACAATATTAAACTTAAGACATCCGCATAGAGGGTAAACAAATACGGAGATAAAGGATCTCTTTGTCTTAAACCACGAGTATGTCAAAAATATCCATAGGGACTCCCGTTTACAAGAGCTGAAAACGAAGTGGTTGATATGCACTACCTAATCCAAGTTATCCATTGTGGTGAGCAACCTTTCTTTAGAAAAACTGATTCTAAAAAAATTCATTCAATGCGATCATATGCTTTACTTATATCTATTTTTACATCCATGGAGAATTTGGCACAATTCTGTTGGACTTTTAATGAATGTAAAGCCTCATGTGCAATAAGCATATTATTAGTAATTAGTCTCTCCGGGATGAAAGCAGCATGATTTTCAGAAACAAGGGCATCGAGTATCTTTTTCAGTCATAAAACCAAGACTTTTGAAATCACTTTATAAATCACATTACAAAGTGATATGAGTCTAAAGCTTGGATTATTGTAGGACAATCCGTCTTAGGGATTAGACATATATTCTTATGATTAAAATCTGACACGTGAAGAAACTGTTAACTTCGTCAAATATTGTTGTTCCCACTATATTCTAGTGTTGTTAATAAAAAGATCCCGAAAAACCATCCAGACCTGAAGATTTATTTGATCCAATAGAGAAAACTGCTTCGCGGACTTCATCTTGAGATGCAACTTTTGTTAGTTCCACGTTCATATCATGAGATACAACTGATGTCACATTGGAGAGTACTGAATCCATATTTTCAGCGTAGGTTGTCAAAAATAACGTTGAGAAATATTTCAGAGCTTGATGTGCAATAGCCTCATTTCCATATACATCATCCCCTACATCATTCTTAATTGAAACAATATTATTTTGAGATCTTCGATTTTTGGTCACCGCATGGAAATATTTTGTATTCTTATCCCCTTCCTAAAACCATTGATTTCGACTCTTAATCTTCCAGTAGATCTCCTCATCCACATAGGCTTTAGCTAACTCATTTTTCAATGAAGAAATTTTCCTAGTTCACAAGCCGGACTAAGCTTAGTTGAGTTTATAACCGTACTAAGCTCCTGTATTTGGTGACGTGGATTTGAAAAAGAATTCCTCTTCCAAAAAGATATTCATTTCCGACAGGCTATAAGTCTCGTTGAGAGATTTGGCGTAAGTGAACTAGGGAAAGAACTCCAACTATTACTCACTAGACTTTTGAAACCTTTCTCACCTAACCAGCGAGGGTCATAACGGAATAACCGTTTCCCAGATTTTGAAGTTCTTCTGATTTTAATGATACCTGGTCGATGATCAGAATCGATCATGTCTAGATATTCAACCACAAATGTTGTATAAGTAGCTTTCCACTCAATATTGTCCATTGTTCAATCCAACCAACACTGAACTAATTGATTATTCTTTTTACCAATTCAAGTCATATTATTTCTTTTAAACTATAAGTTTGACATCTCACATGTAGTTACCATTTGTTGGAAGTCAAAAAGACTCCATGGTTCTTTGACAGCACTACCAATTTTGTCATGTCCATTTAGAATTTCATTAAAGTCCCCACACATTATCCATGGACTTTTCCGAAGAGTAGTAAGTCTCTGAAATCTTTCCCAAAAAATTAAACGATATTTACGGATAGGATGGCCATATACACATGACAGATAGAAATCATAACCGTTTTTTATTGATTTTACAATCGATGAGTCGTTCTTCAGCACTTACAACAGTTAAAGCAATAGACTTATTTCATAATAAAGCCAAACTGTCACCAATTCTTTTTGGGAGATGCACAAAACACATTCATATTTTAAAATACTAGCTACATCATGAACCTCGTTGTTTTTATTCTTGGTTTTCACCAGGAAAAGTATGTACGGGGAATAATCTTTCTTTATTCTCTTTAGGCATCGAACTACCAAAGACCCTCCTAAACCCCGACAGTTCCAGAACGCGATATTCATTATGAATCAGGCCGATTATGGCCCACCAAGTCGTCATTTAAATAACTCACAGATGCAACAACATAAATATATTCCGTATATCGGTGGACAATAATCAATAATCCTGGTTTAATATCTTGAGACATCTATTCCATATCACCGAATTTTAATATGGTTAACTTAAACTAGGAATCGGTATATATATTCCTTAAATCATTCACATTAACTAAGCCAAAGCTGATTCTTCCGGTTAATTTGGAAACCAATTTTCCTATGAACCGAAAGTGGTTAATCCCTAATCCGGTTAAAATAAAAACGCAAAATGAAAATCCGGCTGACGTGGTGAACTAGAATTCGGGAGTAATGATTTGCTCTGTTTTGAGATTTGATCGTCAGAACAGTTGCTATTTTCCAGCAATCGACATCGCTTCTCAACCAGATTAATTACCACAGAGCCTCTCTGGCGTTTGGCTTCCGTGGAATTGGCTTCAATAATAAAACCAGAAGAACTCGGTAAATCCACCAAAGGGAGAGCAAGGAACCAAGGAGGCGGTGAATCGTCGTCTTCTTTGTCTGAAGAATTATCACCAAGAGGGTTGTCTGTCGGATTTTCAGAAACCGCGACAAAGGGGCAATCAGATAAGTCGTGGGATAAAAACCCACATTTAGGACAGAAATTTCTCAACTTTTCATACCGGAATTTGAGAGTTTCTTTGATTTCCTGAACTCGGAAAACCCTCTGAAACTAAAAGGGGATTTAGGTATTCATCAAAACCCTAACACGCACGAATTCCACACAGTGGGAACACTCGGCACTGAAGTCCGATTCCAGAAGATATCCAAGGGTGCCTTCGATGTATACAACCATTTGATAGGTTAAAAATTGAATAGAAATTACCATGGATTTAGACCCAAAACGGGATAAATTTCAAATCAGTCTCGGAGATAGTCGGAGACCACTTCTGAAGAACACACATCCCTTCGTTAAAGGACCATGGTATTTGCCGGAGAACGGAAATAAGGGCTTCCTCGGTTTGGTATCGACTTCGCCAGCACTCCAAAGACGGGGAAGCATCGTCATCATTGCCCGGAGATTTTACTTCTTTGGATTAATGGGTTTTATGATTAATGAGAATCGAGTCTCGGAGACAGCTCGGGTGCACAATTCCGGCGGGAGAAAAATGGGAGGTTCATTAATTTCGAGATCAATTTTTTGGAGCTTTTTAGAAAGATAATGAGACATCTTTGAGACAATATGAATCAATTACAGGAAGAAGCTGAAGAAAGGAAGGATAGGATTGATTGATTAGGAAATTGATTGGGAGTAAGCGATTTTCAGAAGAAATAACCATCGAAGATAACGACGACAATACATTCTTCAAAGGGAAGAAAAATCTCTTTGTCGACGGTGAAGAAGATCGAACCGTCGACGAAGACAGAATCGGAAAAATCGCTGAAGAAATTGCAAGAGAGGGAAACGGTTTTAGAGAGATATAGAATTGCCTTTTTCCTCTTTTTTCTTTAATGAGGTGAGTTAATTCATTCATGATTAGAATAGCAGCTGACGATAATAAATAATAATAACGACTGAATATCACAATTATTATTATTTATTAGTAATTGTGTTATCCAAAAATTGATAAAAGGTAAACATAATATTAAAAAAATTTAAAAATTAGTCAAACAAATATAAAACAAAAATTTGGATTAACTGAAAATTTATCACATCTATAATTTCTTACCTATTTAATAATATTTTTTATCCAAAACAAAAATATTTTAAATTTATTTGTATAATATGATTTCATTTGTATAATACGATTTTAATTGTATAATCCGATTTTAATTGTATAATCAATATTTATAATTATAAAAATTAGTCAAACAAATATAAAATAAAAATTTGGATTAACTAAAGATTTATCACATCTATAATTTATTACCTATTTAATAATATTATCTATCCAAAAAAAATAATTTAAATTTATTTGTATAATATAATTTTATTTGTATAATCTGATTTTAACTGTATAATCAATATTTATAATTTCAAAAATTATTTTAAATAAAAGATAAATCATGTACGTATCTAATTTATATTTAAAAAATAAATAATTAATTATAATATGTGAATATTTTTTCCGGAGCATTGGTCTAAATCTAGTTATTATATTGGTGAGTAATTGTGTTATCCAACAAATAATAAATAAACAGCATTGGGTTGATTCCTTGAAAAATTTGTGATTACCCAAAAATCTCTAATTTTGATGTTAATAAGAGAAAAATGACATTAACACTAGCAGTAACACTATTAACTTTGTTACTTATTTTTTTTATTGGTATCTAACTTTAGTTGATTAAAATAAATAATAGAATTAAAGATGTTATTTTTGGTGTTAATGTTGACTAATCACATGATTAAATCAATGCAATTAATTATATATCGTTATTTAAATGGCTAATTAAAAATTTCGATATTTAAATGGCTCAAACGCAAAAGTTCAGTATTTTAATGATCATTTCAAAGTTCATGTTAATTTTATAAATTTGGGACAGAAAGTAAGGTTTAATTAGAAAAAGAGATGTTAGCTTAATAAATATGAAACTCAAAGTTTTCTTGTTTTCTCCGCAAAATCCTCAAATTGAATGGTGTGAACCCTAATTTCTTCTTCGGATTAAATTGATAGTATATCTTTCAAGACAGCGAGCATGTAATTAAGATTGAGTTCGAGTTTGTCCGCAAAATCCTCAAATTGAATGGTGTGAACCCTAATTTCTTCTTCGGATTAAATTGATAGTATATCTTTCAAGACAGCGAGCATGTAATTAAGATTGAGTTCGAGTTTGTGTTGAGTGTATGTGGCAGTCTTAGCAACGTGTAATAATAAATAATTTTACTAAATAAAAGTAGGTAATTGAAGTTTGTAAAATTATCCACTTAAACAAAAAAAGTTTTAAAAAATGATACATTATCAGATTTATTCACATCATTCTAAAAAAATTATTTATTAATAATTTTTATAAAAATAAATTTCTAAATTATTAAAACTTCAAATAAATTTTGACAAAAAAACTAATACTTGTACAAACAATTAAAACTTATAACCACTAACTCATCTATTATTGGTCACGGTCATTTCACATTTTATTGCCCACTACCATCCTAATAATGACTTTCAATTACTAACATTATAAAACACCAACTATCAATCACAAAATTTGTACACATTCTCTAAAAATAAATCATGACATTAAAAAATTATTCGCATCTTCATATTTTCACCTTCTTCGATGACTTTGATGGAGATTTTGCAAATAAGAAATATTGGTCAGATTTATTCATTTTTGGAAAGCTCGAAATTTTAACAAAAGCAACACATTCATGAGTTTGAAAATACTACTCTCCGAGAAGGAAATATATTTAATAAGCTTTGAAGTACTTTTTTGCTTACCTCGATTGTTTCTTTATACTTTCTCATTTCATTTTTTAATCTCCATTATTATATTTTTATTCTATTATATACAAAATGGATATATGACATACTGTATTTGCTTTTTGTTTAATTTTTTTATTACTTATAAATATTATATTTTAGTTCTATAATAAATAATTTCCAAAATTAGTTTTTTCCTCATCAACGAAATATGTCTTCTTAATACTATTATAATATATTTTTTCTGTTTTATTTTAAAATAGATTATAGTTTTTCTAATATATTACTCTATTTTTTAAAACACTACCTACCCGATAGAAATTCAACAATCCAATACAGTATAAAGATTCATTTCGATAAACAAAATTTTTTGGTTCGAACATCTTTTGAAAGGTAACTCAATTTACAAGCTAAAAAATTCATGATCAATACCGGTAAAAAATTATACAAAGCCACCGATCATAAAAATGATATATGTTTCACCGACCAAATAACAATAATAAAAAACATAATTCGTGTGGTACGCACGTACTAACACCTAGTAAGTAATAATAAATATTATTTTTTGTGAGTAATTGTGTCATCCAACAAATAACTAAATAAACATTGTGTTAATTTCCCAAATTTTATCGATTATCCAAAAAAAATCTCTAATTTTGATGTTAATAAGTCAATTGTCACATTTTATTCATTTGTTTACAAAAGATACCAATTCTTTGTTTTGGGACATATTTGTTGTCTCCATTTTGACAAGATATTTTTATATGCTCAAATTAGTTTAATAGAAACTTTCCATGCAAAATTTAAGGTTCAACAGATTTCATTTCCCCAACCAAAAAGACACAATTCCACTAGTTAGTCGGAGAAGTATTTTGAATATAACGTGTTTGGTAAAATAACCATAACTATCAAACGGTTACATAAAAAATATCGATAAAATAACCATAACTATCAAACGGTTAGATAAAAAAATATAATATTTTTTTAGAGTAATACCCTAAAATAACACTTTTTCAAATTTTTTTTCCAAATTTAGCATCTCAAAATTAAACTCTCAAAAATAACACAAATACTTATGTAAAAATACTTATTTATTTTAAACAAATTATATATAAATTTAAAGTATTGTATTTGGATTCATTTTTCTAATTTAGAGTTTAGTTTTTTTCTTTTAAAATATAGTTTTAATGCATTTTAATTTTAAATTTGTGCTATTATTGGAAATTTAAACTAATGATGCTATTTTTAGAATAAAAATTTAGAAATGTACTATTTTAGACATTTGCTCTTTTTAAAAAAAAATAGATATATGTGTCACAAATATATTACCAACTAGATTTTGACCCACATCCTACGTGAGAAAAATATTTACAGATAATAATTAATTTATTTATTTTGTTAATTTAAATTATATATATATATATAATTTATCTCATATTTAAAATAAATTTTTAAAACTTTTTAATATTGATTACGAAAATGAAATAGATAATAAAATCAGATTATAAAAATAGATTTAAATTGTATCTATTTTGGATAAAATTATACATATGATAAATATTCAATTAAACTAAACTTTTTTTATATTTTGTTTGACTAATTTTTTAAAATTTATATTATATTTACATTTTATGAAAAAATACATTCTATGTCGAAATTTACATATAATATACTGTATAATGACACTTTTCGTAAATATTCTAGTAAATTATGTCTTAGATAATATTTATCTTAAAATGTTCTAATAATGTGACACATCAGCGTGACACAATTGTAAATCACACGTCAACATAAGGTTACTTTGTTAAAATGATTCTCAATTAATATATTACTATATTTATATCCACGCCATGTGTTGGGAAAAATATTTCTAAATTATATTTTATTAGTAAATATAAATTATATTTTAGTAGTAAATATAAATTAAATATTTATATAATTTTTATTTTTATTTAAAATTACTTTAGCATTAATTTTTGTATATATAAATTAAAAAAAGAAAAATAATTATTTTTTATGAATTTAATAGTGTTTTTGGTTAGTTTAATAAAATATAGTAATACTCTAACCAAATTAATAACAATAGCATATATTGTAATTATTCGTATAAGTTAAGTCTATTTATATATTTATTTAAAATTTACTGTAATGATGAAACATAAGCATGATATTTGTATTAATAACACATGAGAGTAAAGTTATTTTCTTAAATTGTTTTTCAAATAATATATTAGAGATTAGGTAACTTAAATTTATTTATATTTATTTGAAATTATTTATAAATTAACGTATTAAAATTTTAAATAAATAAAAAATAATTTTTTTTGTAAATGTAATACTAATTTTTTGTTAGTTGAATAAAATATATTGATTCTCTAACCAAATTAATATCAGTGGTATTTATTATAATTATTCTACTAATTTAAACTGTTTTATATATTTAAACTGAAATTTGTTGTGGTGTTGACAAATCAGCATAACATTTTTGTTATTAACACGTCATGATAATAATATAGTAGGGATTATAGATTATAGATTATAGATATTATAGATTGGTACTATCAAACTCATCCTTTTATATATCATCCTACGACTTTTATATGTATGTTCATCCATCGCTTTGTTTCTTGTGTTTCCTCCTCATCACGTTATAGTTACATTGTAATAAATCATGGCAAATGCTAAAGCGCCCTCCACCGAATCCCAATCGTCTTTAGTTTCTCAATATAAATTAATAAAATCAAGAATAATTATCTAAAATATAACATTAATACTTTAATACTTGTCATTTTTAACCGAATACTTTAATATAACATTAATACTTTAATACTTTAATATAACATTAATACTTTAATACTTTAATAAAATATAACATTAATACTTTAATACTTTAATATAACCCAATCCCAATCGTCATTTTAAAAAAAATTTATTCGAAATATAATATTAATACTTTAAAATTTTTAAAATAACACAAATTTAATAGTAAAATAATTAACAATATATTTTTAATAAAAACATTCAAACCATAAATTGAAAAAAATGAATCCAAATAGTATGTTTTAATTATATATATAGTTTATTTGAGGTAAATAATTATTTTCATATAAAATTTATGTTATTTTAGAAATTTTATGTTTAATATGATAGATTTAGAAGATAAACTTAAAAATGTGCTATTTTACGATATTACTATAAAATCAATTAGTCATATTAAAAATTTGTGTTTATCTGCATCCAACATAATTAAAAAAAATTCAAATCGAATAAATATTTTTTTAATTGAGAATGTGTTTCTAATTAAATATGTTTTACCATATATAAACACATAGAATATATTGTGATACTAAATTATTTTTTATGATTTTTACAGTGAACTTTAAACTTATAATTAATGACCACTAAACACAAAAATCTAATACCAAACCAAAAAACAACTTTCAAAACCCTATTAATGAATAGTGTTTGTAAATAGCAGCATATTGTAGCATATAATAGAATGATATACTATACTATAATATCCTTGCATAAACAATTTTAAACTTATAGATATTAAACTTTAAACCCAAATGAACTAAATGTTATTGTATTCTATATCGTCCAATCAGTTATTTCTTACAGTTACTTATTCATTTTTTAAAAATTTTGTATCCATTTATAATTTTCAATCATGTCATATGCATAAACAATTATTTTTCAGGCAGATTTCATGTTTGAAGTAATTTGATGTAAAGAAATTTAAAATAAATAAAACGAAATGAGAAAAAATTTAAATAATAAAGGAAAAGGCGAAATGAAAATAGAAATACCATAAAATAACATATTTTAAAAGTTTTATTCTAAATTTATCATCATAAAATTAAAATTCCCAAAATATTACAAATAATTATGTGAAAATTTTTATTTACACTAAATAAATTATCTATAAACTTAAAACATTATATTTAGGTTCCTTTTCTACTTTATGATTTAATATTTTCTATTAAAATAAAGTTTTAATATATTTTAATTTTAAATTTATGCTATTATTGAAATTTTAAACTAATGATATTATTTTGGAAAAAAAATTAAAAACATGTTATTTTAGAACTGCCTTAATAAAAAATAAAAATAGAAAGGAGAAAAAAATGAGAAAGTAATAGTTAAAAATGAGAAAAAATAAAAAAATAATAACGTGATTCTGAATATTTTACTTTTTGGTTAGTTTGTTAATAAGACAATTCTCCAAAATAGCATTATTTTAAATTTTTATTCCAAATTTAACACCATTAGTTTATTTTTGCTATTAAAAATAATTGTTAGGTATTTTAATACTAAAATTTATACCATTTTTGGAAAAATAAACTATGGTGTTAAATTTGGAATAAAAATTTAAAATGGTTCTATTTTGAAGAATTGCCTTTTTAGTTCTAGTATGATAAATTCGAAACAAATATTTTAAAATTTTTTATTTTAAGGTATTACTTTTGTTTTGTTTTAATAAATGTAGGGTTTTAGGTTATTCACCATAATTTCCCTTTTTAATTCTTACCAAGTAAGATGGATTATTTTGTCAGACTATATAATCCACAACATTTTTATTAATTTTAAAATTATTTTTAGAAGAGTAAAAATTAATTAATTTTAGAATTAATTAAGTTCTGCTTAATTTTAACATTAATTTTAACGTAAAGTCAAAAATAGTGAAAAATTAATTTTAACATGTTTTATCATATCATTACTATTATTTATTTTTAAGTTATGGTTGCTGCGAGCAAAAACCAATAAAATCATAATATCAAACTTTTAACAATAAAGTGTCGAGTTAATTTATAAGTTTTTACAAAGTTCATGTTAACTTTATAAATTTGGATTAAAAAGTAAACATTAATTAGAAAGAAAAGACATTAAGTTAATAAATGTGTTACGCAAAATTTTCTTATCTTTTTCACAAAATCCTCAATTGAATTACGTGAACCCTAATTTCTTTGAGAATTGATGATGGCTTTTTTCAATCCTTTATATAATGAACTATCTATTCTCGTAATCCAAAAGTTTAATAAAGTAGAAAATCTCTAATATTTTTCAATTTATATCTTGTTCGAACTCTTGGTTCAACAATATATATGACAACGGAGTTACAAATTGGATAATATGTTGTGTGACATGAGATTATTTGTATGTTTGGTTGTTTAAAATAGGCAAATTTAAACATAAGTTGATGATTACACATTTGATTATATTAAAAAGATTTTTCATGGTTTAAGAAGCTTCATAAGATGATTTTGTAGAAAAAGTTGTGAAACATTATTAAATCAAGGAATACGGTCGTCAAAAATACAAAAGATCAACTTTTTAACCAATTTCCAATTATAAAAAACCACCTTTAAATATGCTAAACAAAAGGTTCATTCAACCATATAAATAGTTAGTAAAACTTGGAGGAAACGTGAGATCTACAAGAGTTTTATCATGTTTATAGAAACTGTACTAAAAGGATAAGTTACTTGTTAGCTTGGGTGTTGATATGCAAATATGGGCAAACTGGTTAAACTTTTACTTTAGGATTTTTTGTAAAACATTTTTCAATGTAAACCAAATTTGCAAGTCAACCATAGGTCAAATAAATACAATTCAATCTTTCACCAAAACAATTATGTATAAGTCAATCTTTTTTTCAACATCATTTTGTATAATTTTTTAAACAACATAATGTAAAAAAGCTAAATTCAAACTCAATAAAGACAAATAAACATACTTACTACTGAAAATGTGAATTATGTGAGCTGAAATTTGGACAATCAAAAGAGATATTAGACAACAGATTAACAGAGATATTAGACAACAAATCAGAGAAACATCTTACAACATATCAAAGGACCAAAATCTTTAAGTTATATACCTCAGTTATCAATGGGAAGATTGTTGCTATATTGTTGACTGAATTAAGAAGAATTTAAAATAAGTGATTCCATCCATAGTTGTTGTGATATAACAGAAGTATGTTTTGGTTATAAAGATAATATGATATGAATCATGATATTTTGATACATATTGATGTAATAGGATATATACCTTGATGGGATGCAAAAGTTGAGATGTTAACGAGTTTGCTAAGCTGGGATGTTTTTTGTGTTGAAGTTGTCGTTCTGGAAATTGCGAGCTGATATGAAAACATGAGTGTGTTTATCTAGTGATGCGGTAACAAAAAGTTGACATAGCACAAAGAATCGAAAATTTGGAAACATCGGGAGATTTAATGACGACACGAAGCTCGAAGTTGATGTGTCAAGTAACTCTGATGATATGGTCAAGAGAATATCAAGAGAATATTTGATGGAGATATTTTAGGAAGGATAAATTTGGACAATAAATGTTTCTTTTCTTAGTGGGATTGCATGAAGATTCTATAGTTGAAAACCAAGGGAATTTTGTGTAATATAAATAGTCTAAGAGGGTTAAGAGTTGGTTTAACATTCTAGGCGCCATTGTGTGAGATTTGTGACTTCAAAACTCTAAAATAGAAATATAAGAAGGTAAGTGTGTAATTTCTTTGTGTTTCAAGGTTAGGTGAATATGATCAAAGGAATTAGGTTTAGGCTTTTCTATTTGGTCGAGTACAACCTAAGGAGGTTTAAATGTGTGTAAATTTTGAGTAAATGTAATTCTTGTAAAATATTGACTTATACATAATATATAACAAGTATTTGTACTTGGCGTTTAACAAGTCAAAATTTTGTGTTGTTGAGTCTCTACATTAATAACTACCACTTTTACTAAAGGTGGATTTTTTTTGAATATATATATATATATATATATAGTATCATAACATAATGATTGAACAAACAATCGTAATTAATAAAAAAATTTAACCATATCCAAAATCAAATAAGAGTAGACATCTATCAAAGATTGTGTTTATCATGCTCTAGTTGAAACCTTGAAGCAAGTATGGAGAATTTACAACAATTTATGAAAGTGGCAAAACCACTGATACTAGATACCAGAAATTACAGTTTGAAAAGTTTGACAAAAGTGATTGAAAACATTGATCTTGATGCTTGGAAATTAATTGGAAAAATATGGACTCCTTTGGAGAAAGTAAACCAAATATATTAACAAATAAACCACGTTTTGTTGAAAGAGAGATTGAAACAACATAAGTTGTTGGAGTATAATATGTTGATACTTGGATCACGTCATAGAGCACAAAGCAGTGTCAAAGTAATGGATAAAAGATGTTTATGCACACAAGAAATAACCAAAATTTCTGAGATAATTTCTGATGGCACAAAAGTTGAAGCAATACGATAAAAGAAAATATCAGGTTGGCATCGACATGTTGAGTGTTTTTTTTTGTCAAAAACTTGGTCATATCAAAACTTATTGCTACAAGTTCTTAAAACATATGAATCAGTTGATACTAGTGTTGGATCACGTCATAGAGCACAAAGCAGTGTCAAGGTAATGGATAAAAGATGTTTATGCACACAAGAAACAACCAAGATTTTGAGACAATTTCTGATGGCACAAAAGTTGAAGTAATACGATAAAAGAAAATATCAGGTTGACATCGACATGTTGAGTGTTATTTTTTTAGAAAACTTGGTCGTATCGAATTGCTCATTGCTACAAGTTCTTAAAGCATATGAATCATGTATGAAGTGAAAAGAGTTATACACCTAAGGTTGGGAAATTTAAAATAGTTTGGATAAAGAAAGTCTGATTTGAGCAGAAATGTTTTGAATAAGACTACAACCAATGGATTAAAAGGTTTATTATAGTGCAAATATGAATGCTCCAGACATGTGATATGTGATCAAGGAGTAAGTAAAAAGAATAACCCTGGCGGAGATGTGTTTGTGAGACATGATAATTAAAGTCAATATAGGAATCAATGGCAATAAGCAAGTGATCGAGTTGATGTCATGCACATACAAGTTGAACTTAAAAAATGGAACAGAGAAAGAATACTTGTCTGTTTGACGGTTGATGGAACTTCGCATTATAAGCTAATACAATCTGAATGTTGCTTATAAGGTAAAATTGAGCTTACACTGGATTTGATTTTTTCTAGAGTTTTATAACTCAAGTACTAGGAGAATATAAATGTTAAGAGGATAACACATGAGTTGATTTATCATCGATTGCTTGTTGATTGAGGAGGAGTTTTGAAGATATGTATACTATGATCCCACTAAAGTAGTAAAGTTGAATATATTTGAATTTATGAGCTTGAGTTGTAAAAATCAATAAAAAAAGAGAGATTGGAGATGTGAATTATGTGTGATAAAATTCGGAAAATCAAAAGAGATATTAGATAATAACTAAGTATAGATATCAAACAGCAGATCAAAGAAACATTAGACAATATCAAAAGACTAGAATGTTTAAATTCTACACTTTAGTCATAAATGAGGAGATTGTTGATGTATTGTTGATTGAGTTGAGAAGAATTAGAAACAAAACATTTCATAGTTGATGTGACAGAACAAAAATTTGTTCTTAGTAAAGAGATAATGTGATATGAATCATGATATGTTGATACACATTGATATAACGGGGTGGAGACCTTGATGAGATGCAAAAGTTGAGGTGTTAAATGGTTTGCTAAGCTGGGATGGTCTCTTTGTTGAAGTTGCAGTTTTTAGAAACACCGAGATGATATGAAAACAATAGTTTGTTCATCTTGTGACATGACAACAATAAGCTGATGTGGCACAAGGAATCAGAGATTTGGAAAAATGAAAAGATTTAATGACGACAAAGAAGCTAAAGTTTGATGTGTCAAATTAATTTGATGATATGATCAAGAGAAGCTCAAAAGAATATTAAGAGAATATTTGATGGAGATATTTTAGGAAGGATGAACTTGAACAACAAGTGTTTTATTTCTTCGAGGGATTGCATGAAGATTCTATGGTTGAAGACCAATGTTAAAACAAAAATCTGAGAAGGTGAGTGTGTATAATTTCTTTTGTGTTTCACGGTTAAGCGAATAGGATAAAAAAAGAATTATGTTTGGGCTAGATTTGGTTGGGTACAACCTAAAATGAGGTTTATGTGTGTTTAAATTTCGAACGTTTATACTTGATATTTTACAAGTAAGAAATATGTGTTGTTGATTTCTCTACACTAACAACTACCACTTTTACTCAGACGGATTTTTTTAGTTTTGAACATATATATATTTATATATATCAGATCATAACACTATGATTGAACAAACAATCGTAATTAACAAGAAAATTTAATCATACCCAAAATCGAATAAAAATTATTGGAGTTTGTCAATTATGGCATTATAAATTCGAAAATAGTCTCGACTATTCAAAATTCATTATATAACTCTGAGAATTTATATCAAAAGTTGACAATCGAAGCTTATTTTACAATTTCGGGCAACTTAGCTTAAATTATGGGATGAGTATGATATTATTCGATTCTACAACTGGCTTACGTATGTAAGAGTGGTTTGTGATGAAGAAAATAAACCAAGTTCATTGTAGAAAATAATCAATTACACCCCAAACTTTTGCAAAATCTCCATATAAAATACGAAATTATTCTCATTCCACTAAACATATAGTTGACTGCGTTAATTTGACCACATAATCAGTCAATATTAATTGGATGTTTAATTATTATTTTCTTTGTTAATGGTATCTTTATAAACACTATTGTTTACAAAAGGTTTCCAATTTGAAACCCTAAATTGCGATTTGTAGAGGAGAAAAATTATCCAGCGATCGCACATGATTCCAGCGAATGCATGCAACACAATTCTAGAAAAGATTCACGAGTGCACTCTCCCTATGCCGAGCTTCAGGTTCATGGTATTTTATGTATTGAGAATTTTTTGTTCCCATTCGTTTTAGTTTTTATTCTCCATAATTATAGGAATTGTGAAGTTGTTAGATTGTTGATATAAGATCAGGATCGATCTAGTTGCGATACGTTCAAATCTCAACAACTAGCCGAACGACACTTTATGTTAAGCCGGGCAAGAATGTAAAGTGATATTAAAATTAGCTGGTATAAATGTTCTTTCTAGTTTTAACAAGACTATGGGGTGATTTGGGGAATGATATGAACTTTTATGAGCAAAACTCATAAAGGGCCGAAAGGTTTTCTCAAGAACAAAAGGGGCAGCCGCACACTTGTTAGAAAGACAAGGACTTAGATAAAAGAAATGTTTTCTTTTGATTTAAACAACAAGCTTGTGTTACAATATCTCATAACGAGTTCTATATATAGTTCTTTGACTTTGTTTTTCTTGAATCAACACATTTAGGAAAAATAAGAAAGATTATATTTGTTTACATTGTGAATATTCTTGAAAATAAATGACTAGGAATCTAAACTCAATTGGAACTCTATTCATATATAGTTTCAAAATAAAAAAATAAAAATAATAATAATAATAATAATAATAATAATAATAATAATAATAATAATAATAATAATAATAATAATAATAATAATAATAATAATAATAATAATAATAATAATCATCATAATAATAATCATAATAATAATCATAATAATAATAATAATCATCATCATCATCATAATAATCATAATAATCATAATAATCATAATAATCATAATAATCATAATAATCATAATAATCATAATAAATAATCATAATAATCATAATAATCATAATAATCATAATAATCATAATAATCATAATAATCATAATAATCATAATAATCATAATAATCATAATAATCATAATAATCATAATAATCATAATAATCATAATAATCATAATAATCATAATAATCATAATAATCATAATAATCATAATAATAATAATAATAATAATAATAATAATAATAATAATAATCATCATAATAATAATCATAATAATAATCATAATAATAATAATAATCATCATCATAATCATAATAATCATAATAATCATAATAATCATAATAATCATAATAATCATAATAATCATAATAATCATAATAATCATAATAATCATAATAATCATAATAATCATAATTAAATATGTATTTTTGTCCATCTCCAAATAATACAAGTCATTGATGCGTCTTGATGTCATGACCCTCATGTTGCTATGTTGTTATGATGAGGAATAAAGTGACGACTTTTTCAAATTACAACCACTTAATGGATTTTGGCTGTGAGACTTTTTGGGTCTCTTTCTCCTTAGATCAGGTTGTCTCATGTGCGTGGCCGTTCCTTGGTTTTTTTGAACTTGTCCATACTTTCTTCGAGCCATGTGTCTTTTTGGCGGGTCACGGTCTTCAACATGTGTTGGAGATCTTCTTGGTTCTTAGGCTGGTCAAGTTCTCCATGGCCGCTTTTAATTCTTGTATTAATCTCCTTGTGCCAGATCTGGTTCTTGGCAGTGTTCTCATGATCGACATTTGGCCGGTGTTAGGCCCGCGGACCAGTCTGCTGGCATCTATCTAGGTCCGCATCAATTTAGCTCGTGTTCATTATTGTTATTGCTCTTAAGAGGTTACAAATAAAGCATCGAAGAAATGTTTTTATAATAATTCATGTTTGCGCAAATGATGATTTTCGAGCAAAAATGTTTGTGAAAGTGATGTTATAATCTTGGAATACAACTAAAATTTCAGACACTTTTTCTTCCATTGTGTGGCTTCTCGAGATGTAAATTATATTGATTGAACTTTTAAAGTACTGATATCTTCAAAACTTTGGAATATCTCGGGATCTAACACGAATATGCTCATTCTTGTAAACCTTTATCATCATCTTTTTTTCGTTTTCCCACGAGCAATACATTGTCCATGGACATTTGAACATTTTTCTCCAAGCTTAAAACCCTCGGATTTGTATATCTTGATGTCATACTCCGTCCTTCAGATATACCTCGACAATGCCTTTTTTAACTCAGTAGTAGAGCTGAAAGTTTGTGCTAACCATAAAACTTGACTATCACCATTTGGATTATGTTGGCTAAGATCATCCTCATCACCATCATAGGATGAGAAATGATCCAGAATTTCATCTGCATTTCACGATCATTACCATTATTATCACCATTTATCACATTCACTTCATCTCCACTATATCTCCACTGTGGTGTTGTAAAATTGTCACATTTTCCTCCTCCTCAACTCGAATGCTGACTTCACTGTAATCTTTTTGGAAACCTTATACATCATCTTCACATACTGCCTCACAATTTTCATCCTCAACACAATTTTAAATATTTTTTTCTCCATCTTCCTCATCACTATCCATATCATTACAAAACAGATACTATTCGATATTACTATAGAAAAATAGAAACTAAACTATTAGAACACTACCTTCAACATACTCAATTTTTTTACCTCATATATGTTATCTGTTCGGCCGTTGGGACACTCCTCCCCTTCGTCGTGGCTTTGATGTAGGAACAAGAGGACTTGTTCGACCAAGGAGAACTGCATGAGAGACTCTAGCTGGTTGTACAACACTTTCTAGACACTCAGGAGTGATAAGTTGATGGTGACCCTTCAACTGGCTGTAGAGCACTTTATGGAGGATCTAAGTGATGATTGAGTAGAGAGGTGGATCATGAGACACCATACAAATTATGGAAGGTCTGTGATAAGTCTAGAGCATTCAAGCTTCAAAGATTCTCACGCAAGAAGGCTGGAGGCGTCAGCTTCTTTCAAAGGAAGAAAAACTAGGTTTTTATTTCATAAAACTTAAGTGATTACATGCTGAGAAGGGACTTTATATAATAATCCAATAGCATGTGCCTTCTAGTGCTGAAAATACATTATAATAGAAGGACTAAAACTAAAATAACAATAAGACATTAGGACCTAATGATAAATAAAAGACTCTTAAACTTAACAGTCACATTCCTGCAAAAACAAGCAAATAAACTTGTTAATTCAAACATAAGAATTTTAAATACGCACCTTGGTCTCTTGTAGCTCCTTATAATGTCTTCTTAAGTTTGTTTAGCAATGATGAACAAGGTTGTATCTCTGAAGCCTTGTAAAACTGGAAGGAATGAAATTATTGTAGTCTTTAGTTGTCCATAGTCTCCTTCTTGTAATTCTTTAGTAAGTTCAGCTTCATGGAATCCTCCATCTTCTATGATTGTTATGAGACTCTCGACAGACTTGTTGAACATCTTACTAAGGTTTCTTGTGTCAGATCTTGTTGTTGGAGCTTGTCTCATAATAGGTATATTAATGGGCTCTTCCTCATCTTCTAGTGATCTAGTATTGATGTCCTCATCATCTACTCCCTCTTGAAAAGGTTATGTCCTCAGAACAGGTACATCTGCATGAAAAGGAGCAAGATCAGTAATATTAAAAGTAGGAGATATGGTCATCTCACCTGGCAGCTCAAGCTTATAGGCATTGTTGTTGATCTTCTCTAAAACACGAAAAAGACCATATCCTCTTGGGGAAAGCTTGGATTTATTTTGGTTGGGGAATCTTTCATGTCTCATGTGCAGCCATACCCAATCTCCAGGTTCAAATGATATGTCTTTTCGGTATCTATCTTATAGAAGTAAAGGTTACTATATCTGGTTCTACTCCTTGGATATTGGATACCAGGTGTGGTGCTCAAATCTATGAATATGTAATGTCAATAGAAATTTAGAAGGAAAAAGTGGATCTATGTGTGGCTAGTGGAGCAAAGGTTGTTGTATTATCCATGGGAACGTATTCGTTGTATTTACCTTCACACATGATTTTAGAAATTAAATATTGTTACTATGTCCATTCTATAAACAAGAATATCATTTTCATTTCATGTTTAACATAAAAGATTTTCACTTTTTGATCAGAAATAAGTATTGTTCATTTGATTGTAGTAATGTATTATGTGGCAGCATTCCATTGGAAAACACGCGTTATATTATAAACCAAAGCATGTCAGTCTATAATGTTCGTACCAAGAAATTTAACTCTAACGACTTAAATTCAATTTTTCTTTGTCATTATCGTTTACATAAACGATAAACATATTCAGAAACTTCATAATGATGGACTTTTGAACTCGTCTAATTATGAATCTTATGAGATGTGTGAATCTTGCTTTTTGGGAAAAAATGACTAAAACCCCATTTTATTGGATATAGTGAAAAGTTAGTGACTTGTTGGAACTTATACATACATATGTATGTGTCCCAATGAGTTTGAGCGCCAGAGAAAACTATTAGTACTTTATCACATTTATATATGACTTTAGTAAATATGGTTATTTTTATCTTATGAAACATAAGTCATAATCCTTTGAAAAGTTCAAGGAATTTCATAATGAAGTAAAAAATCATCTAGATAAAACAATTAAAGCTTTTCGATGAGATCGTGAAAGAGAATATCTACACCAACTTTTAGTGATCATTTCAAAGAGTGAAATTGTTTCACATCTCACTCCTCTAGAAACCCCACAATGGAGTTGTGTGTCTGAAAGGAGAAACGAATATTTCTTAAATATGGTTTGCTCAATGATGAGTCATACATATCTTCCATTATCCTTTTGGAGATATGCTTTAGAAACGTCTTCGTTAATGCAAAACAAATATCCATAAAAATCAGTAGAAAAGACATCATATGATGAGATATGAAGTGGAAAATTTCCTAATTTCCTCCCCTTCGTCGTGGCTTTGATGCAGGAACAAGAGGACTTGTTCGAGCAAAGGAAACTATAGGAGAGACTCTAGCTGGCTGTACAACACTTTCTAGAGACTCAGTAGTGATAAATTGATGGTGACCCTTCAGCTAGTTGTAGAACACTTTCTGGAGGATCTAAGTGAGGATTGAGTAGAGAGGTGGATCGAGAGACGCCACACAGATTATGAAAGGTCTGTAATAAGTCTAGAGCACTCAAGCTTCAAGGATTCTCACACAAAAAGACTGGAGACGCCAGCTCCTTTCAAAGGAAGAAAAACTAGGTTTTTATTTTATAAAACTTAAGTGATTACATGTTGAGAAGGGACTTTATATAATAATCAAGCAGTAGGTGTCTTCTAGGGCTGAAAATACATTATAATAGAAGGACTAAAACTAAAATAACAACAAGACATTAGGACCTAATGACAAATAAAAGACTCTTAAACTTAACAGTCACATTCCTACAAAAACAAGCAAATAAACTTGTTAATTCAAACATAAGAATTTTAAATACGCACCTTGGTCTCTTGTAGCTCCTTATAATGTCTTCTTAAGTTTGTTTAGCAATGATGAACAAGGTTGTATCTCTGAAGCCTTGTAAAACTGGAAGGAATGAAATTATTGTAGTCTTTAGTTGTCCATAGTCTCCTTCTTGTAATTCTTTAGTAAGTTCAGCTTCATGGAATCCTCTATCTTCTATGATTGTTATGAGACTCTCTACAGACTTGTTGAACATCTTACTAAGGTTTCTTGTGCCTGATCTTGTTGTTGGAGCTTGTCTCATAATAAGTATATTAATGGGCTCTTCCTCATCTTCTAGTGATCTAGTATTAATGTCCTCATCATCTCCTCCCTCTTGAAAAGGTTATGTCCTCAAAACAGGTACATCTACATGAAAAGGAGCAATATGAGTAATATTAAAAGTAGGAGATATGGTCATCTCACCTGGCAGCTCAAGCTTATAGGCATTGTTGTTGATCTTCTCTAAAACACGAAAAGGACCATATCCTCTTGGGGAAAGCTTGGATTTATTTTGGTTGGGGAATCAATGTCTCATGTGCAGCCATACCCAATCTCCAGGTTCAAATGATATGTCTTTTCGGTATCTATCTTATAGAATTAAAGGTTACTACATCTGGTTCTACTCCTTGGATATTGGATACCAGGTGTGGTGCTCAAATTTCTATGAATATGTAATGTCAATAGAAATTTAGAAGGAAAAAGTGGATCTATGTGTGGCTAGTGGAGCAAAGGTTGTTTTATTATCCATGGGAACGTATACGTTGTATTTACCTTCACACATGATTTTAGAAATTAAATATTGTTACTATGCCCATTCTATAAACAAGAATATCATTTCCATTTCATGTTTAACATAAAAGATTTTCACTTTTTGATCAGAAATAAATGTTGTTCATTTGATCGTGGTGATGTATTATGTGGTAGCACTCCATTGGAGAACACGCTTTATGTTATAAACCAAAGCATGTCAGTCTATAATGTTCGTACCAAGAAATTTAACTCTAACGACTTAAATTCAATTTTTCTTTGTCATTATCGTTTACATAGACGATAAACGTATTCAGAAATTTCATAATGATGGACTTTTCGGTGTTTATCTACATTTCTTTTGTATTGCTCGGTTCTCTTTTCCAAGTTTTCCTTGACCTTTTGATGAATCTTCTTAACATAATCTGCCCCTGTTTCTCCTTCACTAGACATAACATCTTGAGGTAAAGGTATAAGATCCAGTGGGGTAATATGAGTAAATCCATAAACTACTTCAAAAGGAGAAAGTTTAGTTGCTGAATGTTTAGCATGATTATAAGCAAACTCAATGTACGGTAAGCAAGAAAACCAGTTTCTAAGATTCTTACCGACCGTGGCTCTCAACAATGTTGAAAGAGTTCGGTTTACTACCTCTGTTTGACCATCGGTCTGTGGGTGGCAAGTAGTTGATAAGAGCAGCTTAGTTCCCAACTTTTTCCATAATGTCTTCCAGAAATGACTTAGAAATTTGGTGTCACGATCGGAAATGATTGTTCTGGGAACTCCATGTAGGCGCACTACTTCTTTAAAAAAATATCAGCTATTTGTGTAGCATCATTAGTCTTGTTACATGGTATAAAATGAGCCATCTTTGAGAACCTATCTATAACTACAAAGATAGAATCCTTGTGGTTGATCTTCGGAAGACCTAAGACAAAGTCTATAGAGATATCTACCCAAGGTAGGTTAGGAATGGGCAAAGGCATATAACAACCATAGGGGTGTGACCTGGATTTTGCTTTCAAGCAAGTGATGCACTTAGCACAGAATCTTTCAACATCTCATTTTAGATCATGTGGCCAGTAGAAATGTTCCATAAGTACACTCAATGTCTTATCTCGGCCAAAATGACCCATGAGTCCTCCTCCATGAGCTTTCCCAATCAATAGTTCTCTCATTGATCCCTGAGGAATACAAAGACGCTTTTCCTTAAACAAAAATCCATCATGTTGATAAAACATACCAGATACAGCCTTGTTGGTCTTCTTAAACAGTTCTTGAAAATTTGGATCAGTTTCATACATTGCCTTGATGTGTTCAAATCCCATAATCTTAGCTTCCATTGTGCTGATGAGAGCATGTCTCCTTGATAAAGCATCAACCACAATGTTATCTGTACCTGTCTTATATTTGATCACATAGGAAAAAGTCTCCACAAACTCAAGCCACTTTGCATGTCTCTTCTTAAGCTTAGTTTGTCCTCTTAAGTGCTTGAGCGTCTCATGATCTGTATGAATAACAAACTCCTTTGACAGTAGGTAATGTTGCCAAGTTTCAAGAGACCTTACCAAAGCATAAAGCTCCTTATCGTATGTGGGATAGTTAAGTGAAGCTCCACTAAGTTTCTCAATGAAGTAAGCCACTGGTTTTCATCCTTGCATTAGGACAACTTCTATACATGTTCCAGAAGCATCACATTCAATTTCAAAGATTTTATCAAAGTTATGAAGTACCAAAACAGGCGCATGTGTGAGGCTATATTTCAGCTTGTTGAATGCATTCTCTTGTGCTAGTCCCCATTTGAACTCCACATTCTTCTTAATTACTGAAGTGAGGGGTGCAACAATAGTACTAAAGCCTTTGACAAATCTTCTATAGAAACTAGCCAATCCATGGAAACTCCTCATATATCCGATTGTTGTTGGGGTTGGCCAATCTTGAATTGCTTTGATCTTTTCTTCATCAACTTTTAAGTCCTGAGAACTTACAACAAATCCTAGGAATAAAACTTGATCAGTGCAGAAAGTACATTTTTTAAGGTTAGCATAAAGGTTTTCAGCGTTAAGCGTTTCAAGTACCTGCTCAAGATGTCGTAAGTGATCTTCAAGATTAGAACTATAGATTAGAATGTCATAAAAATAAACTACTACGAACTTACAGATAAATGCTCTTAGGACGTGGTTCATGAGTCTCATGAAAGTACTTGGAGCGTTTGTGAGTCCAAATGGCATTACTAGCCATTCATACAATCCTTGTTTGGTTTTAAACGCTGTCTTCCATTCATTACCTTCTTTCATTCTCACCTGATGATATCCACTTCTTAGATCAATTTTTGACAAGATAGTTGCTCCATTGAGTTCATCTAGCATGTCATCAAGTCTTGGAATTAGATGTCGGTATTTGACAATGATATTGTTTATTGCTCTACAATCAACACACATTCTCCAAGTTCCATCTTTCTTAGGCACTAGAAGAACAGGAACAACACATGGGCTTAGACTTTCTCGGATATAGCCCTTAGATATTAGATCTTGTACTTGCCTTTCCTGCTCCTTTGCTTCTTCTGGATTCACTCTATAGGCAGATCGGTTTGGCAATGGTGCTCCAGGAACAAAATCAATCTGATGCTCGATTCCTCTTATAGGTGGCAATCCTGGTGGTATCTCTTCTGGAAAAACATCAGTGAATTTGTCAATAAGCTCTAGAACAGCTGCAGGGAGTTCCTTCTTTTCTTGTCCTAAAAAAACACTTCTTTAAAGATCATTAGTAGCACCTCTTCTTTAGAATCAAGAGATTTTAAAACAGTGGCAGATGTTACAGAAATGTTAGTTTTATTTAGCGTTTCTCCTTTAGACATAGTTTGTTGCATTTCATGCATTTCCTGTGGAGTTAAAGGTGCTAAGCTATGTTTCTTGTTATTGTGCATGAAGGTATAGTGATTGGTGCGTCCATTGTGTAATGCTTCTTTGTCAAATTGCCATGGATGACCTAGAAGTAGATGTCCAGCTTGCATAGGCACAAAATCACACACAACTTGATCTGCATACTTGCCTATGTTGAATGGTATGGTGACTTGTTCTGCGATTTTTAGCTCAGTTTCATCGTTTAGCCATTTGAGCTTGTATGGTCGAGGATGCTTTATCTTTTGTAACCCTAACTTATCAACCAAATACTTGCTGGCTACGTTAGTACAAGAACCACCATCCCATTATCAAGCTACATATCTTAGAGTATATTGTGCACCGAGAATGGAAAATATTTTCTCTTTGTATAGTTTTTGGTTCAAAAAAAGCACTGAGGGATCTCCTTGTAACTAGAAGCTCTCCGGTATCAGGATAGTCCACAACTTCTTCCTCAGAGTTTTCTGGTTCATACTCCTCTTCATCTTGAGACTCATATTCGCCATTTGATCTAAGGATCATAACTCTCTGGTTTGGGCATTCTCTTGCATAATGGCCTTTTTCCTGACATTTAAAACAGGTTATGTCACGAGGTCTTTGAGTTGGAGTTTTACCTTGCTCTAGTTTATTGTTTTTAGACGTTTCAGCAATGGATTTCTTGAATCTGGATTCTATGTCGATGGTCTTTCCTTTGTCCAGAGTCTTTTGAGGTTGTTGATTCCAGGTAGACTTGCTACGATTTGCTGAGATAGTCTTCTTTTTTATGTGCTGCTCGGCCTGAACCGCAAGATGCAGCAACTCGCCCAGATCATGATAGGTTTGTCTCTCCACTTTTCTAGCAATTCGATCTTGCAGACCATCTAGGAATTGAGCCATCAAAGTTTCTTCTGAATCTTCGGTCTCCAACCTGTTTCTAAGCATTTCAAACTCATCAAAGTATTCTTCAACAGATTTAGAACCTTGAGTTAGTTTTCTAAATTTCTTCTACAACTCTCTGTAGTAGTATGCATGGACATATCTCTTCCTTAGTTGGAACCTCATGTCTTCCCAAGTAGTGATCTGACCATGTCTATGTCTTCTTCTTTCAGACACATCTCTGTCCCACCAAGCTAGAGCACTTTCAGTGAGTTGAGCAGCTGATAGAGACACTTTTCTCTGATCTGAGTAGTTGTAATACTCAAATGTGTATTCCATACGCCTTTCCCAATCGAAATAGGCATCTGGATTAACCTTTCCAGCAAAGGTTGGTGCTGTGAGCTTTACGTCTCTGTTTCCATGCCAAGATTCTTCTACTCTATCTTTGTCATGTTGATATTGTCTTTTTGGTCTATGATTATGTCTTCTTAAATTTGTTTAGCAATGATGAACAAGGTTGTATCTCTGAAGCCTTGTAAAACTGGAAGGAATGAAATTGTTGTAGTCTTTAGTTGTCCATAGTCTCCTTCTTGTAATTCTTTAGTAAGTTCAGCTTCATGGAATCCTCCATCTTCTATGATTGTTATGAGACTCTCGACAGAATTGTTGAACATCTTACTAAAGTTTTTTGTGTCTGATCTTGTTTTTGGAATTTGTCTCATAATAGATATATTAATGGGCTTTTCCTCTTCTTCTAGTGATCTAGTATTGATGTCTTCATCAGGCTTCTTCTGCCTGGAGATCCCTACCCTTTATTGGTTCCATCGTTGCTCCAAATACTCCTACCATGGCCACATTTCCGTTTTTTCCGTAATTGTCGCATCTTTTTTGCTAGCAAACAACAAATTTTTTTCTTTTTACTATTATCGTCGAAATTATGCGTCGTTACGAAAGAATTTCTCTTTGCAAATCGCCATTTAGGTTTTGATTAGGAGATTTTTGGTGAACAATCACGGATTTAGGTTTGTGAAGATGCTATTAACGGAAAATAGTATAACTACATTTTTTTAGTTAACGACAACGTTGACTAATTACATGGTCAAATTAACACAATCATTATATGTTTAGATGTTTTTTGTAATAAAAATAACTTTATTGTTTATATGGACATTTTGCCAAATTTGGAGTTTAATTGACCTTTTTACCAAGTTCATTGACTTCGTTAAAAAAATTTCACATAGAAGTAGTTCAAACTTCGTAATAGGCATGGACATTCGGATATTCGGTTCGGTTTCGGTCGATTATTTTTTGTTTCGGTTTTTTCGGTTGGTAAGATATAAATATCTATTTGGTTATTTTTATATTTTGGTTTGATTTCGGTTCGGTTATACTTCGGTTTTGGTCGGTTCGGTTATTAAATTTAAAAACCAAAAATAACCAAAATAACTGAAATAATCGAAATAATTGAAATAATCGAAAATAACCGAAAAATAACCGAAAATAACCAAAAATAACTGAAAAATAACCGAAAATAACAAAAAATAACTGAAATATCCAAAATGTCCGAAAATATTTCGGATAACGAAAAATAACCAAAAATAATTCGGTTTTTCGGATATTATTTTAGTTTACGGTTCAGTTTCGGTTAGTAACCAATAATTATAGTTTTTTAAAATAATATTCATTCGGTTATTTTTAATAACCGAATACTAACTGAAATCTATTTTTCGATTTGGTTTCGGTTCGATTTATTCAGTCCAAATCATTTGTCCAAGCCTACTCCGTAAAATTTATTAAAGGATAAAGTTGTTCTTTTGGGAGAAAAATGAGAATTAGAATAAATGGGCTCGAATTGGGTTTAAGAGTCCAAAATTATCTTTAGGCACTTATTTACTATTATGCCATCTCTCAATTGTATTTAGTTTCAGTTTTTTCGTGGCTTCTCTGATCAGCCAAATCTTTCTTTCCCTTTCTTCAGTTCATCTTCATCTTTATCTTCAACCTCCATTTTCTGTTTTATTTCTTCTGAATTTCTACCTCTTCTCTACTTCTTCTCCCTATCGATTTCTATTTTGGGGCTTATCACTACACAATAAAAAAATGTCACTAAAATTGTATACACAATAACAAAACTCAAATCAGTGACTGAATTATTCAGTCAATACAACACAACTGTGCAATAAAAAAAATTGGCGAGAGATGAGCGAATGTAACCCAGCCAAGTCGAAGCGTGGCAATTGCTGCTGCATTTCTCATGAATTCGTCGATGCAGCCTCCAAAAACCCTCATAAAATCGCCGTGATTCATGCCTCGGGCTGGGCGGCCAGGATTAGGTCGGAATCAGCTAAGCCTCTCGATTCTCCGTCGTGCACGCCGCCTGTTTGCGACGGAGACAAATGTTTCACATTCGCCGAGGTGTCGTCATCCGTTGATTCCCTAACCTCTCGTCTCCGACGTATCCTCGACGTCCCTGGTCACGATGATCCTTACCTCATCAGACCACGATTTCGAGGTTTAGCTAAATTTAAGCTTTTGTGAGTAAAGTAGCAACAACTCTCTTTACCCATCTCATAAAGTTTAGTCGTTGTCTCATTGCAGAGAAATTTGACTGTGAGGCTGACTCAGATCTACATGCACCAAAGGTTTTGGCTTTATTTATGCCACCTTCAGTTGAATACATAATCAGTGTGCTTTCCGTTTTGAGGTGTGGAGAAGCCTTTTTACCTTTAGATCCTTCATGGCCAAGAGATAGAGTATTGTCTATTATTTCCTCTTCGAATGTTACTCTTGTTATTGCTTGTGGGTCTTCTTTCGATCAGTTCGGGTGTCAGCCACTTGAGAGATCACATTGGCTTGTGGAAAGAATCGTTTGCCCAATATTATTCTTTTCAATGAAAGAAAGATTGAGCGTGGAATTTGGTCGTTCCAGATTTGTTTGGCCTTGTAAGAGAGAAAGGCAAAGAAAATTTTGTTATCTAATGTACACTTCAGGATCTACTGGGAAGCCAAAGGGAGTTTGTGGCACCGAGCAAGGTTAGATAGTTTTTTCCTTTTCATGATATACAGCTGTTTGAGGCTGTTTCTGCTAGTTTTGTCAATGCAGATAAATTTTTGGGTACAACTTTGAGATTTTAAAGTCTTAAGGGTTCCATCTGCTTAAAATATTCAAGTTTCATTAATGATCACATGTTTGGCCTTTAAATTGGTGGCAAAATGTATGTAATGCACCTCTTCTATTGTTTTTTTTTGTAATGTACCTCTTCTTTCTGGGTAAATATAGCATGTAATGTTATTTATTCTATAGCTATTTTGATATATTTCAATCTAACCATTGATTAGTCTATTAAAGTATCTTTTATACATTGTAAGTGACATGGTGTATTTTCAGGGCTTAACACCAGTAAATAACTTATGGTTGGTAAAGTTTTGTAGCTAATTCGAATGGATTCATCTATTACTTTTCATGTTGATCTTCATTTTCTTGCAAAATGTTAACATCTGAAATTCCTGTCCCTTTCTCTCTGAAGGACTTTTAAATCGCTTCCTGTGGATGCAAGAGCTCTATCCTATTTTTGGAGAGCAGCAATTGGCTTTTAAGACTTCAGTTGGTTTTGTTGATCATCTGCAGGAGTTTCTTGGTGCTATTCTTAATTCCACCCCATTAGTGATCCCTCCAGTTACTCTCCTAAAAGAGAATATGTTATCCCTCATCGATTTTCTGGAGGTAAGAATTATGGTTTCTTTAGTTTGGAAAGAAAAAACAACGACCTTCTGTAGGTGTCATGCTGTTGAGATCCCCAAAATTTTTTCCTTATCAAAGTATTTTTATTGCCAATATTTTTTAATATTCCAAGTCGTTTCTCATTTTGTGTTCCTGTATTGCTCTCAACTATTCATTTAGAAATCAGGAAATAGTTTAAGCATCTTCAAACGTTGCATTTGGGGATCAAGCACGTATTATTGTATTATATCTTATCTTTGTTATGATAAATCCATCGCATGCCTTGTTGCATAATGATAGTTTTCTGGTTTCTTCTGTTCAATCTACGGAGAATTGTATTCAAGAATAACATATGGTGATACTATATTTCTTAGTTGGAGCATGAATGAAGTAAATCATTAAGTTGTGATGACGAGCAGATGTAGTTTCTCTTGTTGGTTGCTTATGTCAGGGTTGCTATCATTGGAGGACAACTGCTTCATTTTTCATTGTAATAGTTTTATTTTTATTTGAGTAATGGTGGCGAAAGTTTATTCATCTTAGGTGTATTCTATTAGTAGGCTCCTCGCTGTCCCATCAATGATCAGAGTTATCCTTCCTACTTTACAACGTCGTGGATGCAGTAAGCTCCAAAGTTGCCTGAAGCTGGTAATTTTAAGTGGTGAACCCTTTCCTGTGAGCCTGTGGAATTCACTTCACAATCTACTTCCAGAAACGTCTTTTCTGAATCTATATGGGAGTACAGAGGTAAAAAAAAATATCCCTGTTATGATTAAATTTCCGAGATTTTCTTATGCAGTGTTCGTACCGGCTTGTGTTTATAGTTTGAAAGATGTTAATGACAACTGGCTTTTGGTTTGAAAGATGTTGATAACTTGAAGACGTCTTAGTTTCAGTTGTGTGTTCTTAGGTAATTAGGCTGAGTCTAATTTCTTGTAGCTGGTCAGAGTTGGGATTATATCCTTTCTGCATTCTCTTAACTTGTTGAAATTGAGTGTGTGTCGATTAGCCTTTCATTTTGTTTAGGTATCAGGGGACTGCACTTATTTTGACTGCAGTGGGTTGCCAGACCTCTTGAAGACTGAGAAGATTGCTAGTGTTCCTATTGGCAAGCCAATTTCCAATTGCAAAATTGTGCTTTTTGGTGATGAAGATAAACCATATGAAGGAGAAATATGTGTTGGTGGTCTCTGTCTTTCGCAAGGATACCTGAATTCCTCGATAGAGTCCCAGGGCTATGTGAAGCTACATAATAAATCACTCTGTAATCATGTAAGTAATGACTGTGGAAGCCAGCTTTATTATAGAACTGGTGATTACGGCCGAAAGCTTTCGAGCAGTGATTTGATTTTTATTGGGAGAAGGGATCGAACTGTTAAACTCAATGGACAACGCATGGCCCTTGAAGAGATTGAAACAGCTCTAGAACTAAATCCAGATGTTAGTAAAGCTGTTGTTCTACTTAACAGAGATCAGACTGAGCTTGCTTCACTTGAGGCCTTTCTAGTACTGAACAAGGAAACCAAGTCTGATGAAAGTATCGTATATTCTATTAGAAATTGGATGAAAGAAAGACTTCCTTCGGTGATGATTCCTAACCATTTTGTTTTGGTGGAGTCATGGCCATGTACTTCAAGTGGAAAAATTGATTATGAAGCACTAGCAAGGTTAAAATGTACTAGAACCCATGCTAAAGATATGAAGCATAGCAATGGAACTAATAGTTTACTGCAAACTATTAAAAAGGTTAGACAGCTTTCAGCTGCGCTTACATACAGTGTCTTATTTTTTTCCTTATGAGTAAGCATTTTTTCGTATTTGATTGCTTCTTTCTCACTTAACCATGTTTTTGGGTCAAACTCTCTTAACCATGTTAGTAAGTGCTCTTTGAAAATTTTCTTTGGGTAACCTTTGGAGTGTCGCCAGTCTAGGTGGAAGATATATTTTGAACAGGAAAAGACGTCATATTGCAGAATCTGTTTGCATGAGATGAATCGTTTGAGATTGCTAGATTTATCTTTTCCCAAATGGTGTAGATATCTAATATCAAATGAGTGTTTAACAACCCAATAAAGGTGATTAAGGGGGTGTTTAAGGGTATTTTTTCTCAGTTTTTTCGTTCATAATGTTGAGCCTGGAGAACATGAGGTGCAAGAAAATTGAAAGCACATGCAACATTTGTTGGGATACTGATATACAATTCTTTGGAAGCAGATGAACTTAGAATCTCAATATTTGTTTGATCGATAATTCTTGTGAAAAAATGTATAGACCATTAGTTTTATTTTTATCTGCAGAATCTAATTGACTATACAAGAGGAGTTATGTCATATATTGAACTTTTGATATAGGAAGTTTGTAATGCATTACTGGTCAAAGAAGTTTCAGACGATGATGATTTCTTTGCGATTGGTGGAGACTCTTTAGCCGCAGCACAACTTTCTCATAGTCTTGGTATTGATATGAGATTGATTTACCAATTCCGTAGTCCATCTAAGCTTTTAATCTGTCTGTCAGAGAAGGAAGGAAAGTTAAGAGAAGATATGCAAAACAATACCAATCAGAAGCTAGATCACAAGAGAAAGGCTCAGAATGGTGGTGAGTTGGTTAGTAGAGCTATTCCACTTCATTATGGTGTTACATCAGACTCAACACCTTCAAGAATACAGTGCGAGAAGAACGTGTCCCCAAAGAGGTTGAAAATGAACTCGAATGAATTTTCTTCCAAAGGAATGAAAGAAAAACAATCATGGGATTTAGGCTTTCCTAAAATACAATGTGCATTCAGTCGGTGCAACAAGGTACATTATCGAAACTCATGTAGTAATGAAGGGGAAAACCGAGAAAACTGGTCTGTGGAGTTTCCAAGGAACCAAATAGTCTCTATGAAAGAGCTATGGAGAGTTCATATGGAGTCTTGTGTAGATGCCTCAGCCCTAGTTGTATTGAAACATTCAAAAACCTATCTATTTATTGGGTCTCACTCACGTAAATTTTTCTGCATCGATGCCAAAAGGTATGCATCTTTGTTAATCTTCCGTATTAGATGTCAAAGGTGTAAATTATCATAATCAAAGAAGTGTCATCATCGTTCTGGCTAAATTAAAATCATTATCTAGCATATAAAATTGTTAGTTTTCCTGAACTACTGATTATTTGGGTCTGAAATGATGGGGGTATTGGATTTAAAGGGTTTTAGGTATTAGGCTGGACTTCTAACAAATGATACACTTTGCTGTGCTAATTAGTGGTTCGATCCGTTGGGAGACCCTTCTAGAAGGAAGAATAGAAGGTTCAGCCATGGTTGTTGGTGATTTTTGTCAGGTTATTCTTCTTATTAATATGTCTACCTCACTGTATCCTTTCTAATTTGTCGGAAGAATTTTAGGGATATCTCTAATGCTAGGTTGTCGTTGGATGCTACAAAGGACAATTATATTTTCTAGATTTCTCAACAGGAAGCGTATGTTGGATATTCCAAGCATGTGGCGAGGTATGATCTAAAAAATTGATTGATCATAGATTTGTATTCTTCAGCCTTTTCACACACATATATATATACATATATATATATATATATACATATATATATATATATACATATATATATATATATATATATATATATATATATATATATATGCTTATTCCCGGAAGCTGTTCTCAGATGGTTAGCTGACTTGACATTTTGTTTTCTTATTCCGGTGAAGATAAAGTGCCAACCTGTTGTGGACACATCTTCAGAACTTCTATGGTAATTCAGTGTCGTGAACTTTTTTTTTGTTATCAATGTATTGAGTTAAAGAAAAGTAGTTCCGTGATCACTCATAATATTTATGCAACACTTTTAAGTTCTTTCTAAACTAGTTTAGTTGGAGTGGACCTTACATTCATACTTTCATGGTTTACCAATACTTGCGCTTGCCCCTACCTTGGACCGATTATAGTCTACTTGTTTCTGATAGAGTATTCATTAGAGTCTTGACATGGTATTGATGACCAATACAAACTGCCAAGGGTTTTCTACTTAGTAAAATACATAGCAATTGGCTAAGGAGTTTGAAGAGAATTATTAGGAGCAGCGAATGAAGTAAGAATGTTACTGTTTTTGCTCCCTGTATGTTTACGTGAGTTTTCTTTTATTCTGTAGACTATAATTCGTTCAAATTCCTTGTAAATCACCAGCCACCAAGCTTACTTTTTCACTATTCATGCAGGTGTGGATCACATGACCACACTCTTTATGCCCTTGACTATAGAAGCCAACGCTGTGTTTATAAGCTGCAATGTGGGGGCAGCATATTTGCTTCACCTGTAATTGATGAGGTGAAGACTTTAACCTACTGTATTTTACTTGGTTATGCATAGTTGTGTCCAAAGCTAAAAACACGTCATTGTTGGTGAATAACTTTTACTGGTGCTTCACCCAGGGTCATAATTCACTTTACGTGGCTTCTACAAGCGGCCGTGTGATAGCTGTATCGATAGAGGTATGTGCCTTTTGATCAATAATCTTAAAGCCCTATGTGTTGTTACCTGTATAACTTTGTATTCCACTTGAAAATGAAGATCTGTTGGATAAATTTCTTTGCCTCAATTTTTTTGTATTGATATGTATAGGGCATGTCAGATCTATAAAGTAATTTTTTTTCTGCTCTACATAACACAAGCAGAATGATCCCTGGAAGTATTGTTTCAATACCAATTATTTGGGCCAAACTTGTGTATTGCATGGTCTGCGTTACTCTATATAGATGTCTAGCTTAACTACTCCGCAGTACATTCTAGTTGGCTCCAGAGGGGAATTTGTTGCATATAGATTAATATTGAAGACGGGGCCTCGTTTATTAAGGTTAACTTGCAAATGCAGGATTCCCCATTCCACACTTTGTGGCTACTTGAACTAAAGGCACCAATATTCGGTTCCCTATGCATTAGCCCAAGAAGCCAAAGCGGTATTTTTTCTTCTTCTTTCTGATTCCTTGATTTCAGTATCAATGTCAATCTGTATTTTCTGTCACAGTTATTTGCTGCTTAGTTGATGGCCAAGTTGTAGCGATGAGTCCGTCTGGAACTATTATTTGGAGGGTATGTGTACGAGTTGATCTCAATGCATTTTAATCATATCATAAAGTCCATACAGCGTACACCTGATTCTTGCGCTATTTAGAAGTTTCTTAATGATGGTAGTTAATTATCTACTCAAAAGGGCTTTCAACATCTTTTGTTCTGCTCAAACTTACATCGATGCAGTATATGACTGGTGGACCAATATTTGCTGGGCCTTGCATGTCACATGTGCTTCCCTCTCAGGTATTCTTTGTGGTTCCATCAGGAGATCTTATGTGCTAATTCATGTGAATCGCTTGCTTCCTGAGTACATCTGCAATCCATCCTTTTTGTTGCGTAGAGGTTTCATGCTAAGGCTGATTACACGTCTATTTTGCTGCAGGTGCTCGTGTGCTGTAGAAATGGAAGTGTATATTCACTCGAACCGGTACCTTCTTATATCTTTGGACATGGGTAGTGTATTATATTATAGATCTATTATTGCTTTCTACCGAGTTTTTATTTTATTTTGTGAGTGGTGCTTTTGTTTTAAAGAACTAAAACCTTGTTTGAGAGACTTAGTTCGAAGCAAGTACAACTTTATCATGTCTCCATATATTCTAAAATATTATCACTTTCTGTGCATCTTCAAGGAAATCCTTTCTGAAAGACAATCAGTTTAATAAGAGACTTATCTTCCCTGCCATCATTGGCTCGTCGATTTACCGAGTTTATATTAGAAAAAATCTACTCTTTTGATATTTAACAGCTTTTGAATGCACTAAAGAAATTTTTGGATTCTTTAGCAAACGCAGTTGAATTAAATCTGCTCCAAGAGAACTTTCATACCAAAAATCTTGATATTAGGTTGAGTCAAGGACATTGATAAGGACTTCCATGAGAATCAGTTATTGTGGTAATCGTCTCAAAACTTCTTGAGTCATGACTGTTTTGTTGAATTCACTTCAGGAATCTGGCTGCCTCGTGTGGGAATACAACATAGGGGACCCGATCGCAGCATCTGCATACATCGATGAGAATCTGCATTTTGAATCACATCAACTTCTTGCATCAGACAGGTATTAGTTACTAGAACAAGCACATGAATGTGTTTAACATTCATGGATGTCTAATGATACCTCCTCCTTGTATTTCCATGTAATATTCCAGGTTGGTGTCTGTATGTTCTAGCTCTGGAAGGGTTCATGTCCTTCGTGTTAGACCCAATCTCAGCAGCAGCGATTCACATGAATCAAAAGTAGGAGAAATCGCGAGGTTGGAGTTGCAAGCAGACATTTTCTCTTCACCAGTGATGGTTGGTGGCCGGATTTTTGTTGGATGTCGCGACGACTATGTGCATTGTCTTTCTCTTGAGAGTTAAAGGTAGAAGAGGTTGTACTCTACATAACAATGGATGAACCAATTAAAATCAAATTTTAATATGTTTTATATGTAAATCTGGGATTTTTTTTTGCGTTTGATAGCGAAAACAATAACTATGTATATTTTTTTGTCATTCGATATCCTTTCAAAGATAAAACTAGTTAAATTTTACAAAACCAGCGATTCACATCAGTGCTTTTTTCCCCATTTCCCTTCACGCCTGCTTTCTCTTCTATCCATTATCTGTTTCGATTTGCTTCTTCCTCGAGAGCCGCTTAATTGCTGACCAGACTGCATATCAAAACCATATCCCATCCCCAGCTCGCCTACACTACCTGTATCTCCCGAGTCTCTGCTTCCCTCAAGTGTTTCCTCGTAGTCTTCTAATCGGTCACGTGCTTGGAGGATCGTTGGAGGCTGACCTGAGAATGACCTTGACCCGGAAGGAACGATTGTTGCTGTACCAGTTTCTTGCGCTCTCGTGCTTCCTTCGCTTCCAGATCGTCGTCCACTATCTCTTTCTCGATATCTTTCCCTAGTTCTACTGCACGGAAGTGGAAACATTAGTGGCTGCTGAACTCGTGCACAAGTGAAACAAGTCATGGTTTTAAGAAATAATTGCTATCAAATGTGCCAAAGAATATAAATTTGATTACGCTAACACCTAAACTAATAAACTGAAGCTATGCTGCAAAGGAAAGAGCAGTCAAATACCCAAAATCCAACTACAATTTTCAGAATTATTAAAGGAACTGTGATTGATACTCATGTGTTGGCCACATAATTGCAAGAAATATGAAGCATACCACAGTCTCATTCATTGAACACATCTGAAAAGAATTGTTACCACATAAACATGTAGAAAACGCATGAAAATTTGAAGAAGTTAACCAGCTTCTTACCCACTGTGGGAAGCAGATGAGTCTCGCTGCGATGATCTTAATCCTGACTCTGCCTGCTCCAATTCACGTTGAAGCTCTCTCTGGATAAAAAATCAGTTTTGTAACAAAACAAAAGTTAAGAAGATGTTAGTATTATATCAGGAACTATAAAACAATGTGACTGGTATATATGAGTATGAGCATGTAATCAAGAAGACGCTAAATCAGGTAATTCTAGTCTGGTTTTATCATTTGCGCATCTATGTACAGTATACAAGCTGGGTGGATGCAATAATACACAGTAGAATCATGCATAAAATAAGGTGGAAGGGAAACGTGGGTTCTTGCCTGCATTTGCCTCTCCTTTTCCATCTCCAGTTGGTATCGCAGCTCTTTTGTTTTGGCCCTTTCGAGTTCTAGAGCCTGCTCTCTCTCTATCTCCTTCTCTGCTTCAGCTGCCCTATCCCTAGTTATTACGAAGGGCCAAAGATCAAGTTATTATTAGTACAAAAAAGTTTCACACTCAGTTTTATCACATAGCTACAAGTAAAGAACAGAAACAAACCTGTCCAATTCTTGAATGAGTTCAGCTTCTCGTAAAGCTATTTCTTCTAGATACTTTTGACGGTCACGCCACATCAGAATTTTCTTTTGCCTGCGGGTAACTATGTCTTCTCGATGTTTTGCCTTTTCCCTGATAATTTTCAGAATTAACAAGATGATGAGCATATGAAAAACGAACAGAAAAACTTGTATCCTCAACAAATTTTGGAGGCTCAACAAATAAAACTCTTGGAGCTATTCTACTAACATATGTCCTACTACATGCTGGCAATGACCAGTATAGATAACAGCTCTTTTAACTATCCGAACGCTGGTGGTTTTCTTCCAACTTAGGGCTTTAAGCCAATAGAGCATGAAAATACAGGAATTCATGCTAAGAATCGCTGGAGCTTACTGAAAGCTTAATTTGTTCAGAGTTTTAGTGACACATACAGTGCATATATGTCGTCTTTGATCTGCTGAAGACGACTATCATCCTTTCTCGAGACTGAGCAACAGAATTGTACCTCATTTAGAATAATATGGGCAAACTGGTCACTGTATGATGAACATGAAAAGAGAGAAGCTTTACATGCGATGGGAGGAAGTTGGTGCTTCTCATTGGAACCCTGTTTATCTGGTACATCATGCTCTTTCCGTATGATATCCAGTTCCATCTCAGCTTCTTCTAGTTCCTAGTGTTTTGAAAACACAATATCAAATCAGTCAAACAGTCAAACTAGTAAATGGAGTTTTAACAGGAACATTCATACTCACAATAGTCTCCTCATCAACTTTCTTTGCAAGAAGCTCGAAGTATGACTGAACAGATGACATACTAGACAAAACCTGTCATATGAATACAAAAATTAGAAACTTGTGAAGAAGGAAAGAACAAAGCGCCATGCATTGACAAATTATTTTTACAAAACTAACACAAGGACCCCTAACTCTTTGTGTGACCTGTGCTATGGCGGCTTCTAGTAGATTTTATCTCTTATCTAGCATATTCAAAATAATAAAAATACAGCTAAAAATCAAACAGCAAGAAAGAGCATCCTACTACGAAGAACATCGGAGGATTATTGCCAAAGGCTTGTTGAACAGATAATCACTTGCATTCGTTAATCAGAATATATCTTTGCATGTTTATTAGTTTGCCTAGTCTGTATGCATTACTAACTTATGCAGACAAGATCTTACTTGAACAGGAGAATAATGAAGATCTATAGAATATCTATAGTTTTTTACTTAAAGGAGTCTGTATCTCTGATTATTTAGCTACATTATAAGCTAAATTTATCATGTCATGATACCTTTACGAAAGCTAAAAAAGCAAGCTATTTAAATACCATGAAAGGTTAATTTTTTTTCATATGGTTGCACGTGCAGGCTAATCATAGCATTGCAAACCTCAAGAATCGATTGACGTGTAGACCAGAAATCTGGATCTCCTTTAACTTCAGACCTAGAAGAAACCACCTCTCTGAGGACCTTTTGCACAAAAAAAACAAAAGTAGTTTGCTTAACAGATCAGGTTCTGCACGAAAAGTTAATGGACAAAATGGCCCAATGCCTGTTCTTCGAAAAATATGAATCTGTACCTCCCTTGCTTCATCTTCTCCATTCTTAAATCTGCACAATAGTTGACAAGCTTTTCTTTCAACTACTCCGAGCCTGCCATCTGTTCACGAAACAGAACATAAAACTAAACCTTTTGAAAAAAATTGCCGCATGGTGAGACTGAAAAGGTTGCCTTACCGGTTTTTGAGGAACCTAGAATCTCGATGTTTTTCCAAATACTTTGATGAATCAATGTCAAATCTTCACTTGAACAATAAAGACAACAGCTAGCAATAATTGCTAATGAGAGCCTCAGCAGTGGTCCTTCCCCCAATGATCCCCCAACCTTTCCAATGCAATGGAGAATACTATCAGATGCACACAGAAATGTTTGTAGCAGTTTACGGCTAGCATAAGGGATAAAATCTACTAGAAGTGCCATGGCACAATTCCGTATTGACATTGATGTATCCGACAATGCCCTCAGAACAACAGAATCCCATGTACTGCCAACCAAAAGTGACAATGTTGGCTGTGGTACAGAACTTTCAATTCCAAGAGGTTTATTGCGGAGTATAGAAGCCTTTGCAAGTACTTCATCATCCATATCTTTTCCGAGCAGCTTAGATAAATGCCGGAGGCTTATCAATCGCTGCTCAGGTTCAGGATGATCCAACATGGCGCAAAACAAATCAGCCAATGGTGAAACATCGCTCTCACACAGTCCATTGGCCACCCTTTCAAAAAACAATGACAGCCATTCATCAGACTGGATGCGCAATAAAAGTCTGGGTGCAGAATATACATTCTTTCTTATTGCAGAACAAATATAAGTAGTGACATTTTCAAGATGGAAACATGGAGGAGACCCAAGCATGCAGTCAAAGATAGTTGATGCAACTTCCCAGCAGTGGTTCTCTTGCAGAAAAAGAATCCTTTCAGCAAGTCCTTCCAGACCTTTTTTATAATGACCCAACAACCAGTCAGAATCAAGATTTTCATTACTGGCATCTTTACAATTCTGAGATACAGGAAAAGTTGAACCCAAGCATCTTAGGTACATAAAGCATTCTGCTGAGATAACAGTGAGCTTTTTAGACAGTTGACGGTGAAGATTCCAACATTTTCCAATTGTCACTTGGAGACAGACAATTAGTTCCCCCAGTTCCTTCGTAAACCCTTCAACCTCACTTGAATGTAGTTGAACATTTTGGTTTGAAACTAAAGTATCATCTTTGCTGATATATCGACTACCAGAGACATCGGATGAGTTCAGCATGATTTCTTTAAGAAACAATGGTCTTTTGTGAGGGTTATTTTCACTGACTGTTTGCGGGCCAGAAATACCTGGAAACTGAAGGGAAAGACAACCAAATGCCTGTAAATTATGCATTACGAAAACTTTGCAACTCTCTAAGACGGCCTGGAAAGCACAGAGATAATCATGGAAGGAAGAAGTTGGCTCAAAGGTAGGAAAGTCAGTCCATGGGATTAAAGACTGCAAGAAGATGTGTTTACTTTCAGAGGTTAGATCAGGTAAAATGGAAGCTAGAACATATATAGTCAGAGACATGGTGGATGTTTCCCCCCTGCAAGTATTTTGATTCTCATCCCTCTGCCTGATACATTTGAAAAGCTCCTCGAAGCACAATGTCTCAAAATCAAGACAAGTCTCATCAGCAGGCAATCTTTCCACACATGATGATTTCTGTAATGCATATATAATAATCGGTCTCAGCACAAGTAGTACAGAGTTGAGAAAGGCAACATCACAGTATGAGGCTTTGCAAAGTGATACTAAAACTTGCACCACTCGAGGTACTTCTAGAACCATAGCTTCCATGTGTGCTTTCACAATGCTTTCCAATATATAGAGGATTACCGCTTTGGTGTTTTTCCCAACATAACCTTTGAAAATATCAGAATTCATCTTGCCAGCTTCCTCTTTATCTAGAAAAGGGCATGAACACAAATCCGCAAACCAGCACAAGATGTCAGGCAACGCTGCTGAAGAAAGCATCCTCAGTTGCAAACTGACAGCTTCTAAAATGACTTCTCCGAAGACTTCAAATTGTTTCTTCATCTGTGGAAAAAACATACCAAGATACGGGTATAGGACTTGAATATCACTATGTTCAGAAGCTGACTCTTTTTGACTGTCGACTTCTGTCCTCTTATTACCAGTTTCTGTATCAATATATTTATGTACTACAGAGAGCTCATCAGCAAAAATTGATAATAAACCAGTTAACTCAGACAGATCAGACACAAGGTAAACTCTATCACTAATGAACTGTTTCGCAATACGAGATACTGCCATCCAACCCAAGAAACGAACAAGAGCTGAGCTAGAATGGGAAAGTGATGATATCCTCTGCATCCAAGATGTGGATGGAATAAAACTTTGACGCAGAAAACAAGTGTCAACATTTGCTGCAGAACCAGAGTTACTATCACATCCACTAGAAGCAATAACCAATTTCTGCAGCAGCAGCCAGCGGCGTTGAATTGCAACAACTTTTTCTGGTTTTAACTCAAAACGTCCTTCTCTAAGATGATGATGAATCGATGTTAGCATCACATTGAGGTAATCTGCTGATTGTAGTGTGATATTAATCACATCTTCAGGTGGGCAGGATAGCTTAGTCGCAGAACGCAGGATAAACACCAAGCAATGCATAAGAGTTTCATAATGCTGATCCCTCAGGAGTCGCTGAACAAGAAAATTACATAGCAGGGCTTGGTTTTGCCGAACCAGAGTTATTGCATCCTGAGATACCATATCACTGACAGATAGATCAATAACATGATCATCACACACCTCAGCAGAGATGTACAATTCTTTGGATAACAGCTCCACCTTGCATTTTCTGTCCAGTTCTGCAGCCTCAAGCAGAATTTGAAAAACGATCACATCTCTTTGCTTTTCAAGCTGAGAAATTGTTTCAATGTTCACATGATTCTTCTCTGTAACCCTCCTTGGCTTACGCTCTTTCTGGTTTCGAGCTTCGATCATCTCAAAATCCTTTACAAAAGTTGAGCCGTCCCCAACAGATTTCAGAAAAAAAGGATTCACATAGCACTCTGCGGCAGAGAGCAAAGCATCAACTGCAGCATCATGACCTTCGATAGAAATGGAATCATGTGCTTGTAACTTATGGGCCAAACTCTTGAATTCAGAAGCCTTGATCTCACAATCTTGAATGTTCTCAAGTTGAAAAAAGTCAGCTTGCAGGTTGAAAAACTTGGTACCAATATCAGAATCCAACACCAACTCACTTGGACGTAAGAAGCTAAACTTTTTGTTATCATCTTTCTTTTCAGCCATTGTATCTTTGACAGCTTCAGTGCAACTAAAATAAGTGTTTGTCAATGACAGACCCCGAAGTTGTTGAGGAGCGAAAAAGAGTCTAACATCATCGTAAGCATCATTCTTGATTGTTGAATCAAAAACATCTGCACTAATGTCAGTTTCAACTTGCTTAGGAGATTTTGTAGGACCTGCTTGAAGGGGAACATTTGATGTAGAGGATGGCTCAAACTCCATGCTTTTGCTGGCAGGCTTGCAAAGATCAATTCCAGTTGGTAAATCTAATTGAGTGTCAAGTATGGAGAGGAGGACACTGCACAATGTACCATATAACTGTTAAGAATCTGATTTAAAGAAATTAGCATTACTCTGGCCACCAGAAGCTTGACTGGCTATTAAATATCAGAAAATGGTCGACTGATCATATAAACATCGCGCAGCCAATAAATAAACAAGTGAACTCCTTATATGATATTCTGTTTTGGGCAAATATGAATTTTTCATATGCTAGATTATAGCATTTGATCTTAACCTGTAATCTCTTTCTATCATCAATTCAAAGACGTCGTATCTTTCACTTTTTTAACACAGTCGCACACAAGTTAACACAACTCTTCAAACTTCCAAAAATATGAAGTAATTTTTCCATCCGTGAGAGTCCGCTCATGTAGAAAGGAGATAAGATATAGAAAAGAAACAGAGACATGATGTGGCAGTCATACAAGCAAAGGTTCAGCTCAGAAGCAACAAGGCGTTGGTGACCATTTGAAATGCTGATATGGATATAAATTTTAACATAGTCCAATACTCTCTTATTTTTTAAATTAGTCGCTGGTTTCCTCCTATCTTTTGTTAAGAGGAAGAATATTACGTAACCTAGAGAAAGTTAGTTTCGGTGAATTACTGAACTAAATGCAACTCATACCTAGGACTCACTGATCCATGTCGCCATTCCATTTCAAGGGAAGGAAGAATGGCTTGTTTTTCTACAGCAATGCGGATGATATCAAGTGCAATAACGCAGTTCTCCTCCTGTTTCTTAGTAAATTTGGTGTCACCGAAAATTATTTCACCCATTGGTGGACACATAGCAGGAACTAGAAAAGGCTCCAACATCTCCAAAAGGAAAAGAATTTTGTGCTTAACTTCCTGAAAATTGCAGGAGGACAGGGATACTAAGATGACATCTTATAAAATAAACCTCATTTAATCTTTTAGAAGAAAAGGACAACATAAAATCATTACACCGCATGTTTTAGATATATCCTATTCTCCATATTTGCAAAAACGAGAACAAAGAGTTGAAGCAAAAATAAGACAATATGCAATATTAATACTTACCTTGTACTTCCCTAAAATATTGTCCATGTGACCAGACAGAGCAAGAACAATGTATTTGATTGCAGCATGAGCAGATGTCATTGATTGGCGAGCACCCTGAAAACACAAGTAACTTCATATTCTAAACATTAACTGAACGGTGAGAGCATATTTAAGAAAATCCCATATACATCATGAAGATCTACGTGGACGTGTGTCTATTATTTTAGCGCTCTCAATTCAATATCACAATTCCAGGGCAGACCTAACTCATGCAAAATAGCATACTCAGATACATGGAAAGTAAGTAAATAAACCTGAAATGTACCCAAAAGATCTTCTAAAAGCTCTATAGTTAGATCAACCTGTGAAGCAGAAGAAAGCTAAGTCTGAGAACATATTAAGGTATCTACATCCACAGTGATAATAATGAAAAAGAACATATACATGGACTGTAATTTAAAGTGCTGCAACTGAACCTTTGCAATCACTTGTGCTGTCCAAGAAGCTAAAACGGAAGAACAAAGATCAATTAGAAGGCATGCCGCCTTAGCCTGCATAAGATTATCAACACTTCCTTAATTACACCTTTAAAAAGACTACTTCAATTTGAAGATGAACATATCAAGCTCTTCGGATTAGTAAAATCGCCAGCTCTGACACACTAGTTTATTGCATTCAACAGAGGTATCAGTCATGTTCATAGGGTGCACAGTTTTTTAAAAAAATCTTACAAAGGAAGCTTGCACACCTATAACAAATACATACACGTTGTATAAGGTCATTTATGGCTGCTAAGAAGATTCGTTAGGTATTTATTACCTTACGGAATCCTAGAAAAACGAACTTTAACAAACAGTTTTGAAAAAAATTAAGAGATGGTACTAACATATTTATAGGGAAAATACAAATAACTTAAATAGTAAAGCTCTATTGCTAGATGGAAATATGTTTAATCTACAAACATCATACATGCATGATGCATCTACCCAAATTACTGTAAGCATACTCCAATGCAACCACAAAGCATCTCCAGAAAGTAAACACTAGACAAAGATACAGTGATGAACATGCTCTTTATTCAGGTTTCGGAAAGGCTACAGCAGTAAATATGTGGTAAATTTAAAATGAGCATGTAGGAGACTGAATGAACTGACATGAGACTGCGAAAAAGATGATAGGTAGCCAGCACAAGCCTTAAGCAGCGGATGGTATAATGGTGAAGATGACATCAGAACAATCTGTAACCAAAAATTAAAAAAATAATAATCAGAATGAAATAGACACAAGAACTTTGTCATATTGCCAATCTATACTTTGTCAGGAGATTAAAAAAAGCAGAAACCAAAACATAAGGCAACCTGTGATAAAGCCTGCTGAACAGAAGCTTGTGCCCATAATGAAAAATCACTTATGTGATCATAGGAGCTGCTTCCGTATGGACGAAGTGCTTTTCACAAGGAAAAGAGTAGTAAGAAGATACTAAACGTGTATAAAACAGTGAATATTAAAAGAAACTGGAGCAACAAGACATGATGCACACAAGAGTGGCAGATCTCTTGAGAGGCCTAATTCGAGTGGCACTCCTGGGTATTGGTTATTCCTATTGTGCCTTTGACACTAATATTAGTATCTATTTTCAAGGAAAAACGATATGGAGCATACAGAATGTAAAACCCTGCAACACTTGTAATCAAGAAGAGGCCAAATATATTGATAGAAGAATTAGGGCTATTTTGAACCACCACCTGGCAGTAAGGCTTGCACAAGAGGTAAGGCAAGGCAGAGGTTTGAGGGGTTCTCAGATAACCTACGGCAGAGAGAAGGCTACAAAAAAAGTACCAATGTTAACTCCTTAAAGCAGATGTTATAGGAGTCAGAAAGAGAACATAATTAACCTGTGCAGCACAAGCAAAAAGAGTATGCAGAATTCCTTCCTCTACTGCAGACGTGTCTAAGATATTGATAAAGCAGCAGTCAAATTCAGAGTCAAGCATGCTATTCTTTTCTCCAAACAAACTTGAGTAATCAGTTTGAGCTTTGGGAGAAACTGGTTCCGAATTGGGTGTTTCCTCGTCTAATTTAGGAGTGTCTCCAGCATGAGATGATTCTCCTTGCAATGTAGATTCATTAAGTTTCTCTAGGATTTTGGAACCCTATATATATATGGGGCATACAGAAGGGCAGTTTCAGAGACCAAAACATTTTCTGCAGAGACAAATACCAAAGTGTAAAGTTCATCACCATTCTACAAACAATTCTCAGATAAGGATCTTTTAGCGCCGTTCTCAGAAGCAAAAATATGGCATCTGGCCGAACTGCAGTTGAACTGGTTGCAAAGAAAGTGACAGATGAGGGGCAACGTAACCGTCGAGGCTGGCATTACAGAAAAGAGAGAATAAGAGAAAGCAAATTAGTTATGCAATGTCTTCATCTATTTCGAAATGGAAAGCAGGAGTTGAGGCCTATCATGTGAGCGTTGAAACAATTGACTACCTCTTATACATAATAACCAAAAAATACGATAAGCGTATAATCAGAGAAAACTGAAAACAGCACTGTAACAATAACTTGTTATAATACATATAGGGCAAAGATATATGCTGACTTATGCTAGGTTTCAGACAGTGGAAATCTAACTTTCTTGACCATAGACAAGTGTACAAAGAATGCAAGTACCTCATAGTTAGAAGCGACAGTAACAACACTGGTGGTCGAAGTTCTTGCAATTTCTCTGGACCGTTGAGATAAAAGACATCAGAATCACCCAACATTTAGGAGTCTTGAACATAGAATTAACAAAATAAACAAATTGGCACTTCAAAATCTTAAAACATAATTCAAACACTCTTAAACAGGTTTTTTTATCAAGTTTGAGAAGGGAAATTTAACAAAACAGTTTGCAACTTCCACACAAGGAAAGAAAGGTCAAGATACTAATTGCTCTTTTCCGTTTGCAAACAACAAAAACATTAGTACCACACCTGAATGAATAAGTAAACTTAGTTCAAAGGAAAAAGAAACAAACTCCTTTAGAAATCTTACATTTGTGGTAGACATAGTCCATCCCTATACCATGGATTAATACATTTGCGTTATAGTTAGACACACAAACCTCTTGCTTACGAATTGGAGTATTGGGTAAAAGGGGCCAGTAAGCATAGCAAGGAAATGGAGACTAAAATCAACATCATCTTGAAAGCTGGAAAGGGCGAACTGTGAGATAACAAAAATCATAGTAGGCAAAGATAAGAAAAGCCTTCTCGTCTTCCAAACTAGCAGGAAGTGAAACACTGTGTTATTCAATTAAAAGAATCTAGTTAGTAGTTACCTCAAGCTGGGGAAGGAACATACGCAGCCGCCTTGTCATGGCTTGAAGAAACTACAAATAGAAAGAGTTCATGAAACATGCCTACAATTGTACAATCTACAGAATGTAAAAAAAATGTTACATGAAAGAATGCTGAGCACCTGAAGATACAAATCATGAGGATCTAGCTTATGCGAGAGAATATGTGGAAGCAGATGATCAACAACAGGCTGAAACTCTGGTTCCAGACCAGGAACTGATATCCCGATAAGCTGCACAATAGCAAGCAAGATATGATAATTTAGAAGAAAAAAAACAAAATAAACTAACACTATGGCATATAACTCGATAATAATGAAATCTAAATGGAAAGGCCACAAAAGGAGAGACTGGCCTTTAATCCATTGAACATTCACTAATGCAAAACACAACAAAACTTGACTGCAAAAAGCCCAGAGAAATACTATGGGTTCAGCTGCCAAAGCCATAAAATAATTTGTCCACGATAAACTCATTATGGTCAGCTTCATTTAAACTACAGTTCTTCATATTTACTAGATAATATGCCAAGGTTTTTAATCAAGGAAGATTATTGTATTATAACACAAGAAATCATTTAGAACAACATGGTCCCCATGTCAGAACTATTTGAAACCGTTCTACTACAATGTATCCAAAATAATGTTTTGACTATAGTTCTTTAGTTGCCTGTGAAAACCAATTGTTTTCTGTTCTCGCTTATGATTCCCATATCCTTTTTACAGACGAGCCATTCAAAGTTCTGTACATCATATATACAAGACTTACTTGGATGAAGAAGATGGCTATTGGGTTGCCCCGTAAGCAAGATATTCGAACAAAACGACATGGCGTGTAATTCACTGGATAAACCATATCACGTCGAGGTGCTTCACAGCGAGGGCGGACCTTCACAAATGCTTCTGGCTAATAAAGAGAAGCCATCACTACAGCGTACAAGACGTTTGAGTAAAAATTAAACAAATAAAATTTCCTTACAGATGTAAAATATAGAACTAAATAAAAAAAATATAGGACAAATGATCAGGAAAGGAAAGCTAAATTAGCAGATAAACTAAAACCAAATGGTGATTGCGCTTTAATCTACAAAGAGTTTTAAGAACTTAATTACATTCAGTTACTACCCTATGAATAGAGGGGTAAGTATTTTGAATTCTACAACTGAATGAGAAGCAACATAGACATATCAAACCATTAGCAAATCATTGAAAATTCCCATCATCAGGAATCCAACCTTGTATTGTAAACCAACTGCTATTTCCCATTCAAGAACAGACTTATTGTATATCCTTATGCGTGATAGCAAACTTGGTTCCTGCAAATAGAAAAAAATGTAGCTAATTTTTTCATATGGAGACCTATATGACACGAGAAAACAGCAGGGCTGCAGGAGTAGCAAACAATTTATGTAATGTAGATAACAGGTTGAACAAAAAATTCAGGAATTCATAGAGGAACTCGACTGCTATCTACTAGCAGAATATAAGGCTAATAGCAGAAACAGCCGTGGAAAATGTCACAGCTAACAGTGTTTATACGGACTAAAGAAACTGGATTAACAGATGATCTACAGGCTTGTGCTTTCTGTCTAGACGAAAACAAAGTATCTTTGACACTGAGATGACGAAAGACACGTTTTCACATCACCAGAATTTAAAGAAAATTTGATTTGGAAAGAGGAAAACAAGATGCAGGCCTGAAAAGCCCATAGATTAAACCTTGTTTGGATCACAATCGAAGTCCCTTGCTATATCTCTTAACTAATAGAAAGCAGTAGTACTACTTGACTTGTAAAGTCATTTGATTTTTATAGCTTTTACCATTTGGCAGTCTTCTCATTAACACAATGTGATAGTGACACTGCTTCAGCTCCACTACAAAGTCAGTCCACACTACATACACTCAGCTGAAACCTTACCTTCAAGAAAAGTCTAACCGATGCTTAAAAGTCTCATGTTATTCGCTGAGATCCCACAGCCTAAGTCTAAAGGTAGTAACTCTAACAAGAAAACTCAAGCAAACAAATTTTCAAGTCCACGATGCTTTCCTTTCTAGAAAACATAAGCATAAGTAACAGACTATCAGTCAAAATCTGGCACCAGTCTGCCTAACAAGTCTTCGTTCGACAAAGCAAATGAATGCACAGCGAGCGAGAGGGATTTCGATATTACCGAGAGTTCAAGCAATATCCATTCCTTGGTGTTAGTCCCCGTGGACCAGTGGGAACGAAGGTCGGTCTCAAGCACCTGAGCTGCTTTTTGCGAAGAAGACTCCCGCGACATCGCCTTGACCTTGAACGGAAGTGGTTTCACCCTCGGTTCTAATTCCGTCTCCATCACAATCGCTGGTTTTTCGAGAGATCTTGAGGCTTTTTCTTTTTGCTTCAACTGCAACTGAGCAGCCGTGAGATGAAAAAAAAGGAAGGAATCCCTTTGTAACTTTTGTACCTGAGATTTCTTGGTCGTTGGTCTTTCTTTTATTGGTTTTGCCACGCATGTTGAGGAAAACAAAAATTCTTTGTTTTTTATTAACAAAAATAAAAAATTCTTTGTTTCTCAAAAACAAAATTACTTTATTAAAATTCAAATAACTTTATGTTTGATATAAATAATCTGAAATTGTTATATAATATTAGAGAGATGAAAGTTTTGCTAAATGCATGTATATGTATACATAGTAAAAAGTGATCGAGTTTAGTAAATTCGCCGTAATGTTAATAATCCATAACATATCTCCTTAATTATATATTATTCTGAAAGTATTGCATGTCTCAATATAAATTTTATCATAAAAAACCTAAAATGATAAAAATTATGGCAAGAAAAAAGAAAAGTACAACTATGTAATTTTTCATCGAAAACATGAATATAATTCTCTTCATAAATTTCGTAGATGTCATATTCCAATATTCAAAACATGTTTTTGAATGTTGTTGTAAAAAATGTATTTCAAATCTACCATATTGTCACTTGAATGAATATATTCGATATCAGATTATTGATATTTATCAAGCTTTTGAACATATGAAAAAAAATGATTATGTTTTGTCTGGTGAAGTTTGATATAAGTTTGTTTTAGTTAGGTAATACATAAAACATTATCTTCAAATAATTTTATTGGCTCTTTATTGTGGATTGGTCCATTTGTTTTTTCTATTGGTTCAGTAATACACATTGTTTATATGTTTCATGAAATGTGATAATTTTTGCATAATCTGAATAAGTATCGACCAAAGTTTGTTTTGAGAAAGATATGAGATAATAGTTTCATCAATTGTGAAATCATAACCGGTTTGGAATCGAGTTTTGTGTGAATTCAATAAATAAACTTTAGTGTGGTTTCACTGCTTCAACTTCAAAAATAGATATAATATCAAATTCATATGTAGACAGAAAACAAATATAGTGTGTTTGTTATAACATAATGAATTCTTTTCCGTGGAGAATTTATTGATCATATGAGAAAAGAAGAGAAACAATACATGTTAAGGTGTATTTAAATGAACATGTTTGTGTTAGATCAAGTTATACTAAGATGTTGAAGTTATAATTGCACAATTATTGAGGATAGGTTGAGCGTATAGCCTAAACTGATGAACTGAGATTAGAACATGTAATCTCACTATGACGAAAGAAGACCATAACAAGTTCACTTGTGCAAATTCGAGTGTTTGAGAATCAAGCAAAAATGAAAAAAAAATTCATGTATGTTTTCTCGTATTTCATTACTTGTTTGGGTGTCTACTAACTTTGTTTTTTGACCATAGAAATAACCACACAAACATCACAAGAATTACAATTAAAACCATCACAAGAATTACAGTTAAAATTATCACAAGAATTACAATTAAAATCATTGTATTACGAATCACAAGGAACTCAATGATTTATTACATTTAAGGATCACATTGAACTTTTTTTATAATATTTTTATAATGACTTGGATGTTTGTTGACGTTTTCCATAACTTGGATATTTGTTGTTTCTATTTGTAATTATCTAAGAGTTTTAATAAAAGTGATTTTGAGATAACCAACATAAATTTTAGACAATTATAAATAACCAATCTACTATAAATAACATCATTATTCGCATTACACAACAAAAAAATAGATAGAAAATAATAATAGGCATGATAATTGCCCATGTAAAAGTGTTATGATAATGGTTTTCTATATTTTTTCAAGTTATATGTAACCCTTCAACCTCGAATTTTATATTGTAAATGTTGTTCCTAAATTTTGATAATGTATCTTTAATTTCTTAAAACAATGATTTTCCATCCATTTAAACAAATCGTTGTACATGAATATTAAAAGTTGACGGATTCGGAATAGAAAGCGCTAAACATAAAATGGATTCAAAATCACAAGCGATTAATAATATAAATAGATGATCTCTTACAAATAACCTATATAGAGAAAACCTCAAACAAAACATAGAAAATATCAAAAAAGAGTTAAAAATCTAATAGAAATAGGAAATGTTAAATTTCTTATATTAAAATAAAAAATCTCCTACATCAGTCTCCTCCACCTTAGAAGAATTTGTGTCCAAGTTTTCTCTTATAGATAAAGACCTCGTCAGTTTGATGCTCATGAATGTCAGTTTGAATGCTCTATATTTGTGTTGTTACAAGTTGTATCTACCAACTCGAAATCTTTTTTACGGAAGAATACCAAAAAAAGAACTTGTAAGTGGATAACGAACTTGATCCATCAATCTCATGGAAGTATTAAGGGAGTTTGATAGCCCAAAAGGCATCACCAGCCACATGTGCAATTCATCATTGCTTTTAAAAGTTATTTTCCATTCATCTCTAAATCTAATTCAGATTTGAAGGTATCAATTGTGAAAATCTATCTTGCTAAAAGCATTAAAACTAGTTATCTCATCAAAAAGTCATCAAATTGGGAAACTGGAAAAACATAAATAACTTATCAACATACATTCGCCATTATTATCTTTCTTAAAAACAAAAAGGATCGGTAATGCACAAGGACTCATGCGCTCACAAATGAATCTTTTCTTCAAATATTTTTAGTTTTTCCTCCTAATATATCATTTTCGTTTAGACTCATACAATAATAGAGAAAGTTTGGTAAGCTTGACCCTAGAATAAGATCAATTTGATTTTAGATAGTGGCAAATGAGGTAATTCATGTGATAGTTCATTTGCAATAAACTCATTAAAATCTCAAGTATTTTTCTTTTGGAAATGTAGTTTCAACTTGTACATCGTTCAATAGCCCTTTGTTCACTAGTAGACAAAAATATTGATCCTTTTCATTATGCGTCATAACCAAGAAATTGGAAATATTTTTTCTAGTGTTCTGATCAAAATGTAAACACATGAGCCATATCAATCATGTAAACATTAACACATTATCATTTCTCATTATCATATTGCTAAGAACAACTAAGTATGACATGACAAACATCCATACTAAGAACATCACAAATACATCTTCCCTTTAATGTTATCAAATGGAGATTAAAACTCTACAATGAATGTTACCCGAACTTAAAAGCCTTTACTTATCCAACCTAGGATATATGTCTTCTCATGTGATTTTGTGGGTAACTTCATATAATCAACCAACTTCTGAGAAAGTAAGTTTTATGTGGTGCACTTTATTGGTAATATAACAACATGATTTGAACAAATTCTTTTGTTGTTTCCTTTCTTTCTTAGATGATAGTAGGATCCTTTGAAATACACTATTTATTCTCGGTCAACTCTTCCTCAACAAATTTGATCTGTGCATACTCATTATCCTTTTCATTTTCCCTCTCTTCATCCTTCAGAAAAGTTATAGCGTTATAGCTCGTCTACTCAGAGAAATATCTGATTTGTGACCTTGTTCTTGACAACGGAAACACTTGTCATTGGATGGTCTGGCATATGTATTACCATATTTCTAGATTGATGCTTTACATTAGAGACGTTAAAAAGGGCTTCAAAATTTAGAGTTAACCCAATCCGTTAAAATATGTATAAACCCTAATAATGAATTATTGTATAGAAAGTTTATAGGGCTAATTTAGGGTTGGGTTTAAAACGTTTGAGTTAAAAAAAGGGTTAGCCCTATTATATTTTAATGTTCTTTACTTAATTTTTAATTAAAATTTTCTATCTCAAAAGTACAATATTTTTTCGACAAAGCCGCAAAATAGCATTTTCCCAAAAAAATATAAAATAATGTTTTTCATCAAAACTACAAAATAACGTTTTTTACTAAAACTATAAAACAATGTCTAAACGAAAAATAATATTTTTCACCAATACCTAAAAATAGTGTTTTCGTGCCAAAACTACAAATAATGTTTTTCGGCCAAAATTATAAATAGCAATTTATCGCCAAATTCAAAAATGATATTTTCTTGAAAAAAATTAAAATAGCGCTTTCACGCAAAACATAAATTTTCACCCAAACTACAAAATATCGTTTTTGTTACAATTGTAAAATAGCATTTTTTTGTCAAAAACGTAAAAAAACTTACTATTTCTAAAATCACAAAATAACGTTTTCTCGCTTAAATTGCAAAACATCGTTTTTTCGCCAAACTCGCATAATGAAATTTTTTCAAAACCGTAAAGTAACATTTTTGTTTTTGCAAAAACCACAAAATAGCGTATTATCGTCAAAATCACAAAATAGCATATAAGCTGAACCATTCTCCGTGACTTCGAACCACCCATTTGGTCCAGTAAATGCGATTAGCAAGCCTGAAATAATAGATACAATCATAAATAATACTAAATTTACTTTTACAAACAGAATACGAAAATAAATAATTTGAAACTTACTTTCTATCTATCCGATATAACCATGTACCTAGGGATGTTAAAAGGGGTTTAAAAGTTTAGGGTTAACCCGATCCGTTAAAATATGTATAAACCCTAACCCTGAAATATTGTATAAATTTTTTTAGGATTAATTTATGATCGGATTTAAAATATTAGGGTTAAAAAGGGTTAACTTTGTTATATCTTAATTTTCCTAACTTAATTTTTAGTTAAGTGTTTCTCTTTCAAAACTATAACATTTTTTACCAAAATACAAAATAATGTTTTTCATCAAAACAAAAAAATATTATTTTTCATCAAAACCAAAAAATATTATTTTTCATCAATACTGAACATGGTGTTTTTTCGCTAAAACTACAAATAGCATTTTTTGGCCAAAACTGCAGAATAGCATTTTCTTGCCAAATTTGAAAATGATATTTTCTTGCAAAAAACACAAAATAGCGTTTTTACACAAAATAAATTTTTTCTATGGAACTACAAAATATCTTTTTTGTCAAACTCCAAAATAGCTTTTTCTGTCAAAAAATGAAGGGTTTACTTGCGTCAACTACACAAACTTATACGAATAAACCTATTTCCACCCGTACTTTTTGGATCTTCGTTTAACTACATAAACTGTATTTTTCTTTCATAAATTACATAAACTTCATAAATTATTCTAATTTCAAAAATTCTATTAATATTTACACATTAAATAACTACTAAATTTGGTTTTAATTCGAAAATTTAGTTTTAAGTTGAGTTTATTTTGAAATTAAAACCAGATTTTGGAAGTAAAACAGGGTTTAGTAACAATTTAACGTGTAAACATTAACGGAATTTTTGTAATTGAAATAATTTATGAAGTTTATATAATTTACGGAAGAAAAACATAGTTTATGTAACTTATGAAAGACCCAAAAAGTATGGTTGGAAATAGGTTTATTCGCATAAATTCGTGTAGTTGACGGAAGTAAACCCAAAAATGAAAAATAACTTATTATTTTCAAAATTGCAAAATAATGTTTTGTCGCTTAAACTGTAAAACATCATTTTTTGTCAAATGCACATACTGACATTTTTTCAAAACCATAAAATGATATTTTCTCACAAAATTATAAAATAGTATATTCAGGCAAAAATCACAAAATAAAAAAATATTTTTCTTAACTTAAAAAACTAATAATTTAATTTATACATGATTTATATATAATTCGAATGTAAAAATAATTATGTTATATCATAAACATATATAAAAAAAATAAAAGACTTGATGTGTTTAAAATGGTTTACAAAGGGTTTAACCTATTTCTTAAATATTGGTGGGCTAAAATAGGGTTAGAATTAATTTAGGACCAAGTTAATTTAGGGTTAGATCGAGCTGAGTTTGAAAACCCATATTAACATCACTACATGTCTCCATTTCCAAGTTCCATATCAGATTTTAGCTTAAGGAGAAACCACAACCATGAATTAGAATTTTCAAAATGTATAACTGCCCAATCGACTAGATATATTTGTTTATTTAAATCTCTTTCTTGTTGCTGCCAATAATATCCTTTTAACTATTGATTTCAATAAGCAACCATCGATGCCTATGATGGGTCACCAATATGTAATCCATGTCTTACGCAATGCTTCAAAACATATGTAAAACCAATCAAAACATCTCTACTCCATTATCTCCAAGGACTGTTCCAAACTCCACTTAGAACCAGGGTTCGAACTACAAAATGTAGAAGTGACATTATAATTTACATCTCTTTAAAGTTAAAATGAATGAAAGTGACAAAGGACTTACTCCAATATCTCGAGCTTATAATCTTTTAGTCGTGTGAATTGTTTCTCATGCTCTTTCTGGATTAATGCAAGTGCATTAGCTTTTGCTTTCCTAGATTGATTGTGCGTTACCACGATTTTGTACGTTTTGCATTTGCTCTTTTATAGACTTCAGTCTGAAATCTGGATCCTTCCTAATCTCATTTATAAATAGCTTCGCAATCACCGATTAAGAAATGATTCTACAAAACCCATTTGGGATACAATTATGTTTGCTTTCAAACGACTTCACCATGAACTTTCCAACCGATTCTTTGAATGAAGAGTAAAGTCTCTAAAGATATTCACTTTTCTGTGCGTATTTCATCTTACATATCTCATTTCTCCATCTTGTATATTTGATATTGGACCCTTCTTTCAAAGTATACTCAACCACTACTTTCTTAAACTCTTTTATACTAGAAAAAACTTGGTCGAGCTTAATCTCACCACATCCTCTCCTCCACGTCTCATATCGTCGACGCTCATCTACTTCTTCATCTTCTGAGTTATCCAGATTATCATGGTAATTGACATGTTCTTCATCGTCAATGAAATCAGCCAAATGTGATTCAACTCATGCTTCCTCATCACATGTCTCTACGTTTTGGTCTTCCTCCCAATCTTCATTGGCTTTTCCTCCCCATCTTCATTGGCTTCATTCTGACCATCTTCATTGGCTTCATTCTGCTCATCTTCATTGGCTTCATTCTGCCCATCTTGAATGGCTTCATTGTGCCCATCTTCATTGCCTTGATTATCTCCATCTCCATTGCCTTGATTATCTCCATCTTCATTGTTTTGATTATCCCCATCTTTTGATTCTGCCCACTTTCATTGCCTTGATTCTGCCCACTTTCATTGCCTTGATTCTGCCCACTTTCATTGCCTTGATTCTTTTTTGACTCAGTGTTTTCTGCCTCCATATAAATATCGACTGCATGAGTCCAATGAGCTGTTTCACACATCGTTTGAAAATTTCCATCTCCAGCAACCATATACTTCAAATCGGTCAACGGCTCAAACAAAACTTATACTACACTCGCTACCATATATAGACACTATTGACTCTGTTTCTAAACTTGTAAACAATGTTTCCGCTTGGGTTTCCACAATTACAACCTCTCCAACATAATTAAAGCTTTCATCGAATGTCTTGAACCTTCCACTATAGTAACAAGTGAAGATTGTACCGTTATCAAAACTGCAAAGAAGAGACAACCCATATAAATCCAAATAAGTGAAAGTGCAAAGAAAAGACAACCCATATAAGCCCATAACAAGTGAAGATTACTACGGTGCAACAAAGAAAGATAACAAAACCCTAGAGAGCCAACACCTTAAAAACATGAGCATACAAAAAAGGCAACTGTCTAATTTAGCACTAAATAATGTTTTAGTGACTAAATTAGCATCCCAAACTTAAACTTTCACAAATAGCATTTTTTCAAGTGTTAGAGAGTAAAATAACCTTTAACATAATATTCTGCAAAATCATAATATGAATTGGTGGGAGGGGGGACGAACCTTGGTCCCTTTTATAGGAAAATGAGTATGTAACCAGTACACTACTGTAACTAATTGATATATTACCATTTTGTGTAGTATATATCTGTTTTTAATTTAAATAGCAAAATCTTAATATAAGCTGGGGGGGGAGTCGAACCTTGGTCCCCTTTATAAGAGAAAAAAATCTGTAACCACTACACTACTGTAACTAATCAACATATGACCATTTTGTGTAGTATATATATCTGTCTTTATCTTAAATAGCAAAATCTTAATCTGAGCTCGAGGGGAGGGGAATCGAACCTTGGATCACTTTTAAAAAAAAGAGTGTGTAACTAATACACTATTGTAACTAATCGACATATAACCATTTTGTTTAGTATCTATATCGGTGTTTAGTTTAAATAGCAAAATTTAGAAACTGAACGTTATTGCATGAAAAGCCTCAAGACTCAATATTAGATCTAATTATGTTGAATTCAAGTTTCATAATAAATGTGATATCTAATTGTGGTGGACATTTTTATGTTTTCATTTATAACTTGTATTTGTGATTGTTGAACGTTGATAAACACTCTTGCTCATGTTTTTTGGATAAACACTTCTTGCTGCTGTTAATTAATCATATGCAATTTCACGTTTTAGGAAGGAATTCCTAAAACATAAAATATTATTCCTAAATTTACATAAAATATTCCTAAATTATGCATAAAATGTGATTACTAACCTAAATTCAGTAAATAGTTTTTAATATTAAGGAAATCTTATCTAAATAAAATAATTAAATTAAAGAAAAAAATTAAAAAATATAATGTGGGAGATCAAACCATGTACTATTAATTCTAACAAGAAGATGTGTAACCAATACGCTACAGTGATCAATCAACATAAATCCCCTTGTTTAATATATATTCTTCTTTTCAATTAAAATATAAAAAATTATATCAATTCAAGGGGATCGAATCTTGGACATATGTATAAATTAATGAATGTGTTACCAATATGCTATGGTAACTAATTGACATATAAACATTTTATTTTAACTAAATTAGGTTTTCAGCTATTTGTTTTAGTTGGAGGATAGTAAAGTCTTTTTTGATTGGTCAAAATGTTATATTAGTGAATTTTTATATTGAGTGCTATATTTGTCACTAAAACATAATTTAATACTAATATAGAGTATTTCTCATACAAAAATTTGCAGAAAAGATAAGCAAACTCCTAATACCAAAATTACACTATTGAATAAGAACGTTTGCTATCGATCCAAAAACAAAGCACTAGTCTCTAGATCCACCTTCTATTCCAGCACACAGCTTTGTCAAAATTTGTACATATGCAACAACATCATAACACAATGAAATTAATTAGCTACTGAAGCTTTGATTGAAATCCCAAAAGTTGAATCACTCTGCATAAGTAAACCCAAATAGCTAAAAAGAGTATAATGAAAGCGAAACGAAACACAATATTCCACGAACACAAATCGACATTACCCTAAATCAACATTACCTGAATCACAACTCTTATAACCGTAATTGAAAAATTTGGCATCGATTTCTCAAAAAAATAGATTTGAACAAAATCCATTAATGAATTTGGTATCGATTTCTCAACATCATTAATGAATTGACTAACTGTGTTATGCGTATATTATAGCTTACGAAATATATTTAATATATCTAATGATACAACTATGAAGTTAACTACCTATTATAACTGTGTGATGGACTTGGTTGGGAAATTCTCTCTCGAGATGGGCCGTTACGGTTTCGAATTTTGAAACCCGTAACGGATCCGGAGGCCACGCCGTCGACCGGAGAGACCCAATGCGGAGAGAGAAGAGGGAGCTGGCACTCGGAGGTGCAGGTTATGGAAGGAGGAAGATGCAGAGGAAGATTAGGCGGAGAAAATCGAAGGAGAGAGACTGCGAAATCCCGCAGACTGCGCCACCTTCCAAAACTCGAATCGCAGTTATGGAGATCGAAACGGTGAGACCAGAATCTGGAAAATCGCGACAGTCACGGCGGCATCACCTTCAAGATCGAAACGCAAGGCTCCGGACTCGCGAAAGAGTCCCTATAAATAGGGACCCAATGAATCGCAACTTTCTCATCCCGAAATCGCCAAAATCACAAACATCTCCCTCTCCTCCATCTTTTCCGGCACCCACGAAACGCGGATCTCCGATTCGCAAGCTGCGAAATCGGAACCCGACACCGCGCAACCACCAAAAACGCCGGTTACACATCACGGTGCGCCGAGTTCAGGTGGTGCGAGAATCTCTCTGTGACGAACACATCACAGCCCTCGCCGGAATAACACGCCGGCGTACACCTCACTCTCGGTATTCGGGAAGAATCTCGAACCGAGCAAAATACCACTCACTAAACCACAACCGGTTTAGTGCAAAATCTCCAAATTCCGGTTTAATCCCAAACCGGTTGGGTTACATTAATCCCCCTTGGTTTTACAAAAAAATCTGGTTAACCCAAAACCAAATCGGTACCATGACAATCTCTGGATACTTGGTTACAAGAAACTGTGGGGAAATCAAAAAACCGGCCCCAATCAAAATCAGAGCCTTTGACAACTCCGCAGTCCTGAAACGTTTTGAATCCACCCTTGTGGGTCGGGTACTCAACATGCCCATGCAAGGACATAGGGTCCGCACATTCATGACCCTACTCCCGTCCATTTGGAATTGTGAGGGCCGTGTGCAAGGACAGGAACTAAGCCATGGTCGGTTCATGTTCCGGTTCAGCTCAGAAACTGACATTCTGGCAGTTCTGGAAAAAAGGCCATACCATTTTGACCAATGGATGACCACCCTAGAAAGATGGGTACCGAGCGTGAAATCAGACTTTCCCTCATCAATCCCATTCTGGGTGAGGATTGTTGGAATCCCAACACACTATTGGGCCGAGGAAACAATAGTCGATATTGGCCAGGCTATGGGAGAACTACTACACTATGACGTGGAGGAGGCTAAGATAAGGGTCTCCATAAACGCGGAGGAGCCCCTGATATTCCTAAGAGATTTGGAATTCGCAAATGGCGATGTGGTCACAGTGACTTTTGATTATGAAAAACTAATCAAGTTCTGTGAACGATGCCATTGCATAACCCATGATGAAAGGCACTGCCCTGTTAAGAAAGCGGAAGCCCAAACAGAATGGGCCCCACTCCCACCCCCACCGCCAAGGAGAAAGGAGGAAAACCCCAGGCCAAGAAGGAATGAGGACGAGAGGGGGCAAAGTGGGGAGAAGAAGGGGAAAGGCAAAGAACTGGCCCCCCCACCGGGGAAGAAACCAAGACATCCATCAGCAAGGAGGGCCCTCCGGTTCGATGAACCAATCAGGGAAGAGACGAACCGAACAAAAAGACCGGCGCTGGAGAGGATCGAGAGACCGGTGGATGAGGTAGCAGAGAGACGCCCAATGGGGGAAAAAAGACCGTCCTGGTACAAAGACACTGAAGAGGAGGCCCGTGAAGCAAATAGGAGAATATTAAGGGGATCCTCCTCAACCAACCCGCCTCACAACCTAACAGAAAATGCTGTTTTACCTCAATTTCAGGTGGAAAAAAGAGATGGGATCAACCCGAAGGAAATCATTTCACCGATGCGGGATATCTTGGCAGAAAGACCAAGCAGAGGAAGCAGAGCGGCTACTACCAGGTTGAACGAAAGGATATCCAAAGCGCTCCATGCCAGGAAGAAAATCGGGAGAAGCCCATTCCAAGCAACAAAGATGAGGAAAAACTCCATCATGTACTTCGGGGACCCCAAATCGGCCAAAAGGTGTGCACCACGCAAAGAAAAGGAGAAGGTGTCGTCCAACTCAGAGGCGATACCCACAAGGAAGGAGACTTCTGAGGACCCAAAGGATCCGGTGGTCAAGGAGAGACCACCGGAGGGGGCCCAATGATCCTTAGTTGGAACTGCCAAGGAGCAGGTAGCTTCTTGGCAGTTCAGAGATTACGGGAACTACGGAAAACGTTGTTCCCGGGGTTACTGTTCTTGATGGAAACAAAGCAAAGTAGGAGCTTCATTCAGGATATGCAAGCTCATTTAGGATATGATTTTTTGTTTACGGTAGACCCGTCAGGCCTTAGTGGGGGTTTGGCCCTGATGGCTCTAGCCGAGTTTAATGTTCAAGTTCTTTTTTTCAATAAAAATGTCATCGATGTAACAGCTACAATTGATGATAATAAAGTCTTTATAACTTTCGTTTATGGTGATCCTATTGCAAACTTAAGAAATAACGTGTGGGAAAAACTGGTGCGCATAGGTATAACCAGGACGGGACCATGGTTGATGGCCGGAGATTTCAACGAAATCAATGGAAATCATGAGAAATCGGGTGGAAGAATACGCCCGGAAAGGAGCTTCCAAGACTTCAAAACAATGCAGGAAAACTGCGGAATGACCGATTTCCCCTTCACTGGAAACAGCTTATCCTGGTGCGGTAGAAGAAACGGATCGATAATCCGATGCCGCCTAGATAGAGCAATGGGGAATGAGGATTGGCACAATGCCATCTCGCAAACAAAGGTAAACTACCTAAGGTTTTGCGGATCGGATCACCGCCCAATCTGGATTCATATAGGCCACAAAATGGGGAGGAGAGCCCCAAGGTTCCGATTTGACAAGAGATGGCTAGAAAACAAGGAATTCGAGGCAATTGTCAAATCAGGATGGCTCCAAGGCAACAACACACCCAACATCCCGATCAAGGACCGCATTGCACAGTGTCGATCAACGATCTCCAAATGGAGACGAAGAGAGAACCTGAACTCAGGGAAGATATGCAACGACCTCAGGGAGAAGCTAGAGGAGGCCCAATCTTCGGACACGACGCCTGTAGAAGAAGTCCTTAAGCTAAAAGAGATGCTAAGCAAAGCCCTATACGAAGAGGAAGTCTTCTGGCAGCAAAAAAGCAGGGCTTTATGGTTAAAAGAAGGTGACCAAAACACCAAATTCTTCCACGCATCTACAAAACAACGGCGGGCAAAAAACCGAATACTAGGGCTCACCGACAAAAATGGGATCTGGGTGGAAAAGGAGAAAAAGGTGGAAAAGGTGGTAACAGAGTATTTTAACGAGCTATACACATCGTCAATCACCCCTGACGTTAACCCAGTACTAGCTCCAATAGCCCATAAAATTAGCCCGGAGATGAACTCACAATTGGAGAGGATGATATCGAAGGAAGAAGTCCGGGACGCACTATTCTCAATGCACCCAGAAAAGGCACCCGGGCCTGACGGAATGACTGCTCTATTTTTTCAAAAATTCTGGAACATCGTAGGCGATCACTTGGTCGACCTAGTGAGAAACTTCATGGAAAGTGGACGATTGGACCCAGCAATAAATGAGACCAACATCTGCCTAATCCCGAAGATAGATAAACCAAGACACTTGACGGAGTACAGGCCCATCAGCCTCTGTAATGTAAGCTACAAGATCATATCAAAAATCCTGTGCAACCGACTGAAAGGAATTATGCCATCCCTCATATCAGAAACGCAATCCGCCTTCGTATCAGGACGTGCGATTGCGGATAACATACTGATCGCTCAAGAGGCCTTCCACGCTCTACAAACAAAGCCAAATTGTCAAACTGGATACCTAGCAATAAAAACTGACATGAGCAAAGCATATGACAGAGTAGAGTGGCACTTCCTAGCAACCCTAATGGATAAGATGGGATTCTCGGCAAGATGGAGAGAGTGGATAATGCAATGCGTTACCACTGTGAAGTACCAGGTCTTGATCAATGGGACCCCAAAAGGGTGCATACAGCCCCAACGAGGACTCAGACAGGGAGACCCACTATCCCCATACCTATTCATCCTCTGCACGGAGGCACTAATCGCCAACATAAGCAGCGCAGAGGCAGCAAGCGACATCACAGGCATTCGAGTAGCGCAGACAAGCCCCCCGATATCGCACCTACTCTTCGCAGACGACAGCCTATTCTTCTGCCAAGCCTCGATTGCCCAGTGTGAGGCAGTTGTAAGAATTCTGGATGGCTACTGCATGGCCTCTGGACAGAAAATCAACTATGAGAAATCAACGATTGTTTTCGGAAAAAAGGTACCGATCAGTACCCAAACCGAAATTAGAGAAAGACTACGGATCCAAGGAATCGGGGGAGTTGGTAGATACCTCGGAATACCAGAAAACCTAAGTGGGTCAAAAGCACAAATATTTGCATATATACAAGACCGAATCCAGCAAAGAATTAATGGATGGACATCAAAGCTACTATCCAAAGGGGGAAAGGAGGTGATGATCAAAGCAGTAGCGATGGCCATACCCACCTACGCGATGTCATGCTTCCTGTTCCCCAAGCAATTATGCAAAAAGTTGACGAGTGCGATCAGCAACTTTTGGTGGAAATCAGGAGTTTATGGGAGGGGGACCCACTGGCTATCATGGGAAAAGCTATGCCTACCTAAATCAGAAGGTGGCATAGGATTCCGGGAGTTCGAATTGTTCAATAAGGCGCTACTCGCGAAACAACTATGGCGGCTGGAAACATCGCCTAGCTCACTAGTAGCTAGGGTGATGAAAGGGAGATACTACAAGGACACGCAGATCTCACAGGCTCACAAACCATATCGGCCATCCTATGGGTGGCGGAGTGTATGGTCGGCCATAGACCTGGTAAAAAGGGGCACACGACGAATAATGGGGAATGGCCCAGATGAGGATATCTGGACAGATCCCTGGATACCAGACATACTCCCGCGAGGACCCGACAATCACAATCAGCCGCGGTATCCCAACCTTAGGATATCCAACCTGATTAACACAGACGGGGGAGGATGGAATATCCAAACATTAAAGCAAATATTCTCCCCAAGAGATGTGAGGCTGATCATGACCATTACCCCGACCACAAGAACGCCACAGAGGAAAAAGTGTTGGCACTTCACAAAAGAAGGAGAGTACTCAGTCAAATCGGGCTACGAGGTACTACAAAAATGGGGAAACCCGAGCCTGATCTCTGCGAACCAGAAACCATCGCTAAGCCCGCTGAAACAGGCCATATGGAAGATCAAAGCTCCACGGAAAATCCAGCATTTCCTATGGCAAGCACTCTCGGGGGCAGTAGCCACCTATGGCCAACTGTACTACCGGCACATACGATCAGAACCGAGTTGTGATAGATGCGGGCACGAACTAGAGTGCATAAACCATGCCTTGTTCCTATGCCCGCCGGCTCGCCAAACATGGGCGCTATCCCATATCCCCTCAGAACCATCCAAGTTCCCGCTCACCAGCCTCTTCGGAAACCTGGATTACCTATTATGGAGAATCCCGGATGAGGCAAAGAAGGATCATGATACGAGAAGTTTCCCATGGATACTATGGTACATCTGGAAAGCAAGGAATGAAAAACTATATAAAAATATAGATCGTTCTGCAATAGACATACTGGACAAGGCGCGAAGGGAGAGCAACCTATGGTTCGCATCCATAGAAGCCAACAGCCAGGAAAAGGATCCTCCCACAAAAACCGAGGGAAGTAAATACGCAGGAAACGAAAGCGACACATCCCCTTCCGAATGCTTCATTGACGGATCATGGAAGGAAGGGGAGCTAACCTCAGGAATCGGATGGATCTTAAATCTCAGGGACGGGACAAGCGACCTACTTGGAATGAGGGGAACATATAGCGGGGCGTCTCCACTACACATGGAGTTCTTAGGCCTCCGCTGGGCAATGCAAAGTCTACATAGAATGCAGAGATACTGCACACGTTTCTACACAGACTCCACGGAGCTTATCCAATTACTCCAGAACCCAAGTAGATGGCCAACCTTCACAACAGAGATGGAGGAGTTTACTGCGATCCGGCAATGCTACCAAGAATTCTCCCTCACGCATCAACCGAGAGAGAATAATGCACAGGCAGACAGCTTGGCAAGAGGCGCAAGAGAGAGAAACGCAATATTTTCTCATATAAGTACATCAATACCATACTGGTTCGAAGATAAGACATGTCTCTTCTGACCAGTAAACGATTGTAATACTTATAAACACAGTGGCAAAAAAAAAAAAAAAAAAAAACTACCTATTATAACTACTGAGCAAACCGTGTATGAAATGGCCTATTTGATGTGTATATCTTTAACATCAGCTCTACGCACATATCTTTTTCTTGACATAATTTCACACTTTGTTTTCTGGAACTTGAACTTGTTTCCAAAATATATGTAAATGACCATTTTGTCCCAAAATCAAAATAAAATGCGGGACTATAAGAATACGCGCAAGTTACGCTCTTGCCCTATTGTGGCATACTTAAATAGCTCCACATCACTTCTCCTTCAATGGTGTTCCTAAAACCCTAGCCAAGCCATAGAAGAGACATACCCGACGCTTATTCCTTGACCGATCTCTCTTTCTCGACCACGAGAATGAGCGATTATAACATGGACGTCGACGAATCACCTGTTTCTTTGAAGGTAAAGTCACTGGAGGCATTAGTCGATGGTTCTTTCTCGACGACTCTCTCGAAACTCTCATCGTCTTCTCGAGTGATTCCGTCGGGTAAAGATTTTCACTTTTATTACAACTTCGATGAGTTCAAGCGCCCTATCGATGAGATAGCTGGAAGCTCGCAATCAGTTCTTGAAACGATCGGTGACTCCGCGCAGGTTTTGGGGAAATCGATGAGGTTCCCTGGGGATATCGATGAAGATGATGCGGATGACTGGCTTTGCAACGTGAGCGATGAATTTCTCGAGAGATTTGATGTTTCTTTGGATGAATTCGAGAGGATTCGGAAGAAAGAGGAGGAAATCGGTCGCTCATTAGCGTCTGTGTCTGAATGTGAGGAGAATGGATTTCAAATGGTGTATGGGAAAAAGAAAAAATCGGTCGGTAATGCAATTTCTGGCTCCGCTAAGAACACAACGGGTGGTTCCATGATTGATGTTAAGGTGGCTGAGAGGGATAAGAGCTCATCCGGTAAGGCCAAAATTCCTTTCCATATACCGACCATAAAGAAGCCTCAAGAGGAGTATAACATATTGGTAAACAACATGAATCAACCGTTTGAGCATGTTTGGTTGGAGAGGAGCGAGGACGGTCAGAGATTTATGCATCCACTGGTTAGTCGTTTACGTTCCAAGAATATCTGTTTTGGGCAGTGATTTGACTGTTTGTTTACGTTTTGGAAACAGAAATTGAACATTTGCAAGAGTTAGTCCTAGTAAGAAGATTTATTTTCGCTTTACAATTGACTCAAGCAACACCGATTTTGGGAGGATGCTGCTAATATAATGTAGAATGAGAGAATTGTTTTGGACTGTAGTGAAGTAATCCTAAAAACCTACCATTTGCTTCTGTATTCTTAACTGCCTCATTAAGACTCTACACATGCAACCTTACTGTATTGTTTTGATGAAAAGGGGGCTTGGTATAGATATGTTCTTAATGTTTAGGGTTCTTATTGTCTGTCTGCATCAGGCCTTACTTGGCATTTTTCTACTCTTTTAATATGTTTACAATACCATACAGGAGAAATTTTCAGTGAATGACTTCGTTAACGATAATGTGAACGAGAAGGAACCTATTAAGCCCCTTCCATTGGAAGAGACTCCATTCAAGCTTGTTCAAGAAGTGAAAGATCTGAAAGATTTAGTTGCTAAATTGCGTGGTGTGGAAGAGTTTGCGGTAAAATTCTCTTCTGATTGTCTTTATTAGTCTGATGTGCAATGCATTATTTGACCATATTTGGTAGAAGTAGTTAAAACTTTGTTAATTGTATCATTGATATTTATTTCAGCAAGGTTTGGAGAGTAGAAAGTTTCATCTCCTCTTTGATTAGATTGCCCCAAAACAACTTAATTTGTGAGTTGCCAAGGCTGATGCCTCTACCCTTCTCTTAAAGTTGCTTTGCTTTGCTCTGTTTAGGTTGATCTGGAGCATAATCAGTATAGATCTTTTCAAGGATTGACATGCTTGATGCAAATTTCCACCAGAACAGAGGATTATATAGTTGATACATTCAAGCTTCGTGTTCATATTGGTCCTTACCTAAGGGAGATTTTCAAAGATCCTAAAAAGAAAAAGGTTTTTCCTTGGATATATTTATTCCTTTTCCTTTAAAAGGTCTAAAAGATTTGTTCTCACTCTGAGATCTGTTAAAATAATTAGGTAATGCATGGAGCAGATCGAGATATTATCTGGCTTCAACGGGACTTTGGTATATATGTCTGCAATCTCTTTGACACAGGACAGGTTTGATTTTTGTCTCAGCAATGGTTTCTTAACTTTTTTTGTGATATTTTGTTAGGATTAGAAATCGATCAAACCAATATCCTGTTACAAATCCCAGAAATGCAACAATATTAAGAGAAAATGAACACTCTCTCTTACCACTCCAATTATCCACTCTTCCCAGAAAAATGGTGTCCTCCCCCTGCTGCTCTTCACTTCCCTTTTATATTCTCCCTCTTTAGCAATCTTCCAATTATTCTCCCTCTTTCTCACCTTACGATTTTCCCACCTGCCACTAACCCCCTTGGGATTGGTTCATTTGACTTTGGTGACTTTCTCCTTATTGAGTAGGGCCCACTATGTCTCCTACTCCAGGTTTTTTCCCTCCCTGCTTCCTTCCTTCTCCTTCTCTTTCTTGTCCCCTACTCTCCCCTTTCTTAGCCCTTCTCTGATATTGATATAATATGGGAGGGTGCTTATTTTCATACGTATCAACATCCCCCCCCTCCAAATCAATCTTGTCCTCAAGATTGAATGTTGGAAAAGCTGTCTTGAAAGTCGCCAGTGACTCCCAAGAATCCTCTTGCTCAGCTGAGTCTTTCCATCGTATCAGAATATCCCATTCCCTTGTCTGCGGATTGCGTCTGGATCCAAGGATTGTATCCGGTTCCATAGCTAATTCATAATCAGCCGTTAAATGACGAGGTAGGGGTGAGCTACTGCCATTATCTCCCACCGCCTTTTTAAGGAGAGAGACATGGAAAACATTGTGAATCTTTGATGATGGTGGTAATATCAATCGATATGCTACCTGTCCGATCTTAGATTCCACCTCATATGGGCCGTAGTACCTTGCTGCCAGCTTCTCACTGACCCTCTTTGCCAAGGACTTCTGTCGGTATGGCCTTATTTTCAGATAGACCCAATCACCTTCCTGAAACTCCACATTTCGGTGGTGACCATCAGCTGTCTTTTTCATTACCTGTTGAGCCCTTATCAAATGCTGTTTGAGCTGCTCAAGTGTTGTGTCCCTCTCTAACAGCTGCTCCTCCAGCTCTCGGACGACTGTCGACCCTTGTTCGAATTTGACCAGCCCTGGAGGGTCCCTACCATAAACTGCCTTAAATGGAGACATTTGGATTGCCGAGTGATGGGTGGAATTATACCAAAACTCTGCCCAGGCCAGGAATGTCATCCACGTGCGCGGTTTTTCTCCCGCGTAACACCTCAAATATGTTTCCAAGGTGCGATTCACCACCTCTGTCTGCCCGTCCGATTGTGGATGGTATGCGGTGCTGAAACGGAGAGAAGTCCCTGTCAATCGAAACAATTCTTTCCAAAAAGTGCTCATAAATACCTTATCCCGGTCAGACACAATGGTTTTAGGGAATCCATGGTGGCGTACTATCTCCTGAACAAAAACTTTTGCGATGTCAATAGCCGAATAGGGATGCCTCAGCCCCACAAAGTGTGCGTATTTGGAGAGCCGGTCCACCACCACGAAAATGGAGTTTTTCCCTTGAGATGTCGGCATTCCTTCCACAAAATCCATGCTAATATCCTCCCAAATCTGCACAGGTATTGGTAGCGGCTGTAGCAATCCTCCTGGAGCCAAAGTCGAGTACTTTTGTCGCTGACAAACTGTGCATTCAGCCACGAATCGCCGAATATCTGTCATCATCCCTTTCCAATAAAATTGTTCTGCCACTTTTTTCTGAGTTTTTAGAAACCCCGAGTGACCTCCACACTTCCCTCCATGGTATTCCTGCATTATTAAGGGGATCAATGGCGAACCTGGGGCAATTACCAATTTTCCTTTTCTTAACAGTCGCCCTTGAATTAATGCATAATCTGGATGAGTCCGAGGATCCTTCTGTAGTTCAGCCAAGAGTTTTTGTAACCCGCTATCCTGTTCGTCCTCTTGACTTACTTCCTCGAGTTGAAGATTTGTCGGAACTGTTATCGCCATGAGCGCAGTCACGCTAGTGAACCTGGACAGCGCGTCAGCTACCCGGTTCTCCTTACCTGGTTTAAATTGAATCTCAAAATCAAAACCCATCAGCTTGATCAACCATCGTTGATACTCTAACCCCACTTCCCGTTGTTCCAGTAAAAACCTCAAGCTTCTTTGATCTGTCTTGACCACGAATTTCCTACCAATCAAATAGTGTCGCCACTTCTGGATTGATAAGACAATTGCCATCAATTCTTTCTCGTAAATCGCTTTGAGCTTCTCTCTGTCTGTTAATGCCCGACTAAAATACGCTATTGGTCGTTGCTGTTGCATTAGCACTGCCCCCAGCCCGTGTCCGGACGCATCAGCTTCTAGTACAAACGTTTCCTGAAAATCCGGTAATCGTAAAACTGGTACCTCCACCATTGCTTGTTTTAGCTGCTGAAATGCCTTTGTAGCTTCCTCTGTCCACGCGAACTGGTCTTTTTTTTAAGAGAGTAGTCAAAGGTTTGGCAATTATGCCGTAGTGCCTCACAAATCGATGATAGTACCCGGTTAACCCCAGAAATCCCCTCAATTCAGTGACTGAACCAGGCAGGGGCCACTTAACCATTGCCTCTATCTTTGCCGCATCCGCCTCTACTCCAGCAGCCGATATCACATGCCCCAGATATTCAATTTTCAGACTTCCAAACTGACATTTTCTTCGGTTGGCATATAGCTGTTGCTGCTCTAATACCTTCAGAACTTGTTCCACATGTTCACGATGTGTATCCATATCCCTGCTATACACCAGAATATCATCAAAGAATACCAAAACAAACCTTCGCAAAAAAGGACGGAACACGTCATTCATCAATGACTGAAATGTGGCTGGTGCGTTAGTGAGTCCAAACGGCATTACCCTGAACTCGTAATGCCCATCGTGCGTCCTAAACGCAGTCTTTGGTATATCTTCCGTTCTGACCCGAATCTGGTGGTATCCTGACCTCAAATCTAGCTTTGAAAAAACCGTAGCCCCGTTGAGTTCATCGAGAAGCTGATCTATCATGGGTATAGGGTAGCTATCGGGGGTTGTTACCTTGTTTAGCGCCCGATAGTCTACGCAAAACCTCCAACTCTTATCTTTTTTCCTTACCAACAGCACTGGACTCGAAAAAGGGCTTTCGCTTGGTTGAATTATCCCTGCCGCGAGCATATCTGCAACCTGTTTCTCTATCTCCTCTTTCTGCACTTGAGGATATCTGAAAGGACGTACCTTAACAGGTTCTGCTCCTGCCCGTAGCACGATCGCGTGCTCCTTTCCACGCGAGGGTGGTAACCCATATGGCGGTTCGAACACCCTTGGATACTGACTGATTGTTCCTCTCAGCTCCGCCGGCGTGTTGCCTTCTCCTTCCTCTTCTGTCGTTACTACCTCTCCCAATTCTACTATCATCACTGGTTCCTTTTGACGGAGTGCCTTTTGAATTCCTTTTAAAGAAATGGCAGCGGTGCATAATTCAGGTTCCCCTCTCAATGTTACCTTCTGCTCATTAAGCTCGAACTGCATCACCTGCAGCTTCCAATTGACCTCCATATGCCCCAATGACTCCAACCATTCCATTCCCAATATTACGTCCGCGTTTCCCAGCTGTATCGGTAAAAAATCAGCCACGATCTGTACTCCCTGTATCTCCAATGTGACTCCTTTGAAAACGCCCCCTCCTTGAATCGACATTCCTGTGGCCAGCAATACCCCATATCCTCGTGTTCGATCAGCTTTGCGACCCAACTGCTCCATTATTGATTCAGCTACAAAATTATGGGATGCCCCACTGTCGATTAATACCACGACTCCGCGATCCTGTATCGCTCCTCTCATCTTCATCGTTCGCGGTGAAGAAATCCCGATCATTGAGTTGAGCGAGAGTTCTGCTAAGTGTGTCGCTACCTCCTCGTACTCTTCTTCCACCGGATTTCCCTCCTCCTGTTCTCCAATCTCCTCTTCGGATCCATCCGGTTGTATCACGATCACCTGAAGCTCGCGATAACGGCATCTATGGCCCGAGCTCCACTTTTCGTCGCACTTGAAGCATAAGCCCATCCGCTTCCTCTCCTTCAGCTCTAGCTCCGAGATTCTCCGGAATGGAGCTCGGCGATCGTCCACCTTGGCCGGAATTCCCCTCGGGTAGGTCTCCTGCTTTCCCTCCCGCGGGGCTGGGCGTGCAGGGAGTGTTCCCGAATTATGGATACGCGCCCATGTGGTCTGTGGGTTGCGCTTCACTTCGGGCTCCAAGGTTCTGGGCCGTAGGCCCACTCGACTCACTCCTCCTGCACACTCAGGCCCACCTCCTGACTGGGCCCATTCATCCATTCTTTGGGCCACCACCATCAGCCTGTCGAGTCCTCTTGGCTCGAACAATCGCACCCCGAGTCGGAGCGTCGGCGTGAGTCCGGTGAGAAACAATGTCTCGAGCATCGACTCCCGCACACCTCCTGACTGCGCCGCAAGTATCTTGAATTCGCGGCAGTAGTCCCGCACACTGCCCTCCTGTCTCAACGTAACCAGTCTCTCCTCCGGAGTTGCTACTCCTCCCGGAGAAAAATTTTCCACCACCCGCTCCTTCAGTTGTTCCCACTCTCTGAAAGGATTGCGCTCACGTTCCCAACGGTACCATTCCAGCGCTTCCCCGTCGAGGCTCATGGCAGCAACGTGGAGTTTCTCCTCCCGTCCCATCCCATTCATCTCGAAGTATTGCTCTAGCCGAAATAACCACGTGTCGACGTTATTGCCGTCGAAAATAGGTAACTCGACTTTGCGGTTTACCGGCTCTGTACGAGCGGCGATCATCGTCTCACTCGCTCGAGACCCTTCTCCTAACTCGGTCGCTCCTGCACGGAAAGCGGTATGGGTAGCAGCGCTGCCCTTCTCTGGCACGTCTCCCATCTGCGCTTTTCCTGTGAGGGCAGACTTGAGCTCTCCCTGGCTCAACAGTTCTTCCAGACGATCGAGAACTGCAAGCTTGCTCATCTGTTGCTGTAAGCCGTCTACTCTGCTTACCAGTTCGTCCATCATGCTCAGTTTCTCGTGCATCCTATCCACCTGCTCCTTGAGAGCATTCTCCACCTCTTTTCCAGCATCAGCCTTCTTACCCATGATCTTCTTTCAGAATCGGTTGCTCTGATACCAAGTTGTTAGGATTAGAAATCGATCAAA